>JARQOC010000003.1:859177516-859857971 GCA_033576535.1 Allobates femoralis | reverse complement strand
ACCTCAAAGAGGAACCGCCAGTGGACTCTGTTGAAGGCTTTCTCCTCGTCAACAGCGACCACTAGGGTTGGAGTCCCAGTTCTCTCTATAAAATCTATTAAATTTAACGCCCGTCTTGTAGCATCCGATGTTCCCCTTACCTGAACGAAACCCCGACTTAATCCCCGTGAAGGAGTGTCGAGATAACTTGTTTTAGTCTGTTATTTAAAGTTTTAGTAATAATTTTTAGATCTGAATTCAGGAGCGATATGGGTCTATAGTTAGCTACATTCTCAGTATCACCCTTATCTTTTGAGATAACCGTAATCACTGCTTCTTGAAATTTCCTTGGGAAGACTACTCTAGTCAGTACTGAGGAAATTGATTAACCTAGTTAAATATGGGACAAGGATATCTTTAAAGGCAATATAGTATTCGTTCTGTAACCCCTCAGGCCCAGGAGACTTAAATTTCTTTGGGACGCAATAGTATCAGAGATTTCAGCTTCAGTGTAGGGTAAGTTTAGGAATTTTAACTGGTCAGATGTCAAAGAAGGAAGTTGAATAGAGTCTAAAAACGAAGCCATTTCCACGGCACAGGGATCAATTTCCCGGGCTACTTTCCTAAGTTATATAACTTCTTGTAATAAACCTCAAAGGCATCTGAAATTTCCGCAGGGGATTTGACAATAGAATTATGTTTATTCCTGATCTGTAGAATTCTCGTTTTGGCCCTTCGTATTTTTATCAATTTGGCAAATAGTTTGGAGGGTTTGTTGGTGCAATTATAAAAATTAGATTTAGTAATGTGGGAAACCTTATCAAATTCCGCAGTTAAAGGGGACTTTAGTTCAACACTCAATATAAGAATGTCAACAAAGATGGAGGTATTCTTGGTCCGAATCACCTTTGATTCCAAGTCTTTAATCTTACTTATGATGGAAGCCGTATCTTTAGTTAATTTTCTTTTTAGGAGAGAATTTAATTGAATTAGATGACCTCTAATCAGTGCCTTATGGGCAGTCCATAAAGTTGGAATAGGCATATCTCCCAAATCATTTTCTTTAAAGTAATAATGTAATATACTTTGAATTTTGGATTTATAATCTGGATGATGGTATAGAAAAGAATTTGCTCTCCAGAGTTTCCGCCTACTATAAGAAGCCCCATCTGTAGTAACGAAGATTATCGGAGAGTGATCCGACCAAGATCTAGGAAGTATTTCTATTGATTTAATCTTCTGCAAGGAATTGATATCTGTCAAAACCAGATCTATCCTAGCGAATGATTTGTGCGAGTCAGAAAAATTAGTAAACCGGAATGCATCATAGAATTCCTCCTGGTTAAATAATGGATCAAGCTGGACATTGGTATTCCTGGCTTTATTGGAAGAGTCAAACATAGCATTAGGAACCGTGTTAAAGTCCCAAAAATGAAGAGGTTGCCTTTCTTATGATCATGGATAGTCCTGAACAGTTTCTTTAAAATTCAAATTTGACCTTTGTTAGGAGCGTATAAATTCACAAGTGTGTGAGGAATATCATTTATTTTACATATCAGGATAAGATATCGGCCCTCATCATCTCTATGGACCTCAAGTTCTTCAAATTTAAGAGTATCCTTAATCAGAATGGCAACTCCAGATTTTTGTTTCTTGTTAGAGGAGAAATAGATATGAGGAAATTGTTTATTCGTAAATTTTGGTGGATTTTCTAGTTTCCTGAAGTCCTGCCAAATCAATTTTATGTCTCGCAAGTTCTTTCCATACATGGAACCTTTTTGAGGGGTATTTAACCCATGGACATTTACTGAAAGGTATCTGGTGGTCATTGTCTCAATGAAGAATTAAAAATGTCCATAAGCTAGCTGCAATCAAAGTGTGAAGTTGTGGAAGTGTGAGGGAGAGGGAAGGGAGAGAATTAGGAGGGAAACTAAACTACTACAGGTAGGTAAAGTAAACTATTAAATGAAACAAACTATAACACAGAATATAACTAGTAATAAGAACTATGTAAGTATCAATACTATAAGGAAGGGTTCAAGGGAACCGTTATTCAACTTCCTGCAAGACTAATGTTTTGGCCATTGTGCCTAATTGGACCTTAAATCTTTAAAGTGTCAAACAGAGCTACCTAAGACCCGTCAAGTATTAGTTAGATGTAAGTTTCTCAAAACTTTCAGTCCCTCAGACTTATCTTCAATAACAAAAGATTTCTGTCTATATGTAAAAATAACACTAGTGGTCGGACGACCCCATCTGTACAAGATCTCCATAGCACGTAGAATGTGCATTACAGACTTCAAAGATTTTCTCTTCAGCATCGTGTCTTTAGAATATCTGTGAAGATTTTAATCCCTTCGTAAGGTGGAGGTAGGGATTTATTATCTCTTAAGAAAGTTGTCACTTTATCTCTGATTTGATAGAAGCTAAATTTAGCTATCACATCCCTCGGGACGTCGTCCGAAAGATGCAAGGGCCTTGGCAATCTATGGGCTCTTTCTATAAAATACTCCATATTTTCCAGATTTTTCTAGTGAGAGATTTCACGTAAATAATCAAGTCATGCCGCTTTACCTGTTCAGGTATTCCTCTAAATTTCAGGTTATTCCTGCGGTCCCGGTCCTCTCTATCTGCTAACATATCCTTCAAATTTGCACTTCTTTAAGGAAGTGGAGAAACTCCAGTGCCGCAATTAAGCAGCTCCTCAAAGTCATAATTGCTTTCCAACAAGCTTTTAATATGACTAAGGGATTTGTGCCAGATCAGAACCCCAAACTACAGACGCTGTGTTTCGGGGTACCTGCCCCTCATTAGTGTAGTGTGTGGGATATTCTGATCTGGCTGTGTGAGTGGGCTAAGACAAGGTCTGGGAACTTGCTATCTACCTTATGGAGACAGCGAAGTAGGTGGGGATTGTAGCCACATCCCTCCTCTCAGATATATGCAAATTTGCACTTCTATAAGGAAGTGGAGAAACTCCAGTGCCGCATTTAAGCAGCTCCTCAAAGTCATAATCGCTTTCCAACAAGCTTTTAATATGACTAAGGGATTTGTGCCAGATCAGAACCCCAAACTACAGACGCTGCGTTTCAGGGTACCTGCCTTCATCAGTGTAGTGTGTGGGATATTCTGATCTGGCTGTGTGAGTGGGCTAAGAAAAGGTCTGGAACTTGCTATCTACCCTTTTGGAGACAGCGAAGTAGGTGAGGAGATTGTAGCCACATCCCTCCTCTCAGATATATGCAAATTTGCACTTCTATAAGGAAGTGGAGAAACTCCAGTGCCGCATTTAAGCAGCTCCTCAAAGTCATAATCGCTTTCCAACAAGCTTTTAATATGACTAAGGGATTTGTGCCAGATCAGAACCACAAACTACAGATGCTGCGTTTCAGGGTACCTGCCCTTCATCAGTGTAGTGTGTGGGATATTCTGATCTGGCTGTGTGAGTGGGCTAAGACAAAGTCTGGGAACTTGCTATCTACCTTATGGAGACAGCGAAGTAGGTGAGGAGATTGTAGCCACATCCCTCCTTCAGAACTTTAATTTCATTAGTAACCCTGTCTTGAGATTTTCTAGAGTCAATGCACTCCGTTTTTAACTCCTCAATGGCTTTCTCTGTTTTTTTCTGTTCTGGAAACTATCGAGGCCTCCGAATGTTTAATCTCATCAATGTCGTCTCTCAAAGATTTTTTAAAATCAGCAAATACTTTAACCAAGAAATCTGTATCTGATAGTTGTCCATCGTCAAGGTTGGAGAGAGGATCTATGTCTTTCCTTGAGGTCTTCATTCTTTGTCTCACCGGGCTCTTGGTTTGAGGGTCTCGATCTGAGTCATAATCTTCCCGAAATTTAGAGCTATCATGTGATCTGGGTATAGTTTCTTTTCTTTTTGAGTTTGCCTGGGTAGATTCATAGATCATAGGTGTGGATTTCCATTCTTCTGAACTATTCTCCACTGGTAAGGAATCTTTTTTTTTTAATGAGATAGTTTTTATTAAACGATATGGTCAATACATGTCCATTAACAATAAAAATTATTTATTCAATTTTAAAATTTATAAATTCCCCATATTTCCCCTCCCCACTCCCAACAGAATTCCCTTCCCTTATCCCTACCCTTCCCCTCCCCCCCCTCTAGACGGCAGATACAGTCCATATATACTTGTATAAAAGAAGCAGAGAATACAACTTAGCTAATGCAGAATTACCCATATTTACATCATCCTGCAGGTGTTTCATATTACATTCTTCAAGTTCAGGCATCATATCTATCTTACTCCATAGTTGTGTCAGTGAGACCATATCCTATCATAAAGATCCATCTTTCCCCTCTTACGGTATATTCCTTTCTCCAAAAGTGAAATGTAATTAGCCTGCGTCACAAACTCCCTTCTCGATGGCGGTTCCACCCCAATCCAGTGCTTTGCGATCAGCTTGCGTGCAATATACAACAGTCGTGCAATGGCCGTTTTAGTTGCTTCATCCGCCTGTAACTCATCCACAAACCCCAGCAAGCACACCACTGGATCCCGAGGTACATTGCACTCGTACGCACCTCCCACTCTAGCTAGCACCATAATCCAGAATGCCGACAACCGTGGACAGAGCCACAGCATGTGCAGCAGACCAGCCGGCTCCATTCGGCACCTTGCACATTCAGAGTTTGACCTTAATTTTGTGTTCTATATACCCTGTGCAGAATGTAGAGTTGTGATAGCAGTAAGGAATCTTTGCTGCCACTTTGTGACTGGTTACTGTGGTAGGGCGAGGAAGGCATAGTGTTCGCACTCTGTGGACTAGCCTCTACCAGTTCACCAGTGGAATTTTTGGAGGTAACGTTTGGTTTAGGCTTGGGAGACATTAGGACTAGTATACCATATAAATTGAGGTATATAAATTAAGAAATTAAGAATATCAAAGTACGTATAGTAAGTCTCTATAGCCAACTCCAGTAAACTATATTGAGCCAAAAACAATTACAATTAGATAATAGACTTCCACAATACTAGATCCAAGGAACAGAAATGAAGTACAATTATCTGTAAATACGGACTCAGAGTATAAAGTAAATAGCTCTCTCCCCCAATTAGAAGATGAAAAGATCACCCACCCAAGACCCAACAACTACCACCCAAATTACCTTTATCCACAAGAAACAGAGTCAAACATCAATATGCAGATCAATATAAAGGTGTACCCCAACAGCACATCCCCATAAAAGAATAGCTGTGTAGTTGACTCCTCGACACCGGAAACCGTCTACGAAGCTCGGATACGTTGGAGGTCCGCCGACCCTGCTTGATTGAAGAGATCCCTCCCAGGAGTGGTCAGATCGCGTAGAAACCTCAGACAACAGGATCCGTCTACGTAGCTCGGATACTTTGGAGGCCCGCCGACCCCGCTTGATTGAAGAAGTCCTTCTTGGAGATGTAGAAGCACGCAAAGATGGAAGAAGTTATAAGGCAACAGCTTGCAAATAAACAAATGATTAACGAAAAAGAGTCTCCTGAAGTCTCAGTGTAACACTAGGACTAGAAAGGTTATATATCTCTCCGTCAGACTCAGAGGTCCGGATCTCACAGTGGGGAGAATCCGTTTGTGTAGTAAAATGGCATCCTCCGGGAAAGCCGCAATCAGCAAATCAAAGATGGCGTCTCCACTACTCCCCTGAGAGAAATGGCAGTTTTTCCTCACAGAATAGCAGAAAATGGTCTTAGAACAAACTTACCGTAATAGTCCAAAACAATAAAATCTCCAAAAACTAATGAGAGAAGTGAATAAAAAAGCCCATGTCAGAGATAGCATAGGCTGTATATAGAAAATAAAGCAGAATAAGATATTGATAAATATATCACCAAGACAAGATCTTCTGGTCCAGAAAGACGAAGTCTAATATTACTTCAGTAAACTGTGACCTGTGTTGTCAATTTCAGATGATTTATGGGTGACAGGAGTATTATTATAAAGCATTCAGTGATCACAAAATGGCGCCACCTTCACTCCCATGTGAGGAAAATAAAACAAAAAGACTTCAGGCAGTGTCTTGAGGTAAAAATCATTACAAATTCAGCCAAATAAAGGTAAAAGCCGGTATAATTTCCGAATTATGACCTGAAATGTCAATTCCTGACTTTTAACAGCCAACAGGAGGATATTATTATGAGGTGACCAGAAGTCTCAAAATGGAGCCTCCATCACTCCTCTGAGGGGCCAGATTTCAAGGTGTCCTGAGGTGAATTCCTCTCAGAATTGATCTCAAAAGGGTTCAAATGAAGCCCAAAGATTAGATCTTACAGGTCTTGTCGCTTTGAGGAGACAAAAAAAAAAGTTCCAGTAGCGTATAACATCAGGGATCAATGTAAGGAGACATCCACCAATAGGAAGAGCACATCTGGGACTAAGCTCCACCCCCTGATCACATGACACTGATGAGGTCATCACAGGTCCTTCAGCTCTCACAGTGCAGCAGATCCGTCCTGGTTGTAGGTGGAGGAAGATTCCCTGTCCTCCTCTATACAGGTGATTATACAGAGAACAACTGCATTATGGGATAATAACATCATCATCATCATCATCATCATCATCACATCATCAGCACCGAGAGCCTCATTACATCACTAAGGACCCGAGACATCGCTCGTGTGTGGTGATCTCTTGTAGATGTGATCCCTTAGTTACAGGATCCATCGCTCGTGGTCAGTGATCTCTTGTAGATGTGATCGCTCCTTAGTTACAGGATCCATCGCTCGTGGTTGGTGATCTCTTGTAGATGTGATCAGGTTCCTTAGTTATAGGATCCATCGCTCGTGGTCGGTGTCTCTTGTAGATGTGATCGGTCCTTAGTTACAGGATCCATCGCTCTGGTCGGTGATCTCTTGTAGATGTGATCGCTCCTTAGTTACAGGATCCATCGCTCGTGGTCAGTGATCTCTTGTAATGTGATCGATCCTTAGTTACAGGATCCATCGCTGTGGTTGGTGATCTCTTGTAGATGTGATCGATCCTTAGTTACAGGATCCATCGCTTGTGGTCGGTGATCTCTTGTAGATGTGATCGGTCCTTAGTTACAGGATCCATCATCGTGGTCGGTGATCTTTGTAGATGTGATCGGTTCTTAGTTATAGGATCCATCGCTCGAGGTGACGTCTTGTAGATGTGATCGTCCTTAGTTACAGGATCCATCGCTCGTGGTCGGTGATCTCTTGTAGATTGTGATCCTTGATTACAGGATCCATCGCTCTATGGTCATGATCTCTTGTAGATGTAGTCGGTCCTTAGTTATAGATCCATTCTCTGTCGGTGACGTCTTGTAGATGTGATCCCTTAGTTACAGGATCCATCGCTCGTGGTCGGTGATCTCTTGTAGATGTGATCCCTTAGTTACAGGATCCATCGCTCGTGGTCGGTGATCTCTTGTAGATGTGATCGGTCCTTAGTTACAGGATCCATCGCTCGTGGTCGGTGATCTCTTGTAGATGTGATCCCTTAGTTACAGGATCCATCGCTCGTGGTCGGTGATCTCTTGTAGATGTGATCCCTTAGATACAGGATCAATCGCTCGTGGTCGGTGATCTGTTCCTCAGTATTTGTGGTTCTGGATCTCGTTTATTTTCTCCTGTATGATTTCCAGCTTCTCTTTATCATACAGACGCTGCAGGACGAGATCCCTCCGGCTGATCCAGTTTTCCTCCCTCTTCTCTGAATGATCCCGAGGATGGACGAGGACGGGAATGAGATCAGCAGTAGATTACTCCACCTCACCCTGGAGATCATCTCCCTGCTGAGCGGAGAGGTGACTCCTACACATTTCTATCAGCTTTATTGTATCATTGTAGTTACTGGGACCTGTCATCAGGGGGCGACAAGACTCCAGGATCTCATGATGCCGAATCTCCCTAAGTGTCTCTCTCCATACACAGGATTACACCATAGTGAGGAAGACACCGGGGGACTGTGTGACTCCCATCATCCATCTCCAGGAGTCAGGAGGGCGGAGCCTCATCACAGCCCCTCCCCCACACTCCCCGATACATGAGAGGAGCAAGAAGAAGTTCCTAGAGCTCAGCAACAAGATGATTGAGCTGCTGAGCAGAGAGGTGACTGCTGGGACATTATACAGGACAGCACTGGAGGATTCTGGGTGAATGATCCGAGATGAGGGACTGATGGAACATTAATACTGACAGCACTGGAGATATCTGCTGCTGAGCGGAGAGGTGACTGCTGCGACATTTATACAGTTTAGTCATTGTAGAGGATTCTCGGGGTGACGACTCAGGACAGATGCGACTCCTAGTGACATTTAACAGGAACAGCATAGGAGGAGACTCGGGGATGAGTGATATCTCGAGTAGAGGTGGACCCCTAGGCACATCATACAGAGGACAGAGAACCCGGAGAGATTCTGAGTGCTGAGCGAGAGGTGACTGCTGGGACATTATACAGGACAGCACTGGAGGATTGTGGGTGATACACGGAGAGGTGACTGCTGGGACATTATACAGGACAGCACTGGAGGATTCTGGGTGATGAGCGGAGAGGTGACTGCTGGGACATTATACAGACAGCACTGGAGGATTCTGGGTGATAAGCGGAGAGGTGACTGCTTGGACATTATACAGGACAACACTGGAGGATTCTGGGTGATGAGCGGAGAGGTGACTGCTGGGACATTATACAGGACAACACTGGAGGATTCTGGGTGATGAGCAGAGAGGTGACTGCTGGGACATTATACAGGACACACTGAGGATTCTGGGTGATGAGTGAGAGGTGACTGCTGGGACATTATACAGGACAGCACTGGAGGATTCTGGGTGATAGACAGAGAGGTGACTGCTGGGACATTATACAGGACAGCACTGGAGGATTCTGGGTGATGACCGGAGAGGTGACTGCTGGGACATTATACAGGACTAGCACTGGAGGATTTGGGTGATGACGGAGAGGTGACTGCTGGGACATTATACAGGACAGCACTGGAGGATTCTGGGTGATGAGGGAGAGGTGACTGCTGGGACATTATACAGGACGCACTGGAGGATTCTGGGTGATGAGCGGAGAGGTGACTGCTGGGACATTATACAGGACGTATTGGAGGATTCTGGGTGCTGAGCGGAGAGGTGACTGCTGGGACATTATACAGGACAGCACTGGAGGATTCTGGGTGATGTCGGTATCATTGTGTTGTCAGGTTCCTATAAGATGTCAGGACGTCGCTGTCTATCTCTCCATGGAGGAGTGGGAGTATCTAGAAGGACACAAGGACCGGTACGAGGAGGTGATGATGGAGGAGCACCGGCCGGTGACATCACAAGGTGAGACTTGATGCTCCTTGTTGGCTCCGGTGGATGTAATGAAGTCTCTTACGTGTCATGCTTTAATACAATCACGGGATAGAAGAATTTTCTGTATTTCTATTTGTAGAATTTATTTTAATCACCTTTCAGTATAGAGAAATATATAATTTCCTCCCTCCATCGCTGGTTTTCACTTTCTCCGTCATTTTCCCTCGTTCTTCTCTTCTGATCTCAGTCACCCTTCCTCCGCTGTCGTCTCGTCTTCATCATTCTTGAATCTTCGTCCTCGTTATTCTTCTTTCAGACTCTTTTTTCCTTCCTTAGGCTTGGATACACTTTCCTAGTTACATCAGAGTTTGACTGAGGAGGCTCTGAAAGGGCTGGAGCAGGGACCCTGAACGGCTTCTCCCTCTCTGGACGGGGAGTGTGAAGCTGCACAAAAACACAATCAGCCGACAGTCCCGTCCAGACAGAGAGAAGCCGTTCAGGGTCACTGCTCCAGCCCGTTCAGAGTCTCCTCCGTCAAACTCTGATGATTGTGTCCGAGCCTTAGAGCTTCACTCCACATTTCCTTTACAGATGTCCCAGCGCTTCTGTCTGTCCTCTTCTGTCCGTCCTCTTCTGTCTGTCCTCTTCTGTCCGTCTCTTCTGTCTGTCCTCTTCTGTCCGTCCTCTTCTGTCCGTTCTCTTCTGTCCGTTCTCTTCTGTCCGTTCTCTTCTGCCCGTCCTCTTCTGCCCGTTCTCTTCTGCCGTCCTCTTCTGCCTGTTCTCTTCTTTCTGTCCTCTTCTGTCCGTTCCTTCTGTCTGTCCTCTTCTGTCCGTCCTCTTCTGTCTGTCCTCTTCTGTCCGTTCTCTTCTGTCCGTTCTCTTCTGTCCGTTCTCTTCTGTCCGTTCTCTCTGCCCGTTCTCTTCTGCCCGTCCTCTTCTGTCCGTCCTCTTCTCTCCGTCCTCTTCTGTCCGTTCTCTTATGTCCGTCCTCTTCTGTCCGTTCTCTTCTGTCCGTTCTCTTCTGCCCGTTCTCTTTTGTCCGTCCTCTTCTGTCCGTCCTCTTCTGTCCGCCCTCTTCTGTCCGCCCTCTTCTGTCCACCCTCTTCTGCCCGTCCTCTTCTGTCCGTCCTCTTCTGTCCGTCCTCTTCTGTCCGTCCTCTTCTGTCCGTCCTCTTCTGTCCGTCCTCTTCGGTCCGTCCTCTTTGGTCCATTCTCTCGGTCCCTTATCCTGTTGTGGATTATTACACAGGCAGACCTGGGGTGGATTTACAGATGATTTTCCACTGATTTCTGTCGCTTGTCCGTCCCTCAGAATCGGTGCAGGCTCCATGTCACCATTAGTTGTGGTCGGGCCTTCGGCTCCTTTTTGGTTGGCACGTGTGTGACCTTTCTTGGATTTTCCGTACATTCATTCTTCTCCTTCTTCCCTCTTTAAACCTCTGCAGCGTCCCACCTCCCACAGACCATGTAACACGAGCCGCTGTCCTGACACATAGATTAAACAGGGTAGAGCAGATCGGCCATTAGTCTGACATGGAGGTTTCCAGCAGTTCCTCCAGGTCTGTTCATCACTCGCTCTACAGGAGGAGAAGTTCAGAACTTTCCGTCGGGTCACCGCGCCTCCTCTCTATAGAGGATAATGTTTCTCCTCGAGGAGAGCGTCCGTTCTGAGTACGGAGAGTTGTAGGCCGTGCAATGCTCCCTGGGAAATAAGATATGGAAATGTCCTCATCAGAAACAGAGAATGAGATCTCTAGCGCCACCTATAGGATGCAGCAATCCTAGTCAATCAGATCCTGGTGAAACAGTCAAAAAAAACTGCAATATCACTTTCTTTTTAATATCAATATGTAAATAAACAGAAAAGGATGCGCAATGGGTGCACCTGTATAAAATATTTCTTCCCCTAACTAGTAAAAAAGCTGCTCACCTTGGAGGGCTGTGTACTGCCCTGCACAGCCCTGGTAAATCACTTGTAGTGTGGAGCTTAATCGCTCTCCCTGGAGTCTCTGTGTGTTGCTGCCTGTGAGCTGCTTCCTCCAGCCCCAGCTCTGAACAGGTGACCACTCAGACAGGAAAGGTCCTATAGCTCCAGGCATTCACCTCACACCACACAGGTCCTTTTGTTATTGTGCTTTCCAAGCTGCTCCTGCTGCTGATCCTCCAAAGAGAAACTGGAACATATGATTAATGCAAAGCAGTCTATGGAGAGCTCAGGAAAGGCAGGCAGGGTGAATTATAGATGAAACTTAGCTTTTTATTATTCTCCTTCACAGCCACAACGCGTTTCCACTGACACAGCAGTCTTCCTCAGGTGGAAATAATAATATGGCACCGATAATTCATGATGTGACAGGGAACAAACCAATAATAATGGCTCTTGAACCTAGTTGTCCTTCCTTGTTCCACTTTGATAGTCACTCACCGCTGGGTACTGGGTGACCTCACAACTCCATCCTACCGGTGCTGTCTCTCCGTCCATCTGGCCGCTGTCTCTCCGTCCTTCCAGTCACTGTCTCTACATCCTTCCAGCTGCTGTCTCTCTGTCCTTCCAGCCGCTGTCTCTCTGTCCTTCCGGCCGCTGTCTCTCCGTCCTTCCGGCCGCTGTCTCTCCGTTCTTCCGGCCGCTGTCTCTCCGTTCTTCCGGCCGCTGTCTCTCCGTCCTTCCGGCCGCTGTCTCTCCGTCCTTCCGGACGCTGTCTCTCCGTCCTTCCGGCCGCTGTCTCTCCGTCCTTCCGGCCGCTGTCTCTCCGTCCTTCCGGCCGCTGTCTCTCCGTCCTTCCGGCCGCTGTCTCTCCGTCCTTCCGGCCGCTGTCTCTCCGTCCTTCCAGTCGCTGTCTCTCCTTCCTTCGGCCGCTGTCTCTCCGTCCTTCCGGCCGCTGTCTCTCCATCTGTCAGTCGTACATCTGACCTTTTTTCCTCCTTTAAAGACAAACTCAGAGCTTTACGTGCACTTGTCGCCTATTTTAGTGCAATGTCGAGGCGGATGTTGAGATTTATCTCTATGTAAAGAAGAATCAAAACGCATTAACTGTGGAGGTTCTCTCCCAGAGGATCTTGTCCTGGACGGAGGCCGCGTCCTCATGGTGACATCGTCAGCTGTCAAAATACAATTACTGGTGAATAGTGATCGCCCTTCCCCTAATCTCAAAGCAATAGCATAGATAAAAAGAGAAGTTAAAATATAACTTTTAATAAACTCAAATGTTAAAAAGACCTAGTTGTCTAGACTAACAAAAACAGAAAGTCGCGCAAAAGTGGCAGTGCAAAAAACTGTGTATTGCTGTGAGTAATCCCCTTTACTCTTTTCCAAGGGGTTAACAGAGCCAAATCCAGATCCTGTCCATATACCTAGGAATACTGGCTTATGTCTCTAGTCGCCTACCTACAGGAAGTGCAATATCAAGGCTCATACACTTCCCTCATGGTATACAGACCACATGTATAGGTGGAAAAAAACAAAGTATGCACTCCAAATCGGAGCGATCTCACCCAGTTACTCCACCGCTTCACATGAAGTGAGTCCACATAGACTTGGATCAACCTTTCATTGATGTTGTCCAGGCTGCTCAGGGCTCAGTACTTTATAGTCGCCACCATGTCATCTGATGCGTTCCTCCCGACGCGTTTCAGATCCCTCTTCATCAGGAGAGTCATGGTACACACATCAGGGTTGGTAATTATAGGATACACCCACCCTTATGTAGATGATGGCTATGGTGTTTGCAAGAAGACAGAGAATATCGGTTGCCTTTAAAAGCACTTCTGATCAGCTTGATCCAGGCTGATGAACCTTGTGGGGCCAGACTGGGTAAGTGTACATTCCCTGAGACCCTGCATGGGACTAGACTACATGATAGTAAGGCTGTGTGGATTTGTATGGGGCAGGAATGGAGGTATTACAATCGATATTCTCTGTCTTCTTGCAGACACCATAGCCATCATCTACATAAGGGTGGGTGTATCCTATAATTACCAACCCTGATGTGTGTACCATGACTCTCCTGATAAGAGGGATCTGAAACACGTCGGGAGGAACGCATCAGATGACATGGTGGCGACTATAAAGTACTGAGCCCTGAGCAGCCTGGATGACATCAATGAAAGGTTGATCCAAGTCTATGTGGACTCACTTCATGTGAAGCGGTGGAGTAACTGGGTGAGATTGCTCCGATTTGGAGGTGCATGTGGTCTGTGTACCATGAGGGGAGTGTATGAGCCTTAATATTGCACTTCCTGTAGGTATGCAGACACGACTAGAGACATAAGCCAGTATTCCTAGGTATATGGACGGGATCTGGATTTGGCTCTGTTAACCCCTTGGAAAAGAGTAAAGGGGATTACTCACAGCAATACACAGTTTTTTGCACTGCCACTTTTGCGCGACTTTCTGTTTTTGTTAGTCTAGACAACTAGGTCTTTTTAACATTTGAGTTTATTAAACGTTATATTTTAACTTCTCTTTTTATCTATGCTATTGCTTTAATTTGACCTGACCTGTATGAGAACCATTGGTTTAAGCAGGAGGTAACCTGACTCGCTATTGATACTTCCCCCAATCTCCATAAGAAACCGATGGATAGAAACATGCAGCTTTCTCCAGCTCCTCCGTGGTCCCATCCCTGGTGGAGACGACACTTGGAGAAGTTGTTTCTTTCCTTCATCTGACGGACGAGGTCTTCTCTCTCCTCTCCTCAGGGTCCTCATCCTCCGTGTGCAGCACAGAGAGCGTTAGGCTTTGTCCTCGCTGATTATCACTTCATACATGAGGTCCACAATGTGCCGGGACCTCGGTACCGGTGCTGAGGAGCACAACAATGGACTTTATTCCTGATACAGAAACATAACTGGTTTTTAGAGAAGTGTCTCATATATAGACAGATCCATGCCGGTCATGTATTCAGTCTCTGTATCTCCACAGATGGATCCAGGAGGAGAAATCCCCCAGAGAGATGTCCCCGTCCTCTGTATCCCCAGGACTGTCCAGAGGAGAATCACAATGTCCCGGAGAGTCATCAGGTAGATGGTGCTGAAGTCTCCACAACATCTGACTCTATCATACTCCCCAATAGAAGTCCTCTGTACTGTAGACAGTGAATGCCTATCCTCTGGACATTACTCTTCTACAAACTCCACCAAACCATAAAGGTCTACACAGACTGTCTGATCACCATCCATGTAAGCTTAGTCTATGCCCCATTTCCTCAAGATGCCTGGACCATCAGTGCAATAAGCCCCGGCACCTTGTGCAACCCCTATCCCGTTGTAGACTGTAAGCTCTTTTGAGCAGGGTCACCTTCATTTCTTGCTTTATTTATTGTATTTTTTTTTTTTTTTTCCACATTGATTCTATGCCTATTGTTTTGTATCCAATTATTGTACTGTATTTGTTCTCTATTGTAATTACTTACTGTATTATATTTTCTGTACTCTAACCCTACATTGTAAAGCGCTGCGGAATATGTTGGCGCTATATAAATAAAGCTTTATTATTATTATTATTATAAAGTGATTGGACCGGAGCTCGATTTACATTTCTCTTTTTAGGTTGAAGATCTGATTGATATTAAGGTTGAGGTTATCGATGAAGATGAAGAGATGATGGATTTATGGGCCGATCCGCAGGGTAAGGAGGGGAGACTGTCATGTCTGTTCTGTGGTCACCTACTACTACTCCCATCATCTCATCACATGACACAATCTATTCCATCACTGTGTGTTTCCTACAGATGGACTCATGGAAAGAAATCCCCCAGAGAGATGTCCCCGTCCTCTGTATCCCCAGGACTGTCCAGAGGAGAATCACAATGTCCCGGAGAGTCATCAGGTAGATGGCGCTGAGCCCTGGATCTATATGGAGGGTTGGGGGCTTTCCTGCCGTCATAGAGGTGATAGATTTTGGGGTCTCTTATATTCACTGATTGTTACATCTGATCTATCAGGGGGAAGATCCGACTAATATTAAAGTGGAGGATGAGACAGAAGAAGCGATGAGGAGGGGGGATCAGCCGTGTGTGAGTGACGGGAAGGAGGAGATTCCAGATGTCACCACAGGTATGTAACGAAGGGTTCTCTGAAAATTGCCCGCACTGAAAATTCCCATTTGCAGCATCACCAAGTTCCAGATCTCTGATATTTGAGGTGCAGGTGATGATGTTCACCAATCACCTGATATGTGATCAACTTGTGATTTACAGTTGACCTAGTGCTGAAGATCTGTGGTTTGTAGCAGTCTGTGATTATCAGGAATAGATAGATCCAGTCTGCTGTCATCTCTCACTGATTCTGCTTTACTCCTCCACCAGCCCAACACAGCAGCACATGAGAAGCAGCAGCAGTGTGATCAGAGGTCATCACTGCTAGCTGTACTCACAAAGTGTCACTGGATTACCTGTGGAGTTACATGGGACTGCAGGTCTTTAATAAACTGTTCTGAAAAAAACTTGTGGATAATTTTCTGTGTGGGCAATTTTCGCCAATATAGAGCATCTCACGTATACCTGTATACTATCCCCCGATCCTGCAGAGCATCTCAACTATACCTCTATACTATCCCCCTGTACTGCATGACATCTCACCTTCACCTCTATACTATTCTCTGTCCTGCAGAGCATCTCACCTACACCTCTATACTATCCCCCTGTCCTGCAGAGCATCTCACCTACACCTTTATACTATCCCCCTGTTCTGCAGAGCATCTCACCTATACCTGTATACTATCCCCCTGTCCTGCAGAGCATCTCACCAATACACCTCTATACTATCCCCCTTTCCTGCAGGGCATCTCACCTATACACCTCTACACCTTCCAGTTAACTACATTACAGTAAAAGTAACATGTTTAGTATCTATGAACTTGTACCGACCTGAGACATCATACCGACAGTCAGTGTTACCATATAGTACTGACCCCAGACATCATACCGACACGTCAGTGTTACCATATAGTACTGACCCAGACATCATACCGACATGTCATGTACCATATAAACTGACCGAGCATCATATCGACACCTCAGTGTTACTATATAGTACTGACTCGAGGCAACATACCGACACTTTCAGTGTTACCACATCGTACTGACCCGAGGCATCATACCGACATGTCAGTGTTACCATATAGTACTGACCTGAGGCATTACACCGACATGTCAGTGTTACCATATAGTACTGACCTGAGGCATCATACCGACACGTCAGTGTTACCATATAGTACTGACCCCAGACATCATACCGACACATAAGTGTTACCATATAGTACTGACCCGAGGCATCACACCGACACGTCAGTGTTACCATATAGTACTGACCCCAGACATCATACCAACACATCAGTGTTACCATATAGTACTGACCTGAGACATCATACCGACAACTCAGTGTTATCATATAGTACTGACCTGAGACACCATATCGACATTTCAGTGTTACCATATAGTACTGACCCGAGCATCACACCGACACGTCAGTGTTACTTATAGTACTGACGAGACATCATACCGACACGTCAGTGTTACCATATAGTACTGACCCGAGACATCATACCGACACGTCAGTGTTACCATATAGTACTGACCCCAGACATCATACGACACTCAGTGTTACCATAAGTACTGACCTGAGGATCATACGACATGTCAGTGTTACCATATAGTACTGACCCGAAGCATCATACGACATGTCAGTGTCACCATATATACTGACCTGAGGCATCATACCGACATGTCAGTGTTACCATATAGTACTGACCGAAGCATCATACGACATGTCAGTGTTTCCTATATACTGACCTGAGGTATCATACCGACATGTCAGTGTTACCATATAGTACGACCTGATGTATCATACCGACACTCAGTGTTACCATAAGTACTGACCAGGCATCATACCAACACGTCAGTGTTGCCATATAGTAACATAGGAATATAAAGAAGGCTTTAGCGAAACATTGGCATATGTTATTAACCCTGCTAGCGGTATTCCCGAGCGTAACGGAGTCTCCTTATACTTGGCCTGTGCCAGGTCTGTGTTTACAGTTACCTTGGCTACAGGCTGCAGTTTGATCTGGCGGCTTCGGCGGTGCACCCGCGCTTGCGCGGTCACAGTTCATCCTCTGACGTCTGCTGCGCCTGCGCCAGGCTCCCTTGTATGTGGTTGCCATGGCTGCGGGTTACAGCAAATTTCGCGGTTTCCACAGTGTTCTCGCGCATGCGCAGTCACTGTTTTCTCGCTCTCAGAACGCCATTTTTTTTTTATTATTTTGTTTTTTCATTATACTTATATTAGGGTATATTAGAACTCTTTCAACCCCTCACTAGTCTTTTACCCTTTTCAGGGGAACGGAGCAAGTGAACACCTTAGATGAGATTTCCCAGTTGCTCACTGAGAATCTCCCCATGGCTTTTAAGGGTTAATCATACAGTACATACAGCGGTGCACCAAATTTCCATGCAAAAAATTGGTACCGCATTTAGTACAAAATTCCTGACATAATCATACCGTCAGGGAGGTTAAGAGTATTGATGGTGTACTCTTGAGGAGGAGGCTGGGACAGCCATGAAACGTGTAGAGTGATGAAATAATGGCACCGGTCATTTTATCCTGGACGTCTGGTCATTTCATGTATCGCTTTGTTCCTTGATATCTTGTGTGCCACTTCAAGTGGAGGTCCTGCGGCAGCTGATTCCAAAACACTGATGCTAGTTGTGGGTCACACAACTGGGCAAGGTGAGCAGTTCTATATTGCACATATTCAATATCCTTAGGAGGTACGACCCATTGAGCCCTTGTCTACCCAATTATATGAGTCCAAGGTAACTCCCTCTGCCTCATTATATGTGAATTTCTGTCAGGGGTGTGAGGATCTGAAGTTGTGGGTTGTAATAATAAACCTAGGCAGGATATCAATGACAAGTTTATTGTATCTGTACATGATACCACAACTCCAGGAAGATAGCCACAATGCAATGCCTCCTGTCCAAAAGATTAGAAAACAGCCAACAACAATAGACCTTAAGTTCCACCAGGCAGTGGATATTATGACCATAGCACATGTATTCAGCTCCAGAATACCATAGTCCTTAGGATAGATTCCCAAATCCCGACAGCAGATATCACGACCGTAGCACATGTATCCAACTCCCAATACTATAGTCCATTTATACCCTCAGGACCTGGCACAGATTCTTTTGCTTCCAATTCACAGAACCAACTGACTCCCCCAAGCATGTGTCTTCTTCTTTTCTGCCTATTCTTGTAATCAGTCCCCTAGTTGGACAGAGTTAGGTGTGCACCCAACCCCCTTAACCATCATGTACATTCAATTCAAAAAGTAAAAGAAGTTCAATGACGTCTCTGACCAGTCTGCAGAGGTGTGTATCCACGAGGCCCCCGGCAGGGAGGAACAATGACTTACAACCCCCAACCAGATTCAGGACATTGAATGGTAATATAGGCCTGATTGCACTATATATTATATACCGTATATATAAAATCATGTTAATAAACTGTTGATTTGCAGTCTAATCTATGCCACCCCTGACTTGTGCCCTTGTCACCAGTGTATAAGTGTTATTCACTTTGCCCGGTGGCTCAAGTGGTTAGCACTGTAGCCTTTGCAGTGCTGGGGTCTTGAAGTCTTGGGTTCAATTCCCACCAAGGACACTAAGGACAACATCTGCAAGGAGTTTGTATGTTCTCCCAGTGTTTGTGTGGGTTTCCTCCGGGCACTTTGGTTTCCTTCCACATTGTAAAGACATACTGATAGGATGTTTAGATTGTGAGCTCCAAGAGAGACCGCATTACTGATTTATGTAAAGTGCTATGGAATTAATAGCGCTATATAAATGAATAAATTATTATTATTATTACCCATCATTGTGTTAATGTTATGACATGTAGTCGTCTTCCTTATTACAGACTTTCACTGACTGGGGTCTTCATTGTGAGCTCTATAAAATAATGCAGAAATCTCTTTTGTGTTGTAGAAAAAAATCACATCCAATCTATCTTTCATCATTACAGGAAATCCTTATGAGGATAACGGTTTATCACTAAATTGTAAGAATGAAGATATCAGAAAGGCGTCTAATGGAGAAAACCTCATTACCCTTCAGTTACTTCCGGGTACTCACAGTACTTCACTATCATATAATCCCCCTAATCATGAGGAACCCTCCCTGAGCAATCTCAGATTGTTACCTCAATTCCAGGTGACAAAGTGGAGACAAGATTTCAGTGTGACGAGCAACTTACTGAAAGCTCAAATTTAAAGCACAAAGAAGAGAAGCTGTACTCATGTTCTGAATGTGGGAAGGCCTTTACATATAAGTCAGAGCTTGTTAGACATGAGAGAGGTCACACAGGAGAAAAGCCGTACTCATGTTCAGAATGTGGGAAATGCTTTAGAAATAAATCAAATCTTGTTACTCACGAGAGAAGTCACACAGGAGAGAGGCCATATTCATGTGCAGAATGTGGAAATGTTTCATAAGTAAATCACATCTTGATAAACATCAGAGAATTCACACAGGAAAGAAGCCATATTCATGTTCAGAATGTGGGAAATGCTTTACAGATAAACCAAGTCTTGTGACACATGAGAGAAGTCACACAGGAGAGAAGCCATACTCATGTTTAGAATGTGGGAAATGTTTTAGAGATAAATCTAATCTTGTGACACACGAGAGAATTCACACAGGAGAGAAGCCGTATTCATGTTCAGAATGTGGGAAATCTTTTATGCAAAAATCAAATCTTGTGACACACCAGAGAATTCACACAGGAGAGAAGCCGTATTCATGTTCAAAATGTGGGAAGTGCTTCACAGAGAAATCAAGTCTTGTGAAACATGAGAGAATTCACACAGGAGAAAAGCCATATTCATGTTCAAAATGCGGGAAGTGCTTTACAGAAAAATCGAGTCTTGTGAGACACGGGAGAAGTCACACAGAAGAGAAGCCGTATTCATGTTCAGAATGTGGAAAATGTTTTGCAGAAAAATCAAGTCTTGTGACCCACGAGAGACATCACACAGAAGAGAAGCCATATTCATGTTCAGAATGTGGGAAATCTTTTATGCAAAAATCAAATCTTATAACACATTGGAGAATTCACACAGGAGAGAAGCCATATTCATGTTCAGAATGTGGGAAATCTTTTATAAATAAATCCAAGCTTGTAAGACATGAAAAAGTCATGCAGGAAAGAAATTGTAATTATGTTTACTATGTTTTAAAGATTTAATAAACCGTGCTCGCATAAATGAGTACACCCCCTTTGAGAAGTATGATTTTAATTAATCTCTCACTGAACACAAGAACAATTTCCAAAATGTTGAAAACACTGAGTTTCATAGAAAAATTTGTTAAACAATAACATGACAGAAAGGTTAATAATCTGTCACTACAAAAGATTCAGGTTTACCCAAATTAGAGGAAGCAAAACGAGAGGTAGAACAGACTTATAATATATCATGTGATCAAACATTTATATTACATTATTCATGACATTATAACAGACAAATCACATTGTGCTTAATTATGCAGCAGCACACTGGTTATACAGTTGTGGCCAAAAGTATTGTCACCCCTGCGATTCTGTCAGAAATACTCAGTTTCTTCCTGAAAATGATTGCAATACAAATTCTTTGGTATTATTATCTTCATTTAATTTGTCTATAATGAAAAAAACACATAAAAGAATTTCCTAAAGACAAATTGGATATAATTCCACCAAACATAAAAAAGGGGGTGGACAAAAGTATTGGCACCTTAGAAAAATCATGTGATGCTTCTCTAATTTGTGTAATTAACAGCACCTGTAACTTACCTGTGGCACCTAACAGGTGTTGGTAATAACTAAATCACACTTGCAGCCAGTTGACATGGATTAAAGTTGACTCAACCTCTGTCCTGTGTCCTTGTGTGCACCACATTGAGCATGGAGAAAAGAAAGAAGACCAAAGAACTGTCTGAGGACTTGAGAAAACAAATTGTGAGGAAGCAATGAGCAATCTCAAGGCTACAAGTCCATCTCCAAAGACCTGAATGTTCCTGTGTCTTCCGTGCGCAGTGTCATCAAGAAGTGTAAAGCCCATGGCACTGTGGCTAACCTCCCTAGATGTGGCCGGAAAAGAAAAATTGACAAGAGATTTCAACGCACGATTGGCGGATGGTGGATAAAGAACCTCGACTAACATCCAAACAAGTTCAAGCTGCCCTGCAGTCCGAGGGTACACAGTGTCAACCCGTACTATCCGTCAGTGTCTGAATGAAAAGGGACTGTATGGTAGGAGACACAGGAAGACCCCACTTCTTACCCCGAGATATAAAAAAGCCAGGCTGGAGTTTGCCAAAACTTACCTGAGAGCCTAAAACGTTTTGGAAGAATGTTCTCTGGTCAGATGAGACAAAAGTAGAGCTTTATGGGCAAAGGCATCAACATAGAGTTTACAGGAGAAAAAAGAGGCATTCAAAGGAAAGAACACGCTCCCTACAGTCAGACATGGCGGAGGTTCCCTGATGTTTTGGAGTTGCTTTGCTGCCTCTGGCACTGGACTGCTTGACCTTGTACATGGCATTATGAAGTCTGAAGACTACCAACACATTGTTGCAGCATAATGTAGGGCCCAGTGTGAGAAAGCTGGGTCTCCCTCAGAGGTCATGGGTCTTCCAGCAGGACAATGACCCAAAACACACTTCAAAAAGCACTAGAAAATGTTGTGAGAGAAAGCACTGGAGACTTCTAAGGTGGCAGCAATGAGTCCAGACCTGAATCCCATAGATCACCTGTGGAGAGATCTAAAAATGGCAGTTTGGAGAAGGCACCCTTCACATATCAGGGACCTGGAGCAGTTTGCCAAAGAAGAATGGTCTAAAATTCCAGCAGAAACATTGTAAGAAACTCATTGATGGTTACCGGTTAACTGTTGATCGCAGTTATTTTGGCTAAAGGTTGTACAACCAAGTATTAGGCTGAGGGTGCCAATATTTTTGTCTGGCCCATTTTTGGAGTTTTGTGTGAAATGATCAATGTTTTGCTTTTTGCTTCATTCTCTTTTGTGTTTTTTCATTGAAGACAAATTAAATGAAGATAATAATACCAAAGAATTTGTGATTGCAATCATTTTCAGGAAGAAACTGAGTATTATCTGACAGAATTGCAGGGGTGTCAATACTTTTGGCCAACACTGTACAATGATCATATGTTACCTACACTACTTTATGTGAACAGTATAATGTCAGTATTAAATGAAGTCTGTAAATACCTAACAACAGCTTTATTAATATGCAGATATTTCCATAAAGAAGTATAGTTTTTGGATTTTTTTTCTTCTTCTCCTTGTCAATTAATTAATTACCGATCGGAATGATCAGGGCGACTGGGCCCGATGCGCTGGTGGTGCTGGCAGTACTATTAGAAGCAGCCATGGTTGTTTCGGGGTAATTCCTAAGGTCAGCGAACACGCTGTCGTCGTCGCTGGAGGAGGCCGACATGCTGAGGGCCCCTCTAGTGAATTACAGCCAGTGTTCAAACTGTTAATCAGTTCGGGAAATTCCGGACTAGGCCGCGGTGCTCGAGAATGCTCGGCTGAGCGAGGGGCGGGCTTCAGTTTTGCGCTCTACAGGCCAACACGCCCCCTTTCTTCCCGCTCTTCGGTGCAGTAATGGCAGCGTAGTTTTAACAGTCACTCAATACAGTTGAAATCACGGCACACAGTACCTAGTAATACCAGGCACGAGATCCTGTTTGTGAGCGCCAGAAATATATGTTGAGCCAAAGGCCCGGCGGTACTCGGGTATCAGGCTCAGAGGGGTTCACGGGGATGTCACGGGTGGCAGTGCCTGAGACCGTGGCCTGGGTGACACTTCAATAGAGGGGTTATGTACAAGGAAAAGAGTTATTGTCACGTGACGCCACCTGTAGTACCTGGTGATGGGTCACCAGTGCCGCCACAGTCCTCCGGAGGGCGATGGTATTGTGGCAGGAATGGCAAAGCTCCCTACAGGTGGAGCTGGACCTCTGGGGCAGTGTAGAGAAAAGGGGCAGCTTGGAGTGGGGCTTGACGCCAGGGTAAGAAGCAGTAAGGCAGTGTATAGGGAGGCTGGGGATGTAGAGGAATAACGCACACACTCTGAAGAAAGTCTCTTTTACCTTTACTGATGGTATTCACAGGTAAAGAGGTCCAGGGCACTGTCGGGTGACCAGGTGCACAGTGAGTCTCCACAGCAAGTGGGTATAAGGCCTCCTCAGGTTCCCTGCTGTCGCTGAAGCCCTGTCTGTATGCAACACGACTGGCCTCCTCACTTTCTCTGGTCCTCTCTCTCCTCCTGCGCGGTCCACGGGTTACCCTCTCTGATCACTGCTGTGTGATTCCACACTACGGTGTCTGGCTCCCTCTTGCTGGGAACGCAGGGGGACCGGGTGACTGAAGTCTCCACGGTGTGTCGGGGTTTTCTGCAGTCCTAAAGTGTTCACGCAGGTGCGGATACCCGAAGTCCAGTACGTCTTGGGTAAACTTCCAGTAGTTCCTCTACTCCCTTGGCTAATCTCCGTGCCTTCTGTCCCCACTCCTAGGCTTGGCTCAACAGCAGAAGGGCCACTCCGGGTCACTGGTTCGGGCCTAACCGCGGCACTGATCACCAGGACGTCTTCGCAGCTCTCCTAGCGTCTGGACACTCTGACTAATTCCTCCCCCAGCAGCAGTATTTATAGGGGATCTCCCAGCTGTGCAGTAGGGAAGGCTGTGGCTACCTGCGTGACCAGGGTGCCACATTCTCTCCTACAAGAGAGGTTAGCCATCCAACTCCCTCCCAGTCAATCCGTTCTCTTACCGCTGCAGCCAGGGCGTCCATCGTCAGCGATGCTACCTGTGAGCAGTGATGGTAAGAGAACGAATATGGCGAAGAACTTGCTTATAAGGCCCGGAGGCAGGCCTGAGGGAAACACCAGGGGTAGGATGAAAGGAGATAAGGAACAGCCAACTAAAAACCCACTACTACATGGGGAGAAGCGGGGGGGGAAGGCTCTGCAGTCATGGAGCTCCATACTCCTCGTACACACACTGCTCTGCTCTGTACACCTCATACACACGTGGCTCCACTCTGTACATCTCAAACACACACAGCTCCGCTCTGTACACCTCATAAACACACGGCTCCACTTCATACACCTCGCACACGTGGCTCCGCACCATACACCTCGCACACACGCAGCTCCGCTCCGTACACCTCGCACACACGCGGCTCCGCTCCGTACACCTCGTACACACTCGGCTCTGCTCCGTACACCTCGCACACACGCGGCTCCGCTCCGTACACCTCGTACACACTCGGCTCCGCTTCGTACACCTCGTACACACTCGGCTCTGCTCTGTACACCTCGTACACACGCGGCTCTGCTCCGTACACCTCATACACACTCGGCTCCGCTTCGTACACCTCGTACACACTCGGCTCTGCTCCGTACACCTCGCACACACGCAGCTCCGCTCCGTACACCTCGTACACACTCGGCTCTGCTCCGTACACCTCGTACACACTCGGCTCTGCTCTGTACACCTCGTACACACTCGGCTCCGCTTCGTACACCTCGCACACGTGGCTCCGCACCGTACACCTCGCACACACGCGGCTCCGCTCCGTACACCTCGCACACACGCGGCTCCGCTCCGTACACCTTGCACACACGCGGCTCCGCTCTGTACACCTCGTACACATGCGGCTCCGCTCCCTCCGTACACCTCGTACACATGCAGCTCCACTCCGTACACCTCGTACATACGCGGCTCCGCTTCGTACACATACGGCTCCGCTCCATACACCTCGTACACAGGCGCTTCCGCTCCGTACACCTCGTACACAATCGACTCTGCTCTGTACACCTTGTACACACTCGGCTTCACTTCGTGCACCTCGTACATGCCTCACCCGGGCCAGGGGACTCAGGTCTCAGGTGCGGTCTGTAGGTCACGGTTAGCGGTGCCTGAGGCTGTGGGCCTGGTGGTCAATGTAAAAAGGGGAAAAGAAAAATAATAATATAATAAAATAAAGTCTTTTGTTCGTGACACCACCTGTAGGTTCCGGTGATAGCACCGGCGTTGCTTGGACCCCCGGGGTGATGGGCCGCAGCAAGATGGAGTCGCTCCCTACAGGACGAGCGGGATCCCCGGGGTGTTGGCAGTAGGCATAGATGGAGTACGGCAGTGCAGTCACTGTGGAGCAAGGCAGATTAGTTACAGTTCACGGAAAGAATCACTGACACGCTGCTCACTCTGCACGGGTTCTTTACTCCAGTAAACGGCAACTTTAAAAGGTATGCGATGGTGTCGGCTAAGGCAGTGGACGGGGGGGTTCTTGCAATGAGTAGTGTCCCTCTGTAGCTCCACAGGTGTCTTTATCTGTATCTGTCCCTTCACTTCGCTGCTCTGCCATACCCAATTGGGAACACTGAAGGCTCTCGTTTGGGTTCCGCCGCTCGTCGCTCCACAGGCCCTGGCCTTCAATGGTGGGTGCTCCTGGTATAAGCTGCGGTAGTTGGAAATTGGTGGGTCGTGCTCCTGTAAAGCCTGCGACCACTCCGGGTTCTGTTGTTCAGGGATGAACCTGCTGGACCACGTCGGAGCCGGTACTCTGGATTTGGACTGGGCACGGATATTGAATTAGCCGTTTTACTCTTGGCCCCTTTCTCTTCTGGGTCACCACGTTGAGGTGCCCTCCCAGTTAGCTTTCTCAGTGCTTCTCTGTAGCTTCTCCAACTCTGCTACATCTGTTAATTTCACTTTGCTCTCTGTGCTGCAGGGCCCAGTGCAGCTCCCATCTGGCTTTTCTGCACTCACTTCCTGGTCTCACTCCTTGCTGCTCTCCCACTCACTATATAACCTAGCTCTCCTCCCACTGGGACCAGTTGCTCTAGCAACGGGTGTCTGATTGGTCCCCTATCACTAGGTGTATGTGTGTGGTGTATGGAGCTTCAGGATTCTTCTACTCATTACCAGAACAAAGGATATGGCACCTTCATTCAGGGGTGCAGTACCCTTTTGTGACGCACTCTTAGTGGGGCGCCACATACACACTCGGCTCCGCTCTGTACTCCTCATACACACTCGGCTCTGCTCCGTACACCTCGTACACACACGGCTCCGCTCCGTACACCTCGAACACACTCGGCTCCGCTCCGTACACCTCGTACACACGCGGCTCCGCTCCGTACACCTCGTACACACGCGGCTCCGCTCTGTACACCTCGTACACACGCGGCTCCGCTCCGTACACCTCATACACACTCGGCTCCGCTCCGTACACCTCGTACACACTCGGCTCTGCTCCGTACACCTCGTACACACTCGGCTCTGCTCCGTACACCTCGTACACACACGGCTCTGCTCCGTACACCTCGTACACACACGGCTCCGCTCCGTACACCTTGTACACACACGGCTCTGCTCCGTACACCTCGTACACACACGGCTCTGCTCCGTACACCTTGTACACACACGGCTCTGCTCCGTACACCTCGTACACACACGGCTCTGCTCCGTACACCTCATACACACACAGCTCTGCTCCGTACACCTCATACACACTCGGCTCTGCTCCGTACACCTCGTACACACTCGGCTCTGCTCCGTACACCTCGTACACACTCGGCTCTGCTCCGTACACCTCGTACACACACGGCTCCGCTCCGTACACCTCGTACACACTCGGCTCCGCTCCGTACACCTCGTACACACACAGCTCCGCTCCGTACACCTTATACACACACGGCTCCGCTCCGTACAGCTCGTACACACACGGTTCCGCTCCGTACACCTCATACACAGTTGGCTCCGCTCCGTACACCTCGTACACACTCGGCTCTGCTCCGTACACCTCGTACACACTCGGCTCTTCTCCGTACACCTCGTACACACTCGGCTCTGCTCCGTACACCTCGTACACACTCGGCTCTGCTCTGTACACCTCGTACACACTCAGCTCCGCTCTGTACACCTCGTACACACACGGCTCTGCTCTGTACACCTCGTACACACTCGGCTCTGCTCTGTACACCTCAAACACACACGGCTCTGCTCTGTACACCTCGTACACACGACTCTGCTCCGTACACCTCGTACACATGTGGCTCCGCTCCGTACACCTCGTACACACTCGGCTTTGCTCCGTACACCTCATACACACTCGGCTCCGCTCCGTACACCTCGTACACACACAGCTCTGCTCTGTACACCTCGTACACACACGGCTCTGCTCTGTACACCTTGTACACACACGGCTCTGCTCTGTACACCTCGTACACAACTCGGCTCCGCTCCGTACACCTCATACACACACGGCTCTGCTCCGTACACCTCGCACACACTCGGCTCCGCTCCATACACCTCGTACACACTCGGCTCGCTCCATACACCTCGTACACACACAGCTCTGCTCTGTACACCTCGTACACACTCGGCTCTGCTCCGTACACCTCGTACACACTCGGCTCCGCTCCATACACCTCGTACACACTCGGCTCCACTCTGTACACCTCGTACACACTCGGCTCTGCTCCGTACACCTCGTACACACACGGCTCTGCTCCGTACACCTCGTACACACTCGGCTCTGCTCTGTACACCTCGTTACACACTCGGCTCTGCTCCGTACACCTCATACACACACGGCTCCGCTCCGTACACCTCATAAACACTCGGCTCTGCTCCGTACACCTCGTACACACTCGGCTCTGCTCCGTACACCTCGTACACACACGGCTCCGCTCCGTACACCTCATAAACACTCGGCTCTGCTCCGTACACCTCGTACACACTCGGCTGTGCTCTGTACACCTCATACACACTCGGCTCTGCTCCGTACACCTCGTACACGCTCAGCTCCGCTCCGTACACCTCGTACACACTCGGCTCTGCTCCGTACACCTCATACACACTCGGCTCTGCTCCGTACACCTCGTACACACAGCTCTGCTCCGTACACCTCCATACACACTCGGCTCTGCTCCGTACACCTCGTACACACACGGCTCCGCTCCGTACACCTCGTACACACTAGGCTCTGCTCCGTACACCTCGTACACACTCGGCTCCGCTCCGTACACCTCATACACACGCGGCTCTGCTCTGTACACCTCGTACACACACGGCTCTGCTCCGTACACCTCATACACACACGGCTCTGCTCCGTACACCTCGTACACACGACTCTGCTCCGTACACCTCATACACACACGGCTCTGCTCCATACACCTCATACACACTCGGCTCCTCTCCGTACACCTCGTACACACACGGCTCTGCTCCGTACACCTTGTCACACACGGCTCCGCTCCGTACACCTCGTACACACACGGCTCTGCTCCGTACACCTCGTACACACTCAGCTCTGCTCTGTACACCTCGTACACACTCGGCTCTGCTCCGTACACCTCATACACACACGGCTCTGCTCCGTACACCTCGTACACACGACTCTGCTCCGTACACCTCATACACACACGGCTCTGCTCCATACACCTCATACACACTCGGCTCCTCTCCGTACACCTCGTACACACACGGCTCTGCTCCGTACACCTTGTACACACGGCTCCGCTCCGTACACCTCGTACACACACGGCTCTGCTCCGTACACCTCGTACACACTCAGCTCTGCTCCGTACACCTCGTACACACTCGGCTCTGCTCCGTACACCTCGTACACACTCGGCTCCACTACGCTCTGTACAGCTCGTACACACTCGGCTCTGCTCCGTACACCTCGTACACACTCGGCTCTGCTCCGTACACCTCGTACACACTGGGCTCCGCTCCGTACACCTCGTACACACTCGGCTCCGCTCCGTACACCTCGTACACACTCGGCTCTGCTCTGTACACCTCGTACACACACGGCTCTGCTCCGTACACCTCGTACACACTCGGCTCTGCTCCGTACACCTCGTACACACGCGGCTCCGCTCCGTACACCTCGTACACACTCGGCTCTGCTCCGTACACCTCGTACACACTCGGCTCCGCTACATCCACACTGTAAATCCCTCCTGACCTCACACATAAACTTCACCTCATCCATCACCATGACAACCAGCACAGCAGAGTCCTGCATACACTTTTGAGCTGATCATGTGACCCCTGACTCCTCCCCTCATGTGACATCATCACAGGTCCTGTAAGCACAGAACATTTCATCTTCCCCCATTCAGGTCTCTACAATCTCGGATCCTCTCACATCTTCTATAGAAGAGAATTCTCCTGATTGATCATCAAGGATGGATCTGGACAGGGACAAGATGGCGGAGAGGATCCTACACCTCACCCTAGAGATCCTCTACCGGATTACTGGAGAGGTGAGAGGTTCTGATGTCATCACATTACATCATTATCTATGGGGATAACAGAGGATATGACCGGAGAGGGGAGAGGTTCTGATGTCATCACATTACATCATTATCTATGGGGATAACAGAGGATATGACCGGAGAGGGAGAGAGGTTCTGATGTCATCACATTACATCATTATCTATGGGGATAACAGAGGATATGACCGGAGAGGGGAGAGGTTCTGATGTCATCACATTACATCATTATCTATGGGAATAACAGAGGATATGACTGGAGAGGTGAGAGGTTCTGATGTCATCACATTACATCATTATCTATGGGAATAACAGAGGATATGACCGGAGAGGTGAGAGGTTCTGATGTCATCACATTACATCATTATCTATGGGGATAACAGAGGATATGACCGGAGAGGGGAGAGGTTCTGATGTCATCACATTACATCATTATCTATGGGAATAACAGAGGATATGACCGGAGAGGAGAGAGGTTCTGATGTCATCACATTACATCATTATCTATGGGGATAACAGGGGATATGACCGGAGAGGGGAGAGGTTCTGATGTCATCACATTACATCATTATCTATGGGGATAACAGAGGATATGACTGGAGAGGGGAGAGGTTCTGATGTCATCACATTACATCATTATCTATGGAGATAACAGAGGATATGACCGGAGAGGGGAGCGGTTCTGATGTCATCACATTACATCATTATCTATGGGAATAACAGAGGATATGACCGGAGAGGGGGAGAGGTTCTGATGTCATCACATTACATCATTATCTATGGAGATAACAGAGGATATGACCGGAGAGGGAGAGGTTCTGATGTCATCACATTACATCATTATCTATGGGGATAACAGAGGATATGACCGGAGAGGGGAGAGGTTCTGATGACATCACATTACATCATTATCTATGGGGATAACAGAGGATATGACCGGAGAGGGGAGAGGTTCTGATGTCATCACATTACATCATTATCTATGGGGATAACAGAGGATATGACCGGAGAGGGGAGAGGTTCTGATGTCATCACATTACATCATTATCTATGGGAATAACAGAGGATATGACCGGAGAGGGGAGAGGTTCTGATGTCATCACATTACATCATTATCTATGGGGATAACAGAGGATATGACCGGAGAGGTGAGAGGTTCTGATGTCATCACATTACATCATCATCTATGGGGATAACAGAGGATATGACCGGAGAGGGGAGAGGTTCTGATGTCATCACATTACATCATTATCTATGGAGATAACAGAGGATATGACCAGAGAGGGGAGAGGTTCTGATGTCATCACATTACATCATTATCTATGGAGATAACAGAGGATATGACCGGAGAGGGGAGAGGTTCTGATGTCATCACGTTACATCATTATCTATGGGAATAACAGAGGATATGACCGGAGAGGGGAGAGGTTCTGATGTCATCACATTACATCATTATCTATGGGGATAACAGAGGATATGACCGGAGAGGGGAGAGGTTCTGATGTCATCACATTACATCATTATCTATGGGATAACAGAGGATATGACCGGAGAGGGGAGAGGTTCTGATGTCATCACATTACATCATTATCTATGGGATAACAGAGGATATGACCGGAGAGGGGAGAGGTTCTGATGTTATCACATTACATCATTATCTATGGGGATAACAGAGGATATGACCGGAGAGGTGATGGACTCTGGAAATGTCTGTAGTGATAATAATAATGTCTATATTCTCAGGATTACACAGTAGTGAAGACCTCTAGTGATCGCTCTCGGGCCCCTGTGTATGAAGGACGGGGAGGATCCCTGAGCCCAATCCCGGGGCCTCCACCTCACCCCGGATACATGAGGACATCAATGACCAGAAGATCCTAGAACTCACCAACAAGATGATTGAGCTGCTGACTGGAGAGGTGACACTGCTGGGAATGCTGGGACATTATACAGGACAGCACTGGAGGATTCTGGGTGATGAGCGGAGAGGTGACTGCTGGGACATTATACAGGACAGCACTGGAGGATTCTGGGTGATGAGCGGAGAGGTGACTGCTGGGACATTATACAGGACAGCACTGGAGGATTCTGGGTGATGAGCGGAGAGGTGACTGCTGGGACATTATACAGGACAGCACTGGAGGATTCTGGGTGATGAGCGGAGAGGTGACTGCTGGGACATTATACAGGACAGCACTGGAGGATTCTGGGTGATGTTGGTATCATTGTGTTGTCAGGTTCCTATAAGGTGTCAGGACGTCGCTGTCTATTTCTCCATGGAGGAGTGGGAGTATCTAGAAGGACACAAGGACCGGTACAAGGAGGTGATGATGGAGGAGCACCAGCCCCGCACATCACCAGGTAATAGACAGGACTGAATACACCCGGCCTATAATGATCTGTATGTAATAATGATGTCAGTCCTGTCTGTGTGTCCTGCAGGTCTCTCCAGTACGAGGACGACCCCAGAGAGATGTCCCGCTCCTCCTCCTCCACAGGATCCTCAGGTAGATGGAGATCTCCCCTATGATGTGTAGATGGCTGTGACCTCCTTGTGTTCAGTTTTGTTTTCTCCTCCAATATTACAGTGTTGGCCAAAAGTATTGACACCCCTGCAATTCTGTCAGATAATACTCAGTTTCTTCCTGAAAATGATTGCAATCACAAATTCTTTGGTATTATTATCTTCATTTAATTTGTCTTCAATGAAAAAAACACAAAAAGAATTGTCCTAAAGCCAAATTGGATATAATTCCACCAAACATAAAAAAGGGGGTGGACAAAAGTATTGGCACTGTTAAAAAAAAATCATGTGATGCTTCTCTAATTTGTGTAATTAACAGCACCTGTAACTTACCTGTGGCACATAACAGGTGGTGGCAATAACTAAATCACACTTGCAGCCAGTTGACATGGATTAAAGTTGACAGTTGACTCAACCTCTGTCCTGTGTCCTTGTGTGTACCACATTGAGCATGGAGAAAAGAAAGAAGACCAAAGAACTGTCTGAGGACTTGAGAAACCAAATTGTGAGGAAGCATGAGCAATCTCAAGGCTACAAGTCCATCTCCAAAGACCTGAATGTTCCTGTGTCTACCGTGCGCAGTGTCATCAAGAAGTGTAAAGCCCATGGCACTGTGGCTAACCTCCCTAGATGTGGACGGAAAAGAAAAATTGACGAGAGATTTCAACGCAAGATTGAGCGGATGGTGGATAAAGAACCTCGACTAACATCCAAACAAGTTCAAGCTGCCCTGCAGTCCGAGGGTACAACAGTGTCAACATGTACTATCCGTCGGCGTCTGAATGAAAAGGGACTGTATGGTAGGAGACCCAGGAAGACCCCACTTCTTACCCCGAGACATAAAAAAGCCAGGCTGGAGTTTGCCAAAACTTACCTGAGAAAGCCTAAAACGTTGTGGAAGAATGTTCTCTGGTCAGATGAGACAGAAGTAGAGATTTATGGGCAAAGGCATCAACATAGAGTTTACAGGAGAAAAAAAGAGGCATTCAAAGAAAAGAACACGGTCCCTACAGTCAAACATGGCGGAGGTTCCCTGATGTTTTGGGGTTGCTTTGCTGCCTCTGGCTCTGGACTGCTTGACCGTGTGCATGGCATTATGGAGTCTGAAGACTACCAACACATTGTGCAGCATAATGTAGGGCCCAGTGTGAGAAAGCTGGGTCTCCCTCAGAGGTCATGGGTCTTCCAGCAGGACAATGACCCAAAACACACTTCAAAAAGCTCTAGAAAATGGTGTGAGAGAAAGCACTGGAGACTTCTAAGGTGGCAGCAATGAGTCCAGACCTGAATCCCATAGAACACCTGTCGAGAGATCTGAGAAGTTCTTTACCACATGGAGAAATTTTATAATCTCTAAACTAACCAATGATGAACGCACCCAAACAATCTCACCCTTCAGGAATTCGGAGTGGTATCTCACCGAAGACCTAAAAGGGACTCTAGGGGCACTAAAAACTTAATAATTATGGGAAGGGATAGTAAATACTTCTTCCTTTACTGACCATCATGTCCCGGGCACTTTCCACTGATAAAGGGAGTTAAAATGAAGTGTTCCAAATAGAATTTGCATTGCTAGTGAAAATGCGACATGGTTTTAACACACCAGAATATTTTCTATCATTATTGTGAGCGACTGTATTATTTTTAGAGGATCCATCAAAGGTCCGGTGTTAATGATATGTTATGTTATAAAAATGTCAAAACTTAATAAAGATTATATTTTTAAAAAAAAATGGCAGTTTGGAGAAGGCACCCATCAAATATCAGGGACCTGGAGCAGTTTGCCAAAGAAGAATGGTCTAAAATTCCAGCAGAGCATTGTAAGAAACTCATTGATGGTTACCGGAAGCGGTTGATCGCAGTTATTTTGGCTAAAGGTTGTGCAACCAAGTATTAGGCTGAGGGTGCCAATACTTTTGTCCGGCCCATTTTTGCAGTTTTGTGTGAAATGATCAATGTTTTGCTTTTTGCTTCATTCTCTTTTGTGTTTTTTCATTGAAGACAAATTAAATGAAGATAATAATAGCAAAGAATTTGTGATTGCAATCATTTTCAGGAAGAAACGGAGTATTATCTGACAGAATTGCAGGGGTGTCAATACTTTTGTCCAACACAGTAGATGTTTTATACTTGTGTAATGAGAGCGGTGGAGACGGCAGGATCACAGCTGACCACAGACATCACATGTCCGGATCTTATCACCATTATTCCCGCTGACTTCTCACATCATCTGGGACTTTTACTAGATTTTGTTTTGCAGCTTTTGGATCCGGATAAAGATCTGAACAATATTAATGCTCCAGAGAGAAATGTGAGGGGCGATCAGCGGAGTAAAGAGGAGATTCCTACAGATCACCGCCCAGGTGAGAAGAGACCGCGGAATAATGCAGAGAAGTCACAGATTCCTCTCATTCACTGAATATGATTTTTTACATTCTGTCGTTTTTTTCGGCAGTAAATTAACCACTTTATCCTTCTCCCTACATAAAAACAAAATAAATATGTTTTTACATACTTTACAGGCAATAACACAAAAAAAACCATTATATTCTGATATTACATCGGGGCTTTAAACGGGGGTACAAAATATTGATCATGCAATAAAGTGGCATTGTTAGTCCTGAGCAATGTCTGCAACTATTCTGCTATTGCACAATTATCAACAGTAAGGGTACGGACACACTGGCGTGAAAGTCGGACAACTGCAATGTGTGATTTTTATCGCATTGCAGTCGGACCAGTGTTATTCAATGTCTGAGAGCACATTTGCGAGTGTTGGGCGCTTTTTTCTCATCCGGCGAGCGGACGAGAAACAAATCGCAACGTGCTGCGACAGTATGAGATTCGGCAGAACAGCACTTGCTGCACCTGACTGCAAGCCACATAGACAAGGCATGGGGCTTGCTGGATAGGTGCCGCAAGTCGGCTGTTAGGCAGCAGATCCGGCGCCATCTGCCGGATACATCATCAAACGGCCCCCCCGTCCATCCCATTCTCTCCTCTTTTCCATGACTGCCCCCACCCATCCATCTTATTCTACCCCTTCTTCCAGACCACCCCATCCATCCGTCTATGCCACTCTGTCCCCCCAGGCTGCTATTTTTGGCTGTAACAGCGCCTTACCTGACTCCACGCTGCTGATCCCGAATCCCGGTAGCTTCTTCCTCTGCGGCTCATGGTCTCCTGCTCGCCAACACCCGGCACCAGGCAGCTTCTTCCTCTGCGGCTCCCAGTCTCCGGCACCAGGTACCTGCTACCCAGCACTAGGCAGCTTCTTCCTACCGGTCTCCGGCACCAGGCTCCTGGCACCAGGCAGCTTCTTCCTTTGCGGCTCCCAGTCTCCGGCACCAGGTACCTGCTACCCAGCACTAGGCAGCTTCTTCCTACCGGTCTCCGGCACCAGGCTCCTGGCACCTCGCAGCTTCTTCCTCCGCGGCTCCCAGCCTCCCGCACCAGGTACCCGGCAGCTGCTTCCTCTGCGGCTCCGGTCTCTGCCACCAAGCAGCTTCTTCCTCTGCAGCTTCCAGTCTCCGGCACTAGGTACCCGGCAGTTTCTTCCTCTGCAGTTCCCAGTGTCCGGCACCAGGTACCCGACAGCGTCTTCCTCGGCGGCACACGGCAGCACCAGGCATCCGGCAGCACTAGGCACACGGCAGCCAGCACCAGGCACCTTGTGCTGGGCCTGAGGTGTCCCGGTTGGAAATGGGAGAAGAGCAGTTTTTTTCCAATGTTTGGGGATATGGTTAATGTCAGGTTCAATTTGTATACCTGCTGGGTCTGCCTGATGTCCTCCAGGTGTGCCACTGCTCTGCGCCGTGCTTCTGGGTCCCATCTTCATGTGAGTGGCTGCAATAGCCAATCACACTCAGCAATGAGCTTGGGGGCGGACCGGAAAGTGACGCAGCGACGCGTCACATCAGGAAGAGAAAACAAATGCCCCCCCCAATTGGTTCCGTGGCAAGCTGGAAACGGTAATATATATATTTCCAACGTCTAGATTTCCTTGCCCCAGTGCTGGACCTGAGACCTTATGTATTTTTTATTATGGGAAGTGTTCAATATGTGTGCTGTTTTTCATTTGTTGTGTGGACTGAGAAACCCATTTTTCCACATAGATCTCACAGTAACAGCCGACGTCACTCCGCTCCAGCAAATTAGTCCCTCACCAATCGTGGTGGTGATTCGTCGGAGGATGGATGTGTGGCATGTGTGTCTCAGGGAGATGTTGGATCTCCATCTGCAGTATCCCCACCATCTTCAGGTCCACCAGAAGTGCCTTTGCATGTACAACATGCAGCCCCTGCTGTACCGAAACCATCATTGGACCGTGGTCTTAATTTGCCTGGAATTGTGCCGCAGCCTACATCCCGCTGCTCGCCATGTCCAGTACTGTGTGGGTCTAGCCGCCGAACTGAGGCACCTAATAGGGAGCATAGACAGGATGTTCATACAGCTGTATGGTAGGATGGCGGTGATGATGGGGAGGAAGCATTTGCCCGTAGTCTCACCAGTTACTTGCGTGACATCCCACGGCCAGTGAGACTAACTTAGGGCTGGGGCAGCCACATAGATTATCATAGATGCTTGTCTGCCACCTAATAATCCAAGGGTAGTGTTCAATCTCCTTGAACACTGGCAAGGGTCGGCAGACAATCATTTATGCATGCCTCACACAAGTGACAGCCAGACATCCACAACATCATGTGACCAGATGCTGCACACAGCGAATGCAACCCAAAGGGTTGCTACACAGCCAACATCTATGTTGAGCCAACCGACATTGGCAGGAGATTGATGTGCGCCATATGTCAAACAGAAACCTAGGAACCCGGTGTCAGCAACATCATCATGCCGCAACATTACCAACAGCTAGGCCAATCCAAGACGCGTTTGATGTCTTATATGGGAATCCCAGAGAAACTTTACAAGGGCAAGGACCTAACACACACGGCCACCAACGTCCCCATCGTGTGCATGAGAACACAATATCAGACCAATGTATGCCGACCATGGGTCCTTTTCGCAACCAAAATCCAACACATGGGTCTACTACTAATTCCCCAACATAGGAAAATTTATAAATGTGACTTCTTCTGGGCTTGTCTAATATGTGTGTAGGTCTTTATGTGTGACAGGTCTTGTTTGTATATAGTTGTTGGCTGTGTTCAAAAGCCATATTTTATACTAGTTTGGTTATTTCGGCTCCAGAAAGCCACGTAACTAACATTTTAGGCCAAAAACATTGTGTTGTTGTGGTTATTACATTTTCTCTATCGCTTCATTGGGGGACACAGGATACCATGGGTGTGTGCTTTTCTGCCACTAGGAGGCGACACTAAGGCTTCGGCCCTGTGCCCTGAGCTTACCGGTGGTGCGCGTCCCGGCCTGGGGCCGCCGCGGGGGAAATGGTGCCCTGTGTGTGCAGGCTGCTGCTGTTGGTGCTGCACCAGATCCCTTGGGGATGGATCGGTGCGGTGGCTGGGCACCCTGGTGGCCTCAAACACATACTGTGTGTGTGCAGGCTGCTGCTGTTGGTGCTGCACTGGATCCCTTGGGGATGGATCGGTGTGGTGGCTGGGCACCCTGGTGGCCTCAAACACATACTGTGTGTGTGCAGGCTGCTGCTGTTGGTGCTGCACTGGATCCCTTGGGGATGGATCGGTGCGGTGGCTGGGCACCCTGGTGGCCTCAAACACATACTGTGTGTGTGCAGGCTGCTGCTGTTGGTGCTGCACTGGATCCCTTGGGGATGGATCGGTGCGGTGGCTGGGCACCCTGGTGGCCTCAAACACATACTGTGTGCGTGCAGGCTGCTGCTGTTGGTGCTGCACTGGATCCCTTGGGGATGGATCGGTGCGGTGGCTGGGCACTCTGGTAGCCTCAATCACCTGCTCCTTTGTTGGAGGAGGTGAGAGGTGCTGCACTTGTGCTCCCTTTGCTATGGGAATGCACAGTGACTGGCAGGCTGTTTGGTCTGGGGTAGTGAGAGCGGAGCCCCTCTATGAGGATCCGTCGCCCCTCCAAGGGTGGTGTGCGCTGCCTTGGAATCCCCCATGCTCTGTGTAGAGCAGTGCCTTTGGCGTATAATAAGGAGTTAAATAAGAATTAAGTAGTAAAATTAAAAGTAAGAGTAAAAAATGGTAGATGTGGTCTGACCTACAGACACACATGTGCCTCCAGCGACACTAAGCAAAAAACTGGCTATGTTCACTCCTACATGGGGGTGTATACTGCTAGGAGGAGCTAACTTTTTTAATTAACTTAGTGTCGCCTCCTAGTGGCAGAAAAGCATACACCCATGGTATCCTGTGTCCCCCAATGAAGGCTCAGAGAAAGAGATTTTACGGTGAGTACACAAAAATCTTCTTTTCACCATCGTACTATTGCTGTAATTTTGGGAAAAATACACATGACCATTTTGACACCTATGTCTAACACAGTGTGCATGCAGACATTTTGACGTCTAACCACACTATAGGTCAATGCAATAAATTTACCATCACAAACCGTGACCTCTACAGGCCCTACATGAGGAGGGGAGCTGATAATTAGGCCATGTGTTTGTGCTGGGCCGAGTTCCAAGAGACAGGAGAGGCAAGGTATACCTTTAGAATGAGAAGGGGGGGTTTGTATATGGCCAGGTGTTGAGAAACCAAATTCTCCCCATCCACTGAGTAGCGACTCCACCTCCCATCCAGGACAGTGCAGGCCAGTGTAAGAGAATTTGTTTTTCATATTTCATGTACGTGGTCTTATTCCTTTGTCTACCATCCCCTTTGCAATTGTAGAAGGGGCATTTGGGCAATATGACCATCGTTATCTTGGCAGTACAGCGATACGGATGTGACTACCACTGTCTAAATTTCACAAAAACTGTTTTATTTTTGACAGATGATTGTGATATTATACAGAATACACATGAAGAGCAAGTCATTATCCAGATATACCATCAGCCCTTCACATCCAAGATCCGTCACCTGAAGCTGGTAAACAATCTCCTGATTCACCGCAGAATGTTCAGCAAAATAAAAGCCAAAGGAAAGGCATTCAACAGCAAAGAGTTCCCACAGGGGAGAAGCCATTTTCATGTTCAGAATGTGGGAAATGTTTTACCCAGAAATCAGATCTTGGTAATCATAAGAGAATTCACACAGGGGAGAAGCCATTTTCCTGTTCAGAATGTGGGAAATGTTTTAATCAGAAATCACATCTTGCTGTACATTTAAAAACTCACACCGGGGAGAAGCCTTTTTCATGTTCAGTATGTGCGAAGTGCTTTATCCAGAAATCAGATCTTCTTAGACATCAAATAACTCACACAGGGGAGAAGCCATTTTCATGTTCAGAATGTGACAAGCGCTTTATCCAGAAAGCAGATCTTCGTAGACATCAAAGAATACACACAAGTGAGAAGCCATTTTCTTGCGCCATATGTGGGAAATGTTTTACCGAAAAGTCAGCTTTAATCGTACATGAGAGAATTCACACAGGAAAAACATTTTCATGCCCAGATTGTGGAAAATGTTTTACCAAGAAGTCAAATCTTCTTAACCATCAAATGACTCACACTGGGGAGAAGCCACATCCATGTCCAGAATGTGGGAAATGTTATACTCAGAAATCACATCTTGCTGTACATGTAAAAACTCACACGGGGGAGAAGCCATATTCATGTTCAGAATGTGAGAAATGCTTTACCCAGAAATCAGCTCTTCTAAGACATCAAATAATTCACACAGGGGAGAAGCCATTTTCTTGTACCATATGTGGGAAATGTTTTAACCAGAAGTCAGCTCTAATTGTACATCAGAGGATTCACACAGGAAAACCACTCTCATGCAAATAATGTGGAAAATATTTTATCAACAAATCAAATCTTAACAGTGAATATACTCATACAGGGAAGAATCCATTATAATGTTCAGAACATGCTAAATGTTTCAATAGGAAATCGCAACTTGTGCATCTAAAATCTCACACTGGGGAGAAGCCTATTTCTTGTTCAGAATGTGGGAAACGCTTTATACACAAGTTTGCTTGTGTTAGACACATGAGGAGTCACACAGAGGAGAAGCCTTTTTCATGTTGTCTGTGGAAAGTTTTTTAATCAACAGTCACTTCTGATTCAACATCAAAAAAACTCCAACAGAACAAACATATCCACAAATCAAATCATTTTAGACATCATAGAACTTACACAGGGAAGCAGACATTTTTCTAATTGTTTCTGTCAATCGAATTCCCCAAAAGACAGAATCTACAAGGACTTTGGCTGTTCTCTATGTGTTTGTGTGGGTTTCCTCCAGACTCTTCAGTTTCTTCCCACACTCCACAGACTGATAGGGAATTTAGATTGTGAGCTCCAATGGGGACAGTGATAGTGATATTTGTATTGTGACTCATCAACATAAGTAAGGGATTGGTTTTATGTTTTTAACAGCATTAAATTTGCTGATGACACAGAGCTGGGAGGAATAGCTAATAATAGAGAAGAGAGAGGAGTCAACAAGATCTAAACAATCTGGAACAGTGGGCAGTGACTAACCAGGGCCGGCGTTAAGGGGAGAAGGGCAGACTGGGCAATTGCCCGGGGGCACCTAGTGTATACAGCATGAGCTACACTGATATAAGCACTAAAAGAATTAAAAAAATTAAAAATATGCATATTTGGCATCGCTGTGTTTGTAAATGTCTGATCTATCGAAATATAAAGTAAATTGTTTTTATTGGCCACTGCAACATTGCAAAAACATTACATCTCCTCAAAAAGGTATCGGTAAAAAGGGGTGCTAAAACTAAGCTTTCACTAAGCACCAGATCCCGAAAAATGAAAACGTTACAGACTTTAGAAAATGGCGAGAAAAGCTAAATTTATTTATAGATTTCAACATATTTTTTCAGCTCTTAAATAAAAAAAAGTATACATGTTTGGTATCTGTGTATTTGTACTGACCTGAGTGATCACATTTCGAGGCCAGTTTTACCAATATAGTTAACATGGTAAATAAAAAACTGAGAACACCTCGGTGGAATTTAACTTATTTTGCAATTTCAATGCACTTGTTACTTTTTTTTTCCATTTTTCACTATATTTTTCACTATATTATGTGGTAGAATGAATGGTTTAGTTCAAAATTATATCTCGTCCTGCAAAAAAGAAACCCTCATAAGCCTATGTGGATGGAGAAATAAAAAAGTGATGGCTTTTGGAAGAAAGGGAGGAAAAAAACAGAAACAAAACAATCGGTTAAAATCTTTGTAATTGCCATATAATAGCAGCAGGAGCGCCCCCCCGCAAGCCTCAATCTTCGGATGTTCATGATGGGTTTACTGACAAACTACAAAAATAATGATCTTATCTATAAAGGATAATTAGGTTTAGGGAACCCGATAAATTCTAAAGCCCCTGTTACACGGGGCGACATCGCCGCCCATTACAGAGGTGATGTGGGGGCGTGGCCTGTCGCCGGCGTCATCGCCCCTACGTCGCCTCATGTAAAGGGGCAATGTCGCCGGTGCCGGGAGGTCGCCTTTTTTCACAGCAGTGCTCTGAAACCAGGCGACCATCATGGGGCGATGTGCACACATCGCCCCATGTAACCGGGCGCCGGCGACCTGTCAGGCGATGGGAGCCTTAGGTTCCCATTGTCTGGCATCGCCGCTGGGGTTTCCAGACACCCCGGCGGCGATGTCACCTGACAGACCGCCGGCGCGGGGTTGGAGATGTCGCCCCGTGTAAACGGGGGACGGCGACGCTGGCGGGGCGCCAAAAACTTGCGCGCACCCGCCAGTCGCCGCCGTTATCCCCAGCCCCGTCGCCTGGTGTGACAGGGGCTAAAAGGCCACACGCTTCAATATTGTGAACGATATCGCTTAAGCGATCCAGATTTTTGATCGCTTAAGCGATATCGTTTGTGCGCCGTTGTGTGTAAATGAGCGATCTTTCAGCGAAAAATCGATTGGGTAAAGATTTGTAATCTAGACCTCAAATCCGTCGTTCATCGTTCAATTAACCTGCGTTCAGCCTGCTGCATCGTGCTGTTTGACAGTTCTCAAGCGATCCCATTCTCGACTTCGCCTATTCCTGACGCTATATGGTGTCGATTGCCGAGTAGAGTGCACGATCGATGGCGCGTTGCCAAATTTAACATCGTTAACGAGATCTATGCTTGTGACACCGCACAAACGATATCAATAAATTGTTCTAGCGATCTCGATCATGTGACTTTTCAGGTGATATCGTGATTGAGAATGAAGCGTGTGACGTGGCCTTTACATTTGTAGACAGTTATCAGGCAGAACTTACAAGGCATTAAGGTCAACATTTCCAATAGTGACACCAGAACAAGACAAGAAGTGTAGTCATAGGGATTTTATACCCCAGGATGGGGTTTAAAGGGAACTTGTCAGCTGGTTTATACCCCCCCATCTATCACTGTCTGAGCTCATAGTGTAATGGTATAGGTGAAAAAAAGCAGCAGTGACTACATCTTAGATGTGATAGTAGACTGGCAGGTAACAGTTAACGTTTCAGCCGAATGTCAGAACATGCTGCGGTACCTGATGTGATGTCACAACCATGTGACTAGAATAGGCAGAGCTAAGTCTTCATGGTGTATAATGATTTGGCTTGCTTAGCTCCACCCACTATGATCACATGATCGGGACATCACACAGGTCCTTTTGACAGAGAAGTTCATAGTGAATTAACTATTGACCTGCCAGATTGACTGCCACATTTACATAAGAAAATGTAAGAGTACAAATTCTTTTTTTTCTCACCTATAACATTACACTATGAGCTCAGACAGGGATGATTATAATTGTCCTATGAAGCTGCAGGTGCAGACAGTGATAGCTGGGGAGGCATAAAGGAGCTGACAGGTTCCCTTTAATAATTTAAATGTACGGTAACTTTTATGTGTAATGATAGACTTTAGTATGAAGAATATTGGATCTCATTGCTAAAAATTACATTTAAGTAGATGTTCCAATGAAACATTCTTCTTACTGACTCTTCAGATTGTACAACCTATTAAACATTTTTAGGTAATTTTTTAATCAATATAAGGAATCCGGTGTTCAGAATCCCCATCTCTTGGTCAGAGGATAAGTGCATACAAAGAGCGTCTCTCCCTGGAGATGCCGTCTCTCCCAGATGGCCCAGTGTTGTGAATGAACGAGGTGAAACTGAATGGGAGGAGACACAGATTAGATATTAGAAAAAAACTTTTTGACAGTGAGGGTGATCAACGAGTGGAACAGGCGGCCACGAGAGGTGGGGAGTTCCCCTTCAATAGAAGTCTTCATACAGAGGCTGGACAGACTGGGGTGAGTTAGTGAATCCTGCTTTGAGTAGGGGGTTGAATTAGATGACCCAAGAGGTCCCTTCCAACTGTACCATTCTACAATTCTAAGATTCTAACACTTAACAACTGTTCATGTATACATTGGAAATAAATAATTCATTGGATTAAGGGCTGATGTTATTATTATCCCCTCCCATTTCCACCTCCCACAACCTCAAACAAGACTTCTCTCGTGCTTCCCCCATACTTTGGAACTCTCTTCCACACCACATCAGACACTCCCCTACCCTGGGAACCTTCAAGAAAAACCTGAAGACCCACCTCTTCCTTCAAGCCTACAACACACACTGACCTAATCCGCTGCACCATCTCACCCTCACCTCTCCCCCTCCTACTGTCTCCCCACCCATCCCCTATAGACTGTGAGCCCTTGAGGACTTGATCCTCTGCCCTACTGTACCTGTATGATTTAATTGTCGTTATTTTATGTTCTTGTTCTTGTCTGCCCTTACACATGTAAAGCGCCATGGAACCAAATGGCGCTATATAAACATATGATAGTAATTTAACAGCCTTCAGCTCAATTTCAAGACAGTGGCGTCTTGATGGATGAACAACATATAGAAAGATCTTTTCTGATCATCATAATGGGAGACCCAGACAATGGGGTTTAGGGCACTGCCCTCTGGAGGCCACACTAGGTACTACAAGTTTGTAGACACCGCCCCCTCCGCTTATAAACCCCTACCGCAGGATATATCCTCAGTTTTAAACTTAGTGTGCTCGGAGGATCACGCGCTTTGCTTGCACTTCACAGCATTCTCACAGCTTACGTGATGGCGTATGAAGACAAGGTAAAAGGTCCCGGTCGGGGACCTCCGGCAGTCTCCCTGTTCACCTTCGGGGAACACACAGGTTGAGGTACCAGAGGGCCTGGAGCCTGGACACATTGTGTCCCCCCGGTATGCTGCCGCACTCCTTCCCATCCTTCCTTGGGGGCTCTGGGAAGTGGGAGATAGGAGCCTTGCACAGCTCCGCTCCGTCCGAGGCCTCCCTAAATGGTGCTTACAGACCGGACTGGAGCCAGCCCAGTCCGAGGCCTCCCTAAATGGTGCTTACAGACCGGACTGGTGCTGAACCCCCGTCCGAGGCCTCCCTTAATGGTGCTTACAGACCGGACCGGCACTGAGGTACCCTAGGTGTCTCCGGTGTGCCTGGGGGTAGTGTCTGGCCCTTATGGGTTCTGACACTCAGACCGCGCATACCCTCGGGTCCGCGGTTCTGATGGTGTACCCTGTGCTGGGGTCACCCTGGCTGACCGCCCTGTGTGTCACAGGGGCTGCGGCTGTGGGCTTCAGAATTTTGTATGCAGCCCTGGGTATGATGTTGATACCTCCCGCGCTGCGGGCTCCGGCACCAGATTTAATGATGGCTGCCTGGAGAAACGTGGAGCAGCCCAGGGGATGACGTCACCGCTGGGCGTGTGTGTGTGCTTCCCGCGTGTTTTTGGGCCCGCCCACAGCTTGTACGGAGGCGGCCATCTTCCCCTCACTTCCCGGCTGGGATCTGATTAAGTGCACGGCTGCACCCCCGGGGAGACCGGTCATAACCCTAGCGGAGGCCACACACACATCGCTCCCTTACACCGCATTGACGCGGTCGGTAAGCCACCGGTGTTCCGGTTCTTTCTCTGTTTGGCTTATTTTCCCCTGCTGTGGGTATGTCCTCAGCGAGGAAAGGTGCTGCTAAGGCGGCCAGTACCACCATTGTCTGTGCTACTTGCAACGGGACACTGGTTGGGGGATCCTGCAATAACTGCGGACGCCCAGAGGCCCGGACTGATTCTGCTGAGACAGCGGCTCCGGTGCGGTACCCTGAGGTTCAGGTGATCCCGGGGCCATGGGAGACACAGAATAAGATAAATGAATCTGTGTTATCCAAACTGTCATCCATGTCGCAATCCCTGGAGGCATTGACGAGGAGACTGGAAAGCCCAGTTGCTCCTTCATACCCCCGGGTGTCACCCGGTTTAACCGCGAGACCCCTTAAGCGGGCTCGCCGTGACGAATCACCCGAGATCCAGAACCTCTCTGAGGAGGAGCGTCACTCTGATGGTGACAAGGATGATGGGGGTTCAATACTCGAGTCTATGTCCGAACCACCGGATGGGGTGGAGGATCTGGTGTCCTCCATCAACGAGACTCTACATCTCGTGGCACCCCTGAAGAGGTGGAACTCCACCCGAAGGAGGTATATCAGTGGTTACAGCCTGAGGCTTGTTCGTGTGGCTCCTTTATGGACCACACTAATTTTGGAAGGGTGGTTAGAGCACCCAGGGTTCACCCTGGGCGGCGTTATGTCCGCAAATCTAAGGACACTCGCTTCCCCTTTCCCCAGGAGGTGCTTCAGGAGTGGTCGCAGTCCCCAAAGGTGGACGCTTCCATGACCAGGATTGCTGCACGCTCTCTTTTCTCTGCCTCTGATAGCTCCTCATTGAAGGACGCGACGGACAGACAGGTCGAACAACTCGCCAAGTCTTCTTATGAGGCTGTGGGGTCTTCATTTGCCCCTAATTTCGCCACGGTCTGGACCCTACAGGCGATTACCACCTGTTTGGACGGTATCACTGACCTGGCGGGGGTCCAATTCAGAGATCCTGGCGATTACCGACAGGGCAAAGGCCTACGCGGATTACGCCAGGACGGCGACCCTCGAGACTGCCACCCGCTCTGCTGTGGCTTCGGCCAATGCTATAGCGATTCGCAGGTTGTTGTGGCTGCGTCTATGGGACTCAGATGCCACGTCAAAGAAGATTCTGCAGAATCTTCCATTCTCAGGTGACAGGCTGTTTGGAACCGAGCTGGACAAGCTGATAAAGGATTCTGCGAAGTCTAAGATCCCGCAGAATAAACCTAAACCACGGTATACCGTCAAAAGGAACCCTAAACAGTGGTCCTTTCGTTCCAGCTCACAGCCGTCAGCCTCGTCCGCTCGCACAGAGAGAGGGGGCAAAACCTCTAATCAGTGGCGCCCCAAGGGTCGCCAGAAGAAGCCAACGGGGGCGGCGGCTGCCACCCCTAAACCCGCTTCCACATGACTCACTCTCTCGTCCTGCCGTCCCACAAGTGGGGGGCCGCCTGTCCAGTTTTCAGGACAGTTGGTTGCTCCACGTTCAAGATCAGTGGGTCCGAGACGTTGTCTCGTGCGGCTACAGGATAGAGCTGACGTCGAAGCCGGCACACCGATTCCATCGGTCGGTTCCATCCCCAGAAAAGGCTCAGGCTTTTTATCAGGTGTTGGAGGGACTACGCAGAGACGGGGTAGTAGTCCCAGTGCCTACGGGGGAGAGGTTCAGGGTTTTTACTCCAACCTCTTTATCGTCCCGAAGAAGGACGGCTCTTTTCGCCCGGTTCTGGACCTCAAGTTGTTCAACCGTCACGTGTTGGTTCGGAAGTTCCGTATGGAATCCCTTCGCTCCGTGATCGCGGCTGTGTCACAGGGAGACTTCCTAGCGTCCATAGATATCCGAGACGCTTACCTCCACGTACCCATTGCACCGGCTCATCAACGCTGGTTGCGATTCGCAGTGGGGGACGAACACTTCCAGTTCGTGGCGCTGCCTTTCGGGTTGGCCTCGGCACCGAGGGTGTTCACGAAGGTGATGGCCTCAATGATGGCTCTTCTGCATGCGCAGGGCCACGCCGTCATACCCTATCTGGACGACTTACTGGTCAGGGCGCCATCGGAACACCTTTGTCAGAAAAGCCTGGAGGTGACCATACAGTCTCTGGAACAGTTTGGGTGGCTTCTCAATATCCAGAAATCCACCCTGGTGCCGACCCAGTCTCTGACGTACCTGGGTATGGACTTCCACACAGATTCTGCTCTGGTGTCCCTCCCACGAGTCAAACAGCTGGCCATCCAATCAGGGGTACACGATATTCTCCTGTCACCGCACTCATCCCTACGGGTGTTGATGAAGCTGGTGGGACGCATGGTAGCAGCCATAGAGGCGGTGCCTTTCGCACAATTTCGCCTCCGTCCTCTCCAACTGGAAATTCTTCGCAGGTGGGACAAGAGGACATCCTCTCTGAATCGGCTGGTGGTCCTTTCCCAACCGACCAGGGATTCCCTGCAGTGGTGGCTCCAGCCATATCACCTGTCACGGGGCCGGTCCTTCCTCAAACCGTCATGGTTAGTGGTGACCACCGACGCCAGTCTCAAGGGCTGGGGCGCGGTGTTCTTACACCACAGGGCTCAAGGCCTATGGACACAGTCGGAGTCGGCGTTGCAAATCAATGTGCTGGAGATAAAGGCGGTCTATCTAGCACTCCTGGCCTTTCAGACCTTCCTGTCAGGACAGCCCATTCGGGTTCAGTCCGACAATGCGACGGCCGTCGCCTATATAAACCATCAGGGAGGAACCAGGAGTGCGCAGGCCCTAGCCGAAGTCCACTGCATTCTATCATGGGTGGAAGACAACGACTGTCTGATCTCCGCAGTTCACATCCCAGGGGTCGAAAACTGGGAGGCCGACTACCTGAGCTGGCAGGGGATGGACGCCGAAGAATGGTCTCTTCATCCGGACGTCTTCCGGGACATCTGCAGCAGATGGGGCATCCCGGATGTGGATCTGATGGCCTTGCGGCTGAATCATCAGGTGCCGCAATACATGGCGAGATCGTGGGACCCTCAGTCTCTGGGGGCGGATGCTCTGGTTCTGCGTTGGTCCAGTTTTCAACTGCCATATGTGTTCCCGCCTCTAGCTCTGATTCCCAAGGTCCTGTGGAAGATCAGGACGGAATGCCGCAAAGCCATTCTAGTGGCTCCGGATTGGCCCAGGAGCTCCTGGTATCTGGATCTGTGGCAACTGTCAGGCGGGAACCGGTGGGCTCTTCCAGACCGCGCAGATCTGCTCGCTCAAGGCCCGTTCTTCCACCTCAATTCCAGGGCCCTCAGATTGACTGCATGGCTCTTGAGGCCTGGCTTCTGACATCCAGGGGGTTCTCTCCTACAGTGGTTGACACTATGAATCGGGCTAGAAAACCCGTATCACGAAAGATATACCACAGAACGTGGAAAATCTTTTTCACATGGTGTGCATCTGGTGGACGGTCACCGTGGCCTTTGTCAGTTCCAACTCTGTTGGCCTTTTTACAGTCGGGCTTGGAGTTGGGTTTATCCCTCAGCTCCCTGAAGGGCCAGGTATCAGCGCTTTCAGTGCTGTTTGACAGACGCCTGGCTCTCCTCCCGAAGGTCCGTCAATTTCTGCAGGGGGTGTCTCGGGTGGTCCCGCCATACAGGCGACCGCTGGACCCTTGGGACCTTAATATGGTCCTGGCGGCTCTGCAGAAACCACCATTCGAGCCACTAAGAGCAGTTTCCCTCTCCCGGCTGGCTCAGAAGGTGGTTTTTCTGGTAGCAATTACGTCCCTGAGACGTGTCTCAGAATTGGCGGCACTTTCGTGCAAGTCACCTTTCCTGGTAATCCACCAGGACAAGGTGGTGTTGCGCCCACGGGCTGAATTCTTGCCAAAGGTGGTTTCCACTTTCCACTTGAATCAAGAGATTATTCTCCCATCATTTTGTCCCGCTCCCGTTCATCAGGTTGAGCGCGACCTTCACACTCTGGATCTTGTGAGGGCTGTACGCATTTATGTGTCCAGGACGGCCTCCTTCCGGAATTCGGACTCTTTGTTCGTCCTTACGGCGGGTCGCTGTAAGGGGTCCGCGGCGTCCAAATCAACCTTGGCCAGATGGATCAAGGCACCCATTCAAGAGGCTTACCGGGCTTCTGGTTTGCCTCTACCGGTGGGTCTGAAGGCGCACTCGACTAGAGCCGTTGGTGCTTCCTGGGCTTTGCGACATCGCGCTTCTGCTCTACAGGTGTGTCAGGCGGCCACTTGGTCCAGCCTGCACACTTTCTCTAAGCACTATATGGTGCATGCCCATGCCTCTGCGGATGCTAGTTTGGGCAGGCGGGTCCTCCAGGCGGCGGTTGCCCATCTTTGAGAGGGACCGTGTATTTCAACGTCTTTTGAGGAACTCTTCCCGCCCTGGGGTTTGCTTTAGGACATCCCCATTGTCTGGGTCTCCCATTATGATGATCAGAAAAAAGAGAATTTTGTTTACGTACCGTAAATTCTTTTTTCTTGAATCATCAATGGGAGACCCAGCACCCACCCAGTGTTCTGTTGGATGTTATTCTTCCTTGGGACTGTCCCCTGTTGGGACAGAGTTGTTTTTCGGGTGTGGCACCGTCTATGTACGGTCTTCCCGATAGTTCGGGTGTGGTTTGCCTCCTCGCAGCTTATGGACCAAACTGAGGATATATCCTGCGGTAGGGGTTTATAAGCGGAGGGGGCGGTGTCTACAAACTTGTAGTACCTAGTGTGGCCTCCGGAGGGCAGTGCCCTAAACCCCATTGTCTGGGTCTCCCATTGATGATTCAAGAAAAAAGAATTTACGGTACATAAACAAAATTTCTTTATCTTCTGCAAGTCTAGATAGGTCCACCAGGGTCTTCTCCAAGCCTACGTAAGTCCACCAGGCTCTTCTCCAAGCCTAGATAGGTCCACCAGGGTCTTCTCTGCCATTATCATGATGGTATCAAGCCATCAGTTTGATGGTCTTTCTCTTCAGCTTGTTCTTTCAACCATGATGTCCTTCTCCAGTGATTGCTCTCTCTACATATGATGTGTAGACAAGTCATAGCTTGATGATCCTTGCTTTAAGTGACATGCCTGGCTTGATTTGTTCCGAAATTAGTTTGTTTGTTCTTTGTTCTTCTTGGTATCCATGTTATTGATGTTACTACAGAGAAGACCAGACTATTTATGAGCCTTGTCTTCATCACCAGTGAAATGTTCCTTGATGTGAAGACCTTGTCCAGTGACCTCATTGTTGATTTGCCCATAGCTGTTCTCCTAATGACTTCCGGTATCGTTGCTGCATCTTGAATAATCATTGATCCTAGTTGGTTGAAGTCCTTTGCAACTTCCAGTTCAACGCCGTCCATCTCACATATATACCGGTCATACCTGACAGTACGAATTATCTTTGTTTTACATCTCTAGTTACTATGCTTTTTCTGAATCCCGCTTGTTTCTCTGGCAGCTCTTTGTCACAGTATGGGTGCGCTCACATCTGCTTTTTTTTTCTCTCGCTGCCGACATCAGCGTGAAAAGTATCAGGGTGTCATGTGGGTGTCTTTCGTTTTGACACCCGTATGACATGCCAGTGTGCGGTTTCCCTGCACCTAAGCATCCGTATGTCATGAGTGTGTGATAAGTATGACAAGCATATGACATACTTTTTTAACATGGTCAATCCCATGCTATTAAAAGTTAGAATAGATAGACAATCGGATAGATGAATAGACAGAATAGATAGACAGATGCTAGAAGAACTAGATCAGGCTTACTAGACTCCCGCTGCTACTCCTGGGGCTGTCCATTAGGTCTCATGCATATTCACAGCATTGACCAGTAAACAGCCAATCACAGAGGCTCGCACTCTGTGACAGCCTCTGTGATTGGCTTTTGCAGTCAGACTGCAGTTCCTCAATCTGGACCGTGATTGTGCTTGGTTGCCATACACCTTAGTGTATGGCAACAAACCTGCCGTCATAGGGTGTTAAAGAAAAATTGTAGGGTTTCCCAGTATTTTTAAGTCTAGCCCGATGAAAGCTGCCAGCCAAGAGCTACCAGCCTCAGCTGTGTGATTTTACCTTGGCTGGCAAAGAAATGCGTGGATTCTGCCCTATTTTTAATTGCCAGCCAAGGTAAAACTTAGCAGCTGAGGGCTGGTATTTTCAGTTGGGTGAGGACCCATTGTTTTAGGGGCCCCCATGCTAAAGAATAGCTCGTAGCCACCCCTGAAAATGGCGCATTCATAAGAAGCGCCATTTCCAGGCGCTTTACCAGGTTCTTCCAGTGGTCTTGGTGGTGGGTGGTATGCTGGGTAATAGCAGGTTAATACCAGCTATGCTTTACCAGCTGGTGTTAAGCCCTGAGAATCTTAATGTCAGGCCAAGATACACCTGGCCATTAAGAATCTCCAATAAAAGGTTAAGAAAGACTCAACACAGAGAAAAATTAATTTAATTTATAAGAAATAAAAACACAGAGACGCCATCTTTATTACTGCCTCCCCACCCTCATACCCCTCCATGATCCTCGTCTTCCTGCACTCACTCGGCTCTGCTACATTTTTATTATTTGAGATTCCTAATGGCCGGGTCTAACGTGGCCTGCATTAAGAATTTCAGGGCTTAATACCAGCTGGTAAAACAAAGCTGGTATTAACCCCTTAATACCCAGCGTGCTACCACCACAAGAGCCGCTGGAAATGGCGCTTCTAATGAATGCGCCCATTTTCATGGGCGGCTGCGGACTGCTATTCTTTAGCGTGGGGAGGCGCTCACCCTGCTGAGAATACCAACCCTAAGCTGCCTAGTTTTACCTTGACTGGCAATTAAAAATAGGGCGGAGCCCACGCTTTTTTGCCAGCCTGGGTAAAATTAAGCAGCTCACAGCTGTCCGTTTTCATCGGCATTGACTTAAAAACACTGAAACCCCACTCTTTTTATTTATTTCCTATTTAACATCCTATGATGGCAGGTTGATAGCTATACACTAATGTGTATGGCAATCAAGCACAATCACCGTCCAGATTGAGGAAACCCAGTCTGACTGCAACAGCCAGTCACATAGGTTCTCACAGAGTGTGAGTGTCTGTGATTGGCTGTTTGCCGGTCAGTGCAGTGAATATGCATGAGGCTTAATGGACAGCCCAGAAGTAGCAGCGGGATACTGGTAAACCCAATCTACCTATTCTATTGTCTATCTAATCTGTCTATGCTATTTAACTATCTGTCTATCTTTTCTACATGGAAATGCATGGAAATGGCCATGCTAAAATCGCTGTCCCGGTGATCTGCGTACGGCGTGCAATGTTTTCAGAATCCACAGAAATTCACAGCATGCTGCAAATTTTTCTCTGCACTTTTATCGCAGAGAAAAAAAAATCACATGTGTGTATTGCACTATAGATTAACATGCTATGTGAGTGCAATCTGATGTTTTATCAGATTGCACTCGCATACCATTTCCACTGTTGATATCTTTGTACAATCTTCAGTAGTATTTTGTTGCTATGAGGTATGAGCACAATAGTTTGATGATTTTCACAGTCGGCAGCATCTCCCTTCTTCGGAATAGGTATAAACACTGATCTTATCCAGTCCTTCTCAAATTTACCAGTTGTCCATATCTGTTGAGACAGGTGTGTGATGACATCAACTGCTAATTCAGAAGACTTCATTAGCTCTTTTGAAATATTCACATCCAGCTGCTTTGTTTTTTGACAGCTTTTTTTGAAATTTTATCACACCAATGAATGTTCCTTTCGCTAACATTTTCAGTCTCAGTTTCTTTTGATATCACTGAAGCGTTCATATGGAAGTGCTCCTTGTACTCTATTTCTTGATCTGTTTTTGCCTCAGCTAGTTGGAGCTAATAACATGCTCTCAACTGTTGATAAAATTATCAGGTGGTGAAAGGAGCTTTTATATGGGATTCTTCATCACTTTGTAGAAAGACATCATCAGATTAAAAAGGTTTGGAGTAGGGAGGCAGAGCGTATCTCACACATCAAAGAGGTCATCCACTACTCTGACTCAGGTACTGTTTTCCATAAATACTGAGATATAATGCCTCTAGAGATCTCTTTAAACAGTTTTTGCCAGTGTCATGCTTTTTTATTCTTTCCTGCATTGCTTCCTTTGTCCTGGCATCAGGCTGCAGACTAGCGATCTGACAGCCCAGGCACAGTGATCCACATAGTGGGTCACTGTGCCTGGGCTGTCAGATCGCTTTCTGCAGCTCGATCCCCATGCAGGGGGATCAGGCTACAGAGTAGCGATCTGACAGCCCGGGCACAGTGATCCACATAGTGATCTGTCTAGTTTCCAAAATGGGGTCACTTGTGGGGGGAGCTCCAATGTTTAGGCACACAGGGGTTCTCCATATTTGAATATTTGAATGGAAAATTATCTCCAGTTGTTAGCGGACACCATGTCGCCTATGGAGAGCCCCTGTGTGCCTAAACATTGGAGATCCCCCACAAGCAACCCCATTTTGGAAACTAGACACCCCAAGGATCTTATCTAGAGGCATAGAGAACACTTTGAACCCCCAGGTGCTTCACAAATTGATCCGTAAAAATACTTTTTTTTTTTCCGCAAAAATGTTCTTTTAGCCTCAATGTTTTCATTTTCACATGGGCAACAGCATAAAATGGATCCTAATTTGTCAGGCAATTTCTCCTGAATACACCGATACCTCATATGCAGTCATAAACCACTGTTTGGGCGCACGGCAGAGCTCGGAAGGGAAGGAGCGCCATTTGACTTTTTGAATAGAAAATTAGCTCCAAGAGTCAAATGGCGCTCCTTCCCTTCCGAGCTCTACCGTTTATGACCAAGTATTAGGTATCGGTGTACTCAGGAGAAATTGCCCAACAATTTTTAGGATTCGTTTTATCCTGTTACCCATGTCAAAACGAAAAAATTGAGGTTAAAAGAACATATTTGTTGGAAAAATTAAAATGTCCATTTTTTCCTTCCACGTTGCTTTAGTTCCTGTGAAGCACCTGAAGGGTTAATAATCTTCTTGAATGTAGTTTTGAGTAGCTTGAGGGGTGCAGTTTTTGGAATGGTGTCACTTTTGGGTGTTTTCTGCCACATTGGCTCCTCAAAGTGACTTCAAATGTGATGTGGTCACTAAAAAAATGGTTTTGTAAATTTTGCTGGAAAAATGAGAAATTGCCGATGAACTTATAACTTCCTAACAAAAGTATTTTTTTTTCCCTAAAATTGTGCTGATATAAAGTAACATGTGGGAGATGTTATTTAATAACTATTTTGTGTCACATAACTCGCTGGTTTAGCAGAATAAAAATTAAAAATTTGAAAATTGCCAAATTTTTGATTTTTTTCACAAATAAACACAAAAATTATCGACCTAAATTTACTACTAACATGAAGCCCAATGTGTCAAGAAAAAATAACCTCAAAATCACTAGGATCCATTGAAGCGTTCCATAGTTATTACCTCATAAAGGGACACTGGTCAGAATTGCAAAAAATGGCAAGGTCTTTAGGGTCAAAATAGGCTGGGTGGTGAAGGGGTTAACCTCCTGGCCGATGTCTTGAAATGTTGCTTCAGTATTACCACATAATCACCTTTCCTCATGTTATAATGCCATCTATGTTTTGAAGTACACCAGTCCTTCCTGCAGAAAAACAACCCCACAACATGATGATGCTGCCACCCCGTGTTTCACAGTTGGGATGGTGTTCCTACACTTCCAAACTTCTCCCTTTTTTCTCCAAAAGTAATGATGGTCACTATGGCCAAACAGTTCAATTTTGCTTTCGTCAGACCACAGGACATGTCTCCAACTATTTAGGTCTTTGTCCCTGTGTGCATTTAAAAAAAATTAATCTGGCTTTTTTCTGCTTTTTTTGGAGTAACGGCTTCTTCCTGGCAGAGTGGCCCTTCAGCCCATGTTCACACTGTACTCATTTCACTGTGGATAATGACAATCTTACCAGCTTCCACCATCATCTTCACAAGGTCTTTTGCTTTTGTTCTTGGGTTGATATGCATGTCGTACCAAAGCACGTTCATCTCTGGGACGCAGATCCCATCTCTTTCCTGAGCGGTATGATGGCTGGACATTCCATCTTGCTTATACTTGAGTATAATTGTTTGTCCAAATGAATGAGGCACCTTCAGGTATCTGGATATTGCACCCAAGAATGAACCAGATTTGTGCAAGCCCACAATTCTCTTCCTGATATCTTGGCTGATTTCTTTAGACTTTCCCATGAAAGCAGTGTGTTTCAGGTGTGCATTAAAATACATTCACAGGTGTGTCTCTAATTAACTCCGATGTTGTCAATAAGCCAGAAATCAGAAGCTTCCAAACACATGACATCATCATATGGACTGTCCCAAATTGTTTAAAGGCATAGTAATCCTAGCGTATGTAAATGTCTGACTTGTCACAAAGTAACAAAAAAAACATAAAAATTCTTTCTCTCTCATTGTTCTGGAATTTGGCAGATATAAATAATTATGGTAATCCTAATTGGCCTAAAACAGGAAAGGTTTATGCTAATTTCATGTCAGATATTGAGAAAAACATGCATATGTGTCTTTTTATATAGTGGATGGAAACATCTCGTTTCAATTGTATATGTGCCTGCTGAATTAACTGTTTATTTGCTGATAAGACATGACCGCGGCGCCGCAGTCCTGACCTGTCAGCGTCTGCAGCTGCGTGCGTCTGCACACCGGACCGGAGGGCATATTAGCCCCCTCTGTTCCCCCTGTGCTTCTCCTCTCCCCCTGTCCGTATCCCCCTGTGCCTCTCCTCTCCCCCTGTGCCTCTCCTCCTGTGTCTGTGTCCCCCTGTGCCTCCCCTCTCCTCCTGTGTCTGTGTCCCCCTGTGCCACTGTGTCCCCCTGTGCCTGTCTTCAGGATCAGGCATGATAAACTGAAGGCATTGGCATAAAAGTGCTGTTCTTTTGTTTTAATAAGTAAATTCACTGTAGAAATCCGCAGCCTGGTTATTCTTTCATAATCGTTAGACAATTTGGTGCAATTATTATTATTTATATAGCGCCATTAGATTCCATGGCGCTTTACATATGAAGAGGGGAGAACGCGGACAAATACAGTGAATATGGACAATCAAGTCTTACAGATACAGAAGGGGAGGGGACCCTGTCCACAACGGCTCACAGCGTATGGGGGGCGGGCGAGGTACCAGTAGGAGGGGGAAGCGCCGATCGTGTGACGGTGCGGCGACCGGGTTTCATTGTAGGCTGTAGGCTTGTCGGAAGAGGTGAGGCTTCAGATTTCTTTTGAAGTTAAAAAGGGTAGGCGAGTGTCTGATGTGTTGGGGGAGAGAGTTCCAGAGTATGGCGGATGCACAGGAGAAGTCTTGAATGCGGTAGTGAGTGGATGAGATGAGGGGGGAGCAGAGAAGGAGCTCTTAGGAGGAGCGTACGTTGAGTGCGGGCAGGTAGCGGGAGACCATCTCGGAGATGTATGGGGAGGACAGGTGATGGATGGCTTTGTATGTCGTGGTTAGGGTTTTAAATCGGGATATCTGAGAGATGGGGAGCCAGTGAAGGGCTTGGCGAAGGGGGGAAACAAGGGACTACGAGGGAAACAGGTGGATTACTCAGGTAGCGGAGTTTAGGATAGATTGGAGAGGTCCAAGGGAAGTAGCGGGGAGGCTGGTGAGCAGGAGGTTGCAGTAGTCAAGGCGAGAGATAATGAGAGCATGAACAAGAGCTTTATCAGTGTTGTGATCCAGGAAAGCACGGAGTCGGCAGGAGGTGGCTAGGGCTTAGATGTGAGGCTTGAAGGAAAGGGAAGAGTCGAAAGTAACCTCAAGGCACTTGGCGTGAGGGACTGGGGAGAGTGAGCAGTCACTGACGAGGATGGATGGGTCAGGTAGAGAGGGAGAGCAACTTGTGGGGGAAGACGATGAACTTGGTTTTGTCTATGTTCAGCTTAAGGAAGCGAGCAGAGAAGAAGGATGACATGTTTTCTGTCACATCGGCCCCTCACAGTCTCTTCAATGTGATGCGGCCACTAAATAATGGTTCTGTAAATTTTGATGTAAATGAGAAATTGCTGATGACCTTTCAACCCTTCCAACGTCCGAACAACAAAATGATGTTTCCAGAATTGTGTGATGTAAAGTGACATGTGGGGATGTGATCTATTAACTATTTGTGAGACAGAACGCTCTGGTGTAATGGAATAAAAAGTCACAGTTTGATCATTTTGCAAAATTTCCGTTTTTTTAACAAATAAATACAAAATATCGTCCTAAATTTCCCACTAACATGAAGTCCAACAAGTCACGAAGAAACAATCTCAGGATCCCTGGGATCCGGTGAAGCTCCAGAGTTATAACCTCATAAAGTGACACCGGGCAGAACTGTAACATCTGATCTGGTCATTAAGGTGGAAATTGGCTCCATCACTATCAAAATCATAATTCTTCTTGTTAAAAGTATAAGATTATGATTCTTTCATGGTGGTCCCACGGCTATCATACACAACATCCGTTAAGGTTTGTTTCCTCCTATTAGCAGTGACCGCGCTATATTAACAGTCTTAAGGTACCGTCACACGCTGCAATCTCGCCTGGAGATCTGAAAGGCGATGTGTCGCCCCGGTGAAATTGCCGTGAAATTGCCTTAAAGTCGAGGTGTGTGTGAATAGTCAATTTCACTGCGATAAATCGCCCATCGGCCGTCGCCTGATTCCTGAACAGTAGTCAGTAATCAGGCACAATCGGCAAGGCGATATTTTCATGTTTTGGCATGTGACAGGGCGATAGTGATGGAAAGTGCGTTGTCTGTGATTTCCCGTAGGCGTGCCTCAGCGTGCTGTAGTCCGCGCCCCGTCTTAGATGATTGGTGTGGGCTGTGTTCCCATTGGTTGTCAGTTGACACCGCGCCATGTTTGAAGAGCTGTCCGTTCAGCACCACACACATCATCTGCTACACAACCGTCCGCAAACTCAGTGCAATTACGCGCGCCATTGAATAGCGCAAGCTATGTTGTGCGCGTGCATTACGTTGCGCTGTGAGGAGTATAGTGCCACACATGACAGCTCAGATGTTGGCCTACACATCATAGATGGGTGCCATGGGCCACGCACTACAATGACCCTACGTGTGTGAATTTGGTGACGCTGCTGGGTACATTCTACTGCTCCAACTGCACGGACGTCTACCTAGTTAGCGCCCTGTCCAGAGCAGGCTGACCAATCATAACGCAGTTGTGTTGTCCAATGAGCACGTATGGGGCGCGGTGTAAACCACTGTGGAACGCCTATCTCCTCGCAGCGCTGAACATGTACGCCCACATTGCCTTTGAGATTGCGGCGTGTGAAGCGGCGATGGAATGAGGCAAGATTGGTTCCGCTGTAAGTGAGGCGACTTCCGGAGTGACACATCGCCTTAGCTTCAGGGCGATATTGCGATGCCGCCATCAGCGACCTGAGGCGGGCACAAAAAACGTGAGCGCGCACGTATTATCGCCACACATTGCCAGCCAAGATTGCGTCGTGTGATGGTACCTTTAGTTCTATGGCCATTCATTTTCCCCGGTGAAGGAAGCCGAGCATTGGTTTTCGAACGTGTTGGATTGAGTTTTGCCTGGTGCAGCTTCCATAGTCCCGCACTGAGCTCTCATGATATCACCAGCTCGGTCTAATCTCCAGTACCACTTACCGCTGCGATTATCTCTGCGTGCCCGCTGTGTATGCTGGGTCTACCTTTCATGGGAACACAAGGCCCACTTATATCCAATTAAGCCATTTAAATAATGTAGCCAGACTCAGACTGATGTGGATTAAAAATACGTCCATGAGGCTTTATTAGGGTTTAAAATAAATTAAATAATTAATTAAAATGCCAGTTTTATTTGAAATTCAACCAATACTAAAAATACCACAATACTTTACACCATGTAAAGTCCTTAATACCATCCGAAGACCAAAATCATCCCAAGAACCTTGGGATATTTTGACCCAGAAAGGCTGAGATATCAAAGATGTGAATCCCCCACAGGCGATCTAACCAAAATTCCACAGAAGTCTGAAGACCGAGATTAAAAATATCTAATCCGAGGTGCACTCCATCCGACCGATATAACCCGGGAGAAAGCCCTCAAGATCAACATGGTGGATATGACATCTCACCAAGTGAAACTAAAAAACTTTCCAACAACTGGTTGTTGACCGTCTTCATAAACCGCAGTTGTTCACAAGATCATACAAGGCAAGGAACGATCTCAGAGAAGACCAACCGAGATGCAGGGAACATTGACTTAATCAACCGCAAATCCCTTTTGAAAAACCCCTACAAGTCCAAAGGTGGAATTTTCCCATCATCGTTCCTGCCAACATGCAAAATGAGAACATCAGGAAGAGGGAAGGAGGTTGAAAGTTGGCTAAGACATTGACACACCTGGACTAAACGCATACCTTTCATCCCATGCCAAAAAATGGCTACTCGCAAATCGTCGAAAGACAGATTTTCGCCATAACGAACGAACTGAGGCCCTCTTCTGAGCCCAAAAGATGTAAGAGTGTCCGATAATCCATACTGTGAAGTCACAGGAGTCAGTGGGTGCTCTCGTCCGCTTGCCCAGCCACCTTTAGAAAAACAGCATGGACCAGGGTTCATCCAAACGGAACGCCTGAGCTCCATAACCTTGGGTGGAACACTACTCAGTCAACACAGGATGAGTGAACCACAATATTAAGGCTTTATTGGATCACCAAACAGTTAACAGCATATAACAATAACCAACAAACATAAAATGTAACAGTCTCACCCTTCCGCTGGCTCACCAGGGATTAGAATATTCGTGCCTCAGAGCTTCCATGGCTACTTACTCCAAACCAGCAGCACCCGGCTTTCGTCGGGCACCCACTGAGAAAGGACTAAGGCCAGATTTAGTAAGCTGAGCTAGCACAGCAAAGTCTGTAGCCAGGTGACTGGATGTGTGACCTGTGTGTGATGTGTGACTTGTGTGTGATGTATGACCTGTGTGTGATGTATGACCTGTGTGTGATATGTGATCTGTGTGACCTGTGTGATGTGTGACCTGTGTGTGATGTGACACCTGTGTGTGATGTGTGACCTGTGTGTGATGTGTGACCTGTGTGTGATGTGTGACCTGTGTGTGATGTGTGACCTGTGTGATGTGTGACCTGTGTGTGACGTGTTGTTGAGGAATGGGATTTATAGGGTTAAAAGAAATATCACAACTCTTCTCTCTTTCCATATATTTTAATTTGAAATGTCATGTTGTCAGTTATACACTAGATGGCGCCCATGCTCCATGAATATACATATATCTGAAATATGAGCCAGCCCATTAAGGGAGGAATTTAGGTATTAGAATAATTTGATAAGGATTGACCAATAAGGAGATGATTATTTTGTAGAAAGTTCCAGAATTCTAACACGTCTCTTGCTTTCTGTATAAAAAATGTGTATTTCAATAAACGCTTGCGCAGTGTTTAATCTCATACGGCGTAGGCATGAGTAAGGCTTGAGACGGATCTGGTGTCCGTATCATTTACTTGCGATAACGCAGACGTGCGTAATTGCCTAAAAATATAATAATTAGGAGTGGCTGATGAACTTGTGATTGAACTGAGACCCTCAACAGTGTGACCTGTGTGTGATGTGTGACCTGTGTGATGTGACCTGTGTGTGATGTGTGACCTGTGTGATGTGACCTGTGTGTGATGTGTGACCTGTGTGATGTGACCTGTGTGTGATGTGTGACCTGTGTGATGTGACCTGTGTGTGATGTGTGACCTGTGTGATGTGTGACCTGTGTGTGATGTGTGACCTGTGTGTGGTATGTGATGCGTGACCTGTGTGTGATGCATGACCTGTGTATGATGTGTGACCTGTGTGTAATGTGTGACCTGTGTGTGACGTGTGACCTGTGTGTGATGCGTGACCTCTGTGATGTATGACCTGTGTGTGATGTGTGACCTGTGTGTGATGTATGACCTGTGTGTGATGTGTGACCTGTGTGTGACGTGACCTGTGTGTGATGCGTGACCTGTGTGATGTGTGACCTGTGTGATGTGTGACCTGTGTGATGTGTGACCTGTGTGTGATGTGTGACCTGTGTGATGTATAACCTGTGTGTGATGTATGACCTGTGTGTGATGTATGACCTGTGTGTGATGTATGACCTGTCCCATACACAACAAACCCATAGATGATATCTGTATGAACACACACACATATATGCTCACTGTCCTCTTCATTATGGTGTACCCAGTGGCAGTAGTGGGGGAGGCCAGATGTAATCATCAGCAGTGGCTGTACACACAGGAGGCCTCCTGCTCCTCTCCTCCTTCCCCTGCTCCTGGCTGATAAGGTCCAGAGATATTACAGGAGGGAGAAAGCTCCTGTGCCTGCTTTTTTCGCTTCAGTGTCGGCAGCTGCTCTTGTCCCCCACAGTCTTGGCCCCATACAACCGCTATCACTGTTCCAAGCCCTTCATCTCCTCCTTGATGCTGTGCAGTCCTGCTGCACAAATATGGATGATTCCTCGGCCATAGCTGAAGAGAGGAGAGGTGAGGAGCAGCTGCCGAGGTGATCACAGGCAGCAGGGCTGCCACTATGAATCTCGGGGCCCCTGACTGCCAAAATTTTGGGGCCCCCCTGAGACTCCGCCCAGCCTCCACCCACTGAGTCTCCGTCCAGCTTTCACCCCCTGAGACCCCGTCCAGCCTCCACCCAAGCTCCGCCTCCACCCAACCTACTCCTAGGGAGTCTCAACCCACACTGCATCATACACATCATACATGGCACTTTTACATAAGCCATCATATATGTTACACTTTCAACGGGTCCTTCTCACGACTACCCAGTCGGACCCAATGGTGGTTACGGCCGCCTGGCCTTCACATCTGGATACATCATATGGTACTTTTCCATACACCACTATGAGTCACCCAGTCACATATCACACAGGGTAATTATACATACGCCCTTGTGAATACACATACACCTTCACACATAGTCAACGGGACCATATCACGACTAGCACAGTCAGTCCCAAAGTCGGCTATACCTATGACCGCCTGGCCCTTGAGCCGTCCTCGGTCCTCATCACTGGCTGGCATGCACACATCAGATGCCACCGGAATGGAGCTGGCAGGCTCCCTTCAGTTCCCCACCGGGACGGATCACTTCCAGCACGTCCTTACATGGTAGTGGTCTGGACTGCTCTGATTCCCATCGTCCTCTCCTCATTCAGACACCTGGCAGGTTCTTATCCAGGCTGCCATACCCACAGCTGCAACACAGTGAGTCAATCAGCACATCTCACACACACAAACCTGAGATGTGATTAACCCCCTCTGCACCATTCAGGTTTAGCCCAACAAAGAACTCATACACAGGTTCAGACACAGCCGCTCATTAGGCTCATGAATTCGCCCATTGTATACCGGATCCCATGTTTAACACCACACACTGAGCCTGAGATACAGGCTGATTTTCTGCTAAGGGAAAAAAAACCTCTATATATCTGAGTGTCTAGCGAGTGTGACGAGCTTTGTGTGACAGAGCGCAAGTGCGACAGAAGTAAGTGTGTGACTTGTGATTCAGTGAGGAGGTGTTTGGGAATCCTGCAACAAATACCTGTGTGAATTGCTGACTGTTTGTTTTTGTTTTTTTCACCTTTTAATTTTATTGGGCTTTCTTATCTTTCTTTTCTCTCTACAAGTTTATAGTCTCTTATTTTACTACCTGTAAGTTAAAGGGTTAACTACTTGCACTTAAAACCTGTGGTGTAGCTATACTTACAAGGGGTTAATTAAGGGTGGGGGTGCATAATTAAGGGTTTATAAGAAGCAGCTGGTTGGGGCTTCCAGTCCCTTGGAAGTGCACTGAGATACAGGCTGATTTTCTGCTAAGGGAAAAAAAACCTCTATATATCTGAGTGTCTAGCGAGTGTGACGAGCTTTGTGTGACAGAGCGCAAGTGCGACAGAAGTAAGTGTGTGACTTGTGATTCAGTGACTTTGGATTAAGGGAGTTTGGAAGGGAGGACTTACTGAATTGCTGGTTGTATTGTATTTTATTAATACTTTGCATTTCTTTTTACTTATCATTTCTGTCTGGTGCAATCCCCATTAGGAAATGAGCTCCATGATTGGCAATGCCATCCAGTGTACATCTTGCCACATGTATGCATTCCTTGACCAGCCGGCCGAGGGTGCATACTGCTGTGTGAGATGTGAGTACGTTGTGCATTTGGAAGCCCAGATACTGGATCTAAATGAACGACTGACAACGCTGAGATCCATAGACAATATGGAAAGGAGTCTGCTGCTCACTGAACAGCTGCTCAATGGGATAGATGTGGGGGAGGATGGTACTATAGAGCCTCAGGACCATGAGGTAGCTAGCTGGGTGACAGTTAGAAGGCGGGGTAGAGGGAAGGGTGCCAGGGAGGCTAGCCCTGATCTGGCACACCCCAATAAATTTGCTATGTTGGCAGATGAGGGGGGTGTGAGTTCAGGTACAGCACTGCTGCAGCAGGGCATGACCTCTGAAAGCCAGAGGAGTGTCTGCTCCAGTAAGGGGGAAAACAGGAGAGTAGGGCAGGCCAGACAGGTGCTGGTAGTGGGGGACTCAATTATTAGGGGAATAGATAGGGCAATCTGTCACAAAGACAGGGATCGTCGAACAGTGTGCTGCCTACCTGGCGCTCGAGTCCGGCACATCGCTGATCGGGTTGACAGATTACTGGGAGGGGCTGGTGAGGACCCAGCGGTCATGGTGCACATTGGCACAAATGACAAAGTTAGAGGTAGGTGGAAGGTCCTTAAAGATGATTTCAGGGAATTAGGCTGCAAGCTTAAGGCAAGGACCTCCAAGGTAGTATTCTCTGAAATACTGCCTGTACCACGTGCCACACCAGAGAGGCAATGGGAGATTAGGAGATAAATAAGTGGCTCAGGAATTGGTGTAGGAAGGAGGGGTTTGGGTTCCTGGAGAACTGGGCCGACTTCTCTGTTGGCTACAGGTTCTATGCTAGGGACGGGCTGCACCTCAATGGGGAGGGTGCAGCTGTGCTGGGGGAGAAAATGGCTAGAAGGTTGGAGGAGTGTTTAAACTAGGGATTGGGGGGGAGGGTATTCATTGTATAGGAGGGGAAGATAGTGTAAACAGTAACCTGGGCACAAGTAATAAAATTGGGGGTGGCATGGGGGGTGGGGTTAGAACAGTCAATCTAGTAGGAAGGAATAGAGGTAAAGAGAGATGCATAAAGTGCATGTTCACTAATGCCAGAAGCCTCACCAACAAAATGGAGGAATTAGAATTGATTTTGTTGGAAAATAATTATGACATGGTGGGGATTTCAGAGACTTGGCTGGATGAGAGTCATGACTGGGCTGTTAATTTACAGGGCTATTGTCTGTTCAGAAATGACCGTATAAATAGGCGAGGAGGAGGTGTATGTTTATACGTAAAATCATCCTTAAAACCCATCCTGCGTGATAATATAGGTGAATCTAATGGAAATGTAGAGTCTCTGTGGGTGGAGATAAGGGGAGGGGGAAAAAATAATAAATTACTGATAGGGGTTTGTTATAAGTCCCCAACAATAATGGAAGTGGAGGAGAATATCCTCATAAAGCAAATAGATGAAGCAGCGACTCAGGGAGAAGTCATTATTATGGGGGACTTCAACTACCCTGAAATACATTGGGGATCAGAAACCTGCAGTTCTAGCAAAGGTAATAAGTTTTTGAAAACTATAAGAGACAATTACCTTTCACAACTGGTTCAGGACCCAACAAGAAGGGGGGCACTGCTGGACCTAATATTAACCAACAGGCCAGACCGCATATCAAATATACGGGTTGGAGGTCACTTGGGTAATAGTGATCATAACTTAATAAGCTTTCAAGTATCCTTTACTAAGACGTGTAGTAGAGGGGCCACAAGGACACTAAACTTCAGGAAGGCAAATTTCCAACGGTTGAGAGATGATCTTAGTGCAATAAACTGGGACGATGTCCTGAGACATAAAAGTACACAACACAAATGGGAGATGTTTATTAGCATCCTGAATAGGACCTGTGCACAATATATACCCTATGGGAATAAGCATGCTAGAAATAGGAGGAAACCACTATGGCTAAATAAAGCGGTAAGAAGTGCAATATGTGACAAAAAGAAAGCATTTAGGGAATTAAAGCAAGTAGGTAGTGATGAAGCATTAAATAAATACAGAAAATTAAATAACATTTGTAAAAAGCAAATCAAGGCAGCAAAGATTGAGACAGAGAGACTCATTGCCAGAGAAAGTAAAAAGAATCCCAAAATATTTTTTAACTACATAAATAGTAAGAAACTAAAAAATGATGGTGTTGGCCCCTTTAAAAATAGTCTGGGTGAAATGGTGGATGAGGATGAGGAAAAAGCAAATATGCTAAATGACTTTTTTTCAACAGTATTTACACAAGAAAATCCCATGACAGACAATATGATCAGTGATAACAAAAATTCTCAATTAAACGTCACCTGCTTAACCCAAGAGGAAGTACGGTATCGTCTAAAAATCACTAAAATTGACAAATCCCCGGGCCCAGATGGGATACACCCCAGAGTGCTGCAGGAATTAAGTACTGTCATAGATAGACCATTATTTTTAATATTTAAAGATTCCATAATATCAGGGTCTGTACCACAGGACTGGCGTATAGCAAATGTGGTGCCAATATTCAAAAAGGGGACAAAAACTGAACTTGGAAATTATAGGCCAGTAAGCTTAACCTCTACTGTGGGTAAAATCCTAGAGGGTTTTCTAAGAGATGCTATACTGGAGTATCTGAACAAAAATAACCTCATGACCCATTATCAACATGGTTTTACGAGGGACCGTTCCTGTCAAACTAATCTAATAAGCTTCTATGAAGAAGTAAGTTCTGGACTGGACCAAGGAAATGCAGTGGATGTGGTGTATATGGACTTTTCAAAAGCTTTTGATACGGTGCCACACAAAAGGTTGATACATAAAATGAGGGCAATGGGGATAGGGGAAAATATGTGTAAGTGGGTTAAGAACTGGCTTAGTGATAGGAAACAAAGGGTGGTTATTAATGGAACACACTCAGAATGGGTCACAGTTAACAGTGGGGTACCACAGGGGTCAGTGTTGGGCCCGCTCCTATTTAATATATTTATTAATGACCTTGTAGGGGGCATACAGAGTAGAATCTCAATATTTGCAGATGACACTAAACTCTGCAGGGTAATCAATACAGAGGAGGACAATTTTATATTACAGGAGGATTTATGTAAACTAGAAGCTTGGGCTGCTAAATGGCAAATGCGCTTTAATGGGGATAAATGTAAAGTCATGCACTTGGGCAGAGGAAACAAAGGGTATAATTATGTGCTTAATTATAAAACACTGGGCAAAACTACCACTGAAAAAGACCTGGGTGTATGGGTAGATGACAAACTCACATTTAGTGGCCAGTGTCAGGCAGCTGCTGTAAAGGCAAATAAAATAATGGGATGTATTAAAAGAGGCATAGATGCTCATGAGGAGAACATAATTTTACCTCTATACAAGTCACTAGTGCGACCACACTTAGAATACTGTGTACAATTCTGGTCTCCGGTGTATAAGAAAGACATAGCTGAACTAGAGCGGGTCCAGAGAAGAGCGACAAAAGTTATTAGAGGACTAAGGGGTCTGCAATACCAAGACAGGTTATTAAACTTGGGGTTATTTAGCTTGGAAAAACGAAGGCTTAGGGGTGATCTTATAATAATGTACAAATATATGAGGGGGCAGTACAGAGACCTTTCTAATGATCTCTTTACTCTTAGGCCTGAGACTGGGACAAGGGGGCATCCTCTACGTCTGGAGGGAAGAAGGTTTAATCATAATCACAGACGTGGATTCTTTACTGTAAGAGCAGTGAGACTATGGAACTCTCTGCCACATGATGTTGTAATGAGTGAGTCACTACTAACATTTAAGAAGGGCCTGGATGCCTTTCTTGAAAACTATAATATTACCGGTTATATATACTAGATTCTTTGATAGGGCGTTGATCCAGGGAATTAGTCTGATTGCCGTATCTGGAGTCAGGAAGGAATTTTTTCCCCAATGTGGAGCTTAGTGTTGCCACATGGGGTTTTTTTGCCTTCCTCTGGATCAACATGTTAGGCTATGGGTTGAACTAGATGGACTTAAAGTCTTCCTTCAACCTTAAAAACTATGTTACTATGTTACTATGTTACACACACACACACAATAACATAGGCTTATCTGAACAGGATCCTATGCTGTTAACCCGTGTGATGCACCCGGCCATGGATCACATCACCACAATATATATATATATATATATATATATATATATATATATATATATATAAAATATATTATACACACACATGAGACTGCTGTGGGCTGATTCACTGACCTCTCATCTTCATCTTGCGCTCTGTCCTTGGCTCCCAGGCTTTGCCTCAGTGTTGACAGCTTCAGGCGGTTCCTCCTGCGCTGGAACTCGGTGATCTTGGCTTTCTGATCTTCAGGATGAGCGGCAGCATCCTGTGGAGCGGGGTCAGATCCTGTGACGGAGGAGAAAGAACAGAGGGAGACGGAGGAGAAAGAGGTCAGAGGAAGACTGAAGGGAAAGAGGACAGGAGGGGGATGGAGGAGAAGAGGGCAGAGGGAGATGGAGGGGAAAGAGGACAGGAGGAAGACTGAGGGGAAAGAGGACAGGAGGGAGACGAAGGAGAAAGAACAGAGGGAGATGAAGGGGGATGGAGAGGAAAGAGGACAGGAGGGGGGTGGAGAGGAAAGAGGACAGGAGGGGGACGGAGAGGAAAGAGGACAGGAGGGGGACGGAGAGGAAAGAGGACAGGAGGGGGACGGCGGAGAAAGAGGACAGGAGGGGGACGGCGGAGAAAGAGGACAGGAGGGGGACGGAGGAGAAAGAGGACAGGAGGGGGACGGAGGAGAAATAGGACAGAGGCAGACGGTGAAGAAAGAGCACAGAAGGGGGATGGAGGAGAAAGAGGACAGAGGGAGATGGTGAAGTAAGAGGACAAAGGGGGATGGAGGCGAAAGGGCAGTGGAAGACTGAGGGGAAAGAGGACAGGAGGGAGACAAAGGAAAAAGAGAACAGAGGGAGATGGAGGGGAAAGAGGACAGGAGGGGGACGGCGGAGAAAGAAGACAGGAGGGGGACGGCGGAGAAAGATGACAGCAGGGGGACGGAGGAGAAAGAGGACAGAGGGAGACGGTGAAGAGGGCAGAGTGGGACGTAGGAGAAAGAGAGCAGAGTGAGAAGGAGGAGAAAGAGGACAAAGGGGGATGACATAGGGGCCCGGCTCCAGTGTGCTGGGGGGCCCGGCTCCCCGTGTGCTGGGGGCCCGGCTCCATGTGTGCTGGGGGGCCCGGCTCCCTGTGTGCTGGGGCTCCCCCTTCTCTCCCCTCTCCTAACCTGTGTGCAGCTGTGTTGTGGCAGAAGCGATCATGCCTATCTCTCTGCACTGAGCAGGATTCTATGATCTCTGAGATGCTGGAGGACTGAAGACCATAGACATCAGCTCCCGATGCGATTTCACATGCCCATCTGCGCTGACCCTGGAGCTGATGTCTATGATCTCTAGTCCTCCAGCATCATGATCATGTCTGCCACATAGCTACACACAGGTTAGGAGTGAGAGGAGAGGGGGCCGCAGCAGCACACAGGGGGACTTCCAGGGGCCGACTATCAGGGGCACATAAACAGCGCCCACTGTCCCACAGCCATCGGAGGATGCAGTGCAGGGGACTCTGTCCTGTGGCAGATGGCTTGGGCCCCCCAGGCACCGCTGGGCCCTGCCGCCTGGAATTTTCCCGGGTGTAGGGCTCCCTCAGGGCCCCAGAGCAATGAAGGGGGCCAAGCAGTGCTGTGGGAGAGCGGGTGCCGCCTCCATATTATTTAAAGGGAAGGCGGCCAGCGCTGACAAGCGGGGATGCCGCAGCCCGCAGCTGCCGAGGACGAGAGGGAGGCCCGTAGAAGTTGTGAGGGGGTGGAGCCTGAAGATTGTAGCCCGCCCCCTCATCTCTCATCCGGGCCCCCCTCTCCTTCCATCACTGCCAGGCCCCTGACAACTGTCAGAGTCGTGAGGCACTGATGGCGGCCATGCCAGGCAGAGCTGTCAGGCAAACCCTGAGTGTGTTCAGACCAGTTTTCACTGTAGCTGACGAAGCTCTGGCCTGTGCTGTAGCCTGAGGTGACCTGAGACACTTCACCTCATGAGCTGCAGCAAGGAGCTCACAGTTTGTAGGCCACGCCCCCTCCCTTCTGAGGCTGTATTCACTGTGCAGACGGCTTTCACACAGAGTTGCAGTGCAGTTCGGGCACTTTGTAGGAGATTTTGGAATGGTTTGCAACCAGAATTTTCTAATGAAGTATATTAGAAAGCTTATTAAAATCTCTTGCTCTACATTATTATGAAATAAAAATTTAAACGGCGGTTACGCTTTAAGATTCCTCCCGCCTTATAGAAAAAAATCTTACAAAAAATTATTTAAACACTATATCATCGCTGCAACACCTCCGCCCATTCTATCTCATGTTTCCTGCAGTTTAAAAACATTATAGTTTATAAACTAAACATCACGTCCTCTTCAGCCATCTCTGAATTCTCGAACTCTTCTGCTATTCTTCTCGATCCACTACTTCAGGGGACTGAAGAAAAAAGCTTTTTCTCAATGCTACCAGTCTCAGTTTAGCTGGATATAGCATGGAGTACTCAAGTCCTAGTTCTCTCAATCTGTTCTTTACATCCACAAAACGAATACGCATTTTTTTGCACAGTAGGTGAGTAGTCGGAATAGAACGAAACATTCTACCCATCAATGGTCAAATCTTTAGTATTCCTGGCTTTTCGAAGATTGGTATCTATGTCCTGGTAGCTTAAAAGTTTTGAAAGTGTGGCCTCAGGAGCTGCGCCTGGAGGTTGGGGTCTCATCAGGACTCTATGAGCTCTTTCCACCACAAACACTTTTGACAGATTACCTATTCCAAATTTTTCAAGCAGCCAGCTTTCAATAAATTTTGTGGGGTTTGATCCCTCCGCCTTTTCTGGGACACCCACTATCCTAACGTTATTTCGTCTTGAACGGTTTTCCAGGCCGCCATTTTAAGCCATCACTTCAGCAAGTTGTTTATCATACTTTTTCTGGGCTGTCTGTAAAGTCACTATATGATCCTCAGCAGTGCTCACCCTTTCCTCCACTTAACCAGCGCGCATCTCAGCTTTCTGCATGGCAGCTTTTATACTGGTTATTTCTGATTGTATGCCATTAACCTTCTGAGTCAGGGTTATGAGGGTCTGCTTGCAGAAAGACACCCCTGCGAATACATCTCTAAGGATGGGCTCCCCCATATTAGAGACATCAACAGGCTCTGGGCTCGCATCCCCACCAGCACACTGTGTGCCTGCATCCCCATGCTGATCCCTCCATATTGCTGTCCTGTCCCTCTAGTTCTTCTTCTGCCCCAACCTCCTGCTCCATTTGTCCTGTGGACACAAGTTCCTCAGCCTCCACCCTCGCAAACCTCTGCAGCCTTGCTGCTGCTGCCATCCTCCTTGCGCAAGCCGCCTCCTCCTTTGCATCAGCGCTGGGATCCCGCTGTCTGTGGGTCATCACAGCTTCCGAAGCGGCCAGCCTCGCTCCCCTCACCTTCCAGAGGATCCCAGCACCGGGCACTGATCGGTTTCGGGGTCACAGTGTATGCAGCGGTTACAGGCGGGAGAGCTCCAGACCGTGACCGCTCACATTGCTGGCTAGGTCACGCCCCTCAGACCCAACATTTTTAAGTGTGCATTAAAAACACATCTCTGTAGAATGGCTTTTCATCTCGCTTCAATAGTCTAACTTTTCCCTGTTCCCCCTTTCCTAAATTGTCCTCAGAATCTGATCCCCCCTATTCATCTGTCTCCATATCCTTCATGCATCCAATAACACTTGGTAACTGTACTTAGATACTGACTGATGACCAGATCATGCAGACTTTTTATGAGATCTATTTATTATACTGATGGCTGGACCGTACTTCACCAGCACGTATTATCTTTTTGTGCCTCCTACACCCCATTTTCTTACAGATTGTAGCTCGTGAGCTGTGCCCTCCCTCCTCTTGGTGTCTGACTTTTTTCTTTATGGTCTGTACAAGTCTCCTATGAATTGTAAAGTGCTACAGAATATATCTATAAAGATAAAATTATTATCATAAGTCCAGACAGCCTCCCCTCTCAGATGTTTAGAACAATTTTCAAAGTATAAATATTAATGGATGTAATCACCCCAGAATCGATGTGACCCACCCAATCCTACTTTTAGATCTATAAAGTTTAAGGTTTTATGAAGATCATACAAGACATTATCTACTGTGGATTTTTTCTGTAATAAAATATTGAAGAATTTATTTTGTAGTTTATTGTTCAGTTTCATCATTGTCATTTTAGTATTTGAGGATACATATTGATATGTCCACAGATCACACAGTAATAAATACAAGGTTCATGGAAGCTTCATACCTTAAAAGCAAAAGGGTTATTTTATCCCTAGTGTTTATAGGTAGTAATCAAAACTAGGCTAAACTAGCGTAAAAAAAACAAAAAAAAATTTAAAGAGTGTATCACAGTTAGTACCCGATAAGATGAGAAACACCTTGGCGTGGTTATCGGGCACTTTCGCACTGGCCACTGCTAAAGCTAAATTTTCTCAAGTTTCTTTATATTTTCAGGTATTTCCCTGAAGCCATAAGGAGACAGATAAGTTAATAAGGAGACTTAAAGCCGCAATGCTCCTCTAAAGAGTTGACTATGACTTTGAGGATTGCTACCTAAAGGTGGGGCTAGAGTTCATCCACTTCTTCATTGAAGTGACAATTTGCAGATTTCCCAGAGGAACATTGCAGCTTTAGGTCTCCTTATCAATTTATCTGTCTCCTTATGGCTGCAGGTAAACTCCCCACCATAAGGTAGATAGCTAGTTCCCCAGACCTCATCTTAGCCTCTAATACAGCCAGATCAGAATATCCCACACACTGTAACTTCTCTGATGACTTTAGACATTTGGCTTTAGTAATAAAACATTTCCTGACTTCTGAACATCATAACAGTCTTTCACCTGCTCTCTGATGTTTAATAAGATCAAATATCTCTGTAAGGCTTCTTTCACATTAGCGTTTTGGAATGCAGCATATGATGCGCATGCGGAAACGCATGCCAAGACGCAGACCTAATTCTGTGAACACAGTGTCAATTGTCTGCATGCGTTCACAGAATTATGCCTATAGGAATGCATTGCCGGTCATTCATTACAAAGGACATAGAGAGAAAGCGAGCGGTGAATTACGTCACATACGCTGCCCTGCAGATGGCAGCGCGTACTCATTGGGCTTCATTCATTATTTGGGCGCGTCCGGCGGCTTGCGAAGAACAAAGCAGCCAGTGACGCTCAAAAAAATCCTACAAGCTGCGTTTGGATGGCGCGGACAATATGCGCAGCCAAACGGAGGTACCTTCATCCCCATGTTAAACACAGGGACGCGGTATACATGCATTTGCCGGCGTTTCCATACGCTGCTTCCCAATGCAAAATGTGAAACCGGCCTAAAGCAGTTTCTGTATTCTCAACACAATTACACCTTTTCCGCTTTGTGAATTCTCTGATGTTTAAAAAGATTAGCTTTAACTGTAAAACATTTCCCACATTCTGAACATGAGTATGGCTTCTCTCCTTTGTGGCTTCTCTCATGTGGAATAAGATTCGATTTACTTCTAAAGTATTTCCCACAAATCAAACATGGAAATGGCTTCTCCCCTGTGTGACTTCTCCGATGTGTAACAAGATTAGTTTGATATGTGAAACGTTTCCCACATTCTGAACATGAATACGGTTTCTCTCCTGTGTGAATTTTCTGATGTTTAATGAAATGTGATTTTCCTGCAAAACTTTTCCCACATTCTGAACATGAATACGGCTTCTCCCCTGTGTGAATTCTTTCATGGATAACAAGACTTGATTTATCTCTGAAGCTTTTCCCACATTCTGAACAGGAGTGCGGCTTCCCTCTAATTCTTCGGTATGTATGAAGACTTGCACACGTAAAAAGCTTTTTACCTTCTCTCTGATCTGTACATGTAACAATGTGAGATTGGTCAGGAGAAGGTTCCTCAGGATTAGGTGGATTATATGTTAGCTCTGTACTGTTGAATCCAAAATTTACATTAGTGCTGATGAGATTTTCTTCTGGAGAGTTCTGCTTCATATCTTCATCTTCTAATTTAGAATTTGCCAATAACATGAAGCGTCTCTCAGAATTGTTATTGTCATTATCTGTTGAGATAAAACATGAATTTAGTAAATATTTGACAATTCAAAGTAGTGATACCATCTCTATTAAGGTACATTAACACGCCGCCACTGCGGTGTAGCAACTGCCTGGCAATCAGGATTTTTGTCAGTTGAAGTTTGAAGTTGCGGCGTGTAATTTGGGAAAGTGATCGGGATTTTTGCAGTTGCACATTATAATGAAGCTCTGCAGAGGCCTGGATGAAGCTGCACCTCCTACACATAGAACAGCTCTGCACAGATGGCGGCAGCCCTGGATGAAGCTGAACCTCCTACACATAGAACAGCTCTGCACAGATGGTGGCAGCCCTGGATGAAGCTGCACCTCCTACATATAGAACAGCTCTGCACAGATGGCGGCAGCCCTGGATGAAGCTGCACCTCCTACACATAGAACAGCTCTGCACAGATGGCGGCAGCCCTGGATGAAGCTGCACCTCCTACACATAGAACAGCTCGGCACAGATGGCGGCAGCCCTGGATGAAGCTGCACCTCCTACACATAGAACAGCTCGGCACAGATGGCGGCAGCCCTGGATGAAGCTGCACCTCCTACACATAGAACAGCTCAGCACAGATGGCGGCAGCCCTGGATGAAGCTGCACCTCCTACACATAGAACAGCTCGTCACAGATGGTAGCAGCCCTGGATGAAGCTGCATTTCCTACACATAGAACAGCTCAGCACAGATGGCGGCAGCCCTGGATGAAGCTGCACCTCCTACACATAGAACAGCTCGGCACAGATGGCGGCAGCCCTGGATGAAGCTGCACCTCCTACACATAGAACAGCTCTGCACAGATGGCGGCAGCCCTGGATGAAGCTGCACCTCCTACACATAGAACAGCTCGGCACAGATGGCGGCAGCCCTGGATGAAGCTGCACCTCCTACACATAGAACAGCTCTGCACAGATGGCGGCAGCCCTGGATGAAGCTGCACCTCCTACACATAGAACAGCTCGGCACAGATGGCGGCAGCCCTGGATGAAGCTGCACCTCCTACACATAGAACAGCTCTGCACAGATGGCGGCAGCCCTGGATGAAGCTGCACCTCCTACACATAGAACAGCTCGGCACAGATGGCGGCAGCCCTGGATGAAGCTGCACCTCCTACACATAGAACAGCTCAGCACAGATGGCGGCAGCCCTGGATGAAGCTGCACCTCCTACACATAGAACAGCTCTGCACAGATGGCGGCAGCCCTGGATGAAGCTGCACCTCCTACACATAGAACAGCTCTGCACAGATGGCGGCAGCCCTGGATGAAGCTGCACCTCCTACACATAGAACAGCTCTGCACAGATGGCGGCAGCCCTGGATGAAGCTGCACCTCCTACACATAGAACAGCTCTGCACAGATGGCGGCAGCCCTGGATGAAGCTGCACCTCCTACACATAAAACAGCTCTGCACAGATGGCGGCAGCCCTGGATGAAGCTGCACCTTCTACACATAGAACAGCTCTGCACAGATGGAGGAAATCCAATCTGGAGGAAGATTTCATCCATTATAAGTTTATGCTGAAAACACAACTCTGCCCTTCACCCTCCACACCGGAGCCTTCACCGCCCTCCTCACTTCACCATACAACAATCCCAAATGACTCTGACACTTATCATTCCCTCCTCGCTCCTAGATTGTCACCTCCAACCTCAGCGCTGACGATCCGACCAATTACTTCATAGAAAAGATTCCCATATTCACAGGAAATGTCCCCCGGCCTCATAATCTCCTGCATTCTCCTCCCTCTTCATCTACTTCACATTCTGTCTATGAACCAATCACAGAAGAAGTGACCCGGCTCCTCACATCTTCTCACCCTACTACCTGCCCCAGTGACCCGACTCCTCACATCTCCTCACCCTACTACCTGCCCCAGTGACCCGGCTCCTCACATCTTCTCACCCTACTACCTGCCCCAGTGACCCGGCTCCTCACATCTTCTCACCCTACTACCTGCCCCAGTGACCCGGCTCCTCACATCCTCCAGTCCCTCTTCCCGGCTGTCACCACTCACCTCACTAACATATTTAACCTCTCTCTCATCTGGTATCTTTCCCTCCTCCTTCAATCACGCAGCATACACCCATTACTGATAAACCTTCCCCGACCAGAACTTCCTGCTGACTACAGACCGGTCTCTGATCTCCCTTCATCTCTGATCTTCTGGATCACTTGATCCACTCCTGTGTGATCGGATATAACTCACATAATTCTCTTCTTCACCCTTTACAATCCGGTTTCCGCTCCTTACACTCTACAGAGAGAGAGAGAGAGAGAGAGAGACTGCCCTCACTAAAGTGTCTAATGATCTACTAACAGCTAAATCTAATGGTCCCTGCTGATCTCCTGGATCTCTGCTGCATTCCACACTGTGGATCCCCAGATCCTCCTCACTGTGATCCGCTCTAAAAGATGTATTGTTAAAAGATGGAATTAGGGACGTCCGACATTACAGGTTACTGCACAAACGTGTGTACACCCTGCACATCCCGGCAGTAAGGCTTCATCATGGCAGCCAGTGCCAGCCTGTGCCCACAGTAATGGGCAGACATAGAAATCTTCTCACCTTGTGATGTCACAGGCCGGTGCTCCTCCATCATCACCTCCTCGTACCGGTCCTTGTGTCCTTCTAGATACTCCCACTCCTCCATGGAGAGATAGACAGCGACGTCCTGACACCTTATAGGAACCTGACAACACAATGATACCAACATCACCCAGAATCCTCCAGTGCTGTCCTGTATAATGTCCCAGCAGTCACCTCCGCTCATCACCCAGAATCCTCCAGTGCTGTCCTGTATAATGTCCCAGCAGTCACCTCTCCGCTCATCACCCAGAATCCTCCACTGCTGTCCTGTATAATGTCCCAGCAGTCACCTCTCCGCTCATCACCCAGAATCCTCCAGTGCTGTCCTGTATAATGTCCCAGCAGTCACCTCTCCACTCATCACCCAGAATCCTCCAGTGCTGTCCTGTATAATGTCCCAGCAGTCACCTCTCCGCTCATCACCCAGAATCCTCCAGTGCTGTCCTGTATAATGTCCCAGCAGTCACCTCTCCGCTCATCACCCAGAATCCTCCAGTGCTGTCCTGTATAATGTCCCAGCAGTCACCTCTCCGCTCATCACCCAGAATCCTCCAGTGCTGTCCTGTATAATGTCCCAGCAGTCACCTCTCCGCTCATCACCCAGAATCCTCCAGTGCTGTCCTGTATAATGTCCCAGCAGTCTCCTCTCCTGTCATCACCCAGAATCCTCCAGTGCTGTCCTGTATAATGTCCCAGCAGTCACCTCTCCGCTCATCACCCAGAATCCTCCAGTGCTGCCCTGTATAATGTCCCAGCAGTCACCTCTCCGCTCATCACCCAGAATCCTCCAGTGCTGTCCTGTATAATGTCCCAGCAGTCACCTCTCCAGTCATCACCCAGAATCCTCCAGTGCTGTCCTGTATAATGTCCCAGCAGTCACCTCTCCGCTCATCACCCAGAATCCTCCAGTGCTGTCCTGTAAAATGTCCCAGCAGTCACCTCTCCGCTCAGCAGCTCAATCATCTTGTTGCTGAGCTCTAGGATCTTCTTCTTGTTCCTCTCATGTATCGGGGAGTGCGGGGGAGGGGCTGTGATGAGGCTCCGCCCTCCTGACTCCTGGAGATGGATGATGGGAGTCACACAGTCCCCCGGTGTCTTCCTCACTATGGTGTAATCCTGTGTATGGAGAGAGACACTTAGGGAGATGCGGCATCATGAGATCCTGGAGTCTTGTCGCCCCCTGATGACAGGTCCCAGTAACTACAATGATACAATAAAGCTGATAGAAATGTGGAGGAGTCACCTCTCCGCTCAGCAGGGAGATGATCTCCAGGGTGAGCTGGAGTAATCTACTGCTGATCTCATTCCCGTCCTCGTCCATCCTCGGGATCATTCAGGAGAACTGGATCAGCCGGAGGGATCTCGTCCTGCAGCGTCTGTATGATAAAGAGAAGATGGGAATCATAGAGGAGAAGATAACGAGAGATCCCGAACCACAAATACTGAGGAACAGATCACCGACCACGAGTGATGGATCCTGTAACTAAGGGATCACATCTACAAGAGATCCCCAACCACGAGCGATGGATCCTGTAACTAAGGACTGATCACATCTACAAGAGATCACCGACCACGAGCGATGGATCCTGTAACTAAGGACCGATCACATCTACAAGACGTCACCGACCACGAGCGATGGATCCTTTAACTAAGAGATCACATCTACAAGAGATCACCGACCACGAGCGATGGATCCTGTAACTAAGGGATCACATCTACAAGAGATCACCGACCACGAGCGATGGATCCTGTAACTAAGGACCGATCACATCTACAAGACAGGACCGACCACGAGCGATGGATCCTGTAACTAAGGACCGATCACATCTACAAGAGATCACTGACCACGAGCGATGGATCCTGTAACTAAGGGCCGATCACATCTACAAGAGATCACCGACACGAGCGATGGATCCTGTTACTAAGGAACCGATCACATCTGCAAGAGATCACCGACCACGAGCGATGGATCCTGTAACTAAGGACCGATCACATCTACAAGAGATCACCGACACGAGCGATGGATCCTGTAACTAAGGACCGATCACATCTACAAGAGATCACCGACCTTAGAGCGATGGATCCTGTAACTAAGGGATCACATCTAGAAGACGCCACTGACCACGAGCGATGGATCCTGTAACTAAGGACCGATCACATCTACAAGAGATCACCGACCACGAGCGATGTATCCTGTAACTAAGGACCGATCACATCTACAAGAGATCACTGACCACGAGCGATGGATCCTGTAACTAAGAACTGATCACATCTACAAGAGATCACCGACCACGAGCGATGGATCCTGTAACTAAGGACCGATCACATCTACAAGAGATCACCGACCACGAGCGATGGATCCTGTAACTAAGGACCGATCACATCTACAAGAGATCACCGACCACAAGCGATGGATCCTGTAACTAAGGACCGATCACATCTACAAGAGATCACCGACCACGAGCGATGGATCCTGTAACTAAGGACCGATCACATCTACAAGAGATCACCGACCACGAGCGATGGATCCTGTAACTAAGGACCGATCACATCTACAAGAGATCACCGACCACGAGCGATGGATCCTGTAACTAAGGACCGATCACATCTACAAGAGATCACCGACCACGAGCGATGGATCCTGTAACTAAGAACCGATCACATCTACAAGAGATCACCGACCACGAGCGATGGATCCTGTAACTAAGGGATCACATCTACAAGAGATCACCGACCACGAGCGATAGATCCTGTAACTAAGGACCGATCACATCTACAAGAGATCACCGACCACGAGCGATGGATCCTGTAACTAAGGAGCGATCACATCTACAAGAGATCACTGACCACGAGCGATGGATCCTGTAACTAAGGGATCACATCTACAAGGTGGTGGTGGTGGCGGCGGCGGTGGTGGTATCCCATAATTCAGTTTTTCTTTGTATAATCACCTGTATAGAGGAGGACAGGGAATCTTCCTCCACCTACAACCAGGACGGATCTGCTGCACTGTGAGAGCTGAAGGACCTGTGATGACCTCACAGTCATGTGATCAGGGGGTGGAGCTTAGTCCAAGTTCTTCCTGTGTGGCCCCTGACCATGAAAATGTGGCACCCTAAGGGTTAATGTGCCACAGAACTAACACAAAGGGTTAGCTCACCACACCACCCACCCTGGACACTACACTAGGAAGTGGGGAAGAGCAGAGTGGTGGGTGGAGCTTAAGTGGCAACTTCAAGAGTGGGAGGAGCTAATGTTTACCTCAGTAGAGGAGTGACAGTTAGTCAGTCTGAGACAGAATTTAGTCTGAGAGGGAGTTGGAGTGAGTTCCCCAATACAATCACTTATCTTCCCTTATTTTGAAGACTATCATGTCAGACCTTACAGGTCCTTCTCCCTGTCAGTGGCAGATCTATATCTTCCTCCCCGTCAGTTCTTGGCTTCCACACTTTCTATCCAGTGATCTCCTCACTCTCATCATGGCGGACTTTAATATTGATGATCCCCTCTCTCTATCTGCTGCTCATATTTAATCTCTAAATTCTTAACTCGATCGATTTCAATTTACAAACCCTCCTACACATGAAGATGGGAATAATCTGGACCTGATCTTCTCCCGGCTCTGCTCAGTACATGACATTACTAACTTCTCTCTTCTGCTCTCTGACCACAGTCTTATTTCATTCTCTATCAAGAACTGTCGCCCCACTCAGGACTCCCCACTTATCACACTGATAGGAATATAAATGACATTAATACCCAGGAACTTATGAAGAATTTGCAGTCCTCATTGCCCGAATCTCGTCCCTGTCATGTCTTGACTCTGGAACATTATAATGAAGCTCTGCAGAGGCCTGGATGAAGCTGCACCTCCTACACATAGAACAGCTCTGCACAGATGGCGGCAGCCCTGGATGAAGCTGCACCTCCTACACATAGAACAGCTCTGCACAGATGGCAGCAGCCCTGGATGAAGCTGCACCTCCTACACATAGAACAGCTCTGCACAGATGGCGGCAGCCCTGGATGAAGCTGCACCTCCTACACATAGAACAGCTCTGCACAGATGGCGGCAGCCCTGGATGAAGCTGCACCTCCTACACATAGAACAGCTCTGCACAGATGGCGGCAGCCCTGGATGAAGCTGCACCTCCTACACATAGAACAGCTCTGCACAGATGGCGGCAGCCCTGGATGAAGCTGCACCTCCTACACATAGAACAGCTCGGCACAGATGACGGCAGCCCTGGATGAAGCTGCACCTCCTACACATAGAACAGCTCGGCACAGATGGCGGCAGCCCTGGATGAAGCTGCACCTCCTACACATAGGACAGCTCTGCACAGATGGCGGCAGCCCTGGATGAAGCTGCACCTCCTACACATAGAACAGCTCTGCACAGATGGCGGCAGCCCTGGATGAAGCTGCACCTCCTACACATAGAACAGCTCTGCACAGATGGCGGCAGCCCTGGATGAAGCTGCACCTCCTACACATAGAACAGCTCTGCACAGATGGCGGCAGCCCTGGATGAAGCTGCACCTCCTACACATAGGACAGCTCTGCACAGATGGCGGCAGCCCTGGATGAAGCTGCACCTCCTACACATAGAACAGCTCTGCACAGATGGCGGCAGCCCTGGATGAAGCTGCACCTCCTACACATAGAACAGCTCGGCATAGATGGCAGCAGCCCTGGATGAAGCTGCACCTCCTACACATAGAACAGCTCTGCACAGATGGCGGCAGCCCTGGATGAAGCTGCACCTCCTACACATAGGACAGCTCTGCACAGATGGCGGCAGCCCTGGATGAAGCTGCACCTCCTACACATAGAACAGCTCGGCACAGATGACGGCAGCCCTGGATGAAGCTGCACCTCCTACACATAGGACAGCTCTGCACAGATGGCGGCAGCCCTGGATGAAGCTGCACCTCCTACACATAGAACAGCTCTGCACAGATGGCGGCAGCCCTGGATGAAGCTGCACCTCCTACACATAGAACAGCTCTGCACAGATGGCGGCAGCCCTGGATGAAGCTGCACCTCCTACACATAGAACAGCTCTGCACAGATGGCGGCAGCCCTGGATGAAGCTGCACCTCCTACACATAGGACAGCTCTGCACAGATGGCGGCAGCCCTGGATGAAGCTGCACCTCCTACACATAGAACAGCTCTGCACAGATGGCGGCAGCCCTGGATGAAGCTGCACCTCCTACACATAGAACAGCTCGGCACAGATGGCGGCAGCCCTGGATGGAGCTACACCTCCTACACATAGAACAGCTCTGCACAGATGGCAGCAGCCCTGGATGAAGCTACACCTCCTACACATAGGACAGCTCTGCACAGATGGCGGCAGCCCTGGATGAAGCTGCACCTCCTACACATAGAACAGCTCTGCACAGATGGCGGCAGCCCTGGCACACGCTGCAAAACAGTTCTCTCCAGCGCTGCTCCAGGGGCCGAATATCTGGGAGGAAATCCAATCTGGAGGAAGATTTCATCCATTATAAGTTTATGCTGAAAACACAACTCTGCACTTCACCCTCCACACCGGAGACTTCACCGCCCTCCGCACTTCACCATACAACAATCCCAAATGACTCTGACACTTATCATTCCCTCCTCGGTCCTAGATTGTCGCCTCCAACCTCGGCGCTGACGATCCGACCAATTACTTCATAGAAAAGATTCCCATATTCACAGGAAATGTTCCCCGGCCTCATAATCTCCTGCATTCTCCTCCCTCTTCATCTACTTCACATTCTGTCTATAATCACAGAAGAAGTGACCCGGCTCCTCACATCTCCTCACCCTACTACCTGCCCCAGTGACCCTATTCCTCACATCCTCCAGTCCTCTTCCCGGCTCCTCACATCTTCTCACCCTACTACCTGCCCCAGTGACCCTATTCCCTCACATCTCCTCACCCTACTACCTGCCCCAGTAACCCGGCTCCTCACATCTTCTCACCCTACTACCTGCCCCAGTGACCCTATTCCCTCACATCCTCCAGTCCCTCTTCCCGGCTCCTCACATCTCCTCACCCTACTACCTGCCCCAGTGACCCGGCTCCTCACATCTTCTCACCCTACTACCTGCCCCAGTGACCCTATTCCCTCACATCCTCCAGTCCCTCTTCCCGGCTCCTCACATCTTCTCACCCTACTACCTGCCCCAGTGACCCTATTCCCTCACATGCTCCAGTCCCTCTTCCCGGCTGTCACCACTCACATCACTAACATATTTAACCTCTCTCTCATCTGGTGTCTTTTCTCCCCCTTCAATCACGCAGCATACACCCATTACTGATAAACCTTCCCCGACCAGAACTTCCTGCTGACTACAGACGGTCTCTGATCTCCCTTCATCTCTGATCTCCTGGATCACATGATCCACTCCTGTGTGATCAGCTATAACTCAGATAATTCTCTTCTTCACCCTTTACAATCCGGTTTCCGCTCCTTACACTCTACAGAGAGAGAGAGAGAGACTGCCCTCACTAAAGTGTCTAATGATCTACAAACAGCTAAATCTAATGGTCCCTGCTGATCCTCCTGGATCTCTGCTGTATTCCACACTGTAGATCACCAGATCCTCCTCACTGTGCTCCACTCTAAAAGATGTATTGTTAAATGATGGAATTAGGGACGTCCGACATTACAGGTTACTGCACAATCGTGTGTACACCCTGCACATCCCGGCAGTAAGGCTTCATCATGGCAGCCAGTGCCAGCCTGTGCCCACAGTAATGGGCAGACATAGAAATCTTCTCACCTTGTGATGTCACAGGCCGGCGCTCCTCCATCATCACCTCCTCGTACCGGTCCTTGTGTCCTTCTAGATACTCCCACTCCTCCATGGAGAGATAGACAGCGACGTCCTGACACCTTATAGGAACCTGACAACACAATGATACCAACATCACCCAGAATCCTCCAGTGCTGTCCTGTATAATGTCCCAGCAGTCACCTCTCCGTCATCACCCAGAATCCTCCAGTGCTGTCCTGTATAATGTCCCAGCAGTCACCTCTCCGCTCATCACCCAGAATCCTCCAGTGCTGCCCTGTATAAAGTCCCAGCAGTCACCTCTCCGCTCATCACCCAGAATCCTCCAGTGCTGTCCTGTATAATGTCCCGCAGTCACCTCTCTGCTCATCACCCAGAATCCTCCAGTGCTGTCCTGTATAATGTCCCAGCAGTCACCTCTCTGCTCATCACCCAGAATCCTCCAGTGCTGTCCTGTATAATGTCCCAGCAGTCACCTCTCCGCTCATCACCCAGAATCCTCCAGTGCCGTCCTGTATAATGTCCCAGCAGTCACCTCTCCGCTCATCACCCAGAATCCTCCAGTGCTGTCCTGTATAATGTCCCAGCAGTCACCTCTCCGCTCATCACCCAGAATCCTCCAGTGCCGTCCTGTATACTGTCCCAGCAGTCACCTCTCCGCTCATCACCCAGAATCCTCCAGTGCCGTCCTGTATAATGCCCCAGCAGTCACCTCTCCACTCATCACCCAGAATCCTCCAGTGCTGTCCTGTATAATGTCCCAGCAGTCACCTCTCCGCTCATCACCCAGAATCCTCCAGTGCTGTCCTGTATAATGTCCCAGCAGTCACCTCTCCGCTCATCACCCAGAATCCTCCAGTGCTGTCCTGTATAATGTCCCAGCAGTCACCTCTCCGCTGAGCAGCTCAATCATCTTGTTGCTGAGCTCTAGGATCTTCTTCTTGTTCCTCTCATGTATCGGGGAGTGTGGGGGAGGGGCTGTGATGAGGCTCCGCCCTCCTGACTCCTGGAGATGGATGATGGTAGTCACACAGTCCCCCGGTGTCTTCCTCACTATGGTGTTATCCTGTGTATGGAGAGAGACACTTAGGGAGATGCGGCATCATGAGATCCTGGAGTCTTGTCGCCCCTGATGACAGGTCCCAGTAACTACAATGATACAATAAAGCTGATAGAAATGTGGAGGAGTCACCTCTCCGCTCAGCAGGGAGATGATCTCCAGGGTGAGGTGGAGTAATCTACTGCTGATCTCATTCCCGTCCTCGTCCATCCTCGGGATCATTCAGGAGAAGAGGGAGGAAAACTGGATCACCGGAGGGATCTCGTCCTGCAGCGTCTGTATGATAAAGAGAAGATAGAAATCATAGAGGAGAAAATAACGTGATCCAGAACCACAAATACTGAGGAACAGATCACCGACCACGAGCGATGGATCCTGTAACTAAGGGATCACATCTACAGAGGATCACCGACCACGAGCGATGGATCCTGTAACTAAGGGATCACATCTACAAGAGATCACCGACCACGAGCGATGGATCCTGTAACTAAGGAGCGATCACATCTACAAGAGATCACCAACCACGAGCGATGGATCCTGTAACTAAGGACCGATCACATCTACAAGAGATCACTGACCACGAGCGATGGATCCTGTAACTAAGGGATCACATCTACAAGAGATCACCGACCACGAGCGATGGATCCTGTAACTAAGGGATCACATCTACAAGAGATCACCGACCACGAGCGATGGATCCTGTAACTAAGAACCGATCACATCTACAAAAGATCACCGACCACGAGCGATGGATCCTGTAACTAAGGACCGATCACATCTACAAGACGTCACCGACCACAAGCGATGGATCCTGTAACTAAGGAATGATCACATCTACAAGAGATCACCGACCACGAGCGATGGATCCTGTAACTAAGGATCGATCACATCTACAAGACGTCACTGACCTCGAACGATGGATCCTGTAACTAAGGGATCACATCTACAAGAGATCACCGACCACGAGCGATGGATCCTGTAACTAAGGACCGATCACATCTACAAGAGATCACCGACCACGAGCGATAGATCCTGTTACTAAGGAACCGATCACATCTACAAGACGTCACCGACCACGAGCGATGGATCCTGTAACTAAGGACCGATCACATCTACAAGAGATCACCGACCTTAGAGCGATGGATCCTGTAACTAAGGGATCACATCTACAAGACGTCACTGACCACGAGCGATGGATCCTGTAACTAAGGACCGATCACATCTACAAGAGATCACCGACCACGAGCGATAGATCCTGTTACTAAGGAACCGATCACATCTACAAGAGATCACTGACCACGAGCGATGTATCCTGTAACTAAGGACTGATCACATCTACAAGAGATCACTGACCACGAGCGATGGATCCTGTAACTAAGGACCGATCACATCTACAAGAGATCACCGACCACGAGCGATGGATCCTGTAACTAAGGACCGATCACATCTACAAGAGATCACCGACCACGAGCGATGGATCCTGTAACTAAGGACCAGTCACATCTACAAGAGATCACCTCACACGAGCGATGGATCCTGTAACTAAGGACCGATCACATCTACAAGAGATCACCGACCACGAGCGATGGATCCTGTAACTAAGGAGCGATCACATCTACAAGAGAACACCGACCACGAGCGATGGATCCTGTAACTAAGGACCGATCACATCTACAAGAGATCACCGATCACGAGCGATGGATCCTGTAACTAAGGACCGATCACATCTACAAGACGTCACCGACCACGAGCGATGGATCCTGTAACTAAGGACCGACCACATCTACAAGAGATCACCAACCACGAGCGATGGATCCTGTAACTAAGGACCGACCACATCTACAAGAGATCACCGACCACGAGCGATGGATCCTGTAACTAAGGACCGATCACATCTACAAAAGATCACCGACCACGAGCGATGGATCCTGTAACTAAGGACCGATCACATCTACAAGAGATCACCGACCACGAGCGATGGATCCTGTAACTAAGGACCGATCACATCTACAAGAGATCACCTCACACGAGCGATGGATCCTGTAACTAAGGACCGATCACATCTACAAGAGATCACCGACCACGAGCGATGGATCCTGTAACTAAGGAGCGATCACATCTACAAGAGATCACCGACCACGAGCGATGGATCCTGTAACTAAGGACCGATTACATCTACAAGACGTCACCAACCACGAGCGATGGATCCTGTAACTAAGGACCGATCACATCTACAAGAGATCACCGACCACGAGCGATGGATCCTGTAACTAAGGACCGATCACATCTACAAGAGATCACTGACCACGAGCGATGGATCCTGTAACTAAGGGATCACATCTACAAGGTGGTGGTGGTGGCGGCGGCGGTGGTGGTGGTATCCCATAATGCAGTTGTTCTCTGTATAATCACCTGTATAGAGGAGGACAGGGAATCTTCCTCCACCTACAACCAGGACGGATCTGCTGCACTGTGAGAGCTGAAGGACCTGTGATGACCTCAGTGTCATGTGATCAGGGGGTGGAGCTTAGTCCAAGTTTTTCCTGTGTGGCCCCTGACCATGAAAATGTGGCACCCCAAGGGTTAATGTGCCACAGAAACAGCACAAAGGGTTCGCTCACCACACAACCCTGGACACTACACTAGGAAGTGGGGAAGAGCAGAGTGGTGGGTGGAGCTTAAGTGGCAACTGCAAGAGTGGGAGGAGCTAATGTTTACCTCAGTAGAGGAGTGACAGTTAGTCAGTCTGAGACAGAATTTAGTCTGAGAGGGAGTTGGAGTTGAGTTCCTGAGAGGACTGAGGAGAGGACCTGGGAGCAGAGGAGCTGCCTTAAGCTTAACCCACAGTCCACTGTCAACTTCCAGGCCGGCCAGGGTCTGAGGAAAGGAGTAGGAAAAGTAAAGGAACACACCCGGGACAAGGAGTTACCCTGAACTCACCCCGGAGAAGCGCATAGGACGGATACCGGACCCGATGATGTGCCTGAAACAGACAGCACAGTGAACACCGGAATAGTGAGGGTCCACCATCTTCACTGTACCATAACAAAGCAACACGGAGGGGTCAGTGACACGGAAGACTCAAGTTGCCTAGTAGATTGGTACCCGTGAGGGGAGACAGGGGCAGCAGTTCAGCTAAAGGCGGCAGCAGAGCCTCACACAAAGCACAGGAATGGGAAGCCAAAGACCCGGTCAGGGTGGGAGCAACCCGGCCCCGGTACAGACTCTGTGGACAATACTCTGCTTGTACCATCTGCACAGTAAAGACTTACATCTATAACAACCATCACAGACTTTAATTAACACTGCCCCGGGGAACGAGGCTCTACCTGCGGGGAGCCGTCCCATCTATAGCTGCCAAACATCATCCCCGGAGGTTCTGCAGCAGCGGTGGTCCCATTACTGACCACAACCCGTGGGTGGCGTCATGACAAACCAAATCCCCTGTAAATACACCCCATTTTATTGTGCGAACCCGGGACACGGTCCGGACCAGGACCGCCGTGACATCCCCAGCAGTACCCCGGTCCGGCAACGAGTATCCCGTCCAGTGGGCTCCACAACCTGGCATCACAAACAGGATCTATCGTGCCCGGTACCGGGTATTGTGTGCCGTGATTAGTGTCCGTTTTGAATCAGCCGCCATTGCTGGGCACGCGGCAAGCTGAATTTTAACTGCGCCACAGAGACTGTAAATTTGAAAATCCACCATTTTGCAACGCGCTGGAAGAAAAACCGCTCACCGCTCTGACGTCATCCAGAAGGGAAGAGAAACCCTGGTGCGCAGCAGAACCTTGGTTAGACATCCGGACAGAAGCGGAAGACAGGAGTGCGGGTCTTAACTAAGGGGGCACAGGATGTCACAGCCAGCGGTGCCAAGCAGCGGCAGAGCAGCCAGTGAGAATCCAGTGTCGGATCAAGGAGCAGCACCCAGCGGTGCTGCGGCTCAAGGAGCAGCACCTATCCTGCCGCTCCTGATGCCGTATACTCCAGGGGCAATGTGGCTGCCTCAATACTCCGGTGAGCCTAATACTCTTAATGACTTTATCAGCAAGACAAAAGCTTACTATGTGATGTACCCCCTTACTGAAGCCCAACGTGTAGGAATGATTATTGGACAATTAACAGGCAATGCACAACGGGAGGTTGCGTCCTGGCTGGATACAGATAAGTACACTGTAGAGCATCTTACAGCCGGACTAAAAGCAGCATTTGAATCTACTGCTGATACCCGGGCTAAAATGCATGTCAACAAAAGCCCAGAGTGCCAGAGACTTTGCTTTAAATCTGCAGGGAGCACTCAAAGCACTTAAGCTAGCAGAACCTGCCTTAGCCCCGGGAGCTGACAAAATGTTTATTGACCAGTTCATAAAGGGTCTCTTATCCCCGTCCCACAGAGGACAGCTGAGTATGATGCTCATCCAGAATCCTAAAATGACATTTGCTGAGTTAAAAGACAGAGTCATTCGTCTGCAGCAGGTAGAGGAGCCCCGGGATCTGCAATCTATATAGGGCCCTGCAGCAGCACCTCAGCAACCGATAGCATCAGCGACATCTGCCATGTCAGAGACTGTTGCTGAGCACAGAGAGCCTATCTCTAATGAGGCCCTCAACCAAAAGCTAGATGCCCTGACAGACACTGTTATTTCCATGGCTAAAGTCATCAAGGAGCTGCGAGGATTCAAGCCTGTACCCAAGATCAAGTTGGCGACCAGCAAGGAGGATGTCCCGTGGATGAGGCCCAGGAGATATCAAGCGACCGCTATCGACCGTATGGACAGCCCCTTTGCCGCCGTTGTCAGAAGCCAGGTCACTTTGCCCGAGAGAGTGCTTTAAACGAGGATTCCCTGGGCAGGCGGGCCGCTCCTCAGGTATGAACTCTCAAGGTCCTTCAGCCTGGTATGATAGATTCGTGGGAGGACAGCCGGTGATCCCTATCATATTGAATGGCATTCCCTTTAATGCCTTGTTGGGTACCGGGTCCCAAATAACATCGATTCCACATGTCCTATACAAAAGGTACTGGGCTGATTCAGACATTAATAGTGGTCCATCAGACTTTAAAATGAACGTATGGGCTAGTAATGGACAATTAATACCACAGGTTGGGTTCAGAGAAATGGCCATTCAGATTGGAAAGGTAGAATTGCAGAACCAGGGTATTAGAATTGTAAATGTTGACCGGCGAGAACGAGAACCAGTAATGTTACTTGGAATGAATGTAATTGAAAACTGTTTTTCCGAGGTAAATACTGTTTTGCAGCAGATCGCCGAGACTGCCGGAACCGGACAGCAGAGGCTTTTGCACAAAGAAATAAAAGCTCTGAAGTTGAAGCAACAGGTAGAAATCTCCGGAGGTGAGATCGGCAGTGTACGAGTAAGTGATCCAATACCCATTTTAATACCTCCCAAAACTGAAATGTTGGTCTGGTGTAGAGCCACAATAGGCATCAAAGGGCAAGACAATCAAGCCCTGGTAGAACCCATGTACTCAGACAGTAGACCTACTATACTCACAGCTAGAGGAGTGGTTGAGGTACACCGGGGGAAGAGTGCCATTACGCCTATTAAATTGCAGGGAGGATGAGATCACATTACCAAAGTATGCTACCATGGCTAAGTTGTACATGGTTGATAACAATGCCATCACAGCCATCGAGCCCTTGGACCCGTCAAGTCAGGTGGATAACAATGGCTCAGGGGAAAACCTGGAGGATTGGTGCCAAAAGCTACATGTAGGTACCAGTTCTACACCGTCCCATCAAAAGCATGGAGTATACCAGGTAGTGAAAGAATATGAGCAAATATTCAGCAAACACCCGTTAGACTTTGGGCAAATTAAAGGGGTAGAGCACACTATACCCACAGGTAACCATCAGCCTATAAAAGAGAGGTATAGACCATTACCACCCGCTCACTACCAAACCACCAAAGACATGGTCAAAGAAATGAAATCTGCAGGGGTAATAAGAGACAGTTGTAGCCCCTGGGCAGCACCTCTAGTTTTAGTTAAGAAGAAGGATGGGACCATGAGAATGTGCGTAAATTATCGGGCAGATCAACTGCATCACACATAAGGATGCATAGCCATTACCTAGGATTGAGGAGTCATTAGCTGCATTAAAATCTGCTAACTACTTTTCCACCTTTGATCTGACTAGTGGGTACTGGCAGGTTCCTGTGGCTGAGGCCGACAAGGAGAAGACAGCGTTTACTACGCCGATGGGCCTCAGTGAGTTCAATTGTATGCCGTTTGGACTCTGCAACGCACCCGGGACCTTTCAACGCCTGATGGAGAGCTGCTTAGGACACAAGAACTTTGAAACTGTCCTCCTGTACATAGATGACATCATAGTCTACTCAAAGACGTATGAGCAACATTTACAAGACCTGGCAGAAGTGTTTGAAGCCTTATCCGGATACGGCATGAACATCAAGCCATCCAAATGCCACCTTCTCAAGCCAAAGGTACAGTACCTGGGACACGTTGTGAGTTCAGAGGGAGTAGCACCGGATCCTGATAAAGTCACAGTGATAAGGGATTGGCCAAGACCCACCAACGTGAAAGATGTGAGGCAAATCCTGGGCCTGGTAGGCTATTATAGAAGATTTATCAGAGGATTCACGAAGCTAGCGGCTCCCCTGCAAGACATCCTGGTAGGACAGTCAAGGAAGTCTTCAACCCGTAATCCTCCTTTCCAGTGGAGTGAAGAGAGGGAAGACACCTTCAACAAGCTGAAGTGTGCACTGACAGAAGAGATCCTGACATATCCGGATTACCATCAACCATTCATTCTGTACACGGATGCCAGCAACGTGGGACTGGGAGCAGTACTGTCACAGAAGCAAGGAGGCAAAGAGAGAGTTATTGCCTTTGCAAGCAGGGAGCTCCGGCCTACGGAAAGAAATCCTGAGAATTACAGCTCCTTCAAGTTGGAACTACTGGGAGTAGTTTGAGCTGTAACGGAACGTTTCAAGCACTATCTGGCAGCTGCAGAATTCACCATCTACACGGATAACAACCCGTTGACCTACCTGGATTCAGCAAAATTAGGTGCGTTGGAGCAGCGATGGATAGCCCGGCTGTCTAACTACAATTTTGTCATCAAATATAGGGCAGGCCACAAGAACAGGAACGCAGATGCCTTATCCCGGATGCCACACCTGGAAGACGTGGAAGAGCAACCGGAAGAGTTGGAAGAAATTGAACTACCGGCCTTTCATCGTTCAAAGGTAGACAAGTATCAACCCGGCATCTACCAAAGAGAACAACAGGCAAATCTTAACCCGTTAGCACATCATGGATGGGCTGACACCCAGGATAGTGATCCAGCTGTGAAGCTAGTGAAAGAACTGCTTACACAACAAGGTGTGTACCCTAACCAGAACGCCCCAGCTGAGACCCAACAACTCTGGAAAGAGAGAGGCAAGTTGTTCCTGTATCAAGGGAAGCTCTGCAGAAGGCATACCAACCCCAAAACACATGAACTGGTCTGGCAGATAATCGTACCCAAGTGAGACGTCAAAATGGTCTTAGAAGCATACTACGACGGTGCAGGTCATTTCGGATTGAAGAAGTTGGAAGTGCTCCTGAGAGAGAGATTCTACTGGGTTGGCATGAGAAAATCAATTGAAGATTGGTGTAAAAAATGTGGCCCGTGCAATCTCAGAAGAAAAGATCAAGAGAGAGCCCCACTCCAGTCCATAGTAACCAAGCAACCACTTGAGCTAGTTGCATTAGACCACGTCAAGTTGTCAACAAGCCGGTCAGGCTATGTCTATGCCTTAACCATCGTGGACCATTACTCACGCTTCTTATTGGTGGTACCCGTCAAAGACCTAACAGCGAAGACGGCAGCAAGAGCGTTTTAGATACATTTCTGTAGACCGCATGGTTACCCGGAACAAGTCCTTGCAGATCAAGGTCCCGCTTTTGAATCAGAGATTTTCCAGGAATTCTGCAATATGTACGGCTGTAAGAAGATCCACACAACAGCGTACCATCCCCAAACAAATGGTTTATGCGAGAAGATGAACCATATTGTAATTGACCTGTTGAAAACGTTACCAGAGTCTGAGAGAAATCAATGGCCAGATAAATTACCCGATTTGGTAGACTTATACAACCATGTTCCAGTGAGTTCTACAAACTGCACCCCAGCCTACCTTATGCGTGCAAGTCCTGGTAAGCTACCAATTGACATAGAAATGGGAATCATGAAACCAGACGCAGAAGTTGAAGAATCCAATTGGGATACCCTACGTCAGCAACAGTATCGCCTAGTACAAGAGTGTGTAGAGAAAAATCTTCAGTAAGCTAGAGCAAGACAAGAGAGAATCTTTAACCAAAGTGCTCAAGCAACTCCATTACAACCCGGTGAGCAAGTTCTCAAGAGAAAGAGACACACAAACAAATTGGATAATCAGTGGGAAACCACTCCATACACAGTTTTACCATCCAATTTAGACAATGCTAAAATCTGTCTAATAAGCAAAGACGAAGGAAGGACTTCAATAGTTGTGTCCAGAGACCATCTGAAACCGTGTCCTGAAACCCTGAAGACACCAGGAGTAACTGTACCGCACAGGTTCAACCTGTTAAAGAAGAAGAAGTATTCCATATGGTACTAGGAGATTTCCCTAAAACATGGCCAAATTACTATGGAGCAGTTGTAGTCCCAATGATTGCTTTCCCTCCAATGGTGGAACCAACACCAGAACCCGTATTACCAGAAGAAGTCCCAAGACTTGAAGAACTGGAAGTAGAACCCGTAGAGGAAGAACCAATTCCTGGTCCCAGTGAACTTGCCAGTCCTACAGTCAGATCTCCATCTACCATAGTACCAAACACTACAAGTAGGTACATGCCCACCAGCACCAAAAGGCTACATGCAAGTACTATACCAGTTTTACGCAGATCAAAGCGTAGTACCAGAGGTCAGTTACCAGCTAGGTACAGGGATTAAAAAGTCAAATTAACTGTAAAGTGTAAATATGTTTGTGTAAATGTAAATTAAACCCGGTAAATAGTGTCCAAAAGGGTGAAGGAACTGGATTGACCCCCATGCACATTAAGTTAGGAAAAAAGTGCCTGGGGGTAGTGTAACAAATCCAGGCCTCATAAGAAGATATGCCCGTGGACAAATGTACATAGTTAATGCAACGTTACAAAGCCCAGTACCTACAGAGACTATCCTGTATGAACGTCTTGCATATTTTTTGAACTTTTTCCTTTTATTTTTTATGGACCATACTACCACGGACTGGTTGTGGTATAAACTTTCTTGTATATATTCATCAGCCCTGAGGCAATAGACTATACCCCCGGAAGGACTGCTTTTTGTATTTTTGGACTCTTTTTGAACTTTAGTGATTTTTGTACTTTTTTACTTTTAAGTCTCTGTAAATATTAATTGTATTAACTGTTTGTTTACTTGTTTTTCCACAGTCCCGGAGTACTGTCTTTAACTAAGGGGGAATGTGGCACCCCAAGGGTTAATGTGTCACAGAAACAACACAAAGGGTTAGCTCACCACACAACCCTGGACACTACACTAGGAAGTGGGGAAGAGCAGAGTGGTGGGTGGAGCTTAAGTGGCACCTGCAAGAGTGGGAGGAGCTAAAGTTTGTTTACCTCAGAGGAGGAGTGACAGTAGTCAGTCTGAGACAGAGTTGAGTCTGAGACGGAGTTGAGTCTGAGACGGAGTTGGAGTTGAGTTCCTGAGAGGACTGAGGAAAGGACCTGGGAGCAAAGGAGCTGCCTTAAGCTTAACCCACGGTCCACTGACGACTTCCAGGCCAGCCAGGGTCTGAGGAAAGGAGTAGGAAAAGTAAAGGAACACACCCGGGACAAGGAGTTACCCTGAACTCACCCCGGAGAAGCCCATAGGACGGATACCGGATCCGATGCTGTGCCTGAAACAGACAGCACAATGAACACCGGAATAGTGAGGGTCCACCATCTTCACTGTACTATAACAAAGCAACACAGAGGGGTCAGTGACACGGAAGACTCAAGTTGCCTAGTAGATTGGTACCCGGGGAACCAGGCTCTACCTGCGGGGAGCCGTTCCATCTAAAGCTGCCAAACATCATCCGCGGAGGTTCTGCAGCAGCGGTGGTCCCATTACTGACCACAACCCGTGGGTGGCATCACGACAAACCATATCCCCTGCAAATACACCCCATTTTATTGTGCGAAGCCAGGACACGGTCCGGACCAGCAGTACCCCGGTCCGGCACCGAGTATCCCATCCCGGCACCGAGTATCCCGTCCCAGTGGGCTCCACAAAGAAGGAGCAGATCTGCTCTTCCTATTGTTGGATGTCTCCTCACATTGATCCCTGATGTTATACACAGATGGGAGTGACCCATTATATATTGGCCCTATGTGCACTTTATATCATTAACCCCTTAGTGACGGAGCCAATTTCCACCTCCAGATCAGATGTTACAATTCTTTATGAGGTTATAACTCTGGAGCTTCACCGGATCCTAGTGATTCTGACATTGTTTCTTCGTGACATGTTGGACTTCATGTTAGTGGTAAACTAGGACGCTATTTTGTGTTTATTTGTTAAAAAAAATGGAAATTTGGTAAGAATTTAGAAAATTACACAATTTTCAACCTTTGAATTTTTATTCCGTTAAACCAGAGAGTTCTGTCACACAAAATACAGGGTGGCCCATCTATATGGTGTGAGGTATCGCCCCTGGGGAACCCGCTTGGCAGCATAATTACCACCAAGTACAATGTGTAACGTAACATAAACAGCCGGTTTATTAATTGTTTCGTCATAAACCGCTTATTACTCACATAACATAACATTCACCTCTGTACACTACAGGATATTCCATCACATTATTTACATTACAATACATTTAGTCATATAACACATTTTCAATAGAACCTCAAGGCGTCCCCCACCGACCCTTGCAGACCTCAGTCTGGTTCTAATGGCGATTACAGCCACCTGGCTTTTGACAGGGATCTTTCCCCATCCTATGCACACTTTACACATAGTCAACGGGACCATATCACAACTACCTAGTCAGTCCCAATGGCGGTTATGGCCGCTTTGCCTTCATTCACATGAACATGACCGTCTGGTCCTTGAGCCCAGGGGCGGATCTACCCAATCAGCTAGGGGGCCCCTCAAGCCTGCAGGGGGGCCCCCAGCAGACCCCTTTAACCCAATGTCAGAGGAGAGGAGGGTCAGTGAGGGAAGCTTCCTGCTTCCCTTGCCTGATCCTGCCCCCCCTCTCCTCTTCCACCCCGGCTCCATTTGGCAGCCCAGCGCAGGTAGGAGAGCCGCAACTACAGACCCTAACCCCGCCTCTCTCCGGTGATCACCAGCTCCCCACCTCCCCCGGTCCTCGCCGGCGATCACCAGCAACTTCCCCCCGGCTCCTCACTGCGGCTGCACCAGGGCCCTCTGGAGTCGCAGTCTGCCACTGCTTGAGCCGTCCTCGGTCTCCAAAAGACACCTCCACGGACACCAGCCCGTCATAGGGCCCATAGCCACGCACACAGTCCAGCATGGACATCAGCTTCTCCGGTCAGTGGCAGGCGTCTCCGGCATGGAGAGCCAGGCTTCTCGCCTCACATCCTCACATCTTGCAGGAAGCCTCTGGTCTAGTTCCCATCTCCAGGCTGCCTCACCCACAGCTGCTGCACAGTGAGTCAATCAACACATCTCATGGTGGGTTTACACACACACCAATTTCTGTCTCCAATATCTGAACAGATCTCTGGTTGCAGTGAAATCATGGACACATAGTTCCATTTTATGGCTGTGTACAACATGGAGCAATGTATCCATGATTTCACTGCAACCAGAGATCTGTTCAGATATTGGACACAGAAATTGGTGTGTGTAAACCCACCATTACTCACACACAGATCTGGAGTGATTAACCCCCTGTGCGCTATTGAGGTTTAGCCCAGCAAAGCACTCATACACACAGGTTCTGACACAGCCGCTCATTAGGCTCGTCTACTCTTTCTATATGTTAACCCACTGTGTACTGGACAGGTTTACAGCACTCACCCACAGGAAAACCGGCTAATGGGGGCGTGTCCTGGCAGCAATGGCACTGGCAGTTTAACTCAGGAGCTCTGCACAGCCTGAGCACAGAAGCAGCCATAACTAGAAAGTGAAGGAACCTGGGCACCTCAAATTCGGCACAGAGCTTCCTGAACCGCCTGTGCAACTGATGGGCAAAACAAAAGCTCCTGTGAGGCAATCCCCTAAGAGGGTCACCGACTATTTCCTAGCCGGTAACAGCTCCCTCAAGATGGCGCTTCCCTCCTCTCCTCGTGCACAGAGAGCTGCGCGCCGCGCCACAGTGCAGGCTGAAGACCTGGGGGACGCTGAACTAATGGATGCCCCACTCACCAGAGGTATGATGGCGGATCTCCTGGCAGGCCTCCGATCCTCCCTGCAGCAGGATATGAGGGCTATGGTGGCGGAGGTGCGGGGGGAGATTGCGAGCTGGGCGCAAGAGTTGACAAATTGGAGCAGAAAATGGGGGAGGTAGTTCGCTCACACAATGAGCTACTGGACTCCTACGACTGGCTCCAGAACAGAACGGACAGAATATCCGCAAAGACCTTAGATTTAGAAGATAGATCGCGCCGCAACAACATTAGGCTCAGAGGCATACCAGAACAGGTGGCGGCGGCTGATCTAAGGTCATACCTCAAAGACTTCATCAAAACAGTGATGCCTGAAACCCCTCAGGAGCTTCTGGTTGTGGATAGGATTCATAGGGTCCCTAAGCCTCCCTCGGTCCCTGATGACAGTCCTAGAGATGTGCTAGCCAGGCTCCATTACTACGAACTAAAGGAGGACTTCCTCCGTGTCCTCAGGCAGAGCCCGCACCTCCAGGATCAATATGCCTCTCTTGAAGTCTACCCGGACCTTTCTCCGGGCACCCTGGCTTTGAGGAAGGCATTCAAGCCCTACACCAAAATCCTGAGAGATCATGGAATACAGTATTGCTGGGGGTTCCCCACCAAGCTATCCGTCGTAATGGTGCCCTGATTCCATGCCTCATTCCTCCACACGCAGAGAAGAATCTAATTCGATGGGGACTCTGGCCGCCTGAATCTACATCACAATCCACTGCTCCTGCCGCCTCTTCAAGACCCAGGCCAGGAGGCCGCATCGATCCGGAGTGGTCTACAGTTTGATAACTCGACAAATACAGGTTCCTTCCTCTCCACACTGCACCTATGTGCTCTAGGCTGTCTTTTCCTGGCCGTCTCTCTGTTCTCGCCCTTCTCTCTTCCTTTCTGCCCTCTTTTCTCTCTCATACGCTCAACCTTTTTCTTTCTGCCTTTAAATAAGTAGCTGAATTTCTCATTCTCATTCTTTCCTAGCACTGAACAATTCCCCCTTTTCTCCCCCCCCATCTCCCCCCTTTGACATACACTTCCCCCTTCCCCCCCCCGTTATCCCTCTACACCCTCTACTACTCTACTTTGCTCCCCTTCTTCCCCCCCTTAGTCTGAAGTCACCTCCTTTTCACTCTTTTTCCCCTTCTTCTCCTCCCCTATTGCCCTTCCCCTTTTCTGTTCGCTCTCTTCCTGCTCCTTTCCTCTGACTACTCTTCCCTTCCCATTATCTATATATCCCCCTTCCCCTTCCATTGTTGGCGCTCTTGCCACTTTTCCTAATTTCTCTGTTTGGACGAGAACTGAGTAACCCCCGTTGGGTGCTGCTCTTGCCGTGCACTCAGACTCAGGAATATTTTTTTTTTCCTTTTTTCCTCCTTTATTGGGATGACATGCCTGTTCTGGACATTGGACTGTTGATATGTTCTTCTATTTTTACATTCCCCTTTTTTTTCTTCCCCCATCCTCTGCCCTGTAGCTGCAGATATCCTCACGGGGTGCTCCATGGACTTTGTCCTGCCTTTTACTAGCGCACTGGTTTCATACAGACTCTGTTGGATTCCACCATTACTCTCACACTTTCTTCAATTAACGTAAATGGCCTGAACTCCCCTGGTAAAAGAAGCGTGGTGTGGCGTCAGCTGAAGAAATCCAGGAGTGATGTTCTGTTTTTGCAAGAAACGCATCTGCTGCGTGAGGACTGCCGCAGAATGGCATCTCGTGATTTCCCTACCCAGTTTTTTGCCTCTGCTGACTGTAAACGTGCAGGAGTGGCCATTTTTATTCACAAAAATGTTGACTTTTCACTTATCACTGAGATTGCAGACCCTGAGGGCCGTTATATAATTGTCATTAGTCTTCTTAATAATATATACTACACTTTATCTTCTGTGTATGGCCCGAATAAGGGGCAAAGTGCCTTTCTTAGAGACTTCCTCTCGGTTTTGGCCTCTCATGCTAAGGAATGTAGGTTGGTGGCTGGGGACCTCAACGCACCCATGGAGAGACGCTTGGACTGTTCCAATCCCTCGACTTTCTGTGGTGACTTGGGGGCCCTTGTTGCCCAGACCCATTTGCACGACATTTGGCCTGTCTCCATCCCACCGACCGAGAATACACATTCATGTCTTCACGCCATGGCACATTAAGCAGGCTCGACTATTTCCTAGTAGACGACTCCTTGATAACTAACTGTGTAGCCGCAGACATAGCGGCAATCTCTTGGTCTGATCATGCACAGATCTCACTGGAGATAGCTGACCCTGCTTCCATTCGGCCCCCCACTCGCTGGAGACTGAATGAATATCTCTTAACTAACTCCTCTCATACTCAGCATATAGGGACTCAGATAGAGCAATACTTCTTATCTAATGATAATGATGAGGTTGGGCCGGAGACTCTCTGGTTGGCCCACAAATCGGTCCTCAGGGGGGTGCTAATCCAATTGGCCTCCCGAGTTAAACGGAAACGTGAGGCAAGGATTACGGCTCTCCTGGCTAGGATTAAGCTCCTTGACCTTGCTTATAGAACCTCTCCTCAGAAATCCACGCAGGATGAGTTAACGGAGGCTAGACGGTCGCTGAGGGCATGTTTACTGGTAACGGCAGAGAAACACCTAAGGAAAACTAACTCCAAATACTACAGCATGGGGGACAGGGCCGGGGCCCTCCTGGCCAGGAGAATCAAAAAAAGGGAATTACAGGCCAAAATTATTAGTATACATGATAATTCAGGTTCCATTATTCGTAATCCTGTCCAGATAGCGGAGGAATTTGGCAACTATGACAGCACCTTGTACAATCTGAGGGAGTCAGGGGACACTGTCCAGCCTTCCACTGAGTCTATACAATCATTCCTTTCTAAAGCTAACCTTCCCACTCTCTCTACTGATCAGTTGGCCTTTCTTAATGCCCCTATCACTGAAAAAGAGATTGTCTCGGTCATCAAGTCCATTAAAAAGCACACCTCTCCTAGCCCAGACGGGTTCTCGTATGAATATTACACCACCTTTAATGAGTTACTGACCCCTCATCTTCTTAAATTATTTACCTTTTGGCAGCGGGAGGGTTTCATCCAGCCTGAAGGTCTTGAGGCGTTAATAACCACAATTCCCAAGCCGAGTAAACCGCTCACTACTTCGGGAGACTTTAGGCCCATATCACTACTTAATTGTGATTTAAAAATCTATGCCAAATTGTTGGCCTCCCCTCCTTGATTCAACTGGACCAGGTTGGATTCGTCCCAGAGCGTCAGACCTCTGACGGTACTCGCAGACTCCTGGATCTTCTGGATCTGCTCGAGCGGAAAAAGATCCCCAGTGCACTCTTGTCTCTAGACACAGAGAATGCCTTCGACAGGGTGCACTGGGAATACTTGGACGGGGTCCTCTTGAAGTTTGATTCCAGGGACCGATTCGAGATGCTATAAGGGCCCTCTATTCTAATCCCTGTGCGGCAGCTAGTGCATCGGGCTTTCTTTCCTCCCGATTTACCATATCAAACGGTACCCGCCAGGGCTGTCCACTTTCCCCCCTTATACAGTTAGGGCCAGAAATATTTGGACAGTGACACAAGTTTTGTTATTTTAGCTGTTTACAAAAACATGTTCAGAAATACAATCATATATATAATATGGGCTGAAAGTGCACACTCCCAGCTGCAATATGAGAGTTTCCGCATCCAAATCGGAGAAAGGGTTTAGGAATCATAGCTCTGTAATGCATAGCCTCCTCTTTTCAAGGGACCAAAAGTAATTGGACAATGGACTCTAAGGGCTGCAATTAACTCTGAAGGCGTCTCCCTCGTTAACCTGTAATCAATGAAGTAGTTAAAAGGTCAGGGGTGGATTCCAGGTGTGTGGTTTTGCATTTGGAAGCTGTTGCTGTGACCAGACAACATGCGGTCAAAGGAACTCTCAATTGAGGTGAAGTAGAACATCCTGAGGCTGAAAAAAAAGAATAAATCCATCAGAGAGATAGCAGACATGCTTGGAGTAGCAAAATCAACAGTTGGGTACATTCTGAGAAAAAAGGAATTGACTGGTGAGCTTGGGAACTGTAAAAGGCCTGGGCGTCCACGGATGACAACAGTGGTGGATGATCGCCGCATACTTTATTTGGTGAAGAACAACCCGTTCACAACATCAACTGAAGTCCAGAACACTCTCAGTGAAGTAGGTGTATCTGTCTCTAAGTCAACAGTAAAGAGAAGACTCCATGACAGTAAATACAAAGGGTTCACATCTAGATGCAAACCATTCATCAATTCCAAAAATAGACAGGCCAGAGTTAAATTTGCTGAAAACACCTCAAGAACCCAAAGCTCAGTTCTGGAAAAGTATTCTATGAACAGATGAGACAAAGATCAACCTGTACCAGAATGATGGGAAGAAAAAAGTTTGGAGAAGAAAGGGAACGGCACATGATCCAAGGCACACCACATCCTCTGTAAAACATGGTGGAGGCAACGTGATGGCATGGGCATGCATGGCTTTCAATGGCACTGGGTCACTTGTGTTTATTGATGACATAACAGCAGACAAGAGTAGCCGGATGAATTCTGAAGTGTACCGGGATATACTTTCAGCCCAGATTCAGCCAAATGCTGCAAAGTTGATTGGACAGCGCTTCATAGTACAGATGGACAATGACCCCAAGCATACAGCCAAAGCTACCCAGGAGTTCATGAGTGCAAAAAAGTGGAACATTCTGCAATGGCCAAGTCAATCACCAGATCTTAACCCAATTGAGCATGCATTTCACTTGCTCAAATCCAGACTTAAGACGGAAAGACCCACAAACAAGCAAGACCTGAAGACTGCGGCTGTAAAGGCCTGGCAAAGCATTAAGAAGGAGGAAACCCAGCGTTTGGTGATGTCCTGGGTTCCAGACTTAAGGCAGTGATTGCCTCCAAAGGATTCACAACAAAATATTGAAAATAAAAATAATTTGTTTGGGTTATGTTTATTTGTCCAATTACTTTTGACCTCCTAAAATGTGGAGTGTTTGTAAAGAAATGTGTACAATTCCTACATTTTCTATCAGATATTTTTGTTCAACCCTTCAAATTAAACGTTACAATCTGCACTTGAATTCTGTTGTAGAGGTTTCATTTCAAATCCAATGTGGTGGCATGCAGAGCCCAACTTGCGAAAATTGTGTCACTGTCCAAATATTTCTGGCCCTAACTGTATTTGCTCTCATAATGGAGCCATTAGCTTGGGGTGGCAGTTGGGAATCTTGAACACAAAATTGGTTTATACGCCGATGACGTGGTATTTTTTTGCACTGACCTGCATACCTCCCTAACCCATGTCCTCTCAATTTTGGAAGAATTTTCATCAGCAGCATACTATAAGCTAAATCTCTCCAAGTCGTCTATATTCCCCCTCCACCTCCCCAAAGCAGAGCAAATATTTCTCCAAAATCTCTTTCCCTTTCACTGGGCTCAGGAAGGTTTTATGTATTTGGGTGTATGGATCTCCAGGTTATCAGGAAAAACGGCTAATGTGTACAGAGACCTGTGCTGATAACCCTTGTGATGCACTTGGCCATGGGGCACATGCTGGTCACATCACCACAATGGATACAACTAAATAAAATGGGAATGGTTGGTGATATCAACAATAACTCATGAAAGAATAAAGTTATGTTAAAACCAAGCACACCATTGTTTTTCTTATGAAATTCTCAATACGTTTGATGTGTCACATGGCCCTCTTCCCATTGAAAAAAAATAAAGTTGGATCCAAAATGTCCGACTTCAAAATGGTCACCACCCATCTGGAACAATTTACCCCCTCCCATTTTATTTCGGTGCATCCATATAAATCCATATACCATAAATGGCCCACCCCGTAGTTAAATCACATTCCCCACATGTCACTTTACATCACACAAATGTGGAAACATCATTTCTTTGTTCGGACGTTAGAAGGTTTCAAAGGTCATCAGCAATTTCTCATTTACATCAAAATTTACAAAACCATTTCTGGGCCACATCACATTGAAGAGACTGTGAGGGGCCGATGTGACAGAAAACACCCAAAAGTGACCCCAAAAACTGCCCCCCTCAGATTGCTCAACACCACATTCACCAAGATTATTAACCCTTCAGCTGCTTCACAGCAATGAATGCAAAGTGGAAGGAAAAAGAAATACATTTATATTTTACCTAAAAATGTTGCTTTAGCTCAATTTATTCACAAGGTACAAGAGACAAGAGATAGCAGGAGAAAATGGAGCCAGAACATGTCACCACTTTATTATGAGCGTGGAGATTTCCCACATGTACACCATGTTCCAAATTATCATGCAAATGTTTTTTTCTCTGATTTTCCTAAATGGTCGGTGCAAATGACAGTCAGGGTAATAAAAGTCATCACCCGAAATCTCCCAATGATAACAGTATAATCTTCAAAATTAAAAAAACTCTAAATGCCCTGTTCCAAATTATTAGGCACAGTAGAGTTTCTAAACATTTGATATGTTTGAAAGAACTTAAAATACTGATTTGTTGAAGCTATTTAACTCCAAAACATCCTAACAGGCCAAGTTACATGTTAACATAGGAACCCTACTTTGATATCACCTTCACAATTCTTGCATCCAATGAACTTGTGGTTTCTGGAGAGTTTCTGCTTGTATTTCTTTGGATGATGTCAGAATCGCCTCCCAGAGCTGCTATTTTGATGTGAACTGCCTCCCACCCTCATAGATCTTTTGCTTGATTATACTCTAAAGGTTCTCTATAGGGTTGAGGTCAGGGAAAGATGGTGGCCACACCATGAGTTTATCTCCTTTTATGCCCATAGCAGCCAATGACACAGAGGTATTCTTTGTAGCATGAGATGGTGCATTGTCATGAATGAAGATGATTTTGCTCCTGAAGGCACATTTTTGCTTTTGGACCATAGAAGAAAGTTCTCAGTCAGAAACTCTATATAGTTTGTAGAGGTCATTTCAACACCTTCAGGAACCTTAAAGGGGCCTACCAGCTGTTTCCCAATGATTCCGGCCAAAACATGACTCCTCCACCTCTTTGCTGACGTCGCAGTCTTGTTTGGGACATGGTGGCCTTCCACCAACCAACCACTACTCCATCATCTGGACCATCCAGGGTTGCTCGGCACTCATCAGTAAACAAGACTGTTTGAAAATTAGTACTTCATGTATATCTGGACCCACTGCAACTGTTGCTGCTTGTGAGCACTGTTTAGGGGTGGCCGAATAGTAGGTTTATGCACCACAGCAATCCTTTGAAGGATCCTACACCTTGAGGTCCGAGGGACTCCAGAGGCACCAGCAGCTTCATATATCTATTGTTGGTTGTAAGTCTTTTTAGCAGCTGCTCTCTTAATCCAATGAACTTGCTGCAGAAACCTTCCTCATTCTGCCTTTATCTGCACAAACACATCTGTGCTCAGAATCAGCCACAAATCTCTTCACAGTACGATGATCACACTTAGTTTTCGTGCAATATCTAATGTTTTCATCCCTTGTCCAAGGCATTGCACTATTTGTTGCTTTTCGGCAGCAGAGATCCTTTTTCTTTTCCATGTTACTTGAAAACTGTGGACCTGCTAATATTGTGGAACATCCAGTTTTCCTTTTATTGGCTCATCTGCCAAACTAATGATCACAGTATCTGAGATTGATTTCAATGATCCAAAGAACCCTGAGACACATACAATCAACGGGTCTCATTGACGAAAAAAAAAAATAACCTATTACACGTAAAACCAATTTCATAATAATTTGGAACATGGGTAGATAAAAAGTTCTGTTTGGACAAATGGGAGGAGTCAGAAGGGAAGGAGCAATATTCGGAGATTTGGAACACAAATTTGGCTGAAATAGATGACGGCACCATGTTGCATTTCCGTACCCCTAAACAGCAGAAACACCCACAAGTGACCCATTTGGAAACTAGATTCCTCCAGGATTATATCTAGGGGTATAGTGAGCATGTGACCCCACAGGATCCACAAACAATAGGTCGTCATATTCAACATTCTCTTTTTTTCACTAAACTGTTGTTTTAGTACCAAAATTATCACTTTTACAAGAAGAAACACCAAAAAGTGACCCCACAGTTTGTTACCCACATTCTTTGAGTGCAGCGATACCGCACATAGTCAGAAGCCTCTTTGGAGAGATAGGAGGACTTGTCCATGATCCGGAGACCCTGTGTCCTGGACGTCTCCTTTCCTGTGGTGATCTCTAGGGTGAAACACAGCCCTCGTGCCATGATCTGTGTTCAGAGCACGGCGCTTTTCCCTGCATTCACCCACCGAGATCGCCTAAGACCCTGCAGCGCTAAGGTGACGCTGAGGACAAGCGGTGGCACAGAAAGCCGCCCCGCAGGTCAGTTACCACTGAGGAGAAAACAAGCCCAGTGGGCCCAGGATGTGTGTAATTGATGTAGCCAGAGCTTTGCTTGGCATGTTGTAGTGGGTGTCACGGGTGGACGGGATCCCGGTGCCGTGCCCTGGGATCATTTGAAAGGGGATGTTGATGATGGGAGAAGGGGTATTTACAAGGGAAACGTGACGCCACCTGAGTTCCTGGTAATATGGTACCGGCGCTTGCCAGCCCCGCTGAGGTGATGGTTGGGGCAGCAAAGTGTGGTACAGCTCCCCACAGGTGGAGCTTTACCTCAGGGCAGCGATGAAGGAAGATTGTGAGGGAGGGCAGCAATGGAGTTGGTGCTGCAGTTCTATACCCCTCTGCTGAGCTGCTGCTGAGCCTCCGGGTGCGGCGGGAAAATAACGGAAACCAGTTCAAGTTAACTCCACTTTACTCGGTACCGGCTGATAGCATAAACAAGACACGGTACAGTTTGGTTTACAGGGTGGATGTTGCCAGCTCAGGGTTCCCCTTATGGAGTCTCAAGATGTCCTCTCTCAAGTCGTTCAGGGTCTATTCCGTCTTATCTGTCTTGTCCACCCTCGCAGAGCTCTCCCGCCAGTCCTACGGTCCTGTATCTAGAAGACAAGGTCTGTGCACTACCAGTCTGGGATAGGGCACCCCAGAGAAGAAGAGAGAAGGCTCCCTTCCAGCACCGCATATACGTCTGTCCCTTTTAGTTTCTTCTATTGTCTTGAACCGGTTTTCAGTCCTGAGGGGAGAGGTACCTTGTGGGGCTGTCAGCAACCCTGTCTCTATGGGCCTGCAGCTCTCTGGTTTTGCGTCAGGGCTAAACTCCTGGCTGCCTCGGCTTTCCGTGTTGTCGGTGTCCCTCAACGTGACCAGCCGGCTCCTACCAGTCCTGGCCCGTTGCTTTCTGTCCTGGGCCCCCACTTGAAGATGGGGCTCCCTCCTCTAGCTGGGCTGTCCCGGCCTGACCACTCTGTCTGCCTTCCAGGACGGTCTGAGGTAAACTAACTGTCACTCTCTCTCCTCTATCCTAGGCTCCACCCCCACCCTCCTGGGACCTACCAAGTACTGGTTCCCCCTATTCTAGGTGGTGCGGTCCTAAGTTGGTGTAAAAACAGACTCCATAAGGTTTAAACCCTGAACTAGCAACTTACAAAGAATATTACATATTTATAATAAAGTGCAATACCACTCTGTGGAGCCTAGCCGCATGGGCGCCACATAATCATCCCCTGCTTGTACTGTACAACACAGCGATGTGGAGGAGAGATAACACTGTGCTGCTGTATCCAAACCACTGCCAATACTGATTGTGTATCCACCAATAGGAACTAACCCCCTGATCACATGATGAGGTCATCACAGGTCCTTCAGCTCTCACAGTGCAGCAGATCCGTCCTGGTTGTAGGTGGAGGAAGATTCCCTGTCCTCCTCTATACAGGTGATTATACAGAGAACAACTGCATTATGGGATAATAACATCATCATCATCATCAGCAGCAGCAGCAGCAGCACTGCTAGAGGAGCCTCATTACATCACTAAAGACCCGAGACATCGCTCGTGTGAGGTGATCTCTTGTAGATGTGATCGCTCCTTAGTTACAGGATCCATCGCTCGTGGTCGGTGATCTCTTGTGGATGTGATCGGTCCTTAGTTACAGGATCCATCGCTCGTGGTCAGTGATCTCTTGTAGATGTGATCAGTCCTAAGTTACAGGATCCATCGCTCATGGTCGGTGATCTCTTGTAGATGTGATCGGTCCTTAGTTACAGGATCCATCGCTCGTGGTCGGTGATCTCTTGTAGATGTGATCCCTTAGTTACAGGATCCATCGCCCGTGGTCGGTGACGTCTTGTAGATGTGATCGCTCCTTAGTTACAGGATCCATCGCTCGTGGTCGGTGATCTCTTGTAGATGTGATCTGTCCTTAGTTACAGGATCCATCGCTCGTGGTCAGTGATGTCTTGTAGATGTGATCGGTCCTTAGTTACAGGATCCATCGCTCGTGGTCGGTGATCTCTTGTAGATGTGATCCCTTAGTTACAGGATCCATCGCTCGTGGTCGGTGACGTCTTGTAGATGTGATCGCTCCTTAGTTACAGGATCCATCGCTCGTGGTCGGTGATCTCTTGTAGATGTGATCCCTTAGTTACAGGATCCATCGCTCATGTGAGGTGATCTCTCGTAGATGTGATCAGTCCTTAGTTACAGGATCCATCGCTCGTGTGAGGTGATCTCTTGTAGATGTGATCGGTTCTTAGTTACAGGATCCATCGCTCGTGGTCGGTGATCTCTTGTAGATGTGATCAGTCCTTAGTTACAGGATCCATCGCTCGTGGTCGGTGATCTCTTGTAGATGTGATCGCTCCTTAGTTACAGGATCCATCGCTCGTGGTCGGTGATCTCTTGTAGATGTGATCCCTTAGTTACAGGATCCATCGCTCATGTGAGGTGATCTCTTGTAGATGTGATCGGTCCTCAGTTACAGGATCCATCGCTCATGGTCGGTGATCTCTTGTAGATGTGATCAGTCCTTAGTTACAGGATCTATCGCTCGTGGTCGGTGATCTCTTGTAGATGTGATCGGTCCTTAGTTACAGGATCCATCGCTCGTGGTCGGTGATCTCTTGTAGATGTGATCGGTCCTTAGTTACAGGATCCATCGCTCATGGTCAGTGATCTCTTGTAGATGTGATCCCTTAGTTACAGGATCCATCGCTCGTGGTCGGTGATCTCTTGTAGATGTGATCGGTCCTTAGTTACAGGATCCATCGCTCGTGTGAGGTGATCTCTTGTAGATGTGATCGGGTCCTTAGTTACAGGATCCATCGCTCGTGGTCAGTGATCTCTTGTAAAGGTGATCGGTCCTTAGTTACAGGATCCATCGTGATATTTCTCATCCAATTATTTTCTCTTATGTCAGAAAGATTTATGGACTAAAATGAATCGATCTCATTTATGACCAAGAGACTTTATACCTGAAATCACTGCAAAGAATGGAATCCCTACAATACATTCATGTCTGCTGTCACACAGCCGCTCTCTGATTCATGACACTCTTGTTCCACACCGTGCACATTATAGAGGAACATCTACATGCTTATATTTCCGTAAATATTTCCCCTTATTGAATCCAGTATTTGCATTTTTTACTATATGGATTTTGTCTCGTCATTTCCTCTTATCATTCAAGTTGCAATTTTCCTGATTCAACTAAGAAGGATGAACAAGGACAAGATGGCAGAGAGGATATTAGACCTCACCCTGGAGATAATCTTCCATCTAACTGGAGAGGTGAGAGGTTCTGATGTCATCACATTACATCATTATCTATGGGGATAACAGAGGATATGACCGGAGAGGGGAGAGGTTCTGATGTCATCATATTACATCATTATCTATGGGAATAACAGAGGATATAACCGGAGAGGGGAGAGGTTCTGATGTCATCACATTACATCACTATCTATGGGAATAACAGAGGATATGACCGGAGAGGTGAGAGGTTCTGATGTCATCACATTACATCATTATCTATGGGAATAACAGACGATATGACCGGAGAGGTAAGAGGTTCTGATGTCATCACATTACATCATTATCTATGGGAATAACAGAGGATATGACCGGAGAGGTGAGAGGTTCTGATGTCATCACATTACATCATTATCTATGGGAATAACAGAGGATATGACCGGAGAGGGGAGAAGTTCTGATGTCATCACATTACATCATTATCTATGGGGATAACAGAGGATATGACCGGAGAGGGGAGAGGTTCTGATGTCATCACATTACATCATTATCTATGGGAATAACAGAGGATATGACCGAGAGGGGAGAGGTTCTGATGTCATCACATTACATCATTATCTATGGAGATAACAGAGGATATGATCGGAGAGGGGAGAGGTTCTGATGTCATCACATTACATCATTATCTATGGGGATAACAGAGGATATGACCGGAGAGGGGAGAGGTTCTGATGTCATCACATTACATCATTATCTATGGGAATAACAGAGGATATGACCGGAGAGGGGAGAGGTTCTGATGTCATCACATTACATCAATATCTATGGGAATAACAGAGGATATGACCGGAGAGGGGAGAGGTTCTGATGTCATCACATTACATCATTATCTATGGGAATAACAGAGGATATGACCGGAGAGGGAAGAGGTTCTGATGTCATCACATTACATCATTATCTATGGAGATAACAGAGGATATGACCGGAGAGGTGAGAGGTTCTGATGTCATCACATTACATCATTATCTATGGGAATAACAGAGGATATGACCGGAGAGGTGAGAGGTTCTGATGTCATCACATTACATCATTATCTATGGGAATAACAGAGGATATGACCGGAGAGGTGATGGACTCTGGAAATGTCTGTAGTGATATTATTAATGTCTCCATCCTCAGGATTACACAGTAGTGAAGACCTCTAGTGATCGCTCTCGGGCCCCTGTGTATGAAGGACGGGGAGGATCCCTGAGCCCAATCCCGGGGCCTCCACCTCACCCCCGGATACATGAGGACATCAATGACCAGAAGATCCTAGAACTCACCAACAAGATGATTGAGCTGCTGACTGGAGAGGTGACACTGCTGGGAATGCTGGGACATTATACAGGACAGCACTGGAGGATTCTGGGTGATGACGGTATCATTGTGTTGTCAGGTTCCTATAAGGTGTCAGGACGTCACTGTCTATTTCTCTATGGAGGAGTGGGAGTATCTAGAAGGACACAAGGACCGGTACAAGGAGGTGATGATGGAGGAGCACCAGCCCCGCACATCACCAGGTAATAGACAGGACTAAATACACCCGGCCTATAATGATCTGTATGTAATAATGATGTCAGTCCTGTGTGTGTGTCCTGCAGGTCTCTCCAGTACGAGGACGACCCCAGAGAGATGTCCCGCTCCTCCTCCTCCACAGGATCCTCAGGTAACATAGTAACATAGTTTTTAAGGTTGAAGGAAGACTTTACGTCCATCTAGTTCAACCCATAGCCTAACATGTAAAGTGGAAACCACCGGTGCTTGTCTTCATAAAATTTAGTTCTTTATTGTTAAATGAAATTTATAAAATCATTCAGCGTGCTAGCTGGGCGCTAGACGCGTTTCGGAAGACACAACTTCCTTAATCATTGGCTAATGATTAAGGAAGTTGTGTCTTCCGAAACGCGTCTAGCGCCCAGCTAGCACGCTGAATGATTTTATAAATTTCATTTAACAATAAAGAAAAAAATTTTATGAAGACAAGCACCGGTGGTTTCCACTTTACATTGTTTCCCAGTGAGGATATGGGGGCGGTGGAGCGGCCTTTTCCCTTTCCCTTTCCCAGTGAATGCATGGCCTAACATGTTGATCCAGAGGAAGGCAAAAAAAAACCTGTGGCAACACTAAGCTCCACATTGGGGGGAAAAAATTCCTTCCTGACTCCAGATACGGCAATCAGACTAATTCCCTGGATCAACGTCCTATCAAAGAATCTAGTATATATAACTGGTAATATTATAATTTTCAAGAAAGGCATCAAGGCCCTTTTAAATGTTAGTAGTGACTCCTCATTACACCATCATGTGCAGAGAGTTCCATAGTCTCACTGCTCTTACAGTAAAGAATCCGCGTCTGTGATTATGATTAAACCTTCTTTCCTCCAGACTTAGAGATGGACGAGCGCCCCCTTGTCCCCAGTCTCAGGCCTAAGAGTAAAGAGATCATTAGAAAGGTCTCTGTACTGTCCCCTCATATATTTATACATTATTATAAGATCACCCCTAAGCCTTCGTTTCTCCAAGCTAAATAACCCCAAGTTTATTAACCTGTCTTGGTATTGCAGACCCCTCAGTCCTCTAATAACCTGTCTTGGTATTGTAGACCCCTCAGTCCTCTAATAACCTGTTTGATATTGCAGACCCCTTAGTCCTCTAATGGATTTTGTCGCTCTTTCTCTGGACCCGCTCTAGTTCAGCTATGTCTTTCTTATACACCGGAGACCAGAATTGTACACAGTATTCTAAGTGTGGTCGCACTAGTGACTTGTATAGAGGTAAAATTACGTTCTCCTCATGAGCATCTATGCCTCTTTTAATGCATCCCATTATTTTATTTGCCTTTGCTGCAGCTGCCTGACACTGGCCACTAAATGCGAGTTTGTCATCTACCCATACACCCAGGTCTTTTTCAGTGACAGTTTTGCCCAGTGTTTTACAATTAAGCACATAATTATACCTTTTGTTTCCTCTGCCCAAGTGCATGACTTTACATTTATCCCCATTAAAGCTCATTTGCCATTTAGCAGCCCAAGCTTCTATTTACATAAATCCTCCTGTAATATAAAATTGTCCTCCTCTGTATTGATTACCCTGCAGATTTAGTGTCATCTGCAAATATTGAGATTCTACTCTGTATGCCCCCTACAAGGTCATTAATAAATATATTAAATAGAAGCGGGCCCAACACTGACCCCTGTGGTACCCCACTGTTAACTGTGACCCATTCTGAGAGTGTTCCATTAATAACCACCCTTTGTTTCTGTCACTAAGCCAGTTCTTAACCCACTTACACATATTTTCCCCTATCCCCATTGCCCTCATTTTACGTATCAACCTTTTGTGTGGCACCGTATCAAAAGCTTTTGAAAAGTCCATATACACCACATCCACTGCATTTCTTTGGTCCAGTCCAGAACTTACTTCTTCATAGAAGCTTATCAGATTAGTTTGACAGGAACGGTCCCTCATAAAACCATGTTGATAATGGGTCATGAGGTTATTTTTCTTCAGATACTCCAGTATAGCATCTCTTAGAAAACCCTCTAGGATTTTACCCACAGTAGAGGTTAAGCTTACTGGCCTATAATTTCCAAGTTCAGTTTTTGTCCCCTTTTTGAATATTGGCACCACATTGCTATATGCCAGTCCTGTGGTACAGACCCTGTTATTATGGAATCTTTAAATATTAAAAATAATGGTCTATCTATGACAGTACTTAATTCCTGCAGTACTCTGGGGTGTATCCCATCCGGGCCTGGGGATTTGTCAATTTTAGTGATTTTTAGACGATGCCGTACTTCCTCTTGGGTTAAGCAGGTGACATTTTTTGAGAATTTTCGTTATCACTGATCATATTGTCTGTCATGGGATTTTCTTGTGTGAATACTGTTGAAAAAAAGTCATTTAGCATATTGGCTTTTTCCTCATCCTCATCCACCATTTCACCCAGACTATTTTTAAAGGGGCCAACACCATCATTTTTTAGTTTCTTACTATTTATGTAGTTAAAAAATATTTTGGGATTATTTTTACTTTCTCTGGCAATGAGTCTCTCTGTCTCAATCTTTGCTGCCTTAATTTGCTTTTTACAGATGTTATTTAGTTTTCTGTATTTATTTAATGCTTCATCACTACCTACTTGCTTTAATTCCCTAAATGCTTTCTTTTCGTCACTTATTGCACCTCTTACCCTTATTTAGCCATAGTGGTTTCCTCCTATTTCTAGCATGCTTATTCCCATAGGGTATATATTGTGCACAGGCCCTATTCAGGATGCTAATAAACATCTCCCATTTGTGTTGTGTACTTTTATGTCTCAGGACATCGTCCCAGTTTATTGCACTAGAATAACTTTGCCTTCCTGAAGTTTAGTGTCCTTGTAGCCCCTCTACTACACATCTTAGTAAAGGATACTTGAAAGCTTATTAAGTTATGATCACTATTACCCAAGTGACCTCCAACCCGTATATTTGATATGCGGTCCGGCCTGTTGGTTAATATTAGGTCCAGCAGTGCCCCCCTTCTTTTTGGGTCCTGAACCAGTTGTGAAAGGTAATTGTCTCTCATAGTTTTCAAAAACGTATTACCTTTGCTGGAACTGCAGGTTTCTGTTCCCCAATGTATTTCAGGGTAGTTGAAGTCCCCAATAATAATGACTTCATCTATTTGCTCTCTCTATGCTGCACTCCATTGGCATCAAGGACACTGGTCTCTCCTGGTTCTCTTCCTATCTTTCTGACTGCTCTTTCAGTGTATCATTCGCTGGCTCCACTTCTTCCCCTCTTCCTCTCACTATTGGGGTCCCTCAGGGTTCAGTCCTTGGCCCTCTTCTCTTCTCTCTCTACACTGCCCCGATCGGACAAACCATCAGCAGATTTGGCTTTCAGTACCATCTTTATGCTGATGACACACAACTATACACTTCAGCCCCTGACCTTACCCCTGCGGTATTAAAGAACACCAATGACTGTCTAACCGCAGTCTCCAATATCATGTCTACTCTCTATCTGAAACTCAACCTTTCCAAAACTGAACTTCTTCTGCTCCCACCCTCTGCCAACCTCCCTAAATCTGACATCTCTCTCTCGGTGTGCGGCACCACGATAACGCCCAGTCAGCAGGCTCGCTGTCTCGGTGTTTTGATGGACACTGATCTCTCCTTCACCCCATACATACAATCTCTCACCCGCGCCTGTCGCTTGCACCTGAAAAATATCTCCAGAATTCGCCCTTTCCTCACCACGGAAACAACTAAAACCCTCACCGTGGCCCTGATTCATTCCCGCCTTGACTACTGTAATTCTTTATTAGCTGGCCTCCCCCACAGTAAGCTTTCCCCTCTCCAGTCTATCCTCAATGCAGCAGCCAGGATCACCTATCTAGCAAACCGTTACTCAGATGTTTCTGCTCTGTGCCAGTCACTACATTGGCTGCCCGTACACTATAGAATCCAATTCAAATTGCTCGTTGTCACCCACAAAGCTATTCATGGTGCGGCACCTCCTTACCTCTCCACCCTCATCTCTGTCTACCACCCCACCCGTCCCCTTCGCTCTGAACATGACCTCAGACTAACATCGGCATTAATCCGAACCTCCCATTCCAGACTTCAAGACTTCTCTCGAGCTGCACCAAAACTCTGAAATGCTCTACCTCAAGAAATTCGGACCATCCACAACTTGCATAGCTTCAGACGCTCCCTAAAAACACACCTCTTCAGGGCGGCCTATCCTTCTCCCTAACAGTAGTCACTTAGACGTAAGATATTCATTGTTATAAGCCCCTGTACTTTGTGTTCCCATCCCGTCTTAGATTGTAAGCTCCTTCGAGCAGGGTCACCTTCATTTTCTGCCTTTTTTATTGTATTTCCTAAGTTGATTCTATGTTTCTTGTATGTAACTACTGTTCTGCATTACGTTTCTGTACCGTATATTTTTCTTATATGTACCGTTGTACTGTAAAGCGCTGCGGAATATGTTGGTGCTATACAAATAAAGTTTTATTATTATTATTATTATTATTATTTGCTTTATGAGGATATTCTCCTCCACTTCCATTATTGTTGGGGACTTATAACAAACCCCTATCAGTAATTTATTATTTTTTCCCCCTCCCCTTATCTCCACCCACAGAGACTCTACATTTCCATTAGATTCACCTATATTATCACGCAGGATGGGTTTTAAGGATGATTTTACGTATAAACATACACCTCCCCCTCGCTTATTAGTACGGTCATTTCTGAACAGACAATAGCCCTGTAAATTAACAGCCCAGTCCTGGCTCTCATCCAGCCATGTCTCCGATATCCCCACCATATATATCCCTGTATAATAACAGCCCAGTCCTGGCTCTCATCCAGCCATGTCTCCGATATCCCCACCATATATATCCTGTATAATAACAGCCCAGTCCTGGCTCTCATCCAGCCATGTCTCCAATATCTCCACCATATATATCCTGTATAATAGCAGCCCAGTCCTGGCTCTCATCCAGCCATGTCTCCGATATCCCCACTATATATATCCTGTAAATTAACAGCCCAGTCATGGCTCTCATCCAGCCATGTCTCCGATATCCCCATCATATATATCCTGTATATTAACAGCCCAGTCCTGGCTCTCCTCCAGCCATGTCTCTGATATCCCCACCATATATATCCCTGTATATTAACAGCCCAGTCCTGGCTCTCATCCAGCCATGTCTCCGATATCCCCACCATATATATCCCTGTATATTAACAGCCCAGTCCTGGCTCTCGTCCAGCCAAGTCTCCGAAATCCTCACCATGTCATAATTATTTTCCAACAATATCAATTCTAATTCCTCCATTTTGTTGGTGAGACTTCTGGCATTAGTGAACATGCACTTTATGCATCTCTCTTTACCTCTATTCCTTCCTACTAGATTGACTGTTCTAACCCCACCCCCCATGCCTCCCCCAATTTTATTACTTGTGCCCAGGTTACACTATCTTCCCCTCCTATACAATGAATACCCTCCCCCCAATCCCTAGTTTAAACACTCCTCCAACCTTCTAGCCATTTTCTCCCCCAGCACAGCTGCACCCTCCCCATTGAGGTGCAGCCCGTCCCTAGCATAGAACCTGTAGCCAACAGAGAAGTCGGCCCAGTTCTCCAGGAACCCAAACCCCTCCTTCCTACACCAATTCCTGAGCCACTTATTTATCTCCCTAATCTCCCGTTGCCTCTCTGGTGTGGCACGTGGTACAGGCAGTATTTCAGAGAATACTACCTTGGAGGTCCTTGCCTTAAGCTTGCAGCCTAATTCCCTGAAATCATTTTTAAGGACCTTCCACTTACCTCTAACTTTGTCATTTGTGCATATGTGCACCATGACCGCTGGGTCCTCACCAGCCCCTCCCAGTAATCTGTCAACCCGATCAGCGATGTGCCGGACTCGGGCGCCAGGTAGGCAGCACACTGTTCGACGATCCCTGTCTTTGTGACAGATTGCCCTATCTATTCCCCTAATAATTGAGTCCCCCACTACCAGCACCTGTCTGGCCTGCCCTACTCTCCTGTTTTCCCCCTTACTGGAGCAGACACTCCTCCGGCTTTCAGAGGTCATGCCCTGCTGCAGCAGTGCTATCCCTGAACTCACACCCCCCTCATCTGCCAACATAGCAAATTTATTGGGGTGTGCCAGATCAGGGCTAGCCTCCCTGGCACCCTTCCCTCTACCCCGCCTTCTAACTGTCATGGATGGAGATCTCCCCTATGATGTGTAGACGGCTGTGACCTCCTTGTGTTCAGTCTTGTTTTCTCCTCCAGTATTAGATGTTTTATACTTGTGTAATGAGAGCGGTGGAGACGGCAGGATCACAGCTGACCACAGACATCACATGTCCGGATCTTATCACCATTATTCCCGCTGACTTCTCACATCATCTGGGACTTTTACTAGATTTTGTTTTGCAGCTTTTGGATCCGGATAAAGATCTGAACAATATTAATGTTCCAGAGAGAAATGTGAGGGGCGATCAGCGGAGTAAAGAGGAGATTCCTACAGATCACCGCCCAGGTGAGTAGAGACTGCGGAATAATGTGGAGAAGTCACAGATTACTAACAATTAGTGAATGAAATGACTTTTTACACTATTTTCTTTCTCAGTTTTTCCTGCAGTATAGTAACCTCTTTATCTAAAATACAAATTAACTATCAGTGAATTGTGATGGTTACATGAAAGACAAATATCTCTTATAGACAGGATGTCTGGGGGCCCGGAAATGTAATAATGAAATTGGGGGGGGGGGTTTCCGGAACGATTGTTCCACTAAAGTAATTTCTTCAGTGAATGTGCAGAATATGATAATATAAATAGGAAAAAGGATAAATAATTAGGGTTCGGGTTCTGACTTTCTTCTAGAAGAGAAAATGTACCGATATATTTTTCGTTTTAAACACAAGGTGCTAAAACGTGACAAATATCTCCTTGGTTGTACATTTCTGTTGCTGACTCCGCCATCCTTATAGAGTAACTATGGAAGGAAAGAGGCTGGAGAACAATATTATCCGGGCGCTGCAAAAGGAGGAGGTGAGCCGATGCAGGAACAATCAATTCTGTAAAGATCATACCACTCTCTAGCCACATTCCTTCCATGATTCAGCTCCCTGCCTTGGGCGGTAGGAGTCGGCGGTTGGTCCAGCAGCTGTTAGAAAAATATGAATTTTTCTCATGGTTTTAAAATGTTGAAAGGACAGCCAGAGATTTCTTAATTTCCCGCCCCTTGTTCGTTTGTAAGGGAGATACATAGATCTCCTCTTTGCTTTTCCCCAGTCAGGAATTTTTACTTCTAGCCATAAAACTCTGAGCTGAACAGAATTCAGCTAGTCTAATCTGGTTTTGTCCCTGTGATATTCCTTTGTCTTAACTTACAGTCTTTACCATCAAATTTCATAAGACTGGTTCATACCACATATACATAAATCATATTTTTTGGATGTTTACCTTTTTTCAGTTATGATGGTATATCTTTTACATCGGGGAAACAATCAGAAACCTGGGAAATGGGTTCTGACCTTCTGAACATCATAGATATATCACATTTGATATCAATCTTTGTGTAAATTTCCGAGGGAAAACATGATGTCCATGATTTTGACGTGGCAGCGACCCAACAAAAGATATGAAAAATTGAGGTTTTTGGAGAATTGTGAAAAAGGTTGGTTTCACAGAACCAGCCCACCAGGGAGGTGAACACAAGTTAGAGTTCCTGGATTTTATACCCCATTACATAAAACCAAAGTGTACCATTTTGGTGTAATTTCATTCTGGAACGTCAGACGCAGCATCACACGCTGCGTGGAGGAAACACACATAAATTCTGGGAGCCGTCCCCCCTACTGAGTCTGAGTTTGTCACTACGTGGCACAGGTTTTGTACCTTTCTCATTTAATTCCCTTTTATTTTAATAACTGTTTTAATCATGTATGTAAATTGTCTCTTCTGTAATATCGTCTATATCGTTTGTAAACACTGCCAACTTTCTGGAGTAAAAGTTTATAAATTTACTTAGTTTCTTTCTTCTTGTTCAATGACGAGCTGACACACATCCCCGCTTTTGACGTTACCAACAGGTTACCGATCCACCTGAAAGAGATCGGTGGTGGCAGCATAATTTTTCTATTTGTGATATTGTGGGCCTGAGGGTGACTGAATCGAGGTATATATACGTTCCTGACGTGCCGCAGTAGACGACATAAATTAGGGCAGCTGGGCTCCTTTTCTTATCCTCTGGCAATACTGGGGTTAGCCAGCAGGATAAGAGGGCGCCAAAGAGCTGCAGGTTCTGACAAAGTTTTCGTGACAGCAGCATTCTGGAAGAGTTTTCCTGTGCTCACTCCAGTTTTGTGACTGCTATACAACGTGCTGAGATGAGCGCTTTACGCAATGTTTTGGTGCTGTGCTTGACCGGTTCACACATGGAGCGTTTTTCTCTATCTTTTTTCTTTTTATAGAATATTTAGACACTCAGTTTTATGTTGCCTTATATAAGGCAGCCGTGATATTTTGGATATGAACAATATTATTAACTAATTTTCTATGTGATTTCTCTTTCGAACTGTAGAAGAGTTATCTTGGTTATAAGACCATCACTATCTGGGCAGTAAATTGATACTGTAGTCAGGGGCCTGAGTTTAGCAGTGAAAACCAGGTTTTAATTAGATTGTTTAAAATTTACTAAATTGTTTTATTCTTTTCACAGATGATGTGGTATTATACAGAATACATATGAAAAGCAAGTTATCATCCCAGAAATATTATCAGCCCTTCACATCAAGGATTCGTCATCTGATGCTGTTAAACAATCTCCCGATTCACCGCAGAATGTTCAGCAAAATGAAAGTCACACGAGGGGTGTTCAGCAGCAAAGGGCTCATATAGAGGAGAAGCCATATTTATGTTCAGAATGTGGGAAATGCTTTAATCAGAATTCACAATGTGTTATAAATGTAAAAACTCAGACAGGGGACAAGCCATTTTCTTGTTCAGAATGTGGGAAGTGTTTTATCAAGAAATCAAATCTTGTCCTACATCAAAGAATTCACACAGGGGAGAAGCCGTTTTCATGTTCAGAATGTGGGAAATGTTTTATCAAGAAATCAAATCTTCTTGTACATAGAAAAACTCACACAGAAAAGAAGCCATATCCATGTTCAGAATGTGCAAAGTGTTTTACTTGGAAATCAGAGCTTGTTGCACATGTAAGAGCTCACACGGGGGAGAAGCCGTATTCATGTTCAGAATGTGGGAAATCTTTTGCCAAGAAATCAATTCTTGTCACACATCAAGTAACACACACAGGGAAGAAGCCTTTTTCATGTTCAGAATGTGGGAAATGTTTTGCCCATAAATCAACTCTTATTTATCATGAGAGAATTCACACAGGGGAGAAGCCATTTGCATGTTCAGAATGTGGGAAATGTTTTATCCAGAAATCATATCTTGTCTTACATCAAAGAATTCACACAGGGGAGAAGCCATTTTCATGTTCAGAATGTGGGAAATGTTTTATCTGGAAATCGGATCTTCTTAGACATCTGAGAACTCACACAGGGTAGAAGTCATTTTCATGTTCTCTATGTGGAAAGTGTTATCTGCGAAAGTCTCTTCTGATTGCTCATAAAAAACTCACACAGAAAAAAAATCATATCCATAACTTAAATCTGTTTAGACATCATAGAACTCGCACACAAGGAAGCAGACATTTTATTCAATTATCATATACCAATAGAGAAGGTTTCTGACTCCTTTTTACCTTGTATGTATCAAAATAATCCATGGTATGTCTCAATTATCAAGATTTTACTAAGTTTTTTTCTATGCAAATACATATAAAATCAGTCTCAGAGCAGGCAAGTAAAGATACATCAAGTTATTACATTTATTTTTACAGGTGATCAATTTCAATGTGAATTGTGACATTAAAATCCCTAGAGTCATAAATAATCCCCTCTCAAGGATGTGGTATTTTTAGTCCAAGTATGTGATTCAGTTTACTGCAAGGTGATAACAACTATGTGGGAAATCTCAGATCAGGGTTACTTTTATTCTTGAGAGCATATGGCTATAGACTGGATCATTTATAATCCTAGCCCATAAAACCAGAGTTTATCTGAAAACAGGAATGGCGGTCGCCCCATATCCTCTGTTCATAGAAGCCCACATATGCTTCACATTAAATATTGCAACTACCTCTAAAGTGCAAGTGCAGTAAATCAATCGGGGTGTATCCCCATCCCACCATCCTTAGACTTACCCATATCAGGGGAGAGATGTCCAGGTGCCCCCAGACGTGTTTCGCTATAGGCTTTTTCAGTGGGGTCCGCATTCTCCAACCATACGCCACCTATTTATGCCCCTCATACCTGGCGTCTCGCTGAACGCCCCACTCTAGCTCCGCCTCCTCATTACCGGCTTCCGGCCTATCTCCAGCTGGAGAGTCAGTGATCATCTGACATCATCCAGCCAATGGAGATGCTTGCTGCCGCGTTCAGTTAAATCCCCCAAAGGATGACATCTTTGAGGACACTGCATGTTCTCTCCCGTGTTTCCTCCTGGTTCTCCAGTTTCTTCCCACATGGTAATGGTGATTGTGAGTCTCAGCGGAGATAGTGATGATGATGTCTGTATAGCTGTGGAATTAATGCTGCGATATAAGTGAGTAAAATAAATACATTGAGACACAATACAAGAAATAATACAATTGTTACTTTCAAGTTAAAGTTGCACGTCATACAAGAGATGATGGTTCAGTGTTCAGTTAGCAATCAACATCACAATCAGCAAATAGAATCCAGAGAACATCAACTTTGTGCGCAGAACATGATACATTAATGTAAAATTGTATCCTAAAACTTGTTAACAATCAACAAATTGCTCTAAAACTTCCATTCTTGTATACAGGTTTGTCTATGTGTCGTCCTTTTGATGGTACGATATTTCATCAGAACTTGTGGAGTTGCCATTGCCCTGGTCGGCATATTGTGTATAAATATACAGGTTTGTAGCAATTTGTTAGCACACCTTAGGCTTAAATACTAGGAATAGTACTTTGAGGTTGTGGTCAAAGTATGATGGTACCACAGTCACAGGATAAAAAAAACTTAGGCTTTGCCTCCCTATTCCAATCTCACACGTTAAGGTGGTCATCCACCACTCGGATACAGTTACTGTTTTTCATAGAACTTCTGTAGTTTAATGCCCCTAAAGATGATCATATACCATTTGTGCCAGTTTCACATTGTTTTATACCTTCCTGTCCCCTGGTATCAGCTCTGCTGGCACAGCTTTTCAAGATTCCTCTGCTTCCTTCTCACTATATTTCCCATCAGCCCCTGTGCTGGGCTGCAGGCCAGCAGACCTGTAACCCTTCCTAACTCCTCACTTCACTCACAGCATCAGAACAATCTTCTGTATAGGACACAGGCAATAGAAAGAATGCACAAAGCACCAGAACAACAGCGCTGGTAATTAACATTATCCCCTACTCCTCACTGAGTAATGGATGCATTCATAAACACGGTGGCTCAGTGGTTAGCACTGCAGTCTTGCAGCACAGGGGCCCTGGGTTCAAATCCCACCAAGGACAACATCAGTAAGGAGTTTGTATGTTCTCTCCGTGTCTTCATGGGTATCCTTTTGGGTTCTCAGGTTTCCTCCCACTCTAAATAGACGTATGGGAGCATTAATGTTAAAATAGTTCTGTACCTAGAAAAATCATTCATACTGGCAGTAAGATGGTGAGAGTGGTGATAAACATAAATAAAAGGTAAAACAAAAAACCCAACATCATAACTAAGGGGAAATCGATCTGAGAAAGTCTTGGCTCCTAAGTGGAGATTAAGATACTCTAAGGCAATTCACTAGGACAGTGATGGCGAACCTATGACACGCGTGTCAGCACTGACACGCCTAGCCATTTTCAGTGACACGCGGCCGCCGGAGAAACTACAGGGCCAGGTGCAGTAGCTGAGGGAAAAAAAAAATGTGCCGGAGGTCTGTAGGCCAGAACAGCAGAGCTCCGGCACAGAGCGTCTAGTCCTGGGACTTCCGGTAGGCGGAACTTCCGGCTGGCACAGCAGGGAGCAGCGGAACGCTGCGGGGGACGCATATCTGAGGCCCTGAGATCGCTGTCTGGAGGTCCAGTGATTACAACCATCCTCGAGTGAAAGGTTCTGGGCAGAATCTGGGGTGTCATGAATGTGTGATTGGCCATTACTGAGATAAGTGAGGGGGAGGCTGGAAGAGGCCTGTGCTATGGGTGCCGTTTCCCGCCATTAATTTACATAAGGAACGCCATCTTGCAGCATAGTACAGACTCCATTTCACCACTATTACTGTTGCGCACCCTATTAATCCCTATTTCTGCTTATTAACTCTGCCCTTTCCTAAAAGACAGTTAACCCCTAATTGCCTGCAGGGCTATCTATAAATCTTCTGTCACTGCCCCTCTGATGGAGAAGCCAAAAAAAACAAGGTTAAGTAAAGGAAGTGGTAGTAGCAGTAGCCGACCCTTTCAAGAGACATGGACTGAGATGTATGGCATTATAGAAAAAAATGGCAGATCATTTTGCGTTCTATGTAGTGAAACGGTAGTAAGCAGAACGTGGAATAGAAATAGACATTTTGAAACTAATCATTCCCAGCTCTTGAAAAAAAGTGAGGATGAAAGGAAGGAATACATTTCCAGGCAGCTACAACTTCATAAGAGCCAATCTAATTCCATCCTTCAATTTGTAAAAAGCTCTACAAATGTAACATCTGCAAGTCTGAGCATTGCTCACTCCATAGCTCAGCATGGAAAAGCCCTCAGTGAGGGAGAATTTATTAAAGAAACTCTCTTAAGATGTGCACCAGTTCTATTTCACGATATGCAGAATAAAGATGCAATTAGTACCGTGTTTCCCCGAATATAAGACAGTGTCTTATATTAATTTTACCCCCAAAAGTCCCACCCTGACTTATTTTCGGGGTATGTCTTATATTTCCCTCCCTAACCCTAACCCTAGCCCTAACCCAGGGGCATACACATACAGGGGCACACTCACACATACAGGGGCACACTCACACATACAGGGGCACACTGACCTGGGCTCCTCCGACCACCGGGGACCGCAGCACATCCCAGGCATCCACATGCCTGAGGACCGCAGCACATCCCGGGCACCTCCGACAGCACATCCCGGGCACCTCCGACAGCACATCCCGGGCACAGCAGCACGCAGGCTGGGCATCGTCGCGTCGCACAGACAGCCCGGCCTGCACACGTGCCGCTGTCCTGGCCAATCACAGGCCAGGAGCTGCCTGGGGAGCCAATGACAGGCCAGACTGACGTCATGCAGCGCGACTGGCTTGTGATTGGCCTCTGGGAAGTTCCTGGCCTGTGATTGGCCGGGACAGCGGCGGGGGATTTAAAATACCCGCCCTGCTCACCCAGGCACCGGGAACACAGCAGGGGCACCGGAGACAGCAGCGGTAAGTATGAGATATTCCCCTGGGCCCCCCCCCCCACCAAATTTTCCCTGAAAATAAGTCACCCTGTCTTATTATCGGGGTATGACTTATATTAAAAAAATTGCCCCCAGCCCTGCCCTGTCTTATAATCGGGGGTGACTTATTTTCGGGGAAACACGGTAAGAGAATATCTGAGTTACCACTCAGTAGAAATATCATAAAAGACCGAATAATGAGACTGAACACAAACGTACAACATCAATTAAAGGAAGACATAAGTAATTGTAAATATTTTTCGATCTCTGTAGATGAAACTACTGGATGTCACATCACATGCACAGTTGGCCATAATTGGTCGATATTCTGATGGTCTCACAATGAGAGAAGAGTTGATAAAGTTAGTATCAGTGCCAACAAGTACATCAGGAAGCGAAATATGTAAGGTTGTTATGCAAACATTCTGTGACCTAAGCATTGATATCTCTAAAGTTGTGTCAGTGACGACAGATGGGGCACCAAACATGGTGGGGAAAAAAGTCGGATTTGTTACATTGTTTACAGAAGCTATTGGACACCCGATTGTGCCTTTTCATTGTATTATCCATCAGGAGGCTTTATGTGCCAAGGCAGGATTCACTGACTTAAACGACTTAATGTCAGTTGTTACAAAAATAGTTAATTTAATAGCTGCTCGCCCCCTTCACAAGAGAGAATTTTCTGCACTTTTACTGGAGGTTGATTCCACCTACAGTGGACTGCTGATGTACAATAATGTAAGATGGCAAAGTTCTTGAGCGCTTTGAAGAAATTAAGGTATTTCTTGAGGATAAGGATCTGGGAAACTTTCCTCAGCTCTATGATTATCAGTGGGTCAACACCCTGATGTATTTTACAGATCTCTCTGTTCATATTAATGAACTGAACTTAAAGCTACAAGGTTTTGGCAAAAGTATTGACGTTATGTTTGGATACATAAAGGCTTTTGAAAGTAAACTTAAAATTTTCAAGCGAGATGTAGAAACTAAAACTTTTCCTCGAGTAACAAAGTATTTGGAGAAGGCCAGTAGTGCAGCTGTACAAAATGAAATGGAACCCTTGCATATAAAGTACCAGCATGTTTTCGACTCCTTACTTGACCAGTTCAGTGATAGATTGAATCAATTTAGAAGCCTAGAACAGACCATGAAAATAATTAAGTATCCTGATGTAGTAGTCTACAGTAGCTTGGAATTAAATGGTTTCCAATGGATACAAATTGATGATTTGGAGATGCAACTTGCAGAATTTCAGGACAGCATCTGGGGTCAGGTGTTTGTTGACTTGAGGTCAAAGCTTGAGAATCTAGAAAGGTGCCGCTTGGAGAATCAAGAGGAGTGCCACTATGAACAGGAAATTTGGAGTGCCTGGAATCGGTTACCAGACACTTTTAGCACCCTGAAAAATATAGCAATGGCTTTACTTACTATTTTTCCCTCTACGTACTTTTGTGAGACCTTATTCTCAGCATTAAATAATATCAAAACCAACAAAAGAAACAGATTGACAGATAACCTTAGTAGCGCTTGCTTGGCCTTGAAGTGTAAAAAAATACCAACCTTCCATTGAAGATTTAGCCAATGAAATTCAGCAACAAAAAAGTCACTAAATCAGTGATGGCGAACCTGTGGCAGAGGGTCCTCTGGGGATATGGCCGTAGGTGTGCCTGAAGTGGGAACGCTTCATCCCCCACAAACGCATAGTTGAAATGATGGCTTGTCTCTTCATTTGAGGGCAAGTTCAGGCCACCTCTCCTTAGTTCTTGTGCCAAGGAGCAGTGGGCGAACACACCCCATCTGAGATTCGCCTGTTCATTCCAACGTCCACGTAGAGGAACTCATATTTCGCATCCACCAGGGCCATGAGGACTATACTAAAATACCCTTTTGTAATTATAATATAAAGAGCCCGAGTTGGGGGGTTTCCATCCAAAGCGCCACCGCAGTTTGGGAAGTTCCACCGGCTTTCAAAGCCTCGGGCTACTTGCACCAATTCTGCGGGTGTTTCTGGCAACTGCATATAGGATGGCAGCAGAGCACTCCAGATGGCCTCACACGTCTCAGGGATCAGGAGGCTCAGCAGGGACAGTGATACACGTGACGTGTATGTGAGGTCGGTCCTTGACCGGCCTGTAGCCAGGAACCGCAAAGTAATTACCAAACGCTCCTCAGCTGATACAGATCGACGCATGACAGTGTCCTGACGGGCTATCAAAGGCCCAACGCGCTCCAAAAGGAAGGTGAAAGAGTCCTCGGACATACGGAGGTAGTTCCTGAAATCATGCGGATTATTATCCTCCAGCTCACGCAACAGCTGCATGTGGCTACGGGTGTCCCGGAGGCGAAGCCAATCCCGACTCCACACACGCCGTTGTCTGTGTCGCCGCAACCTTTCATATCTATCCTCCAGCCACAATTGCTCTTCCACCAAGGCAAGAGCCACGAAAATAAACATCTCCATCAGGGTCAAACATCATCTCACGTATCAGCACCTGTATATGATAAACAGAAATTATAAGTAAAATGTAAAATAGTTTCACATGTTTGCATATAAAGTAGGCCTCACAATACTCGGACTGCACACTAGGGCAAAGCATATACAAACAGTCGTGTGCGTACAACACATATCATTTTTACCATTGCAAGCCCATCAAGCACAGTGGCCCGAAAACAAAGGAAACATGCTCACTGATCAGCTCGGTCCATCCTTGGGCACTTTGTAGACGTAAAATTAATTAAGCTTCAGGCCATATCTGGGGCAAAAATGTACATGTGTCACCACAAAGCAGGTCTATCCATGTCAGTAAAATAATGTAGTATACCATATGTTTACACTTCTACACTCTGTAAGTAAAGACTTACCACAGTCTTTGTGGGTGAGTAATCTCAGATGCCACGAAGAAGAGTATACATGACTCATCATGGAGTGGTCAAGGGCCAGATGTGTTGGCAAGGGTGGATCTCCACATCTAGACATTAGGTGCTGTCAGAAGGCTCAATCCATGCCTGATACTAGCCATGTAGGTCCCAGAGTGTGTTGGCCCCAAACAGTATCATATGTCCGCTAATTTGTTCATCACCGCTAACAAACACTCAACCATCCTGCAACCATGATCCTGTATGGCAAATGGAAACAACAACATTACTTCAAAAACTACAATGTGCCAATGTAGCTGAACAACATGCATTTGAGACCACACAATAGTGTTAGTCAAAATCATTGTTTCTCAAAACTGACAACACATGGCCGTCACGTACAGTACACTATAGCGTTTAAAAATGTTCTTTGCCTTACGCTTTAAAGACGCATCAACATCCATGTTTGCACACAACTACTTACTTGATGTCTCTGGGCAGCAAGTGTGTCGGACATCCGCCGTGAGCACATTTTATCTGTGATTCAACCAATCACAACGCTTTGTCGTCACGTAATCAGCAGGCGCACGGTGTTCGGTAAGTGTACTCACACGGGTATCTTTGCATGGTAATGTTTTTTGGGAGACGCTGTTGCTGTTGCCACATGCTGCTTAGGCGCATTGTAAGTCACTTCAGGGAGCGGCATGTAGAAGTGTATTTAGTGTTCTGAATTAGTTTTTCATTCAAACCTATCTGCACTACACATTGTAAAATAGTTATGTAGCCATGTCTATGTGCAATGCAGAACGTTGTTCGGGTGGGCTACTTCGGTGTTGGAGGTGTGTGTTTTCCAATGGTCATGGCCCATCATGACTATATTTTGGTTATTCTTATCTTCACATAACCATACATAAATTAACATCACAGCTTATTGTTGCCTCCTTCAGCAAGGGTGGCCCACATGCCAACATACATGATCCACACATGTTATTTCCGTGCCACCAGAGGGGATGTAGATACAGAGTATTGTCTGATGTATGCTGGCCATGTGTTGGACACCATGAATGTTTATATGTTAAAATTGTTCACAGATGGCAGGTTATCCGGAATTTGTGACCCAACTCCTCGCTTTGTATCAGGAGCACGAATGCCTGTGTTGAACGGCGCTGTCTGAATATCATGACCTGGCAGCGCGGGGTGCGGCCTACAGACCACTTGTGGCGCTGGCACAACGCCTCCAGCCCCACAAGAGGTGGGACGCTATGAAGGTTGCCGAGAAGATCAAAGGCCTGTGCACCGTGTACCAGCGGGCCCACAAAAAGTACACGGAGGCACGGTCCGGGGCTGGAGCTGAGGAGGTCCCAAAGCCCACTTTGTGGTACTATGACCTCCTCACCTTCACCCTGGGCCAAGAGGGGCAGCGTGGAACACGGTGCAGCATGCGGCGTCGGCAGCCTTCACTAGGCCCACCCCAAGACCCATCCCCGCCTCGGGAGGTGGGTAATTGTGTTTGTATGTGTGAGGGGTCCACCATGTTTGCTACACAGGTGTGATTGGCTGCATGCATTTCCTAATCAACCTTGTCCATCTGTTTTACCTTTGTCTTTCACTGGTCTGTAAAAGGCATCTTTTTGGGTATGTGCCCACAGGCGGGTTTAGAAGCACTCCGGAACCCACCTAAACCTGAGGATCATACAGTCCTTCACAGTAGACTAGCTACGTGTTTTTAAACTTTGGGGGAGGTAGATTGTGTGTATTATGTTTTTTTTTGTGTTGGTAAAGGTTTGTTTTTAACCCGTATGTTCTAGATGCGTGTTTCCTGCGTTTGTCCCATTGACTGTAGGTAAAACGCAATAACAAGTTAGCATACTTTTCAAAAAGGTAAGTGTTTGCAGCATGGCTTACCAGCTGTAAAAACGCTGCTAAAACTTCCTGTGGGCACATACCCTTCTTTTTATTGTGTGTGTGGCTGTTTATATTGTTTTAGTTATTTTTTTTCCTAGATATATTGCTTCCGCAGGTGAGTATACGTCACTAATGCAGTTGTTATCCATTTGAAACTCTCTACTGTTCTCTTTGTCTCCGTGGTTTTCTACATGGTATGTTGTGTGTTTGGTTTGATGGTGTATGTTTTTTGGACAATTGTGATCACTGATACTGCTTCATGTTTTTGATGTTTTTTTTTTCTTCTTTTTAAGGCCCCTCTGGCGCCTGGTTCCAGTGAAGAGGAGTCAGCAGCTGGCGAGGCTCTCCCATCCACATTTGCGGGAGAGCCAGTGCCTGGGACCAGTGGTGGGGGGCCGGGCCCAGGGCCCAGCTCTGAGATTCATCAAAGAAGACCACCTGCCCCACCAAATACGAAGCTGGGTGCCTGGGCAAAAAAGGTCCTTCTCGACCTGTGAGAGTACACCCGGCTCTGGTTTCGGGTATGTCGCCAGCGAAATGCTGGGCCGGATGGAGCCAGAGCAGCGAAACATCGCAGAGTGGGCTATGTCTCATGTCCTGGAGGCAGGCGTAGTTGGGTCGCTGCGATGGGGGGCCATGATGGCCGTCCCACAGAAGACCACCCCATGGCCCACTGCGCCCGCCAGACGCAAGGTGAGGAGGTCCCGACCTCCGATTACTACACCTCCCCCAAGAAGAGCCACCCGCAAAACAGCATCCTCCCATGGTAAATGGGTGTACCATGAGGAGGGGGGGGCGCCATTGTCGGATCCAGCAGAGGATGATGAAAAGAGCAGACACTACTAGCCAATGCACTACGTTGCCCTTATGGACTGGCCACAGGCTTTGATTGTACACCCTTTTTTGTTTTTTTCCCAGAATTATGGCTCATTTAGCCCTTTTTTGATATTATTTTGTTTAAAAAAATAAATAAATTTGTGTTAAATTGCACTATGTCCATATCTGTGTTACCTACACAAGTGTGTGGAGTGGGCGGTTGGATGTGTGGTATATATTGGGTACATTCAGCCCACATTGTGGGCAATGGCAGGAGTGATGGGACACTATGTGGCCTTGTTGACTATGTCCCAACATAGAGCTGGAATTCAAATGTGGGTCAGACTGTTAGCCCAATGTAAATTGTGTCACCAAAACGTGTGTGTTGTCAGCAAGGACCTAACAGGATTTTGAACACAAGCTTTAATTCACCAACACCATGTGTGGCACACAGTGGCCGAAAACAACACAATGCTGGGTTTGTTTAGGAGTAGCCACAACACACTCCCCACGGTCCCAATGTGGAACACTATAAGAAAAGAGGCCAACAGGGCCTTAAAACAGAAAAACTGCCAACAGGGCAACTGGGGTAACACAAAGTCCAACATGGACCAAAGTTTGGATGGGCATGTTAGCCCATTAATACTCATGGGCGGATGGGTTTCAGCCCATGCCGCCATGTGGTTGCTGGAGGGAGGCAAGCATGGCACCCAACCGAGCAAGATATTGCTGGCTGTGTTGGTGTGCCCTCTCCATCATTTGGGCAACCTCCTGGTGTGCCACCAGGACCTCCTGAATAGTAGGGACACCTGTAGGAGGAATTAGCCACACATTAGTTTTAGACAGTAGCTAGCGATGGTTCTTGGACTCACACTAAATGATAGTACTTACGCTCTTCCTCACCATCATCATTCCCATGAGGAGGTGATGGAGATGTGCTCAGAGTCCAGCCAGTGGCACGTGCACGTTCTCCGTCTGCACAAAATTATTACAAAATAACCTGTCACAATAAGCAAATACTGATGGCCACAGAACACAGCACTAATTACAGTGTAAAGGCCATATGCAGCAACAACAACAATTACCACCATAGCCAACAAAGGCAGGCTCTATTGGAGGGTGTGGGGACATGCCCACCCCACCACCCCAGGGCTCGCCACAGAGCTGGACACACTGGGTGGTGGTGTTACTCCTGGGCTGGGGGTGTGTCGCCACAGGATGGGGCTGTGTGGCACAAGGGGGCCTGGGCTGGAAGAAGACAAATCTTCAGGCACTGCAGGTGAGGCCATGTGCTCACCCTCTGGCCCTGGGAATGGTGGAGTCCCGGGTGGGGATGGTGTTGCTGGGCCCTCGGGGCCCGGAGGTGTAGGTGGGCCAGGTCCCGGTGAGGACTGGGGCCCCTCTCCCGAGGCCGATTCATCCTCATCTGTATTTAAAAACAGGATGACACAGCTTTAAGAACAAAGGAACACAACATAGGGAGGACAACTTGTGTGTGTCACTAATACCGAATACTTAGAGAATAATTTGAGAAGAGCGGGCTGTCAGACAATAACGAAATTTCTCAGTTGCCAGTTTCAGTTACAGACCCAAGACTGTCAAAGCAACTAATACAGCCATCACTTTATTCACCACATTACGGCTTTTGCTGCTGACTACCCCTTGACTGGTAGAGAAGGGGGAAAAAACCCAAAGCCTTCCGAACCGCACAACGAAATCAACTTCTGTAATTGAATTTATGAACAGGCCCAGATCCACTGAGGAAATAAAAAAGGGGCCTGAAAGCAGCAGTTCCCATTGAACTCCTGTAAAAATTGCAGCCAAACCAGCATATCTGCATGCATATCCCTAGTGATTCGGATACGTGCAAAATGCGACGATAGCCCTTTCCTACTATTGTAACAGCGCCTACAAAAAAAACCTTCCTCATGGACATAATCTGCAACAAAAAGTTAAGGCTTCCCAATAAGGACTGCAGCTCGTGAAGGGTAACCTTTTTCTAGCCAACACCTGCTGAATGTTGCAGGCAAGCATTCCCACTTTCTCTTCAGAAAGGAGCACCTCCATGAACTCAGAATCGAGAACGATTCCCAAAAAAGTCAAGGACACAAATGGTCCAACTGACTTTTCCATGGCCAATGGGATTCCAAAAGCATCCGAAAAATATCCTGAAAATTCAGCACTACCCGGCTGCGCTCCAACGAAACAACAGGGTTGAAAAATCGAAAATCATCAAGGAAGTGCAAGATGCCATTCGACTGAACCATAAACTCTGTGACCCAATGTAAAAATAACGCAAAAGCTTCAATATAAAAACGAGAGCGCAAAGCCGAAAGGCAAGCATTTGTCAACGACAAGACATGTACTGAAAAAGGAGACCTAAGGAGTTAAAACCCGCCGGGGTAGCTGGCAAAATCTGGAACGCTGATTTAATATCAGCACACGCCATCAGGGAATGTCCCCTGAATTTTTTACAACACTCCAACCGCCACAGCAACTGATGTATAAGATACTGATGCCAAATCCGAGGATAACTCAACATTCAAGGAAGGAGCAACAGGTTACGATAAGTGATGGGAGATTCAATAAAACCCAGGGACGGACACAGACTGTAGTGGGCCCCTGTGCAAGAAATTTTTTTGGCCCCCCCCTTCATAGTACATCAAGGTTATGTAAATATATAGACTTATAAATATTACAATGTTGTGTATTTTAGAGAAAATCTGCACCTTATCAATTCTAGCCATGGGTCTTCCCACACTAAATTGGCTGAATATATAATACTAGCTGTAGTACCTGGCTACGCCCGGGTTAATAAATAACTGCTGTTAGCTATAACAAAATAGAATTTGAATGTGTCATATTAATGACCTGTAGGAAAATAGAAGCTGAGCTGTGATTGGTTGCTATAGGCAGCCTAATAAATCTCCAGCCAACAGTAAACCCTCCCCCTGGCCGGGCAGTATATGTTACCTCACACATACACATAATAGACAGCTCATGTGACTGACATCTGCCTTAATTCCCTATATGGCACATGTGTTGCACATTGGCTGTTTTTAATCAGATGTTTATGTTTGGAAATTAAAGATAGCAGATGTATGAGGCGAGCTGTGTGAGGTGATTTGTGCACATCTGTGTCTGTCTGTGTGGTGTGTGTGTGTCCCTGGGGTGTGTGTGTCCCTGGGGTGCGTGTGTCCCTGTGGGGGGGTCCCTGTGGCGTGTGTCCTTTTGAGGGGGGAGGGGTGTCTCTGTGGTGTGTGTCCATCCCTATGGGGTCTGTATGTTCCTGTGGGGTGTGTGTGTGTGTGTCTCTGTATCCCTGTGGGGTGTGTATGTCCCTGTGGTGTGTGTGTCCCTGTGGGGTGAGTGCATGTGTCCCTATAGGGTGTGTATGTGTGTGTGTGTCCCTGTGAGGGGGGGGTGTCTGTGTGGTGTGGGTCTCTGTGTTGTGTGTGTCTCTTTGTGGTGTGTGTTTGTGTTCGGGTGCGTGGTGAGTATCCAATGTTGGGGCTCCACCTTAGCTGTTACTCTTTGTGTGCATGTGGTGTGTATACATGTCCCCGTGCGTGGTGAGTATTCCATGTCAGGGCCCCACCTTAGTGACTATATGCTGGTATATGCTGTTAGTCTTTGGGGCTGTCATTAAGCCCCTCTCATTCACAACTGTCAACTGGTAACTGTCACTTTCTCTCCATTATGTAGATAGGGCCAAAATTGTTTGGTGAACTGGAACGCGCGGGGTTAAAATTTCACCTCACAACATAGCCTATGACGCTCTCGGGGTCCAGACGTGTGACAGTGCATCATTTTTGTGTCCAGAGAGAATAATCCATAGTCCCCCGGATTGTCCCGGAGTGATGAAACCGGATGGCAGAGAGCTGCCATCCGGCTCCATCCGGCCCCATAGGCTACTATGGGGCCAAAAACCGGTCCGGGGCTGTCTGGTTTACACCGGACAGCCCCGGATCAAAAAAAAACGTGGTGTGAAGCCAGCCTAAAACACAGCAAAACCTGAGGTATTTCCACTTTCTTCACCAATCAAAAACCAATGTGTTGGGACAGCTAAGGGTATGTTCACACAGCGCATTTTTGCTGCGGTTTACCATTGGTTTTATGGTAATGTATGCGGTTTTGATTTCCAGCAAAACCAATGTGTTTCACATTGTGCTGTGCCCACACATTGGTTTTTGTTCTCTGGAGACAGTGTAAACACCACAGGATTTGCTGCATTTTTGTTTTCCAGCAAAACCTATGATTCTAGGATTAGCTCCCAACACATTGGTTTTTTGCTTGGTGAAAAAAAGTGGAAACACCTCAGGTTTTGCTGTGTTTCAGGCGGCCGTCACACGCACAGATATCCCGCAAGATATCGCTTGAACGCGGCAGATTAAACATCGCGTAAGCGATGTCTGTGCGTGTGACGGCAGGATACGACGAGCGAGATCTGATCAAATCGCAAAATCGAGATCTGAGGCCCGGTCCTCAGATCTAGCGATTTACGATTTAGCGATCTGCTTCATCGTGGTGTATAACACCACGATGAGCGATCTCCCAGCGGCAGAGCCTATGCTGGGAGATGGTAACTATGGTACACGTCGGGTAACTAAGCGACGCACGGCGCCTAGTAACCCGATGTGTACCATAGTTACCAGCGAGATCGCAGCTCCGCATCGCTGGTGAGTCTGTCTGTGTGACATCTCACCAGCGATGTGAGCGATATTGTAAGCGATCGCGCGTGCACGTGATCGCTTACAATATCGTTCAAGATATCTGTGCGTGTGACGGCCGCCTTAGAAAGAGCATGTGATGGTGGGTTTACACACACCAATTTCTGTGTCCAATATCTGAACAGATCTCTGGTTGCAGTGAAATCATGGATACATTGCTCCATGTTGTACACAGCCACAAAATGGAACTATGTGTCCATGATTTCACTGCAACCAGAGATCTGTTCAGATATTGGACACAGAAATTGGTGTGTGTAAACCCACCATCAATTCTTTGCTGCACTTTTGCTAAAGTGGAAACACCTGTGGTATTTCCATTTTCTGTAGAGAAAATAAAAAGTGTGTGTGTGAAAGCTTTTCCCTGATCACATAGGTTTTGATGGAAACCAAAAACTCAGAATTAGGGTATGTGCCCACAGGCCCGAGGCAGCACACAGGGGCCCCAGGTGGCCCACTGCCTGGGGCCCCTATATGTTGCCTTGGGCCACTTTGTGCTGCCTGGGGCTCCTGTATGTTGCCTTGGGCCACTTTGTGCTGCCTCGGGCCCTCATGTGTTGCTTGGGGCCCTGTGCACGGCTTGGGGCCATGATCTACAGCTGCTGTGGTATACGGAGAGTTATAATCTGGCCTAGGCTTGTTTATACCCCGGGGTATAGTTTGGGCTAGCCCAGAATATACCCGAGGTATATTCTGGGCTAGCCCAAACTATACCCCGGGGTATAAACTGGGCTAGGCCACAATATACTCGGGGTATAATCTGGGCTAGGCCACTTTAACCCGGGTATATTCTGGTCGGGGGGTTAGTCTGGCCTGTTACACCGGAACCTGGAGGTCTGTGAATACCTGAACTGTGCCATTAAACTGTGTGCTGTGTGAGCAAATACCTGAGTCACTGCCTTCTGTCGTGCCGATCATAACCGCTACCTTACACTGTAAAGCGGGTGGGAGATTCCAAATGAAGGAGGCGGCGATGAAGGAAGAATAAGACCGCCCAGTGGGGTGTGTGCTGCTGCATCGAGGAGGGGCAGAATGGAGCCTGGGGCTGCCTTTTCAGTCCCCAGCCTCAGGGACTTCTGTAAGTTATTATTCTGCTGTTTTATAGGGTGGATTTAGCTCAGAGAGGGATAGATAGGGAGCAGCTAGGAAGGTGCAGGGACAGGTAGTGATAGTGTAGGGGCTTAGATCCAGGTGACAGGTTCCCTTTAAAGCATTGTGAAGCCGGGTGCGCTCTGCTGCAATAAGAGCATTAGTGTGAAAATGGCAGGTAATCAGCCATATACACCAGCATCATTAAATGAAAAACATATACCTTTCTTCAGCGGCTGTAGAGATGTCATCCTCAGAGCATTGTGCTGCTGGGGCAACATCAAATTTATCCAAAGACTTCAACCCCCCTACATACATTAGGATGTACTGTCACTTTCTGCTGAAATGCCTCATCGTAGCTCAGCCATGCTCAGCCTCCATACTTTCTATATACATTGAGAATAACATCGAGGTGCTGGAATAAGCCAGCACAGTGACACACATGGAAGTCTCCTATCCACATTCAAATCTGACTTTTCTTCCTTCCTAACAAGATTAAAATTGGGCAGCATTGAAAAAAAAAAACTATCATTTTAATCATGCTGTCATATTTTGTCTTTCATAGCATTAGTTAAATGAAAGCCAAGGGGGGATATTTTACCTGCGATGCCATCCTTCAGCAGGGTTTCTGATATTACAGAAAACTTACTGTAGCTGAAGCAGGAAGATCTGTCTTGAGGTATCCGTCACACGCCGCAATCTCGCCTGGAGATCATAAAGCTCGTAAAATTGCCTCACGGTTGCAGCGTGTGATTTGGGAATTTCACGGCGATAAATCGCTCCTCGGCCGTCGCCTGATTCCTGAACAGTGCTCAGTAATCAGCCGCAATCGTTAAGGCGATATTTCTGTGTTGTGGCGTGTGACAGGGCGATAGTGATGGCAAGAGCGTTGTCTGTGATTTCCCGTAGGCGTGCCACAGCGTGCTGAAGTCCGCATCCCATCTGAGATGATTGGTGTGGGCTACTGTGTTCCCATTGGCTGTCAGTTGACACCGCGCCATGTTTGAAGAGCTGTCCATTCTGCACCACACACATGTTCAGCTACACAACCGTCCGCAAACTCAGTGCAAACTCCGATAGACAATGGTGTCATGTATTAGCCAGCCTCCCAGAGCAGGCTGACCAATCATAACGCTGTTGCATTGTCCAATGAGCGTGTATGGGGCGCGGTGTAAAGCACTGCCTCACGCCTATCTCCTCGCCGCGCTGAACTTGTACGCCCACATTGTCTTTGAGATTGCGGCGTGTGAAGCGGCGATGGAATTAGGCAAGATTGCTTCCGCTGTAAGTGAGGCGATTCCTGGAGCGACACATCGCCTTAGCTTCAGGGTGAAATTGCAGCGTGTGATGCCGCCATCGGTGATCTGATGCATCCACAAAAAACGTGAGCGCGCACGTTAGATCGCCTCATATCACCAGCCGAGATTGCGGCTTGTGACGGTACCTTTAGGCTTGGTGGTTTCCACGCAAGCAGCCAGCGCTTCTCTCACTGCTGTCTCATGTAAACTGTGAGCAAACAGAACATCATTAGCAGCACTATCTATTATTATTATTATTATTTATTTATTTACATAGCGCCATTAGGTTCCATGGCGCTTTACATGAGGATGAGGGAAACAAGAACAAGTACACTAAATCTAGTCGATCAGGACGTACAGGTACAGGAGGGGCAGGGACCCTGTCCACGAGGGCTCACAGTCTATGAGGGGTGGGTTAGGATACAGTAGCATGGGGGAATGTCAGGTATGGGGCGTTCGCCTGGGTCTCATGGCAGGTTGTAGGCTTGATGGAACAAGTGAGTCTTCAGGTGACACTTGAAGCTACTCAGGGTAGGAGAGTGTCTGACGTGTTCGGGTAGGGAGTTCCAGAGTAAAGTAGATGCCCGGGAGAAGTCCTGGACTCGGTTGTGCGAAGAGGTGATGAGGGGGGAGCAGAGGAGGAGTTCTTGGGAGGAGCGGAGGTTGCGTGAGGGTAGGTATCGGGAGACCAGGTCGGAGATGTATGGTGGAGCCAGGTTGTGTATGGCTTTGTACGCCATGGTTAGTGTTTTGAATTGGGATCTCTTGGAGACGGGGAGTTAATGAAGGGCTTGGCAGAGGGGGGAGACAGGGGAGTAGCGGGAGGACATATAGATGAGTCGGGCAGCGGAGTTGAGGATAGACTGGAGAGGTGTGAGGGAGTTAGCCGGGAGGCCATTGAGAAGGAGGTTGCAGTAGTCAAGGCGGGAGATGATAAGAGCATGGATGAGTGTTTTAGCGGTGTCGTGGGTGAGGAAGGAGCGGATCCGTGAGATGTTCTTGAGCTGGAGCCGGAGGGATGTGGAGAGGGCCTCGATGTGGGGTTTGAAGGATAGGGAGGAGTCAAGGATTACCCCGAGGCACTTGGCTTGGGGGACTGGGGAGAGGGGGCAGTCGTTGACGCAGATGGATAGGTTGGGAGGTGGGGTGGAATTTCTTGGGGGGAAGACTATGAATTCAGTTTTGTCCATGTTGAGTTTAAGGAAGCGAGCAGAGAAGAAGGATGAGATGGCGGAAAGGCATTGAGGGATTTTCGAGAGTAGGGAGGTGATGTCCGGGCCGGACAGGTAGATTTGGGTGTCGTCGGCATAGAGGTGGTACTGGAGGCCATGGGACTCGATGAGTTGCCCTAGGCCGAAAGTGTAAATGGAGAAAAGTAGGGGTCCCAGGACCGAACCTTGGGGGACTCCGACAGAAAGGGGGTAGGGTGAGGAGGAGGTGTGGGAGTGGGAGACGCTGAAGGTCCGGTCCGCTAGGTATGAGGAGATCCAGGAGAGGGCAAGGTGGGTGATGCCAAGGGATTCCAGGATCCGGAGAAGAAGGGAGTGGTCAACCGTGTCGAAGGCGGCAGACAGGTCAAGGAGTAGCAGGATGGAGTAGTGGTGTTTGTTCTTGGCGGTCAGTAGGTCGTTGGTGACTTTGGTCAGGGCTGTTTCGGTGGAATGGAGTGGTCGGAAGCCGGACTGTAGGCGGTCGAAGTGGGAGCACGAGGAGAGGTGAGAGGACAGTTCGGAGTGGACGTGTTGTTCAAGTAGCTTAGAGGCGAATGGGAGAAGAGATATGGGGCGATAGTTAGAGACAGAGGTAGGGTCAAGTGAGTTTTTTTTTAGGATGGGCGTGATTAGGGCGTGTTTGAAGGCCGAGGGGAAGGTACCAGTGCTAAGTGAAAGGTTAAAGAGGTGGGTGAGGGCTGGGATGAAAATGGAGGTGTGGTTGGGAATGAGGTGGGATGGGAGCGGGTCGTGGGCGCTGGTGGTGAGGTGTGATTTTGACAGGAGGGAGGAGAGTTGGTCTTCAGTTATGGGGGGAAGTGGCTGATGGAGGAGGAGGGCAGTGTAGGTGGGAAGGGGAGGTGTGGGGATAGTGGACCGAAGCTGCTTCTGATCTTGTCGATCTTCTCCTTGAAGAAGGTCGCAAAGTCTTCAGCAGAGATGAGGGGAGAAGGGGGAGGAGCAGGTGGGCGAAGTAAGGAGTTGAAAGTTTTGAAGAGCTGCTTGGGGTTGCGGGACAGAGAGGTTATAAGGATGAGAAGAACACTTGCTTGGCGGTAGCGAGTGCCGTCTTGAAGTCAGTGATGGATTGCTTGAACAGAGCAAAGTGTTCGGGGGTGTGAGACTTTTTCCATCTCTTCTCGGCGACTCTGGACGCCCGTCTCAGATTTTTAGTGAGGGTGGTGTGCCAGGGTTGCCTGTTAATGCGTGGAGCATGGAGAGTGAGGGGGGCGGCTAGGTCGAGAGCGTTCATTATGGTGGTGTTGTATAGGGTGGTGGCAATGTCAATGTCGTCAGCGCAGGGTATGTCGGTGAGAGGGAGGAGTGATTCAGAGAATAAAGGAAGATCAAGATCTTTTAGGTTTCGGCGAGGGTGATCAAGCTTGCGGAGAGGGGGTAGTGTGGTAGGGGAGGAGAGGGTGGAGAAGGTCAAGAGATGGTGGTCGGACAGTGTGAGTACCGAGGTTGTGAGGTTAGAGAGGGAGCAAAGGTGGGTAAAGATGAGGTCAAGCGTGTGGCCTTGTTCGTGGGTGGGAGAGGAGGACCATTGGGAGAGCCCTAGGGAGGTGGTCAAGGAAAGAAGGTTGGAGGCGGCTGGGCGGGGAGTGTCAATGGGGATATTGAAGTCGCCCATGATGATGGAGGGGATGTCAGTGGAGAGGAAGTGAAGTAGCCAGGTGGTGAAGTGGTCAAGGAAGGAGGCGGTGGGTCCGGGGGGGCGGTATATGATGGCTATTTGGAGGTTGCAGGGGGAGAAGATTCGGACTGAGTGGGCTTCGAAGGAGGGGACAGTGACGGATGGGGGATGGGGCTGAAGGTGCAGGAGTTGGACAGCAGTATGCCGACTCCACCGCCGTGTTTGCCAGAGGGACGGGGGGTGTGGGACAGGCTGAGGCCGCCGTAGGATAGTGCAGCAGGGGAGGCCGTGTCGGAGGGGGTGAGCCAGGTCTCGGTGAGGCCAAGGAATGACAGTTTCCTGGAGATAAAGAGATCATGGATGTCAGGGAGTTTGTTGCACACTGAGCGGGCATTCCAGAGTGCGCCGGGTAGAGCGGTAGGTGGGGCATGGGTTGGGGGAATGGGTCTGATGTTGGTGGGGTTGCGAGAGCAAGTGGTGGTAAAATGATAAAATCTCACCCATTCCATCCCCTGTAGTTGGGATCTGTAGTTCGCTGTCCGTGGACCCATGTTGGGCCCTGAGATTCACAGTCATGGACTCCCCAGCGTCCTCACCTAGGAAATTGTCCTGTGAAGCCCAGGCCTTGGTTGCTGGGGGCTTCTGTGGATGGGTCTGGAGTGACCCTCTGTTGGCCTGTGCCACATCCTAGCCCCGGTGACATCCCAGTGCTGCAGCGTGCAGGTGCTCGCGGTCACCACAATCTGTAGTGAAAGGGGCGCGCTTAGCCGCCGTATCACCATCCCCGACTTCTTCTGCAGCCCACGGGCTTTCACCTGATGAGATCTCGCCATCAGGATGTCCTGCGATGTATTAGTTCCTCCATGGTCATCTTCCATCTTTTGTCAGGCCACGGGCTCGTCGAACCGTAGACACCTCCTATGAGTATACCAGCCGGGACTCTCACTGTCTAGGCACCTGTCTCTTAACCGGCGTCTCCCCCGGGCCCATCTCAGCCTCCTGCCCTCGAGGCATCTCTGGCAGTTCAGGTCTTGCAGAGTCTATGTACCAACAGGTGCAGCAGGAGCTCCTCCATAGTGCCTTTATTCTTCATCTCCTCAGACATGACAGAACATTCCTGTGGGCGGGGCATAACTACTCCACTCTCCCGCACTATTACAAACCAATCAGGTGTGAACTTATCAGACAAGCAGGACAGCCAATCACAGCCATCGCCTGCTTCTGTTACCTCACAACAGGGACTCTTAACCCTTTACCATCCATCATGAGGACACCTCATGAGTATTAAGGCACCTATAATGACAAAGCACATGTAAGAAACAGATACCTCAATATGTTACCAGACAACTCAATTGGGGGCCACGAGCCCACGCAGCCCCCAATCTAGGCGATTAGTGATTACACTAGTGATGGGTAGCTCCTGAATGAGCCGACTCTTTATAGTGAATCATATGAGTCGGCTCCTGGCAGGGAGCCAATTGAAATTTAAACGGCTCTTTGCCAGTTCACGTTCCACAGTCAGTCCCCTCTTGCCCCGCCCCTCCCGGCCCCTCCCTCCCGGCAGTAGTCACTCTGATCTTATCCAGGAGACTGAGAATGCATGCTCCTCCTGCTGCTGCACATAGCACTGACTCAGGGCGCCTTCACACTGGCGTTCCCCTCCGCAGCGTTCTGCGGAGGGGAATCGCCATGTGTGCGCAGCGGCCGCCAGCTCCTATCTTTAGAATGGGGACGCACGGTGCTGCGCATGACAGCGCATGACCGTGCGCACCCATTCACTCCCATATGTGATCTGTGCGCAGGCGGATGCCGCTGCGCACACATGGTGATTCCCCTCCGCAGAACGCTGTGGAGGGGAATGCCAGTGTGAAGGCGCCCTCACAGCCCCGCCCCCCTCCAATCTGTGACAAGCAGTAGTCAGGCACTTTATTAAAGGAACACTGACATCTGGATTTAGCCTGATTATAGTTATTTACCTCTCTGAGCGAGGGAGAAACAGCGGATGTAAATGTGCGTCCCTTGTTCTCTCCCATTCACTTGAATGGAAGAGAACAAATGATCCAGCGATGCATATCGGCAGGGCAGATAAGGATCTCTTCTGCAAACATACCATGGCTGGATTGAGCATCACTGGATCGCAGGCTCGGGTGCTGCATCCGCTGTGTAAATGCACCATTAGCTGCTAGTGCAACTTGGAATAGATATGTTGTTTCTGGTATGTGAATAACCTCCCGGCAGCCCCTGTTACATGATAGCAGCCAATCTGAGGGACCAACTTCATGCACAAAACTAGTACTAGTGTTTTATGTCATAAATTGGCACATGTGTAGATTTTTACTAAAAGGTATACAATCATGGGTTAAAACACCAGAATTTGGCTTCAAATTTAAAGCCAAAGGTAACAGGAAATGAAGAGCCGTTTTCGGAGCCAAAAGAGCCAAAAGAGCCGCCTCACCAAAAAATCGCATTTTACCCATCACTAGATTACACGCTGCATCCAAACCGCTGCCAATACTGATTGTGTGATCACTCCCATCTGTGTATAACATCAGGAGACATCCACCAATAGGAACTAAGCTCCACCCCCTGATCACATGACACTGATGAGGTCATCACAGGTCCTTCAGCTCTCACAGTGCAGCAGATCCGTCCTGGTTGTAGGTGGAGGAAGATTCCCTGTCCTCCTCTATACAGGTGATTATACAGAGAACAACTGCATTATGGAGTAACATCATCGTCGTCGTCCACTAGAGGAGCCTCATTACATTACTAAGGACCGGAGACATCGCTCGTGGTCGGTGATCTCTTGTAGATGTGATCCCTTAGTTACAGGATCCATCGCTCGTGGTCGGTGATCTCTTGTAGATGTGATCCCTTAGTTACAGGATCCATCGCTCGTGGTCGGTGATCTCTTGTAGATGTGATCCCTTAGTTACAGGATCCATCGCTCGTGGTCGGTGATCTCTTGTAGATGTGATCCCTTAGTTACAGGATCCATCGCTCGTGGTCGGTGATCTCTTGTAGATGTGATCGCTCCTTAGTTACAGGATCCATCGCTCGTGGTCGGTGATCTCTTGTAGATGTGATCCCTTAGTTACAGGATCCATCGCTCGTGGTCGGTGATCTCTTGTAGATGTGATCGGTCCTTAGTTACAGGATCCATCACTCGTGTTCGGTGATCTCTTGTAGATGTGATCGGTCCTTAGTTACAGGATCCATCACTCGTGGTCGGTGATCTCTTGTAGATGTGATCGGTTCTTAGTTACAGGATCCATCGCTCGTGGTCGGTGATCTCTTGTAGATGTGATCGGTTCTTAGTTACAGGATCCATCGCTCGTGGTCGGTGATCTCTTGTAGATGTGATCGGTCCTTAGTTACAGGATCCATCGCTCGTGTGAGGTGATCTCTTGTAGATGTGATCCTTTAGTTACAGGATCCATCGCTCGTGGTCGGTGATCTCTTGTAGATGTGATCGGTCCTTAGTTACAGGATCCATCGCTCGTGGTCGGTGATCTCTTGTAGATGTGATCTGTCCTTAGTTACAGGATCCATCGCTCGTGGTTGGTGATCTCTTGTAGATGTGATCGGTCCTTAGTTACAGGATCCATCGCTCGTGGTCGGTGATCTCTTGTAGATGTGATCAGTCCTTAGTTACAGAATCCATCGCTCGTGGTCGGTGATCTCTTGTAGATGTGATCGTCCTTAGTTACAGGATCCATCGCTCGTGTGAGGTGATCTCTTGTAGATGTGATCGCTCCTTAGTTACAGGATCCATCGCTCGTGTGAGGTGATCTCTTGTAGATGTGATCGCTCCTTAGTTACAGGATCCATCGCTCGTGTGAGGTGATCTCTTGTAGATGTGATCGCTCCTTAGTTACAGGATCCATCGCTCGTGGTCAGTGATCTCTTGTAGATGTGATCGGTCCTTAGTTACAGGATCCATCGCTCGTGGTCGGTGATCTCTTGTAGATGTGATCGGTCCTTAGTTACAGGATCCATCGCTCGTGGTCGGTGATCTCTTGTAGATGTGATCGGTCCTTAGTTACAGGATCCATCGCTCGTGGTCGGTGATCTCTTGTAGATGTGATCGGTCCTTAGTTACAGGATCCATCGCTCGTGGTCGGTGATCTCTTGTAGATGTGATCGGTCCTTAGTTACAGGATCCATCGCTCGTGGTCGGTGATCTCTTGTAGATGTGATCGGTCCTTAGTTACAGGATCCATCGCTCGTGGTCGGTGATCTCTTGTAGATGTGATCGGTCCTTAGTTACAGGATCCATCGCTCGTGGTCGGTGACGTCTTGTAGATGTGATCGGTCCTTAGTTACAGGATCCATCGCTCGTGGTCGGTGATCTCTTGTAGATGTGATCGCTTAGTTACAGGATCCATCGCTCGTGGTCGGTGATCTCTTGTAGATGTGATCGGTCCTTAGTTACAGGATCCATCGCTCGTGGTCAGTGATCTCTTGTAGATGTGATCGGTCCTTAGTTACAGGATCCATCGCTCGTGGTCAGTGATCTCTTGTAGATGTGATCGCTCCTTAGTTACAGGATCCATCGCTCGTGGTCAGTGACGTCTTGTAGATGTGATCAGTCCTTAGTTACAGGATCCATCGCTCGTGGTCGGTGATCTCTTGTAGATGTGATCGGTCCTTAGTTACAGGATCCATCGCTCGTGGTCGGTGATCTCTTGTAGATGTAATCAGTCCTTAGTTACAGGATCCATCACTCGTGGTCGGTGATCTCTTGTAGATGTGATCCCTTAGTTACAGGATCCATCGCACAGGTCAGGTGTTTAGCGGCGCCAGAAATGGGCGCCGACGGTAATTTGATTACAGCTGTTTTCGGTGTTCTCATCACCGCACTCCTTTATAAAGAACCACATTATGTGTATTCCCTGGCACACATCCCTGTGATGAAGACATGGCGTATGAAACGCGCGTAGGGGTGTGGGACATACAGTGTCACATCATCTTGGTGACATCCAGCAACGTGGTAGGTTTCCACTCTAATCCTTCTCGTTATGGGGTATGGATATGGAACCGGATAAACTCTCATGTGAATGGGGACGTTTACTTCAGCAGATGCGTTATGTGTATATAGTTCTCTAAATCATAGAAGGTAATCTTTCTATTGATAATAATTGAATTAAACCAAGGCGGTTTGCAGCTAAACAGCGTGGGAGGTGAGACTGTCTATTAGATATTTGATTGTTTTTTTTTTTCTTAACTTTCTTGAAGAATTTTAATGAAAATACATGGGAGGAAATTAAGATAATGTTAAATGGAGCAGTTTAAACCAGAGAACCAACCTATATCAAGTTAATCAATTGTGAAAACCAGATTCTTCTGAAATTCAGAGAAATATCCTGGGCCTTGGGGTGGGCAGGACGTATTGTGGTAAAGGGTATCTCCACGTGTGCTGTGCCCGGATTAGGGATTTCCAGGCAGTCCATACTGAAGCTAGAAGCTGCTCCACCTCTTGAGCCCCAAGTTACATGTCGGATTCTGACAATCCTATAACTATACATTCCACCAGCAGATGGGGCTGGAACACAACAAATAAAAAGTGATTTAATACAACTGAAACATACCTGAGGAATAGATGGGATTGATGACTTTTAAGGTGGATCCTCACGATCAGGAGACGCAGCGTCTTTGTGCTGCGTCCAAAACGCTGCGTCATACAGGACTAGCATAGTGGATGGGATTTCGAGAAATCCCATCCTCACTATGCGTAACCCGCCCGCAGCGTCTTTGGGTCGGAAGCGGCTGTCATCGGGTGACTGCAGGGAGAAGCCGCCCCGCACACGGTCTCCCTGCGGCCACCTGCGGCTTCACTCAGGTCCGGAGGAGCCACGTCCAACACACAGCTCCTCCTGACCGTGAGCACATATCCTTAGATTCACTTGAATCATGTAACAGAGGGACAGCTGAGGAGTGAGTTGCAGTGTACAGAGGCTACTCACAGTCCAGGGTTACTTAACCCCTATATGACCCTGGAATTTTAAATTTTTAATTTTCGTCTTTTGCTCCCCTGCTTCCAAAGGCCGGTATCACATTGTAATTTTGTGGCTGTCCATGGGATCCGAGTTTTTGCAGGATCCCCCAGACAGCCACGGATCCACATGGATCCCTACAGTCGGATGGCCATCCAATCCGATTCTATGCAGGATCCGTGTGGACCCTGCGGTTCCCTGTCTCACCCTGCTCCAGCTTCCTCCATGTTCTTCCCTCCACTATTCTATTCTGTCCCCCCCCGCTCCTCTATCCTGATCTAATCCCTATCCTGTCCCGTTTTCTTTCCTGTATCCTCCTCCCGGAGGTTACATCACCTGTCACCGTCTCCCAGGATGCGACACCATCGGGGCAGAAGGACCTGTGGTGATGTCACAGAGCCGATCACATGACTTGTCAGCTGACCGGCTCTGTGACATCACCGCAGGTCCTTCTGCCCCGATGGTGTCGCATCCTGGGAGATGGTGACAGGTGATGTAACCTCCAGGAGGAGGATACAGGAAAGAGAACAGGGGACAGGATAGGGATTAGATCAGGATAGAGGAGCAGCGGGGGAGACAGAATAGAATTACGGGGGGAAGGTGGGACAGAATAGAGGGGATGGGGAGGAGATGGGGGAAGGAAGATGCAGGGAGAGGCAGGGACCGCGGACCCGACATCGGATCTGAGGTGAACTTGGATCCGATGATATTTTGTGTGCACTCGGATCAGCACTGATCGCAGCAGACTACGATTTTGTGCCCGTGATTAAATCAGACAGCATCGGATGGTGCCGAAATCGGATGCCAATAGTGGCACATCCAATTCGATTCCCACCCGATTTCGGATCAGAGTGTATCCGCTTTAAAACAGATACAATCGGATGACCGAAAATCGCAATGTGAAACCGGCCAAAAGCTATAATTTTTTATTCTTCCGGCCTTATACACAGATGAAGGCTTGTTTTTTTTTGCGGGACGAGTTGTACTTTCATATGCAATCATTTATTTTACCATATAGTGTACAGGGAAATGGCAAACAAGTTCCAAGTGCAGTAAAATTGCATAAAAAGTGCAATTACACGTTTGTTTTTTAGGTATTTTAGTCGCCATGTACACTATATGGCAGCACTGATGCCTCGGGTCGATATGACTTCGTAGATACCAAACATGTATACCTTTACTGTTATCTAAGTGGTGAAATAAAATTCATACGTTTCCACAGCGTCCTCATTTTTCGGGATCTGGGGCTGTGTGGCGGCTTATTTTTTGCGTCTTGTGCTGATGTTTTTAATGATACCATTTTTGGGTGAATACGTTGTTTTGATCACCCGTTATTGCATTTTATTGCAATATTGTGGCAACCAAAAAAACGTAATTTTGACGTTTGGACCATGTTTTCCGTTTCGCAGTTTACGGCTCTCAATTATTGATTTTATATCTTGATAGATCGGGCGATTATGAGCGTGGTGATACCAAACGTGTATTTTTTTAATACTTTTATTGTCAAAGGGGGAAAAGGGGGGTAATTTGAACTTTTATGTTTTTTTTCTTTCGTCACATGTTTGTAAAAACTTTATTTAACAATTGATTCTTATTTTTACACAGCCCCTTAGAGAGGCACCCTGCTGCAGTATCCGAACACTTCTGACAGATACTGATGAGCTGCAGATGTCTCGGATGGTGAGTGTCCGGAAGTGCTCCGTGACAGCTTCCGGGTTCAGGATTGTCACGTGAACGCCGGAGATCTCCCGATACTATCGCGGGATCTCCGGTGCAGGTGGGGAACAGCGCAGAGCTCACATCAAACACTGGGACACGGCCTATGACGTTGTATAATGTCATGAAGGGTTTAAAGGGAGAAACACAGTCTGGACCGGGTCACTACAAATCCACAGTATATACATAAGAAATTGTAGTGTGGGTGTGGCATTTTCATGACAATGTAAGTTGATCATCTGCTGAATAAAAGAGAAAACACGACATGTATACTTCTATATCTTCTCATATGATTTCTCTTTATTATCTTCGGTTTATATTTTGCTTTTCCCCTTTACTGATTTTTCTTAACATCGTCTCATCTTTACAGTAAAGGATCTTCTGTTGATTTCTTTTATCTACGACCCAAGAAAGATGAATAAGGACAAAGATAACATTGTGGAGAGGATCCTACAGCTCACCCTGGAGATAATCTTCCATCTTACCGGAGAGGTGAGAGGTTCTGATGTCATCACATTACATCATTATCTATGGGGATAACAGAGGATATGACCGGAGAGGGGAGAGGTTCTGATGTCATCACATTACATCATTATCTATGGGGATAACAGAGGATATGACCAGAGAGGGGAGAGGTTCTGATGTCATCACATTACATCATTATCTATGGGGATAACAGAGGATATGACCGGAGAGGGGAGAGGTTCTGATGTCATCACATTACATCATTATCTATGGAGATAACAGAGGATATGACTGGAGAGGGGAGAGGTTCTGATGTCATCACATTACATCATTATCTATGGGAATAACAGAGGATATGACTGGAGAGGGGAGAGGTTCTGATGTCATCACATTACATCATTATCTATGGGAATAACAGAGGATATGACTGGAGAGGGGAGAGGTTCTGATGTCATCACATTACATCATTATCTATGGGAATAACAGAGGATATGACCGGAGAGGGGAGAGGTTCTGATGTCATCACATTACATCATTATCTATGGGAATAACAGAGGATATGACCGGAGAGGTGAGAGGTTCTGATGTCATCACATTACATCATTATCTATGGGAATAACAGAGGATATGACTGGAGAGGGGAGAGGTTCTGATGTCATCACATTACATCATTATCTATGGGAATAAGAGGATATGACCGGAGAGGGGAGAGGTTCTGATGTCATCACATTACATCATTATCTATGGGAATAAGAGGATATGACCGGAGAGGGGAGAGGTTCTGATGTCATCACATTACATCATTATCTATGGGAATAACAGAGGATATGACCGGAGAGGGGAGAGGTTCTGATGTCATCACATTACATCATTATCTATGGGAATAAGAGGATATGACCGGAGAGGGGAGAGGTTCTGATGTCATCACATTACATCATTATCTATGGGGATAACAGAGGATATGACCGGAGAGGTGAGAGGTTCTGATGTCATCACATTACATCATTATCTATGGGAATAACAGAGGATATGACCGGAGAGGGGAGAGGTTCTGATGTCATCACATTACATCATTATCTATGGGGATAACAGAGGATATGACCGGAGAGGGGAGAGGTTCTGATGTCATCACATTACATCATTATCTATGGGAATAACAGAGGATATGACCGGAGAGGGGAGAGGTTCTGATGTCATCACATTACATCATTATCTATGGGGATAACGGAGGATATGACTGGAGAGGTGAGAGGTTCTGATGTCATCACATTACATCATTATCTATGGGAATAACAGAGGATATGACCGGAGAGGGGAGAGGTTCTGATGTCATCACATTACATCATTAGCTATGGGGATAACAGAGGATATGACCGGAGAGGGGAGAGGTTCTGATGTCATCACATTACATCATTATCTATGGGAATAACAGAGGATATGACCGGAGAGGTGAGAGAGTTCTGATGTCATCACATTACATCATTATCTATGGGGATAACAGAGGATATGACCGGAGAGGGGAGAGGTTCTGATGTCATCACATTACATCATTATCTATGGGAATAACAGAGGATATGACCGGAGAGGGGAGAGGTTCTGATGTCATCACATTACATATCATCTATGGGGATAACAGAGGATATGACCGGAGAGGGGAGAGGTTCTGATGTCATCACATTACATCATTATCTATGGGAATAACAGAGGATATGACCGGAGAGGTGATGATCTGGAAATGTCTGTAGTGATATTATTAATGTCCATCCTAGGATTACACAGTAGTGAAGACCTCTAGTTGATCGCTCTCGGGACCTGTTATGAAGGAGGGGAGGATCCCTGAGCCAATCCCGGGGCCTCACTCACCCGGTACATGAGGACATCAATGACCAGAAGATCCTAGAGCTCACCTACAAGATGATTGAGTGCTGACTGGAGAGGGTGAACTGCTGGAATGCTGGGACATTATACATGGAAGCACTGGAGGATTTGGGTGATGACTGGAGAGGTGACTGCTGGGAATGCTGGGACATTATACAGGACGGCATGGAGGATTCTGGGTGATGACTGGAGAGGTGACTGCTGGGACATATACAGGACAGCACTGGAGATTCTGGGTGATGACAGAGAGGTGACTGCTGGGACATTATACAGGACAGCACTGGAGGATTCTGGGTGATGAGGGAGAGGTGACTGCTGGGACATTATACAGGACGGACTGCAGGATTTGGGTGATGAGCAGAGAGGTGACTGCTGGGACATTATACAGGAAGCACTGGAGGATTCTGGGTGATGAGCGGAGGGAGGTGATGTCAGGCACATTATACAGGAACAGCATGGAGGATTCTGGGTGATGACTGGAGAGGTGAACTGCTGGGACATTATTACGGACAGCACTGGAGGATTCTGGGTGATGATGGAGAGGTGACTGCTGGGACATTATACAGGACAGCACTGGAGGATTCCTGGTGATGACGGAGAGGTGACTGCTGGGACATTATAGAGGACGCACTGGAGGATTCTGGGATGACTGGAGAGTGACTGCTGGGACATTATACAGGACAGCACTGGAGGATTCTGGGTGATGACTGAGAGGTGATGCTGGGACATTATAAGACAGCACTGGAGGTTCTGGGTGATGAGCGGAGAGGTGATCTGGACATATAGAGGACAGCACTGGAGGATTCTGGGGGATGATGAGAGGTGACTGTGGAGACATTATACAGGACAGCACTGGAGATTGGGTGAGACTGGAGAGGTGATGCTGGGACATTATACAGGACAGCACTGGAGGATTCTGGGTGATGAGCGGAGAGGTGACTGCTGGGACATTATACAGGACGGCACTGGAGGATTCTGGGTAATGATGGTATCATTGTGTATCAGGTTCCTATAAGGTGTCAGGACGTCACCGTCTATTTCTCCATGGAGGAGTGGGAGTATCTAGAAGGACACAAGGACCGGTACGAGGAGGTGATGATGGAGGAGCACCAGCCCCGCACATCACCAGGTAATAGACAGGACTGAATACACCCGGCCTATAATGATCTGTATGTAATAATGATGTCAGTCCTGTCTGTGTGTCCTGCAGGTGTCTCCAGTACGAGGACGACCCCAGAGAGATGTCCCGCTCCTCCTCCTCCTGCACAGGATCCTCAGGTAGATGGAGATCTCCCCTATGATGTGTAGACGGCTGTGACCTCCTTGTGTTCAGTCTTGTTTTCTCCTCCAGTATTAGATGTTTTATACTTGTGTAATGAGAGCGGTGGAGACGGCAGGATCACAGCTGACCACAGACATCACATGTCCGGATCTTATCACCATTATTCCCGCTGACTTCTCACATCATCTGGGACTTTTACTAGATTTTGTTTTGCAGCTTTTGGATCCGGATAGAGATCTGAACAATATTAATGTTCCAGAGAGAAATGTGAGGGGCGATCAGCGGAGTAAAGAGGAGATTCCTGCAGATCACCGCCCAGGTGAGTACAGACCGCGGAAATAATGCAGAGAAGTCACAGATTCCTCTCATATTTATATGATTACAAATGTATAAGACGACATATAATTATAATTACTATCAGGGGCGGACACAGAATGCAGGGGGCCCCTGTGCAAGAAATATTTCTGCCCCCCCCCCCCACATACTGCAACAAAGTTATGTAAATATATATATTGTATCATTTATTACTTGTTTAGGACACAATTATCACATTTAAACAATAAATTAATTTCCATATGTAACAATGAATATACACAGCGGTATGCCATGACATATCTGGATCGGCTTATCGCCAGCTATGACTTATTGCAGTACAGAACTGTCATTACCTTTACATATTTGGAGGAAATAATATGTAGTGAGAACAGATTTAGTTTTTTCAAAACGTTAAAGGGGTTGTCTAGGACTGTTTTATTTTTTTTACTATGGGCCTAAGAACCCATAGTAGTTGGTTAACAGCTACCTGCCTGTTCACCCGGTGCTGCATGGAGCGGTCACCCTCCTGCAGGCGATTCTGCTGCTTTTCATCTTTCAGGCTGCTCTGTTGAAGGGAGTGATTGCCGACATCATATAACGTTTAAAGGGTTAGTCCGAGTCCAAGCATTTTTCTCCTAACTTCCTATCTAATTTATCCCTATAATCTAAGCTCTTTTCTAATATACTTCCGTTAATAATTCCCTATAGTCCCCTCTCTACACTATCTAACAGATACTGGGTTTTTTCTTTCTATGATGACGATTCCTCTTAGTGCCCTAGTGCATGCTGGGAAACTTACGCCGACATCATCACAGCAGGGGAAGAGGCTGTAGTCACTTCCTCAGCCTCACCCGCTACCTGAAACAAGGCGTCATGATAGGGACGATACTTTCAGGGGGTTGTCACTGTTGTGTACACGAGGGTCTCCAACCCCCCTTCCTCCTCCCCGCAATATGTGTCTCAGCCCCCTCCCAGTGCAGTGTTCGTTCCCTGTGCGATGAGCAAATGTCCTGGACTGATGTTGGCTTATAAATAGTGATAAGTGACATCAGAGAAGTGTCAGTATACTCTCATTGCTGAAGGTCAGTAGAGCAGGAGATAATGACTGCCCTGCAGGAGATGTCACTGGTCTCTGCTGGGTGGCTTATGAATAGTGATAAGCCAGCAGTAGTAAGGTGTCTCTGTACCTGACAGAGACCAGTGAAATCATCTGCAGGGCAGCGCTGATCTCCTGCACCTCTGGTATACTGACACTTCTCTGATGTCAGCTTATCACTATTTATAAGCCAACATCATGAGTATTTTTTTCCAGCGCTGTAGTGTGCTTTAATGTAAGCTCTCTGCCGGTCATATACTCACTCCTAGCTTCACCTTTTACAACCGCCTGGTCCTGCAGTGCGCCATCTTGTGACTGCACTTTTGATGGACAGAATCAGAAGTTAGGTTAGGGCCTTTCACATCAGCGTTTTTTTTCAATCGCGCAGATGCGTGAAAAAATGCATCTGCGCGATTACCGCTCGGCTGCACTTGCGGCGCGGTTGCGGTTTTTGCCATGCAATGTATAGCCGTACTTGCGGCAGGTGCGCAAGTGCGGTTTTGCACTTGCGGCATGTGCGGCCGCGAAAAACCGCGGTCAGCCGCGGTTTTTCGCGCCGACTGCCGCAAGTGCAAAACCGACATGCCGCACCTGCCGCAAGTCGCTATACATTGCATGGCAAAACCGCAACCGCGCCGCAAGTGCAGCCGATATGCGGTAATCGCGGCAGATGCGGTTTTTCACGCATCTGCGCGATTTAAAAAAGCTGATGTGAAAGGCCTTAAGGTGCCAATGCATCTCCATGAGAGCCAGAACAAGGCCAGAACAAACATAGGATGAGATCAGAACCAGGCTCTCAGAGAGATGTATGTATTTGTGACCTCTGGTGCTTCCATGAAACACTGGAGCTGGAGACAAGTCACAAATCCCCACAGACCGACTGGAGTGGCCACTCCAGCAGAGCAATAAAAACACCACTGGAGTGGGGCTTAAACCGCTTAACAACCAATGATATATATATATATATACACCTTTGGCCGTGTCCCTACCCCTGATGCGAGCTCACGCGCTGATCTCACATCATTCCCTGCACATATTAGCACTGATCTGATCAGCTAACATGTCCAGCTAACAGCACCGATCCGATCCGCACTGTTAAACCTTTAGATCGCACTTAAGGCAGTCAGTAGAGCTCCCCCTTCAGGTCTGGGGTGGAAGGTGTTGTGTGCTGTGTGTACCAAGGTGTAAATCCCTCCTTGCATAGGTGGATCCTGTGACCATTCCCTGCAGGGGTGCCACACTAACATGGCAGCTATCTCAGATACGCTGAAACCCATTGAGGGCTGGATGGACCCTCGCTCTCTCTTGTACGATGATGTCATAGTTCCGAAACATCAAATTACAGGTAAGTAATTATCATCTTTTTTACACTATTCGCTGTCAGTTTTTCCAGCGGTATATTAACCTTTAATAAAACAGAAATTGAATGTCAATGAATATGTGATACCAATATAGGTGATAATAGGGTGTGCAGTAATGTTATAGACATGGATTCTGCTGATGTGAGCGAGTTCTAGCTCCATGTTCCATTATCCGCTGTCAGCGCTGATGAGGAATTTGTCCAATTTTGGGACTAAGAAACCATTAGCTCCTATTACACTCATGTTAGTGTGTAACAGAATACAGAACAAGGAAACATAAACCCAAATAACAGGAGAGGATGGAGATTACAGCTCTGAGTGTCAGTAATGCGGCTCACCAGGGAGGAGGAAGAGACAGAGATGAGAGATCGTCATCATCTCATAACCACATTTCATGGTTACATGAAAGACAAATATCATCTCTTATATATAACCCACTGTGTCCTGATAGGATGTCTGGGTCCCAGCAGTTTAATAATGAAATCTGGGGTGGGATTTGAATCATCCAGAGCCAAGGGGTGTGGTACTGGGTCACCGGTCTGCTGAGTAGGGAGTCACGGTGGACGGGATCGCGGTACCGTGCCCTGATGATCAACTGGGTAGATGTTGATGATGGTGGATTAAGGGATTATTTACAGGGGATCGTGACACCACCTGTAGTGTCCGGTAAGATGGTACCGGCACTGCCAGCCGGCCGCTGAGGTGATGGTTGGGGCAGCAAAGTGTGGTACAGCTCCCCACAGGTGGAGCTTTACCTCAGGGCAGCGATGAAGGATGATTGTGAGGGAGGGCAGCAATGGAGTTGGTGCTGCAGTTCTTACCCCTCTGCTGAGCTGCTGTTGAGCCCTCCGGGCTGCGGCGGAAGAATAACGGAAACCAGTTCAAGTTTAACTCCACTTTACTCAGTACCGGCTGATGGCATAACAAGACACGGTACAGTTTGGTTTACAGGGTGGATGTTGCCAGCTCAGGGTTCCCCTTATGGAGTCTCAAGATGTCCTCTCTCAAGTCGTTCAGGGTCTATTCCGTTCTTATCTGTCTTGTCCACCCTCGCAGAGCTCTCCCGCCAGTCCTACGGTCTGTATCTAGAAGACAAGGTCTGTGCACTACCAGTCTGGATAGGGCACCCCAGAGAAGTAGAGAGAAGGCTCCCTTCCAGCACCGCAGTATATGTCTGTCCCTTTTAGTTTCTTCTAGTGTCTTGAACCGGTTTTCAGTCCTGAGGGGAGAGGTACCTTGTGGGGCTGTCAGCAACCCGGTTCTGTTGGGCCGGCAGCTTGTCTGTTTTGCAGTCAGGGCTAAACTCTTGGTCCCCTCAACATGACCAGCCGGCTCCTACCAGTCCTGTCCCGTTGCCTTCTGTCCTGGGTCCCCACATAAAGATGGGGCACCCTCCTCTCAGCTGGGCTGTCAGGCCTGACCACTCTGTCTGCCTTCCCAGCACCGTCTGAGGTAAACTGTCAACTGTCACTCTCTCTCCTCTAACCTAGGCTCCACCCCCACCCTCCTGGAACCTACCAAGTACTGGTTCCCCCTATTCTAGGTGGTGCGGTCCTAAGTGAGTGTAGAAACAGACTCCATAAGGTTTAAACCCCAAACTAGCAACTTACAAAGAATATTACATATTTATAATAAAGTGCAATACCACTCTGTGGCGCCTAGGCACAGGGACACCACACATTCTTGAACGATTGTTCTACTAAAGTCATTTCATCAGTGAATGTGCAGAATATGTATTTAAAAATAGAAAAAATGATAAAGTATATCTATAGTCTGACTTTCTTTTAGAAAAGAAAATATCCAGATGTATTTTTGTTTTTTATCACAATATGCTAAAATGTGACCAATATCTCCTTGGTTGTCCATTTTATTGCTGACTCCTCCATCCTCGTAGAGTAACTAGATGTAGGCCCGAAGGGTGGTTACGTCACAATGAACCCTGTGTGCTTTGTCACCCACCGGCGCCATCACCCGGCTGCTGTACAATGAGCACGGCGTCAGACTGCTGGCAGCGTATCAATTAGCGAGCAGCAGATCTGTGTCACTATCCCTGGCCGGCATTGATGTCCTTTACCGCCAGGTATAGGGACACCGGTTCCGGCTTATTACTAAGCCACCAGCAGTCTAACATTGTGTGTTATGTGAGGTGACGGCACAGCCAGTGCGCTGTGTTCACAATCCTAAGCGGTCTTGTTAACCCTTTATGCCCTGCAGTCAGTCACGCGGACTGCACACAGGAGCCTCCTCTCCACACACAGCCGGCTAATCCCTATAATCTCACAGTCCCGTAGACCACATTCCCCCGCGCTGATTGGCTGGGTGGCTGCCGCTGCTGTCCCGGTCACTCAGTGAGCGCACACAGCTCTTGCATTGCTGGAGATGAAGCCGCCTCTCCCTGCTGTCACTTCTCATAGGCTGAGACAGGAAACAACTTCATATTGTCCCAGGCAGGCATTGTCAAAGCGCAGGGACCCGAGTGTGATATATACCTGCTGCTGAGCTCTAACCACTAGCAGCACAGCTCCTTGGGGCCTGGTAACTTGTATTACATAGAACTGGATGGATTATGGAATGCCAACCATAACAGGTGGCAGCGCCAGTGGGTGGTGAGAAACCGCACACAGGGACCCCCTGACAGGGGTGTGTGGAGGTCAGACAGAGCGCACATTGTACTGATGCTAGCCCTGCTTGGTGTCACCACATGGATAATTTCCATGCACATGTGGGCCGGTTGTGCGCTGCTGCTTGGCTGCCTGTCCCTGATGCCAGCCCTGCACATGTACACTCATTCATGCTCGTGATAGGGGGACATCCTGACAGCGGAAGTGGATAACAGATGACACAAGGCAATTATGTAAGAAGATTATAGAATGAAAGCGTCTGGAGAGCGGTATGATCCAGGCACTGCAAAACGAGTAGGTGAGCCGATGCTGGAACAATCAATTCTGTAAAGATCATACCGCTCTCCAGCACCTTTCCTTCCATGATTCAGCTCCCTGCCTTGGGCGGTAGGAGCCGGCGGTCGGTGCAGCAGCGTTCTGGAGGATGTTTCCTGGACTAATTCCAGTGTTGTGCCCGCTAGCACAACTTTCTGAGTTCAGCACTTTACACAATATTTTGGTTGCTGTGCTTGGATGATTCACACATGGAGCGCTTTTCTCTATCCTTTTCTTTTTATAGAGTATTTAGAACAGTAGTTCTTAACCGGGGTTCAATCGAACCCCAGGGGTATGGTGTGTCGGTCTCAGGGTTTCAGCGGAGCCTCCGCCATGGAGGTCAACACACTCCCGAAGGCTGCATGTAGATTTATCACTAAAGAAGGGTTCGGTGAATGTGTATATGAAACTGGTCTGTTGGGTACCTCAAACAAGGTTAAGAACCACTGATTTAGACACTCAGTTTTATGGCATCATAATTATTCCTCTTATGTTGCCTTACATAAGACAGCCATGGACATTGTGCTTGTAGTACCAGGCATGACATTGTCGACATAATCAATATTATTAACTAATTTTCTATGTGATTTCTATTTAGAATTGTAGACCTGGGTTTACCAGTATAACCCAGATTTTAATGTTAGATTTTGTAAATTTTAAACAATATGTTTTATTCTTTTGACAGATGATTCTGGTATTATACAGAATATATATGAAGAGCAAGTCATTATCCCAGATAGACCCTCAGACCTTCACATCCAAGATCCGTCATCTGATACTATGAAACAATCTCCTGATTCACCGCAGAAGGTTCAGCAAAATAAAAGCCACAAGAGGGGTGTTCAACAGCAAAGGGCTCACACAGGGGAGGCGTCATGTTTATCTTCAGAATTTGACAAATATTTTATTTGGAAATCAAATCTTGATGAACATCTCAATCCTCACATGGGAGTGAACTTGTATCCTTGTCCTGAATGTGGGAAATGTTTTACTTGGAAATCAATACTTGCTGAACACATAAAAAGTCACACAGGGAAGAAGCCGTTTTCTTGTTCAAAATGTGGGAAATGTTTTACCGAGTTATTAAATCTTGTTGTGCATCTCAAAACTCACACAAAGGAGAAGTCGTTTTCTTGTTCAGAATGTGGGAAATGCTTTGCTCACAAATTCCTTTTTCTTAGACACATGCAAAGTCACACAGGAGAGAAGCCGTATCAATGTCCAGAATGTGGGAAATGTTATGCTCAAAAATCAAATCTTGTTAGTCATCTAAAAACTCACACGGGGGAGAAGCCATTTTCATGCTCAGAATGTGCCAAGTGTTTTTCTCGGAAATCAAGGCTTGCAGTACATATAAAAACTCACACAGGAGAGAAGCCGTTTTTATGTTCAGAATGTGGGAAATGTTTTACACAGAAAATAGATCTTATCAGACATCAAAGAATTCACAAAGGGGAGAAGCCTTATCCATGTACAGAATGTGGGAAATGTTTTACTCAGAAAGCACAACTTGTTCCACATCTAAAAACTCACACAGGGGAGAAGCCATTTTCATGTTCAGAATGTGGGAAATGTTTTACCAAGAAATCAGATCTTGTCATACATCAAAGAATTCACACAGGGGAGAAGCCATATTCATGTGCAGGATGTGGAAAATGTTTTCCCAAGAAATCAGCTCTGGTCAGACATCAAAGAATTCACACAGGGGAAAAGCCATATTCATGTCCAGAATGTGGGAAATGTTATACTCAGAAAGAACAACTTGTTCCACATCTAAAAACTCACACAGGGGAAAAGCCATTTTCTTGTCCAGAATGTGGGAAATGTTTTACCTACAAATCAGATCTTGTTAGGCATCAAAGAATTCACACAGGAGAGAAGCCATTTTCATGTTCTCTACGTGGACAGAGTTATCTTTGATGTCACATTAAAAAAAACTCACAGTAAAAAAAACCTATCTATAACTTAAATCTAGTAAGATACCGTAGAATTCACGCATAAGGAAGGAGATATTTTTTCAAGCGTTTCAGGCTAGGGTCACACTTTAAACCAGAATTGCACTCACCGAATCTAGATCCGGATGCGGTGAACGCAATTGCGTTCACACACATTTTTATAAAAAAAATGTGTGGATGGAACTGTAATGCGGTACCCGGATTGCTCCGGGTGTGTAATCCGGAGCAATCCGGTTAACGTACAGTTTGCTCATCCCTGCTACCGCAGGGATGAGGAAACTGTTAAATCTGTGACAAAAAACTTTAATATTAATAATAATTGCTCCCTTCATGTCTCTAGGGGATGCCCACCCCCCCTAGAGACATGCTGCCTAGTCAGGTGGGCTTGTGAGGGGTTAAAAACCCTGTACAGTAAGCCGGCTCCTGACGTCTCTGTACAATTTTGTGAATGAAGGCGCCGGCTCCTCTGACAGCTGCGCACATACTATACGTACATTATGTATAGTATATACGCTGTCCGACGTCATGTAGGCTTGTATAGTAGATCTATGGGCTGCGCAGTGACTTGAGACTCACTTCTGCACTAATCTGAACCTCCTATTCCCGGCTCCAAGACTTCTCCCGAGCTGCACCAATCCTCTGGAATGCTCTACCCCAAGAAATTAGGACTATCCACAACATACATAGTTTTAGGCACTCCCTAAAAACACATCTTTTCAGAGCGGCCTATCATTCTCCCTTATCAAAGTAATTTAGACATAGTTATTTTCAGGGAAGTAGTGGATAACCTGTCAAACTCCATCAGACCCTAGAGCTCTACACAAATTGCCTGGTGGCCACTTACTCCACTCTTATCTATTCTGCACTTTCTCCAGACGGTTGAACCATGATTGTACCTTATTGTAGATTGTAAGCTCTTGCGAGCAGGGTTGTCATTTTTTTTCCCCCCCAACTATTGTATTTTTTACAACTGTTTCTTAAGACTGTTTGCATATAAATCTCTGAATTATTAAGTGCTGCAGAATATGTTGGTGCTATATAAATAAAGATTATCATTATTATATGACTCTCAGATTTTCAAACTTTCTGCAATGGGACGTCGGTTATATGGAAATGATTTTCATTTTCCCACCACCAACACCCGTGTCCAAACACTGAAGGGCCACCAATGGCATTTGTTCTTGTTGCGGATGAAGTATTCCATATGTGTGGAGACCTGCTGAAGCCGTCTGCAGTAGTGGGTTGACTGCCACAAAAAGGATCTTCAACTACAGACTGACAAGTGTGCCTATGGACCTTTTTAGCTCAAAATGGAGAATTTTGGCCACATCCATTAATCCGAAAACTGAGATTGTGGATGAAGTATGGAAAGCATGTGTTGTTCTCCACAATTATTTATTGGCGAAAGAGCGACCCCACTTTGAGCCAGACAGACTTGTGGACGATTAGTAACACATGACTCTGAGAACAACGTTAGCATTTGTACAAATGAGTGATCAGTTTGCTGATTATTGCGATCATGCGAGTGCTGTGCGAGTGTGTTTTTTTTTCTTGCGGGTACTATGCAGTGTATGTTTTTTTTCTTGACGAGATAAAATACTCACACTTGCACAGCACTCGCATGACATCCAGATGCTAGGTAAGGAAAAAAATGCATAAGGGTGGCGTCACCGGAGATGTCGGCGGCGACTGGCGGGAGCGCGCACGTTTTTGGCGCCCCGCCAGCGTCGCCGTCCCCCATTTACATGGGGCGACACCTCCGGCGGTGGCCCGTCGATCTGACAGGCGGCATCGCCCCCTGGGTGTCTCAAAACCCCAGCGGCAATGCAGCACAATGGGAGCTTATGGCTCCCATCGCCTGTCAGGTCGCCGGCGGCCGTTTACATGGGGCGATGTGTGCACATCGCCCCAGATCGGCCACCTGGTTTCACATCACTCAGAGGCAGCGACATCGCCCCTTTACATTAGGCGACATCGGCGGTGATAAGCCACGCCCCTACGTCGCCTAACAAATCGGCGGTGCCGTCGCCAGGTGTGACGGCACCCTTACACTCTCCTACTTTTCTTAGCTGAGAAACTAGGTTATTTTATAAACATTCAGATGTGAATACACCCTTAAGCCCCATCACACTAAACGAGATCGCTAGCGAGAGCGCTGCTGAGTCACGAATTTTGTGACACAACAGCGACCTCAACAGCGATCTCGTTTAGTGTGACACGTACCAACGATCTGGCCTCTGCTGTGAGATCGTTGATCATTACACACTGCTCTTGGTCATTTCTACGTTGTTGCACTCCCGCTGGGAGCGCTACATCATTGTGTTTGAAAGGGACACTGACCAACAATCTCAATGCTACGCTATGGAGTGACAATTCCCAATGACCTCGGTATAATTCTGGATCGCTGGTGCATCGTTTTTCCACATTGCTGGTGAGATACCTGTTTGACATCTTACCAGTGATGTGAAAAACGACGCACCAGCGTTCTCGGCATATCGGTATTGCTGGTGCGTTGTTATGTGTGACGGGACCTTTCGATGAATTCAGACAATCTCTTTTACAAAACGTGATTAACAGAGTCATTACAGGGTCTATGCCCTGTAGCTTCTCTACTCGATATGAGACTCACGGAACTTCTGACATATAATTGCCTTATAATATCTTTACAGCTGGTTTATCAGGATGTTTACGAATCCGACAATGCACTGCACCGGAAGTACGCCAGCCGCCTTATTGGAACACGCAAGCAATGGGTATTTTGATATGGCGGCCACTAGCAGTGCTGCCAACCACTCTCCTCGCTACTCGGTTTCCCTCCTCCCTCCCCTTCGCCGCTCTGACCCTCCTTTACTACTCTGTCCTCCCCCTAACTGCTGGCCACTCTGCCCCTCACCACTCTGTTCCCACCCCCGCCCGGTGTTAACGTTTCAGCCTGAACACTCACGGAAGAGAATGTGTGTGAAGCATGTCATGTGACAGGGCCTGTGTGATGTAACAAAGTCACATGACCCACTCCACACAGATTCTCCTCTGTGAGCATTCGACCTGCAACGGTAACACCAAGCGGGGGTGGAAACAGAGCGACGAGGGGGGATGAAGACCAATATGTGTGTGTATGCATGTATGTATGTGTGTGTGGTATATGTATGACATGACCCCCTGCATGTGTATACGTTTGTGTATGTATGTATGTGTGTGTATGACGTGACCTGCCGCACGTGTATGTGTGTATGACGTGACCCGCTGCTTGTGTATACATGTGTATATATGTGTGTGTATGTATACATGTGTGACTGTGTATGACATGATCTGCTGCATGTGTATGTGTGTGTATGATGTGACCTGCTGCGTGTGTAAGTGTATATATGTGTTTACGTATATACAGTATGTGTGTGTTTGTGTATGACATGACCTGCCGTGTGTGTATATGTGTGTATGACGTGACCCGCTGCGTGTGTATATGTGTGTATATCGCCTGACCCATTGCGTGTGTATATACAGCTCTGGCAAAAATTAAGAGACCAATGCAGAATTTTCTAAAAAAATCCCCATCTCTACATGTCTGACAGCCATTCCATTCCAGTGTCAGTTGAATTCCAACCAAAGTACACCTCATTCTACTTAATGTGCTTCTAATTAGGCGATAACCTGAACCAAGTCTTATTTAACGAGGGAAAGTATAAAAAACACTGCTGGGGTCTTCACAATCGTCTTGCAATAGGACAAGCTGGATGGCAAAACAAGTGGTAGGAATAGCCCAAAAGTAATTTGAAAGAAAAAATAACTTTTAACCATGCCAAAGGAGGTGAAAAGAAAAGTCTTGATTGGGGAAAAGAAGGGCTTAATTCTGGCTTTACTAGCAGAGAGATACAGTGAGCGTCATGTTGCCTCCATCTTTAAAATTTCGAAGACAAGGTCAAGTAGCAGACATCGGGGACAACAAAGCTACAGACCGGCAGAGGGCGAAAGCATCTCTCCACTGACCAGGATGACTGTCATCTTATTCGAATGTCACTCAGCAACCGCAGGATGACATCAATTGACCCACAAAAGGAATGGCAAATGGCAGCTGGGGTGAAGTGCACGGCAAGAACAGTTCGTAATAGGTTGCTAGAGGCAGGGTTCAAGTCATGTAAAGGAGGAGGAGGGGGTGCAGAGAAAGGCGGAGGAGGAGGGGAGCAGAGAAAGGCGGAAAAAGGGGGAGGAGGAGGGGGCGGAGAAAGGCAGAAAAGGAGGAGGGGCGGAGAAAGGCGGAAAAAGAGGAGGGGGGCGTAAAAGGAGGGAGGAGGAGGGCGGAGAAAGGCGTAAAAGGAGGGGGAGGAGGGCAGAGAAAGACGGAAAAGGAGGAGGAGGGGCGGAGAAAGGTGGAAAAGGAGGGAGCGGAGAAAGGCGGAAAGGAGGAGGGGGGAGAAGATGGAAAAGGAGGAGGAGGGGGGGAGAAGGCGGAAAAGGAGGAGGAGGAGGGGGGAGAAGGCGGAAAAGGAGAGGAGGAGGGGGAGAAGAGCGGAAAAGGAGGAGGAGGAGGAGGGGGAAGGCGGAAAAGGAGGAGGAGGAGGGGGGAGAAAGCTTGCCCAAAAGAAAATAAAAGGGCGAGTGACCCCAAGACAGCAAACCCTAGCAAGTTAAGAGATAGAGGGAGGTTTTTTTTAGAGTGATTATACTCATCTATCTGACATTGTCAGGCTCCACAGTGTCACCTCTTCAACGGCCTCATGTGGATTGTAGAGACGAGCAGTGATGAAATGTTCTCCACAGTGACCCTGCTGTAGGTGGGGGAAATCCACAATACCTAGAACAGAAAAAAAAAAAATAAATCATGCAGAAACACTCGATACAAGTTGTGCCTGACTCCTATGGAAACAAGGCTAAAATTGATCCACAGAGTCCGAGGACAGAACACGGCCCGAAATGTGGAGCCAACTTGTTTTTATGCAGTTTCAACCTTCCTGGTGGCCGAGCGGAAACACTGAGTCCTGCGTCCCCCAATACTATTAATAAGAAAAAAGTTTTAAAGGGAACCTGTCACCACACAGGGCCTATTAAACTAAAAGCCACCTCCAGCAGCGCCTATGCTGCATTTAGTGAAGGAGTGAATGTGGCTCTTGTCCCCCTACCCATCCGGACACCAAAATAATCACTTTATGAGAAATTATTTTAGGTCCGGGAGGTATACTCCCCTCCCAGGACCTAAACACCTCGCTGCTGTTACCCCACCTCCGGGAACCTCCTACTCTGTTCCTTGCGAGTGGTGCAGATCTCTCAGCGCTCAGGCATCTCCGTGAGCTCTGCCTGGAAGCTGAGGTCAGATGGGATCACGTAGGCACCAGATCCCGCCCAGAGTGCTCTTATGCTGTATACAGACTGTGTGGCTGGGAATCTAGCAAGGAGGGAACAGGTGCAGTCACGCTGTTTCCGCAGGCGCCATATTCGAACCATGTGAGATGCCCGAGATCTGAGAGATCTGCGCAGGCACCGATGACGCTCTCGAGGAACAAAGTAGAAGGTCCCTGGGGAGTAGGGGATAAGAGCCACCTTCACAAATGGCTCTTTTGGTATAATAGGCCCCATGCGAGCATCATGCCCTTCTACCCACACAGATCCACATCAAGCAGCATACCTATGAGAGCATCATGCCCCCCTACCCACGCAGATCCCATCAAGCTGCAGCCCCATGCAAGCAACATGCCCCCCTACCCACGCAGATCCCCATCAAGCAGCAGCCCCATGCGAGCATCATGCCTCCCTACCCACGCAAATCCCCATCAAGCAACAGCCCCATGCGAGCATCATGCACCCCTACCCACGCAGATCAGCCCCATGCGTGCATCATGGCCCCCTACCCACGCAGATCGCCATCAAGCAGCAGCCCCATGCGAGCATCATGCCCTTCTACCCACACAGATCCCCATCAAGCAGCAGCCCCACGCGAGCATCATGCCCCCCTACCCACGTAGATCCCATCAAGCTGCAGCCCCATGCAAGCATCATGCACCCCTAACCACGCAGATCCCCATGAAGCAAGCAGCAACCCCATGCAAGCATCATGCCCCCTTACCGACGTAGATCAGTCCCATGGGTGCATCATGCCACCCTACCCACACAGATCCCCATCAAGCAGCAGCCCCATGCAAGCATCATGCCCCCTACCCATGCAGATCAGCCCCATGCGTGCATCATGCCCCCTACCCACGCAGATCCCCATCAAGCAGCAGCCCCATGCAGGCATCATGCTCCCCTAACCACGCAGATCCCCATGAAGCAAGCATAAGCCCCATGCAAGCATCATGACCCCTTACCCACGCAGATCAGCCCCATGGGTGCATCATGCCACCCTACCCACACAGATCCCCATCAAGCAGCAGCCCCATGCAAGCATCATGCCCCCCCTACCCACGCAGATCAGCCCCATGCATGCATTATGCCCCCCTACCCACGCAGATCGCCATCAAGCAGCAGCCCCATGCAAGTAACTGCAAAGAACTTGCCCACCTACCCATGCAAATCCCTAGCAAGCAGCATCCCCATGTAAGCATCATGCCCCCTGCAGACCCCCAGAAAGCAGTCCCATGTAAGCATTATGTTCCCCTACCCACTCAGATCCCTGAGAAGCAGTCCCATGTAAGCATACTGTCCCCCGCAGACCCCCAGAAAGCAGTCCCATGTAAGCATTGTTCCCCATCTCACTCAAATCCCCGGCAAGCAGTCCCATGTAAGCATTATGTTCCCCTACCCACTCAGATCCCTGAGAAGCAGTCCGATGTAAGCATACTGTCCCCCGCAGACCCCCAGCAAGCAAGCAGTCCCATGTAAGTATTGTTCCCCTACCCACTCAGCAGTCCCATGTAGCATCATGCACCCCGCAGACCCCCAGCAAGCAGGCCCATGTAAGCATTATATTCCCCTAACCACTCCCGCAGCCCCCCAGCAAGCATGCAGTCCCATGTAGGCATCATGGCCCCCGCAGGCATACCCCCCAGCAAGCAAGCACATCATGGCCCCCGCAGACCCCCAGCAAGCAAGCAGTCCCATGTAAACATTATGTTCCCCTACCCACTCAGATCCCGAGCAAGCAGTCCCATGTAAGCATTATGCTCCCTTACCTACTCAGATCCTTGAGCAGTTTACACACACAATCAGAAGATAATACTGAGCTCCATGAAGAATTCTCCCCTCAGGAGAAGCCCCGCCCCCAGCAGCCGCCACAATCCACACTGCAGCACGAGGGAAAGGGAGGGCACGCCCCTGTAATGAGGAGGCCCCGCCTCTTCCAGTGACGTCACACCTGCAAGCAGCCTGTATTCTCTAGCATCTACCGTCCTGGTTGTTTCCCGCCCTCCAGGTGAGAGTCCAGTGTGTGCTGAGGGCAGAGCTGCTCCTGTGGAGGCTCCTGCTGCTCCCGGGGATTTTCCTCCTGATCCTCAGTCCCCGCTGGCGGTGCAGTTACCACGGTAACATAGTAACATAGTAACATAGTAACATAGTTTTTAAGGTTGAAGGAAGACTTTAAGTCCATCTAGTTCAACCCATAGCCTAACATGTTGATCCAGAGGAAGGCAAAAAAACCCCATGTGGCAACACTAAGCTCCACATTGGGGGAAAAAATTCCTTCCTGACTCCAGATACGGCAATCAGACTAATTCCCTGGATCAACGCCCTATCAAAGAATCTAGTATATATAACCGGTAATATTATAGTTTTCAAGAAAGGCATCCAGGCCCTTCTTAAATGTTAGTAGTGACTCACTCATTACAACATCATGTGGCAGAGAGTTCCATAGTCTCACTGCTCTTACAGTAAAGAATCCACGTCTGTGATTATGATTAAACCTTCTTCCCTCCAGACGTAGAGGATGCCCCCTTGTCCCAGTCTCAGGCCTAAGAGTAAAGAGATCATTAGAAAGGTCTCTGTACTGCCCCCTCATATATTTGTACATTATTATAAGATCACCCCTAAGCCTTCGTTTTTCCAAGCTAAATAACCCCAAGTTTAATAACCTGTCTTGGTATTGCAGACCCCTTAGTCCTCTAATAACTTTTGTCGCTCTTCTCTGGACCCGCTCTAGTTCAGCTATGTCTTTCTTATACACCGGAGACCAGAATTGTACACAGTATTCTAAGTGTGGTCGCACTAGTGACTTGTATAGAGGTAAAATTATGTTCTCCTCATGAGCATCTATGCCTCTTTTAATACATCCCATTATTTTATTTGCCTTTACAGCAGCTGCCTGACACTGGCCACTAAATGTGAGTTTGTCATCTACCCATACACCCAGGTCTTTTTCAGTGGTAGTTTTGCCCAGTGTTTTATAATTAAGCACATAATTATACCCTTTGTTTCCTCTGCCCAAGTGCATGACTTTACATTTATCCCCATTAAAGCGCATTTGCCATTTAGCAGCCCAAGCTTCTAGTTTACATAAATCCTCCTGTAATATAAAATTGTCCTCCTCTGTATTGATTACCCTGCAGAGTTTAGTGTCATCTGCAAATATTGAGATTCTACTCTGTATGCCCCCTACAAGGTCATTAATAAATATATTAAATAGGAGCGGGCCCAACACTGACCCCTGTGGTACCCCACTGTTAACTGTGACCCATTCTGAGTGTGTTCCATTAATAACCACCCTTTGTTTCCTATCACTAAGCCAGTTCTTAACCCACTTACACATATTTTCCCCTATCCCCATTGCCCTCATTTTATGTATCAACCTTTTGTGTGGCACCGTATCAAAAGCTTTTGAAAAGTCCATATACACCACATCCACTGCATTTCCTTGGTCCAGTCCAGAACTTACTTCTTCATAGAAGCTTATTAGATTAGTTTGACAGGAACGGTCCCTCGTAAAACCATGTTGATAATGGGTCATGAGGTTATTTTTGTTCAGATACTCCAGTATAGCATCTCTTAGAAAACCCTCTAGGATTTTACCCACAGTAGAGGTTAAGCTTACTGGCCTATAATTTCCAAGTTCAGTTTTTGTCCCCTTTTTGAATATTGGCACCACATTTGCTATACGCCAGTCCTGTGGTACAGACCCTGATATTATGGAATCTTTAAATATTAAAAAATAATGGTCTATCTATGACAGTACTTAATTCCTGCAGCACTCTGGGGTGTATCCCATCTGGGCCCGGGGATTTGTCAATTTTAGTGATTTTTAGACGATACCGTACTTCCTCTTGGGTTAAGCAGGTGACGTTTAATTGAGAATTTTTGTTATCACTGATCATATTGTCTGTCATGGGATTTTCTTGTGTAAATACTGTTGAAAAAAAGTCATTTAGCATATTTGCTTTTTCCTCATCCTCATCCACCATTTCACCCAGACTATTTTTAAAGGGGCCAACACCATCATTTTTTAGTTTCTTACTATTTATGTAGTTAAAAAATATTTTGGGATTCTTTTTACTTTCTCTGGCAATGAGTCTCTCTGTCTCAATCTTTGCTGCCTTGATTTGCTTTTTACAAATGTTATTTAATTTTCTGTATTTATTTAATGCTTCATCACTACCTACTTGCTTTAATTCCCTAAATGCTTTCTTTTTGTCACATATTGCACTTCTTACCGCTTTATTTAGCCATAGTGGTTTCCTCCTATTTCTAGCATGCTTATTCCCATAGGGTATATATTGTGCACAGGTCCTATTCAGGATGCTAATAAACATCTCCCATTTGTGTTGTGTACTTTTATGTCTCAGGACATCGTCCCAGTTTATTGCACTAAGATCATCTCTCAACCGTTGGAAATTTGCCTTCCTGAAGTTTAGTGTCCTTGTGGCCCCTCTACTACACGTCTTAGTAAAGGATACTTGAAAGCTTATTAAGTTATGATCACTATTACCCAAGTGACCTCCGCCGACGAGGCTGATAATGAGAGGAGGCCGAAGACACACAATGGATTATGGACATGTTACAGGATCCATCGCTCGTGTGAGGTGATCTCTTATAGATGTGATCGCTCTTTAGTTACAGGATCCATCGCTCGTGTGAGGTGATCTCTTGTAGATGTGATCGGTCCTTAGTTACAGGATCCATCGCTCGTGGTCGGTGATCTCTTGTAGATGTGATCAGTCCTTAGTTACAGGATCCATCGCTCGTGTGAGGTGATCTCTTGTAGATGTGATCGGTTCTTAGTTACAGGATCCATCGCTTGTGTGAGGTGATCTCTTGTAGATGTGATCCCTTAGTTACAGGATCCATCGCTCGTGTGAGGTGATCTCTTGTAGATGTGATCCCTTAGTTACAGGATCCATCGCTCGTGTGAGGTGATCTCTTGTAGATGTGATCGCTCCTTAGTTACAGGATCCAGCGCTCGTGTGAGGTGATCTCTTGTAGATGTGATCGGTCCTTAGTTACAGGATCCATCGCTCGTGTGAGGTGATCTCTTGTAGATGTGATCGGTCCTTAGTTACAGGATCCATCGCTCGTGTGAGGTGATCTCTTGTAGATGTGATCAGTCCTTAGTTACAGGATCCATCGCTCGTGTGAGGTGATCTCTTGTAGATGTGATCGGTTCTTAGTTACAGGATCCATCGCTTGTGTGAGGTGATCTCTTGTAGATGTGATCCCTTAGTTACAGGATCCATCGCTCGTGTGAGGTGATCTCTTGTAGATGTGATCCCTTAGTTACAGGATCCATCGCTCGTGTGAGGTGATCTCTTGTAGATGTGATCGGTCCTTAGTTACAGGATCCATCGCTCGTGGTCGGTGATCTCTTGTAGATGTGATCAGTCCTTAGTTACAGGATCCATTGCTCGTGGTCGGTGATCTCTTGTAGATGTGATCGCTCCTTAGTTACAGGATCCATCGCTCGTGTGAGGTGATCTCTTGTAGATGTGATCCCTTAGTTACAGGATCCATCACTCGTGTGAGGTGATCTCTTGTAGATGTGATCGGTCCTTAGTTACAGGATCCATCGCTCGTGGTCGGTGATCTCTTGTAGATGTGATCGGTCGTTAGTTACAGGATCCATCGCTCGTGTGAGGTGATCTCTTGTAGATGTGATCCCTTAGTTACAGGATCCATCGCTCGTGTGAGGTGATCTCTTGTAGATGTGATCAGTCCTTAGTTACAGGATCCATTGCTCGTGGTCGGTGATCTCTTGTAGATGTGATCGCTCCTTAGTTACAGGATCCATCGCTCGTGTGAGGTGATCTCTTGTAGATGTGATCTCTTACTTACAGGATCCATCGCTCGTGTGAGGTGATCTCTTGTAGATGTGATCGGTTCTTAGTTACAGGATCCATCGCTCGTGTGAGGTGATCTCTTGTAGATGTGATCAGTCCTTAGTTACAGGATCCATCGCTCGTGGTCAGTGATCTCTTGTAGATGTGATCCCTTAGTTACAGGATCCATCGCTCGTGGTCAGTGATCTCTTGTAGATGTGATCAGTCCTTAGTTACAGGATCCATCGCTCGTGTGAGGTGATCTCTTGTAGATGTGATCCCTTAGTTACAGGATCCATCACTCGTGTGAGGTGATCTCTTGTAGATGTGATCGGTCCTTAGTTACAGATCCATTGCTCGTGGTCGTGATCTCTTGTAGATGTGATCGCTCCTTAGTTACAGGATCCATCGCTCGTGTGAGGTGATCTCTTGTAGATGTGATCCCTTACTTACAGGATCCATCGCTCGTGTGAGGTGATCTCTTGTAGATGTGATCGGTTCTTAGTTACAGGATCCATCGCTCGTGTGAGGTGATCTCTTGTAGATGTGATCAGTCCTTAGTTACAGGATCCATCGCTCGTGGTCAGTGATCTCTTGTAGATGTGATCCCTTAGTTACAGGATCCATCGCTCGTGGTCAGTGATCTCTTGTAGATGTGATCCCTTAGTTACAGGATCCATCGCTCGTGGTCAGTGATCTCTTGTAGATGTGATCGTCCTTAGTTACAGGATCCATCGCTCGTGAGGTGATCTCTTGTAGATGTGATCCCTTAGTTACAGGATCCATCACTCGTGTGAGGTGATCTCTTGTAGATGTGATCGACCTTAGTTACAGGATCCATTGCTCGTGGTCGGTGATCTCTTGTAGATGTGATCCTCCTTAGTTACAGGATCCATCGCTCGTGTGAGGTGATCTCTTGTAGATGTGATCCCTTACTTACAGGATCCATCGCTCGTGTGAGGTCTGATGATCTCTTGTTAAGATGTGTAGTGTCTCTTTTATGTTACAGGATCCATCGCTCGTGGTGAGTGATCTCTTGTAGATGTGATCCCTTAGTTACAGGATCCATCGCTCGTGGTCAGTGATCTCTTGTAGATGTGATCCCTTAGTTACAGGATCCATCGCTCGTGGTCAGTGATCTCTTGTAGATGTGATCGTCCTTAGTTACAGGATCCATCGCTCGTGTAGTGATCTCTTGTAGATGTGATCGTCCTTAGTTACAGGATCCATCGCTCGTGTAGGTGATCTCTTGTAGATGTGATCGTCCTTAGTTACAGGATCCATCGCTCGTGTCGGTGATCTCTTGTAGATGTGATCGTCCTTAGTTACAGGATCCATCGCTCGTGTGGTGATCTCTTGTAGATGTGATCGTCCTTAGTTACAGGATCCATCGCTCGTGTGAGGTGATCTCTTGTAGATGTGATCGCTCCTTAGTTACAGGATCCATCGCTCGTGGTCGGTGATCTCTTGTAGATGTGATCGCTCCTTAGTTACAGGATCCATCGCTCGTGGTCGGTGATCTCTTGTAGATGTGATCGCTCCTTAGTTACAGGATCCATCGCTCGTGGTCGGTGATCTCTTGTAGATGTGATCGCTCCTTAGTTACAGGATCCATCGCTCGTGGTCGGTGATCTCTTGTAGATGTGATCCCTTAGTTACAGGATCCATCGCTCGTGGTCGGTGATCTCTTGTAGATGTGATTGGTTCTTAGTTACAGGATCCATCGCTCGTGGTCGGTGATCTCTTGTAGATGTGATCGGTGCTTAGTTACAGGATCCATCGCTCGTGGTCGGTGATCTCTTGTAGATGTGATCGGTTCTTAGTTACAGGATCCATCGCTCGTGGTCGGTGATCTCTTGTAGATGTGATCGGTTCTTAGTTACAGGATCCATCGCTCATGGTCGGTGATCTCTTGTAGATGTGATCGGTCTTTAGTTACAGGATCCATCGCTCGTGGTCGGTGACGTCTTGTAGATGTGATCGCTCCTTAGTTACAGGATCCATCGCTCGTGGTCGGTGATCTCTTGTAGATGTGATCGGTGCTTAGTTACAGGATCCATCGCTCGTGGTCGGTGATCTCTTGTAGATGTGATCAGTCCTTAGTTACAGGATCCATCGCTCGTGGTCAGTGATCTCTTGTAGATGTGATCGGTCCTTAGTTACAGGATCCATCGCTCGTGGTCGGTGATCTCTTGTAGATGTGATCGGTCCTTAGTTACAGGATCCATCGCTCGTGGTCGGTGATCTCTTGTAGATGTGATCGCTCCTTAGTTACAGGATCCATCGCTCGTGGTCGGTGATCTCTTGTAGATGTGATCGGTCCTTAGTTACAGGATCCATCGCTCGTGGTCGGTGATCTCTAGTAGATGTGATCCCTTAGTTACAGGATCCATCGCTCGTGGTCAGTGATCTCTTGTAGATGTGATCGGTCCTTGGTTACAGGATCCATCGCTCGTGGTCGGTGATCTCTTGTAGATGTGATCCCTTAGTTACAGGATCCATCGCTCGTGGTCGGTGATCTCTTGTAGATGTGATCCCTTAGTTACAGGATCCATCGCTCGTGGTCGGTGATCTCTTGTAGATGTGATCCCTTAGTTACAGGATCCATCGCTCGTGGTCGGTGATCTCTTGTAGATGTGATCCCTTAGTTACAGGATCCATCGCTCGTGGTCGGTGATCTGTTCCTCAGTATTTGTGGTTCTGGATCTCGTTATTTTCTCCTCTGTGATTTCCATCTTCTCTTTATCATACAGACGCTGCAGGACGAGATCCCTCCGGCTGATCCAGTTTTCCTGAATGATCCCGAGGATGGACGAGGACGGGAATGAGATCAGCAGTAGATTACTCCACCTCACCCTGGAGATCATCTCCCTGCTGAGCGGAGAGGTGACTCCTCCACATTTCTATCAGCTTTATTGTATAATTGTAGTTACTGGGACCTGTCATCAGGGGCGACAAGACTCCAGGATCTCATTATGCCGCATCTCCCTAAGTGTCTCTCTCCATACACAGGATTACACCATAGTGAGGAAGACACCGGGGGACTGTGTGACTCCCATCATCCATCTCCAGGAGTCAGGAGGGCGGAGCCTCATCACAGCCCCTCCCCCACACTCCCCGATACATGAGAGGAACAAGAAGAAGATCCTAGAGCTCAGCAACAAGATGATTGAGCTGCTGAGCGGAGAGGTGACTGCTGGGACATTATACAGGACAGCACTGGAGGATTCTGGGTGATGAGCGGAGAGGGGACTGCTGGGACATTATACAGGACAGCACTGGAGGATTCTGGGTGATGAGCGGAGAGGTGACTGCTGGGACATTATATAGGACAGCACTGGAGGATTCTGGGTGATGAGCGGAGAGGTGACTGCTGGGACATTATACAGGACAGCACTGCAGGATTCTGGGTGATGAGCGGAGAGGTGACTGCTGGGACATTATACAGGACAGCACTGGAGGATTCTGGGTGATGAGCGGAGAGGTGACTGCTGGGACATTATACAGGACAGCACTGGAGGATTCTGGGTGATGTTGGTATCATTGTGTGTCAGGTTCCTATAAGGTGTCAGAACGTCGCTGTCACTCCCACTCCTCCATGGAGAAATAATCTAGAAGGACACAAGGACCGGTACGAGGAGGTGATGATGGAGGAGCACCGGCCTGTGACATCACAAGGTGAGAAGATTTCTATGTCTGCCCATTACTGTGGGCACAGGCTGGCACTGGCTGCCATGATGAAGCCTTACTGCCGGGATGTGCAGGGTGTACACACGATTGTGCAGTAACCTGTAATGTCGGACGTCCCTAATTCCATCATTTAACAATACGTCTTTTAGAGCGGATCACAGTGAGGAGGATCTGGGGATCCACAGTGTGGAATGCAGCAGAGATCCAGGAGATCAGCAGGGAGCAGGGACCATTAGATTTAGCTGTTAGTAGATCATTAGAGACTTTAGTGAGGGCAGTCTGTCTCTCTCTCTGTAGAGTGTAAGGAGCGGAAACCGGATTGTAAAGGGTGAAGAAGAGAATTATCTGAGTTATAGCCGATCACACAGGAGTGGATCAAGTGATCCAGAAGATTAGAGATGAAGGGAGATCAGAGACCGGTCTGTAGTCAGCAGGAAGTTCTGGTCGGGGAAGGTTTATCAGTAATGGGTGTATGCTGCGTGATTGAAGGAGGAGGGAAAGACACCAGATGAGAGAGAGGTTAAATATGTTAGTGAGGTGAGTGGTGACAGCCGGGAAGAGGGACTGGAGGATGTGAGGGAATAGGGTCACTGGGCAGGTAGTAGGGTGAGAAGATGTGAGGAGCCGGGAAGAGGGACTGGAGGATGTGAGGGAATAGGGTCACTGGGGCAGGTAGTAGGGTGAGAAGATGTGAGGAGCCGGGTCACTGGGGCAGGTAGTAGGGTGAGAAGATGTGAGGAGCCGGGTCACTGGGGCAGGTAGTAGGGTGAGAAGATGTGAGGAGCCGGGTCACTGGGGCAGGTAGTAGGGTGAGAAGATGTGAGGAGCCGGGTCACTGGGGCAGGTAGTAGGGTGAGAAGATGTGAGGAGCCGGGTCACTGGGGCAGGTAGTAGGGTGAGGAGATGTGAGGAGCCGGGTCACCTCTTCTGTGATTATAGACAGAATGTGAAGTAGATGAAGAGGGAGGAGAATGCAGGAGATTATGAGGCCGGGGGACATTTCCTGGGAATATGGGAATCTTCTCTATGAAGTAATTGGTCGGATCGTCAGCGCTGAGGTTGGAGGTGACAATCTAGGAGCGAGGAGGGAATGATAAGTGTCAGAGTCATTTGGGATTGTTGTATGGTGAAGTGAGGAGGGCGGTGAAGGCTCCGGTGTGGAGGGTGAAGGGCAGAGTTTTCAGCATAAACTTATAATGGATGAAATCTTCCTCCATATATTCGGCCCCTGGAGCAGCGCTGGAGAGAACGTGTTTGCAGCGTGAGCCAGGGCTGCCGCCATCTGTGCCGAGCTGTTCTATGTGTAGGAGGTGCAGCTTCATCCAGGGCTGCCGCCATCTGTGCAGAGCTGTTCTATGTGTAGGAGGTGCAGCTTCATCCAGGGCTGCCGCCATCTGTGCAGAGCTGTTCTATGTGTAGGAGGTGCAGCTTCATCCAGGGCTGCCGCCATCTGTGCAGAGCTGTTCTATGTGTAGGAGGTGCAGCTTCATCCAGGGCTGCCGCCATCTGTGCAGAGCTGTTCTATGTGTAGGAGGTGCAGCTTCATCCAGGGCTCTGCAGAGCTTCATTATAATGTTCCAGAGTCAGGACATGACAGGGACGAGATTGGGGCATTGAGGACTGCAGATTCTTCATAAGTTTTTAGGAATTATCCACTCAGTGATTTTCGGTGTTTTCTTCCAAGTGCCATAATATTTTTTTGCCATCAGTATAGACATATGAGGTTTGTCTCTTGCAGGACGAGTTGTACTTTTAAATGACATCATTCATTTTACCATATAATGCACTGGAAAATGGGAAAAAATTTCAAGTACGGTGAAATTGCAAAAAAAGAGTGCAATTTCACAATAGTTTTAGGTTTTTTTTATTCACCAAGTCCAGTATATGGTAACACTGACCTGTTACTATGATTTCCCTGGTTGGTTCCAGTTTGTAGACACCAAACACGTTACTTTTACTTTTATATAACTGGGGGGAAAAAATTTTGAAATTCATCAAATAAAAGAATTGCACTTTTGTCGCCATTTTGTCTGACATGTAGCATTCTCACTTTTCGGGATCTGACAGCGCAATCTAACATGCGGCGTGATGATTGCGCGGTCAGAGTTTAACAGCAGGATCTAATGGGTTAACAGTTGTGGGTTGATCTCTGAACCATCTGCACCTCTTACCTGCACATGTCGGCTGATCACGTCAGCTGACGTGCAGGGAATGATGCGACTTTAGAGCATAAGCTTGCATAAAAGGGACGGAGGCGACCTAGAACATACCTATACCTTCTAGGTTGTTAAGGGATTAATGGCATGTATGTTCCTATCAGTGTGGTAAGTGGGGTGTCCTGAGTGGGGTGAGAGTTCTTGATAGAGAATGAAAGAAGGTTGTGGTCAGAGATCGGCAGAGAGGAGTTAGTAATGTCATGTACTGAGCAGAGCCGGGAGAAGATCAGGTCCAGATTATTCCCATCTTCATGTGTAGGAGAGTTTGTAAATGATAAAAGATCAAGAGAGGAGGTTACAGATTAAATATGAGCGGCAGATGGGAAGAGGGGATCATTAATAGTGATATTCTTCTATGATGAGAGTGAGGCGGTCACAGGCTAGAAAGTGTGGAAGCCAAGTGACAAAGTGATATAGGTACTGACGGGGAGGGGCCGAAGGGTGATATACAACCATCACGTACTGTATACACAGAATGGCCTGTAAAGGGGAGATAACCTGAAAAGCACATTGTGATGAAGAGAGCAGATCTACACCTCATCCAGGTCTGTGTCATGTCTGTCAGAATATGAGAAATATAGGACAAAATACGAGAGAGCAGCGGTGGTGTCCGACTGTAGCATCCAGATTCAGTAAAGCCCCCGTTACACAGGGCGACATCGCCGCCTATTACGTAGGGGCGTGGCCTATCACTGATGTCATTGCCCATTCGTCGCCTCATGTAAAGGGGCGATGTCGGCGGTGCCAGGCGGTCGCCTGGTTTCACATCAGTGCTCTGAAACCAGGCGACCATCATGGGGCGATGTGTGCACATCGCCCCATGTAACCGGCCACTGGCGACCTGTCAGGCGATGGGAGCCATAGGCTCCCATTGTCCTGCATCGCCGATGGGGTTTCCTGACACCCAGGCGGCGATGCCGCCTGACAGATCGCCGGCGCGGGGCTGGAGGTGTCGCCCTGTGTAAACAGGGGACGGCGACATCCCCAGCCCCGTCGCCAGGTGTGACGGGGGCTTAAGAGACAGAAGGTTAAGGGAATATGAAAGGTAAAAGTAATGGATGTAGGAGAGTTTGTTACACGCTGACCAAGAATTCTAGAGAGCACAGATAAAGGAGACAGGAGGCATGCAAAGAGTAATAGAGATCATCTGAGTGTAGCAGGGAAGGAGTTAAACTTATCTATTACAAGAAGTGCCTGGGATAGGGAAGAATAGGAGAAGGAGAATAGAAAGAGTGAACAGATGGATAGGGGATATGTGAGAGTCTCTTGCATTGTATGGTGGAGTAAGTGTGTTGTTTAACATTGTGTGGTTAAAGATTGTGGAAAGAGCATGAGAAAATATGAGGCATAAAAAGGAGAAAACCCGCTCACCAATGTATGGATCCAGCCCAAGGTAAAGTCCAAGAAAAAAGATGATCCAGCACTATAAGGTTCCTGTTTTTATTGATGCATAAAAACCATTAACATATAGGAAAACTGTCAGAAAAATGCTATGGTTAGCGTTAACATGAGGTGATGTGTACATGGAGGAGGGGAGGAGAGAGGGACTGATATGGAGGGAGAATGAGAGCTGTACATGGGGGAGGGGAGGAGAGAGGGACTGATATGGAGGGAGAATGTGAGCTGTACATGGGGGAGGGGAGGAGAGAGGGATTGATATGGATGGAGAATGTGATCTGTATATGGGGGAGGGGAAGAAAGAGGGACTGATATGAATGGAGAATGTGAGCTGTACATGGAGGGGGAGGAGATAGGCACTGATATGGATGGTGAATGTGATCTGTACATGGGAGAGGAGAGAGGGACTGATATGGAGGAGAATGTGAGCTGTACATGGGAGAGGGGAAGAGAGAGAGACTGATATAGATGGAGAATGTGAGCTGTGCATGAGAGAGGGGAGAAGAGAGGGACTGATATGGATGGAGAATGTGATCTGTACATGGGGGAGGAGAGAGGGACTGATATGGAGGGAGAATGTGAGCGGTACATGGAGGAGGAGAGAGGGACTGATATGGATGGAGAATGTGAGCTGTACATGGGAAAGGGGAGGAGAGAGGGACTGTTTAATCCATTCATATCAGTGTGTGAAAGGGCAGTAGATATGAGTGACTGCAGCAAGAATATAAATTACACAAATACATATGGTGAAAACATTTTGCAGCAGAAATGATTTAGGAACAAATTTGAATGTGTTACATGACTTACCTGTCTCCTGCCTAACTGCCATGTTTAACTACCCTGGAACTTTGAAAAATAGGTATAAAATGTGCACATTGTCTTCCTCTTGTCTCTGTCAAAATATATAAGAGGCTTTGTGCTTAGATCAAGGTCCAATATAACTTGTTGAAATTGAATATCAACCTGGAGGGACAAAGAGGGCAAAATAGGGTCTTACCAGGTAAAACAAGTGAAGATGTAAGGCCGGCTTCACACTGCGCGTGTGATCCGATCCGTGGCTGTCCGCTTGAGGCAGACAGCTGCGGACTGGATCAGCACACAGGACTGGGGGGCTATTATGCCCTCCGATCCTGTGTGCAGCCGCTGACGGGTCAGGACCGCGGCGCCCGCGGTCCTAACCTATCGGCAGTGGGAACTGCGTGCGGCTGCACACAGGATCAGACGGCATAATAGCCCCCCAGTCCTGTGTGCTGATCCAGTCCACAGCTGTCTGCCTCAAGCGGACAGCCACGGATCGGATCACACACGCAGTGTGAAGCCGGCCTAAGAATCGTACTCCCCTGAAGATGTTGTGAGAGTCACAATCACTGAAAGGCTCAAAACAGCTGCTGCAGCCCCTCGTGGAGAAAAAGCAAATGAGAATGGAGAGAAGGGGTTAATCCTGCGCTGCAAATGGGTAATGAAGACATTTGTCAGCACAGGATTAACACCTCTCCAATCAAATATATAATTTAACTATCAATCAATTAACTTAAGATGTCAGGAGGCAATAGGGTGCAAAGACACAAGCTCACAGCCAACATGGATCATAAAGACTTAGAGCAGTGAGACGAACTTACAGCATCAGGGAACAAGATCAGTAAGAGGTACCTTTACACGCCGCTACAGCATGGTGGAAACAACCGGGTACATGAGAGAAATGTATCTTGCACTGTCAAATCAACCCGAGGTAGCGGAGTGTAAACTAGGTTGTTTCAACCCGTCACTTGCGGCACCTGTTTCCGAGCACTGCTCTAAAACAGGTTGATTTCAACCCGATGGTAACGGCGTGTAGCGACGTGTAAATGAGGGACAGGAGGATTGTTTAGACACCTAAGTTAGCTACCAGGGGTGTGACACAGCCTTCGGGATTCCCCGCCCCATCAGTGATCATTGGTGGCAGCTCCTGCGTTACGATTGGCTGTCCCTGCACAGGGCGGCATATTTAAAGAGATGACCAGTCACACTACACAATTGCTCGAGCGTCATGTATTAGGCAGCCTCCTGCGCTGCCTGGCCAATCATGATGCTATTGCATTGTCCAATCATCGTACGAGTGTCTCGTAATCCACAATTCTGGCACGCCTATGTGTTGTCCCTTCTGCCCCAGGTCCGCCCATATTACCCTCTGTAGCGGTGTGTAAATGAGGTAAGGTGCTCTACAGAAGGTAACTTGAGCACCCGGCGGTGCCTCCAGAGATAGATTAAACCTTTTGTAGAGCACCTTGTAGTGGCGTGTAAAGGCGGTGTGGGTACCGTTTTCAACCGTTTGTGCGTGCTCGTGCACTTGAAGCACCCGATTGTTTCCACCATACTGTAGCGGCGTGTAAAGGTACCTTAAGAGGAATGACATCTACCATAGATAGAGGCTGGCAGGGAGGGGAGTGACCATGAGGGGTTAAAAGGGTTAATTACAGCAGAGGAATGTTCAAGAGAAATAGAGACAATTTATTATCAGTAAACGCTGATACAAGTTAATGTTTCTGATAGATTATCGTTGTTCGGATCCTTTATCCATCAGGACATCTGTAATAATATTATAATGAGGACGTCCTGCCCCTCCCATTTGTCTCAGAAGTAGTGATGAGCGAGCAGTAAAATGCTCGGGTGCTCAATGCTCGGGTCCGAGCACCGAGCCCAATGTAAGTCAATCAGTGACAGGCTCCTCCCGCAGACTTCCGGCTATAGAACCAGTGTTTCTGGGAAAGGGCGGGAGGGGGGGCTTTTTCAAATCGTTGCAGCATACAACACCTTGCTGTGCCCCCCAAAGGGACCCTAACAATTAATCTCTCTGTGAGGTGCAGCTCACTGTGTGCACTGAAGGGAGCTGTGTATTTGTGTCAGAGCGATAATTATTAGTGAAGAGTCCGAACATCTCGGCGGTACTCGGTGCTCACCGAGCCTCCTGAGTACCGGGATACTCGTGCGAGTAACCAGTAGCGCCAAGCATGCTCGCTCATCGCTACTCATAAGCCATTGGTCACGTCAGGCTGCACCTAGAAGACCCCGGGTCCTTCACTTACACAAAGAGGACGACAACATAGAAATCCTGGTGATGATAGAAGGTTCTAGTATATAGATGTATGAGAGGTCGTGTATTCAGTCTCTGTGTCTCCACAGATGGATCCAGGAGGAGAAATCCCCCAGAGAGATGTCCCCGTCCTCTGTATCCCCAGGACTGTCCAGAGGAGAATCACAATGTCCCGGAGAGTCATCAGGTAGATGGCGCTGAGCCCTGGATCTATATGGAGGGTTGGGGGCTTTCCTGCCGTCATAGAGGTGATAGATTTTGGGGGTCTCTTATATTGCACTGATTGTTACATCTGATCTATCAGGGGGAAGATCCGACTAATATTAAAGTGGAGGATGAGACAGAAGAAGCGATGACGAGGGGGGATCAGCCGTGTGTGAGTGACGGGAAGGAGGAGATTCCAGGAGATGTCACCACAGGTATGGAAGACACTTCCACAATGAATCCAGATGTTTGTCTCCTCCACACTGTATAAGTGACACATGGGGCAGGAGTCATACACTGAGTTATGTACAGGGAACAGAGGAATCCTCCACAAGGTGTTCTGTGGAGCCGCTCACACACCAGGTACAGCACCTTCCGCTATATAGTTGAAACCAGAAGTTTCCATCCACTATATAATAAGACACATCTGCATGTTTTTCTCACTATCTGACATGAAATCAGAATAACCCTTTCCCATTTTAGGTCAATTAGGATGAACCATAATTATTAATATTTGCCGAATGTCAGAATAATCAGAGAGAGAGAGAATGTTTTCAGGCATTTTTATTACTTTCTGCAAAGTCACAAGTTTACATACCTTTCATTAGTATTTGGGACCATTGCCCTTACATTTTGGATCTCCTTCCACAAGCTTCTCACACTAGTTGGTGGGAATTTGAGCCCATTCCTCCTGACAGAACTGGTGTAACTGAGCCATGTTTGTAGATCGTCTTGCTCGCAGCCTTTTCATCTTTGCTCATAAATTTTCACTAGGATTGAGATCAGGGCTTTGTGATGGCCGCTCCAAAACATTGACTGTTATCCTTAAGGCACTTTGTAACCAGGTTTGCAGTATGCTTCGGGTCATTGACCATTTGGAAGACCCATTTCCACCCAAACTAACTGGCTGATATCTTGAGATGTTGCTTCAGTATTGCCACATAATCTTTCCTCATGATGCAATCTATCTTGTGAAGTTCACCAGTCCCTCCTGCAGTAAAACAACCCAGCAACATGATGCTGCCTCCCCCGTGTTTCACAGTTGGGATGGTGTTCTTAGGCTTCCAAGCTTCTCCCTTTTTCCTCTAGAAGTAATGATGATCATTATGGCCAAACAAAATCACAGAAAAACAGTATAACAACGTCTAAAATACTCTGCTATAATAAATAATACTAACAAGCAAGTGCTAGTTAAAAAGTTAATAACAGGGTACTTGGTTAATACGTTTTTTGCAAAAAATGTACAAAACTTCTACCGCCGTCAAGGTGACCCATATCAGAACGGTCCCTAACCTACCTTATTTAAAACCTAATCTTATATATAAATATCTCAATGGATTCAGGGTGCAGAAGGGTCAAAGTCCCAAGATGGGCACAGCATACGGCACTTATGTGCTTCGCTCAGTAAGGAAGGGGTGGGGCACTCCCTATCTTGCTTAACACCTCGACAACGGTAGAACTGCTTCGTACATTTTTTTGCAAAAAAAGAATTATTCTTGCTGTTAATTCCGGTTCTAGTGTAATGAATGCCCTCCATACATTTCGGGTGGGCTGTCATCTTAATTGTCTGCCGCCAAATTGGATGCTTTGTCTGAGTGTGTGCACGCCACCAAAAGAACCACGCTGACACACAAGTCAAAGTAGAGCTTAATGACAAAGACCTTTATTAAGGGAGGAGTTAACAGTTATATACGACTCCTTAAAGGGATGTTAAAAGGGGTGTTAGTAGGGGTGATTGCATCATATTATGCTGAATCTACATTTTATTCTTCAATAAAACATTCAATTATATTCTGTGAGTTAGTATTCCAATTTAGCCTTGAATTGTACATTACAGTACATTCAGTCCATGCTGATAAGGAACTTCTGTGCAGCTAATTCCAAGACTGGAATTCGAAGGGAGGGAAAGGATGGGGGATGCTGCAATCTGCACACTGGAAGATTTCTGAATGACTTCTGTAAGATTTATATAAGTTATTAACTATTTATTGCCATAACACTAGGAACCTTTCACGACAGCATAGGAGGTTGTCTCTCCACGCCCTATTTGGGACAGGAAGCACAAGAGAGGTTAAGAGGACCCTCCCACCTCCTACTTGCCATTGTCTTACAAAGAACCCACAGCACAGTAAAACACAAAACCCGTTCTGAAAACAAACCAGGAACATAGGGAGGGAAATAAGTGCTGTCGTGAAAGGTTCCTAGAAACCGACTTAACGGTAAGAATAATTTTTTTTTCTCTAGTCACCTTTCACGACAGCATAGGAGGAATGCCCATAAATCCTTACCTGGGGGGGGACCACGGCCTGCAGTACCTTTCTGCCAAAGGCCAAATCCCGGTTGGACAGCAGGTCCAGGCGATAATGTTTAGTGAAGGTGTGCAGAGAAGACCATGTCGCAGCCTTGCAGATCTGCTCTGGCGAAGCCCCTGCACGCTCAGCCCAGAAGACCAATGTTGACCTGGTGGAATGGGCCGTGAACCCCGAAGGAGGTGAAAGGGCCTGGGAGACACATGCTTCAGTGATGGCCTTCTTGATCCAGGAGGCAATGGTGCTTTTAGCCACCTTCTTGCCATTATTGCGACTGAAATGTTGAACGAACAAATTCTGGTCAATACGCCATGGCGCAGTCACATCCAAGTAGTGCAATACTATGTGTTTGACATCCAAGGAATGAAACTCCACTTCCTTCAGTGACTTGGGATGCCGACAGAAGGAAGGGAGAACAATAGTCTGAGAATGGTGGAAGTCCAATACAACCTTCGGCAAGGAGGACAGATCCAATTGGAAAACCACCAAGTCACTACGGAGGGTAAGATATGGTTTCCTGATAGACAAGGCTTGCAGTTCCCGTATCCTTCGCGCCGAGGTAATGGCCACCAGGAACGCAGTCTTGTGGGCCAGAGACCTCAGCGTACAGGAAGACAGAGGTTCAAATGGAGGACGAGAGAGACTCGTAAGAACCACATTCCAGATCCCAGGTTGGCGTCAGGTGAAGTCGTCTGGGACACTTGCAAGCAGCGGACACCATGAAGCGATGGATCCAACGATGATCGGCCAACTTGACGTCGAACACCAAACTTAGGGCTGACACCTGTACCTTAAGGGTGCTAGGTTTTAGACCCATATCTAAACCTTGCTGTAGAAAATCCAGGATCTGGGAAATATTCAGGGACAATGGGTCCCTAGAGCCGCACCAAGTGGAAATCTTTGTCCAGGTCTTACTGCAAATAGAGTTTGTAACCGGCTTACAGCTTTGTTGTAAGGTAACAGTAACCCGTTCAGAAGGACCCTGGACCTTCAGTGCTCGGGCCTCAGCAGCCATGCAGTCAGTTTGAGCTTCTGATGGAAAAGAGGGCCCTGCGAGAGCAATTTCGGATCCGAACCCAAAAGGACCGGTCCATCCACTTTGAGGGACATGATCAGGTTGAACCAACTGCGCTTCAGCCAAAGTGGAGCTACTAAAATTGTCGGGACCCCGTCTTCCCTGATTTTCCTGAGAGCCCTTGCTAGAAGAGGCAGAGGGGGGAAGGCATAAGCCAGCTGAAAGTCCCATACGTGGGAGAAGGCATCCACTCAGAGTGTGTCGTCCCAGTAGTTGAGGGAGAAGAATTTTCGGACCTTTCTGTTGTTGTTGGATGCAAACATATCGACATCTGGGGGACCCAACATGCCACCAGAGTGCAGAAGGTCACCTGGTCCAGGTTCCATTCTCCTGGGTGAAGATCCCTGCGACTGAGAAAATCGGCTTGATAATTCAGAGTACCTTTCAAATGAACTGTGGAGAGAGACCAAAGTAACCATTCTGCCCAACAAAATATTCGCCTTGAGGTATCTTTCAGGCTGGCAAAGCCCCGCTTGCTGGCATCTGTCGTTATAACTACTAGAGGGTCCCGAGACCAAGAGACCCCGCTGCGCGGGTTGTCGGGGGACAGCCACCATCGCAGAGACACAGACACCTGACCCGACAGATGAAAACGGTTGTTCAGGGATGAAGGAAGCCTGTTTCAATACCGTAGTATGTGATCCTGAAGACACAGAGAATGAGCTTGTGCCCACATGACTGAAGGAATGCAGGCGGTCATAGACCTCAGGGCCAACATAGCGGCATGGAGAGTAGGAGTCTTCAGGGCCCAGAGGGCTGAAATCTTCGAGGTTAGGGTCAATTTGTGATCCTCCGGAAGAAAAGACATCTGTTGCACTGAATCCAGCATCATCCCAAAAATCTCCTGGTGGGAGATGGCTGGAGCTGAGATTTCTGCAAATTGGTAATCCATCCCAGACTACTTGCAAGGCTCTGTGGACATCCTGCCTGAGGATTGTTGCCAACGGTGCGACCAGGAGGAAATCGTCCAAGTATGGAATTAGACGGATCCCCTCCTGTCTGAGGAATGCCACTACTTCACCCATATTTTTGGTGGATACCCTTGGAGCAGAGAAGATGCCGAAAGGAAGGACGTTGAACTGAAAATGGTGGATTCCGCCATGGTAAGCCACTGCGAATCTCAGGAATTTCCTGTGGCTGGGATGGATAGGCACGTGAAAGTAGGCGTCCTTCAGGTCTATAGTTGCCATCTGGAAAAGGGGACCAATCAGAGGCACCTGCGGAGCTGACAGAGTCCATTTTGAACCTGCGGTACTTGATGTGCCTGTTGAGTCGCTTGAGGTTGATAATAACCCTGGCCTCTCCTGAAGGCTTCCGCACCAGAAAAAGCCGGGAGTAGTGGCCGCAGCCCTGATCCCCATGGGGAAGCGGGGATATAACCTGAGAGCCCAAGAGGGACTGTAGGCCGGAGAACAGAAGATCCTGAGCCCCCTGAGACAGCAGGGAAGTGACCCGAAGCATCGGAGAAGGGGGGGACTCGAACTCGAGTTGAAGCCCTTCGGAGATGATATTTAGAACCCACTGGCAGCAGGAAATTTCCCGCCAGCTGGGAAGGAGCTTTGAGTCTCTCCCCCACTGGGGCCGAGTCACTGCTTATCCTGCTGGGGACAAGACTGGGAGGGGACAAGCAGATTTTTTGCCTTTCCCCTCGAAGAGGACCACCTACGCCTTCCTCTGCCCCTGGGCTGGGAGGCCTAAGGCAGTGAGGGACGAAAAAACTGCTTCCTAGCTTTCTGTTCCGGTAGCACTTTCTTGTCAGCTGCCTTCTTAAGGAGATCTCCTTTGAAGGGATTGGAACAAAGTTTCATCTTTGAAGTGGAGTCTCCGCTCCAAACCTTCAACCAAAGGACACGCCTTAAAGAATTTTAAAGGACCAATGTGCGAGCCACCATTCGGACCGACTCAGCAGAAGCGTCGGCTAGGAAACTCGTAGCCTTCCGAAGGGCGGGAGACACTCCCAACAGTTCCTTCCTTGGGGTACCTTGAGAAATGTGACATTCCAGTTGGTCCAACCACTTGAGAATAGAGTGGGACACACATGTGGACGCTATGTTAGCCTGAATGGTCATAGAAGAGGCTTCCCACGAGCGCTTCCTCAGCCCCTCGATCTTACTATCCATTTGATCCTTTAACTGAGAGGTGTCCTCAAAGGGGAGTTCAGTTTTCTTAGCCACTTTCATGACCTGCACGTACACCCTTGGGACCTCCCATCTGAACACTGTCCTCAAGAGGAAACCTGTTCTTAAGCGGATTCTTAATCCGTCTTTCAGGAAGCTCCCATTCCTGGAAGATAAAATCCTGAATATAAGAATGGACCGGAAACCCTGGCTGTTTAACTGGGCGCAGTCCAGTGAACATAGCATCCTGCACAGAAGGAAGGACCTCCTCCTCCTCTAAGGCCATAGTGCTACGTATAGCACTAATAAGCTCCCCCAAATCCTCCGAGGAGAAGAGAAACTTCTTAGAATCAGAAGGTTGAGAAGGGGAGGGATCAATCCCCTGGTCAGACTCGGAATCAACCGGATCCTCAGGGTCAGAACTTGCCACCTGGAGCTTCCTTTTTTTCACCGCGGAACACGTGACCCGGAAGTGACGTGGCGGCCTACCCGACATCACATTCGATCCGCACGGACAGCGTGCGCGTGCAGGGGAACGCCGGCAGGCTCATGGAGGCTGCTGGCAAAGGGAGCCCCTGGCCCCCATTGCAATAGGGGCGCTGGAGGGCCGGGAGTACGGTCCCACCGCAAAAATGGCGAGAACAGCAGGAGTAGAAGAGCCCAAGACCCCTGACCAACGCTGCCCAGCTGAATAACAGATCTAACAAAAACACAGGTATGCATAGTCGCTGGCCCCACAGCATACCAGAAAAACCTCTCCATGACACATGTGGGACAGGAAAGACACTGTCAAGTGGGAGGTGGAAGGGTCCTTTTAATCTCTCTTGTGCTTCCTGTCCCAAACAGGGCGTGGAGAGGCAACCCCCTATGCTGTCGTGAAAGGTGACTAGAGAAAAATGTATTAACTAAGTACCCTGTTAGTAACACTGCTTTTACTACTGTGTTGCCCCAAAAATAAGGAGCCGCCCGAAAACAAGGCATGCTAGGGGGTTCAATGTGCCTGCAAATATAAGCCTCTTCCCCCCCCCCCCCCCCGAAAGTAAGGCATACCTTGTTTCTCCATTCGCCTTCCACGACAGCATTGGAGGATGTCGTCCACGCCCTATTGGGGGACAGGAACACAGAGAGGTTAAAAGCCCCTCCCCTTCCTCAGTACTCCAGTGTCTTCCTGTCCCCCTTGGGGCATGGAGAGGTTCCAGTGCTGTCAGGCCGGCAGAGGCAGCATTGGGGTGTACTTACAGCCGGGCCAGGGATGGACGTCGGGGGCGGCCTCCTCCTCCTTCTCGGGGCTCCCGTGGTGGGACCATCCGGCCTTCCTGCGTCCTACGGGGCAAAGCAGGCCGTGTATTGCAACGCCGGAGGCCTGTTCAGCTCTCCGGCGTCTCCCTCCTCCAGCTGCGGTCCCTGGGGCATGCATCAGAGGTGCCGCGGAGGCACTTCCGGTTTCGGGGATGGCACTTCCGGTTCCGGGATGGCACTTCCGGTTTCGGGCGGCGGCTCCTGTAAGGGCTGTGGCAGGCTGGGCGCGGCTCCAGGGAACCCAGCAGGACTTTCGCGCGCTACTGCCCGCGGCCGGTGACCAGGAGGAGGGAGGGAACAGGAGTTCCTCGTTGGGGGCACGGTACTTCTGGATAAGTACCCGCCGGAAGCTACACCCAGGTAAGGCTGATCCCTGAAACATGGAGGGTGATAGGCTTCCACCTCTGCTTCTGCAGAGCCCAGCGTTCCCCCAGCTCATGTAAGTGTTTCTGGGGGTGGTCACAAGGGGTCGAGTTATTTAGGCCCTGCACTCACACTGGGACCCCTTCTCTTCCCTTTTTGTCTATAGGGAGACGAGGGCCGTCTGTGGAAAGGAGCAATAATGTGGCTGCGGCAAAAAATTCCCTCTTCCTACAACAAGGTGTCGGCCATGACTGACAGGGTTGTCAGGATGGACTCCCCATCCCTGCTGGAGGAGCTCCAATCCATTAGGGAAGAGGTGCAGGCTTGTATCTCGGCACTGCGGGGTTTTGCTGCAGCTTCCGGGCCTTCCCCTCCGTAAGAGAGGAAGCTCCAGGATTGTAACTCTGTGGATCTCATGGAGACTGGCCAGAGCTCAGCTTTAGAGGACGGCGAGGATATTGCCGCTGTTGCCTCTGTCCAGACACGAGAATCTGGACACTACTATTTTTCCACGGAGTCCATGGGTGCATTGGTGGACACTGTCCATTGTACCATGGGAGTAGAGGTGGTGGAAACCCCTTCTTCTGTGCAGGACTGAATGTTCAGAGGCCTGAAGGCTAAGCGGCTCACCCCATCCGAGTGGATTGGAGGGTGATGACTTTGTCTGGGAGGTCCCGAAGGTGGACATCCAGGTGGCCAGGGTAGCAATCAGCTGCCATTGTAAACCCATTGTGCATGCCCTTGACACTCTGTTAAATGAGAGACCCAATGGAAATCTCTATGGAAGTCTCTATAAAGTCAATGGGACTTCTAACATGAAGGTCTATGGCAGTATTCCATTTGGGAAGCTTAGCATATAAGACCGCGTTGCCTTTTGAAGATTCCTCCCGGTTGAAGGACCCCCTCGTTTGTAAAATGGAGAGTGTCCTCAATAAATCCTGGGAGGCGGCAGCTATGTCTTTAAATGTGAATATTTCCTCTACATGTGAGCAGGTCTGTCTTTAAGTGGCTCACCGAGCTGGGAGGATTCCTCCTGCAGGGTACTCCCAGGGAGGAGCTTTGGACTCCATTCCACTTCTGAGACGTGCTACGGGCTGATGCCTCTGCTGAATCGTTCCGCGTTGGCGCCAGGTGCGCAGTGTTGGCTAACACAGCTCGCAGGGCAGTGTGGCTTACGATGTGGAATGGGGAGGTCACGTCAAAGCTCCAGCTGTGTGGCCTCCCCTTGCAAAGGGCATTGGATGACATCCTGGAAAAGGTGTCAGACCAGAAAATGTGTCTCCCGGAACAGGAGCCCTTTCGGAGGCAGTCCTTTTGGCCTGAGCGCAGCCAACCATCCCAGTCTAAAGGGAAGGGTGAGTCTGGTCGCTGGGCATTCCAGTATGGGGACAAGACCCGTAATATCTTGCTCCCCCAGCAGCGGCATCACCAGCCGCCCCTAAACAAGGCCGCCTTCCCCATTGCGGGGCGGCTCCTGCGGTTTCTGCCACAGTGGCAAGCAGTCTCCTTGTGCCCTTGGATCCTCTCGACCATTTGGGAGGGTCTACGCTTGGAATTCGAGAGCCAGCTCCTCCATGTCTTCGAGTCCTCTCCCTTCCTCAGGGAGACTCTCGCACAGTATTTCTTGTCGGGTCTGCGACACCTGTTGGATTCGGGTGTGGGGTCCCCAGTTCCTCCTGGAGAGGAGGGCCAGGGGCGCTACTGCAGGTTATTGTGGACCTCCAGAACGCGTATTCTCATGTCCCCATTCACCCGTCCCACAAGCGCTTTCTGCGATTCACGAGCTCCGGGGCAGGCGGGACGGTCCATTCTTGGCTTAATGTGCTGCCCTTTGGGATTTCGTCGGCCCCAGAGGTTACCAAACTCATGGGGAAGCGATCACATTCATCCAGACCCAGGGGATATGTATGCTTCCCTATTTAGACGACATGTTGGTGGTAGCTGCTTCGGCAGTGCTTCTGCGCACAAAGGTCTCCAACACATTGGAGATTCTTCAGTCCCTGGGATGGGTACCCAATCTTCAAAAATCGGAACAGGTGCCTGCAACCCGACGTCAAATTTTGGGGGTCTTGCTGGCCTCCTCCAGACAGACCTCGTTTCTTCTTACGGCATATCAGCTTTTGCGCCGCGTGAATCTGACCCGCTTCCGGGCAAGGGGGTCGACCTCCTTGCGGGAAGCAATGTCCCTGTTAGGGGCCATGTCGGCCTGCATTCAGTCAGTAACATGGGCTCAGGCTCCTTCCCGACTGCTCCAGGAACACATACTGAGTTCTTGGGACAGACGTCAGGATTCCTTAAACTCGCGGGTCAGGACCCCGGGGCGGGTGGTAACCTCGCTTTCCTGGGGATGAATCCCAGACACCTTCCTGTGACCTCCGTTCCCACTGATGCCAGCGGTTCCGGTTGGGGTACGATGGTAGTTCGCACACCCTTCCAGGGGATTTGGAGTCGCTCGGTCAGTCGCCAGTCTTCAAACTTCTGGCAGTGGAGGAAGCGCTTCTTGCTGCAGCTTACGTTCTCCGGGGTCATCATGTCAAGGTCCTGTCAAGACAACGTGACTACGGTTGCTTTCTTGCGGTACCAAGGCGGTACTCGTGGCTTACACTTGCAGGGGCTGGCAAGACTGTTCTTTTTGTGGGCAGTACGCCATCTTCTCTCCTCCTCGGCAGTACATCTGAAGGGAATGGTCAATGTACAGGCAGATTCTTGAGCCGCACGGAGGTCCACCCAGGAGAATGGTGCCTCCATCCGGAAGTATTTCGCTCTCTTACGGACAGGTGGGGTGTCCTTTCGATCGACCTGTTCGCTTCGGGCTCGAATACAAAGGTGCCAACCTTTTTCTCCCTGACGCGGTCGGACCATCCTCGGGGGGCTGGACGCTTTTGCCCATCCCTGGGACTTCCGGTTGGTGTATGCATTTCCTCCAATCCCACTACTTCCCAAAAACGTTGCAACGGATTGGGGCGGAGGGGGTGACACTATCCTGGTGGCTCCCCTGGGGGCCAAACTGGCGTGGTACGACGCCATCCGAGACCTGGGCCTGGAGGGACCGATTATGTTAGCCCACAGTCTCAACCTACTGTCCCAGGGTCCTCTGTTTCACCCGGGCCCTCAGTGGCTCATTCGGGCGGCCTGGCTGTTGCGGCCAGGATCCTGAGGATCAAGGGTCTCTCCCAGGCAGTGATCCACACGCTTCAGCAGAGCAGGAAGCTTGTGACAAATGCTATTTACGGGAGGGCTGGCATCGTTTCCTGTCCTGGTGTGCTCCTTCCATCCCGACCATGCATCATCCTAATGTGGCCCAACTCTTGGATTTTTGCAGCGTAGCTTGGATTTGGGGCTTCGGCCGAGCACTCTTTAAGTCCAGAGGTCAGCACTTGGGGCGGTTTTTGCCCAGGATCTTGCTTCCCATCCATGGCTCAAGCAGTTTTTTACTTCTGCTTGGGGGTGGCGTCCCCGGATTCGGCCTTCTGTCCCTCCCTGGGACTTGATGCTTGTTCTCCAAGGGCTTGCTCGAAGTCCCTTTGCACCCTTGTCTGCTGCATCCCTTACGTCTCTCTCTCACAAGGTGGCGTTTTTGGTGGCCATCACTTCTGCTCCCAGAGTTGGAGAACTGCAGGCGCTCTCTGTCCGGGCTCCGTGCCTCGTGGTGTCCGCACTCTCTGTCCGGGCTCCGTGCCTCATGGTGTCCGCACTCTCTGTCCGGGCTCCGTGCCTCGTGGTGTCCGTTGTTCGCATTACGCTTCGGTTGCATTCATCTTTTCGTTCGAAAGTTGTCGGCTTTCCATCGGTCCCAGGATGTGGTTCTGCCTTCGTTTTGTCAATCTCCTGCTAATGCGGCTGAGGCCGTGTTTCAATCCTTGGATGTTCGTCGGACTGTCCTCCTCTATCCGAGAGACCGCTTCCTGGAGGTTAGATCAGAACCTGTTTGTTCGGCTTTTGGGAATAATACAGGGAAGAAGACTTCCCAGGCTACCATCACTTCCTGGATCACAAAGGTGATCTGTGAGGCCTACGTCACTCCGGTCCTTGCTCCTCCGGTGGGGTTGAAGGCTCCTTCAACTCGGACTGCTGCTACGTCCTTGGCGGAGCAGGCTGGAGCCTCATCGGAGCTGATTTGCAGAGCGGCTACGTGGTAGTCTCTCCTCTCTTTTTCTCGCCTCTATAGGTTAGATCTGTCCTTCAGTCGGGATCTGTCCTTTGGTAGGAAAGTCCTACAGGCAATAGTCCCACCCTGAGGAGTATCGGTGGTATTCCTCCAATGCTGTCGTGGAAGGCGAATGGAGAAAACTGAATTAGTCCTTACCGGTAATTCCTTTTCTTGGAGCCTTCCACGACAGCATCAGTTCCCCCCCTTGTTGGTGTTTGATTCCGGTTTGTATCAGGTAATCCATGGCTAAGGGTGATCTTGGTAAACACTGGAGTACTGAGGAAGGGGAGGGGCTTTTAACCTCTCTGTGTTCCTGTCCCCCAATAGGGCGTGGACGACATCCTCCAATGCTGTCGTGGAAGGCTCCAAGAAAAGGAATTACCGGTAAGGACTAATTCAGTTTTTTAGCTGATCAGCATGCCATCGATCACAAGACCGCGGCATACTGCTGTGACTCATCCCCGCTGTCCGGTGCCTGCCTCTGTATTCAGCTGCCGCACGTTCTTACCGGTATGTTTCAAAATTGGACCAGCAGCCACGCCGCTCACAGCCAAGCAGCCAATCACAGCTCAGGAGCTGTGTGCTGATCTCTGCCCAGGAGCCCTGCGCCAATCACAGTGCAGGAACCGTGAGCCAATCCGAGGCCAGCTGACGTCCGTGCATAGCCTCTGATTGGCTCGCTGTTCCTAGGCTGTGATTGGCTCACTGTTCCTGCTCTGTGATTGGCTCAGGGTTCCTGGGCTATGATTCGCTTACCGTACCACCAGAGCAAGAGAATACCTGTACCGCGGAGGGGCGATAAGGAACCGGTAAGAAGCGGTTTGTGGGTGTCTGTGTATACGGTATGGATTTGTGTGTGTCTTTGTGGTTTTTTTTTGGCTGGTACACGGTCCTGGGAGGCTGCAATGTGATTGTGGGAGGCTGCAATGTGATTGTGGGAGGCTGCAGCGGGATGATGGGAGGCTGCAGCGGGATGATGGGAGGCTGCAGCGGGATGATGGGAGGTTGCAGCGGGATAATGGAATGATGGGAAGCTGCAGCGTGATGATGGGAGGCTGCAATGGGATGATGGGAGTCTGCAATGGGATGATGGGAGGCTGCAGTGGGATAATGGGATGATAGGAGGCTGCAGTGGGATGATGGGAGGCTGCAGCGGGATGATGGGAGGCTGCAGCGGGATAATAGGATGATGGGAGTCTGCAGTGGGATGATAGGAGGCTACAGCGGGATGATGGGAGGCTGCAGCGGGATAATGGGATGATGGAAGGCTGCAGCAGGATGATGGGAGGCTGCAATAGGATGATGGGAGGCTGCAGCGGGATGATGGGAGGCTACAGCGGGATGATGGGAGGCTGCAGTGGGATAATGGGATAATAGGAGGCTGCAGTAGGATGATGGGAGGCTGCAGCGGGATAATGGGATGTTGGGAAGCTGCAGCGGGATAATGGGATGATGGGAAGCTGCAGTGGGATGATGGGAGGCTGCAGTGGGATGATGGGATGTTGGGAAGCTGCAGCGGGATAATGGGATGATGGGAAGCTGCAGTGGGATGATGGGAGGCTGCAGTGGGATGATGGGAGGCTGCAGTGGGATGATGGAAGGCTGCAGTGGGATAATGGGAATATTTGGGGCTGGGGTGCAAAATGATGATGGGTGTGTGTGTGTGTATGTGTGTATAAGGTATGGATTTGTGTGTGTGTGTGTCTTTGTGTTTTTTGTTTTTTTTGGCAGGTACACTGTTGTACAGTCCTGGGAGGCTGCAGCGGGATGACGGGATGATGGGAGGCTGCAGGGGTAATGGGATGATGGGAGGCTGCAGCGGGATGATGGGAGGCCGCAGCGGGATAATAGGATGATGGGAGGCTGCAGCGGGATGATGGGAGGCTGCAGTGGGATAATGGGATGATGGGAAGTTGCAGCGAGATGATGGGAGGCTGCAGCAAGATGATGGGAGGCTGCAGCGGGATAATGGGATGATGGAAGGCTGCAGCAGGATAATGGGATGATGGGAGGCTGCAGCGGGATGATGGGAGGCTATAGCAGGATGATGGGAGGCTGCAGTGGGATAATGGGATAATAGAAGGCTGCAGCGGGATAATGGGATGTTGGGAAGCTGCAGCGGGATGATGGGAGGCTGCAGCAGGATGATGGGAGGCTGCAGCGGGATAATGGGATGCAGTGGGATGATGGGAGGCTGCAGTAGGATAATGGGATGATGGGAGGCTGCAGCGGGATAATGGGATGATAGGAGGCTGCAGCGGGATAATGGGATGATAGGAGGCTGCAGTGGGATAATGGGATGTTGGGAAGCTGCAGTGGGATGATGGGAGGCTGCAGCAGGATGATGGGAGGCTGCAGCGGGATAATGGGATGATGGAAGGCTGCAGCAGGATAATGGGATGATGGGAGGCTGCAGCGGGATGATGGGAGGCTATAGCAGGATGATGGGAGGCTGCAGTGGGATAATGGGATAATAGGAGGCTGCAGTGGGATGATGGGAGGCTGCAGTAGGATAATGGGATGATGGGAGGCTGCAGCGGGATAATGGGATGATAGGAGGCTGCAGCGGGATAATGGGATGATGGGAGGCTGCAGTGGGATAATGGGAATATTTGGGGCTGGGGTGCAAAATGATGATGGGTGTGCGTGTGTATAAGGTATGGATTTGTGTGTGTGTGTGTGTGTGTCTTTGTGGGTTTTTTTTGGCAGGTACACTGTTGTACAGTCCTGGGAGGCTGCAGCGGGATGATGGGAGGTTGCAGCGGGATGATGGGAGGCTGCAGGGGTAATGGGATGATGGGAGGCTGCAGCGGGATGATGGGAGGCTGCAGCGGGATGATGGGAGGCTGCAGCGGGATGATGGGAGGCTGCAGCGGGATGATGGGAAACTGCAGCTGGATGATGGGAGGCTGCAGTGGATAATGGGAATATTTGGGGCTGGGGTGCAAAATGATGATGGGGCTGCTAAAGGAACTGTTGTGGGAGATTGTTACTGGTAGTGTCCAGAAAGTGTGTGGGAGCCAGGTACTTTAGAGCCCTTTTTTTTTTTTTTTTTGTGGTCCTGTGTGGGAGTCAGTCAATTACTGTACCTTAGTGTGTCACTTTGATTTGTTGTCTGCTTTTCTGCTGAAGGGTCTAAAGTACCATACAAGAAATAAACAGTGCTGGTATATTTTTACCCCTAGACATGAGCGCAAAAAGAAAGAGCTATTCTGTCGAGTACAAAAAAGGAATCGTGGAAGACTCCTGGGGCAAAAATCTTACTGCTTTCTGCAAAGAGAAGACGTTGAGTGTCCGATTGGTCCAAAAATGGCGGGCAGATTACGGTAACCTCAGTCAACAAGTGGACAGCGGAAATGCTAAAAAGCGCAAGTGTGGATCTGGCCGGCAACCATTATATTCCGAGCTGGAAGACCTTATCTGTGAGTGGGTTGCTGACAGGAGAGCAAAGACATTGGTTGTGACTAGGGCTCAGATTCAAGAATTTGCCCTTGCAGTGGCACCACAGTTCGAAATAGCCCTCGAAGAATTCAAGGCATCACAACACTGGCTGGATAACTTCCTTCAACGAAGTGAACTGTCTTTGAGAAGATCCACAACACTCTTTAGACTGGACGATGCTGAAATTATTAAACGCGCGTTGGCATTCAAGACCTTTGTTGATGACGCAGACTTCTCTAAGTACAGTCTTTCCAACATGATCGCCATGGATGAAACTGCAGTGTTCATGGGCCAAGCATCTCAAACAACCATTGAACAACGGGGTGCCTCCTCCACTGCTTACGAAAGTGCACGTGTCACCTGTATTTTGGCGATTCGTCTGGATGGCACTAAAGTCCCGCCTCTACTCATTTCAAAGGGCAAGAAAGACCAGATTGAACGTGTTTCAGGCATTTATGTTCTTGAAACTGAAAAAGCCTGGGCCACACAAGCAATTATAAGGAAGTGGGTCGATTTAATGCTGCCACGTGTCGTGCGAGGGAGCCAAAGAGGAATGCTAGTCTGGGATGCCGCTCGCACACACCGAGCCAAAGACATGAACAACTTCCTTCACGAGAGAAGAATAGATCAAATAATGATTCCTGCAGGAATGACGGCTTATCTCCAGACTCTTGATATCGCCATTAACAAGCCATTCAAGGACAATCTGCGTGTGGAAATCAATGACTACATTGAAAATAGAATGGAGAGAGATCAACGTGGAAACTTTGTGAAACCCAAACTGCCCGAGGTTGTGACTTGGGTGAAGAATTCATGGGAGAAAATCACTGACAGTTGCATTGCAAATGCCCTACGAGCCGGCTACCTGGACAAGAACTGCTCGTTTACGGACAGTGCTATTGCTAGACATGAGAGATACGGGCCAATGATTCTGAAGGAAATGGAGTCACAAGAAATTCCCCAAGAACTTCAGAGTTTGGATTGTTATGATGATGTTCCAAAAGATGATGACATGGTGGTCACTGAATAAATCTTGTCATGTGTTCTTAGATATTGAGATCAGTAAATGTTCCATTGATCGTTGTACATAGAAATAATTATAGTAACAAGAAATTCTTGACACGATTCACAGTTTGTTTGGTTCTGCTGGTTTGTGATGACTACTGCTCAGTATATATGTTAATAAATGTTCTTTTTTTGTTCAAAAAATGTGTCAATTCTTTTTCATGGAAGAATAAGACATCCCCTGAAAATAAGACATGCATCTTTGGGACCAAAAATGAATTTAAGACGGTGTCTTATTTTCGGGGAAACAGGGAACTTGCTGTGACGAAATGGACTCCTTCAATGTAGGACATATGATGATGATTTCTTATGTAACCCAGACATATCATATTGTATATTGGCTTGTAAACTTGTAATGGCCAAGGAGAATTTCCTACAGTATTTTCATAGATTACTGTGGTGTAAGTTTAGCATAGTAATGTAATTATCTAACTTGTTTGTCATTGAAGGCCAGAGAACTTAATTATGATAATCGTCCATTGTCTATTACCCTGTGAATGTTGATTCTATGTACATGGCTCCAGCCACTATTGTGTTAATGTCATGGTTTGCAGACTCAATGTCTAAATACTAACATTCCATTGTATCACTGCTAGGTGCTATATCAATCAGCATTTGGCTCTCTTGTCAGGAATACAATACTACTAATATGTTAAACTAGATGGCGGCCCGATTCTAAAGAATCGGGTAGTCTAGAATCCATATATAGTTTATTTACTAATAGTTACGGGAGTGCGGTGAAATGAATTGTGTGTATACAGGCGGCTCTGTGGGTAGCACAGTATACGGTGGCTCAGTGGTTAGCAGTGAGTGCGGTGGCTCAGTGGTTAGCAGTGAGTGCGGTGGCTCAGTGGTTAGCAGTGAGTGCGGTGGCTCAGTGGTTAGCAGTGAGTGCGGTGGCTCAGTGGTTAGCAGTGAGTGCGGTGAGATTGGTCAGCGCAGCGGCGTGGGCAGAGTGGTCAGCGCAGCGGCGTGGGCAGAGGACAGGGGGCAGAGGCGGCTGGGCAGAGGACAGGGGGCAGAGGACAGGGGGCAGAGGACGCAGAGGACAGGGGGCAGAGGACGCAGAGGACAGGGGGCAGAGGACGCAGAGGACAGGGGGCAGAGGACGCAGAGGACAGGGGGCAGAGGACAGGGGGCAGAGGACGCAGAGGAGAGGGGGCAGAGGACAGGGGGCAGAGGAGGCAGAGGACACAGAGGAGGCAGAGGACACAGAGGGGGCAGAAGACAGGGGGCAGAGGACACAGAGGGGACAGGGGGCAGAGGACAGGGGGCAGAGGACAGGGGGCAGAGGACACAGAGGGGGCAGAGGACAGGGGGCAGAGGACACAGAGGGGACAGGGGGCAGAGGAGAGGGGGCAGAGGACGCAGAGGAGAGGGGGCAGAGGACGCAGAGGACAGGGGGCAGAGGACGCAGAGGACAGGGGGAAGAGGACAGGGGGCAGAGGACACAGAGGGGGCGGAGGACAGGGGGCAGAGGACAGGGGGCAGAGGACACAGAGGGGGCAGAGGACACAGAGGGGGCAGAGGACGCAGAGGACAGGGGGCAGAGGACAGGGGGCAGAGGACACAGAGGGGGCAGAGGATGCAGAGGACAGGGGGCAGAGGACAGGGGGCAGAGGACACAGAGGGGGCAGAGGATGCAGAGGACAGGGGGCAGAGGACAGGGGGCAGAGGACACAGAGGGGGCAGAGGACACAGGGGGCAGAGGACACAGAGGGGGCAGAGGACACAGAGGGGGCAGAGGACAGGGGGCAGAGGACAGGGGGCAGAGGACACAGAGGGGGCAGAGGACATGGGGCAGAGGACACAGAGGGGGCAGAGGGCAGAGGACGCAGAGGACAGGGGGCAGAGGACACAGAGGATGCAGAGGACAGGGGGCAGAGGACACAGAGGGGGCAGAGGACACAGAGGGGGCAGAGGACAGAGGGCAGAGGACGCAGAGGACAGGGGGCAGAGGACACAGAGGGGGCAGAGGACGCAGAGGACAGGGGGCAGAGGACAGGAGGCGGAGGACACAGAGGGGGCAGAGGACAGGGGGCAGAGGACACAGAGGGGGCAGAGGACAGGGAGCAGAGGACACAGAGGGGACAGGGGGCAGAGGGGGCAGAGGACACAGAGGGGGCAGAGGACACAGAGGGGGCAGAGGACACAGAGGGGGCAGAGGACACAGAGGACAGGGGGCAGAATACGCAGAGGACCTGTTAATCCCTTGCAGCCCGGCTCTCACCTCTGCGTCCCCTCCCGGTGCTGCTGCCCCTCATGTCCCCGGTGTTGAGCGCGGTGTCCCCCGGTGTCAGCAGTGCGGAGCTGTGGAGAAGGCGGGCGTGGAGACTGCGCTGTGCAGCATGATCCCGGGTGTCAGCCGCCTCCTGTCAGTGCAGCTACCCCCCCGGCTGCCATGTGCTGCCGCTGCCACCTCCTCACTGCCCGGGCACCCGGGGAATGTGTGTGCGGAGAGCGGGGAGGAGCCGGCCGCACACACTGGAGGCTCGGCTGTAACCCCTGCACTGCCGGGCGCCTCCTCCTGACAGTGTACTGATGTGTGGAGCAGGGGCTGTGGACATGATACATGAGGGGCGGCCTCTGGGCAGACAGCAATGGCAGAGGGTGGAGGGGAGAGGCTGCAGGGCACACGGAACTTCCGAGGTCGGAACGTTTCTGTGCCGCTGCCTGTAGCCGGGGGCAGCCAGGCTACAGTGCACTGGATGAGCCTGGGCGACGACCATCACGGAAGTAGGCGTGGCCTTTTCCGGATGTGGCCTTCGGGTTTTATATATAAGATGAGGATTGAGGTCCAACCAATGACAAGACAGTGTTATTGCACCAATCGTGACGTTCCCAATATCCTGCAATGAGGGCTGAAGGTATATAAGGAGATGTGTTCATTAACCAGAGAGAGTTAGATTCTGTCTAGTGGCCTCAGTCTAGGGATTTTGGTCCCGGCTAGAGGTCCACTGGATTGAAGATTGGAGACAGGCAGCTAATCTAGTGTCTTCGGGTCCGATTAGCGAGCCATAACCCCAGGCCTAGGCATTTCGGTGCCGACCAAGGGGATCAGAACACGGACTAAAGAACCACAAGGACTTCAGTATCGGATTCGGCTGTGATAAAGACTGCATAAGGACAAGGAAGCAACCCAGGTTGGGATGATAGTCACCTGGCCACAGACTTTGCTGTGCTATATTCTAAACCCTGGTGAGCCATCGGAAGGGTGAGACTCTGTTGCCTGTTACATTTATGTGTTGTGCTTCGTTATGCGTTATATGCTGTTAACTGTTTGGGGATCCAATAAAGCCTTAATATTGTGATTCCCTGACCCTGTGTTGTCTGAGTAGTGTTCCGCCCACGGTTGAGGAGCTCGGGCGTTCAGTTGGGGATGAGCCCTGGTCCACGTTGTCTTTGTAAAGGCGGCTGGGCCTGCGGACGAGAGCACCCACTGACCCCCAGGTCTCCACAATTGGTGGCAGCAGTGGGATACTACTCAGCCTGGTTTATCCAGGGGAGCTGCAGGGGACTGGTGTTCGTGGACACTGTCCAAGGGCTCAACAACCAGGGATGCATATAAGCATACGCAGCAGGCCATAGCGAGGCATACAGGTTTCGGACGTTGCCATGTCCAACCCCACCAGCTCAGCCATGGGACAAGGGCCGGAGAGTAGATACGGCAGCAGCAGTAAATGGATGCTACAGGATCTGTGCCAGAGGCGAAATATTGAATACAGGAACGCTGACACTCGGTCGGCTTTGATTCAGAAATTGGTCCATTGGGACACCCAGAATGAAGGTGAGGATGATGAGGACCCTGCCGACGTGGTACCAGAGGATGTAAATTGTGTACCACATCATGGATCCAGTGAAAATCGTGAAATCACCAGGTCCAAAGCAGTCCAAATGAAGGAGTGCTTGGCTGCATTGGGGCCCAAAGCCTCAAGGGAAGAGAGGGCTTGGGTTCTGGGACATATTTTAGGAATTCCAGCTCACCAACTGCTACCACCAGCCGCTCGAGTAGGATTAATCCGCTACCCATTAGAAGCCCCACCAGGACAAAGGTATGCAGACAGGATACGTGACTTGCCCAATCCACGGCGCTGTTATACGTGTGCACGTCTTGGACATATGGACAAAGATTGTCGCCAACACCGGGGCCCCATGCCTGGAGCTCATCGGCCAGCACAGCCAGTCCAGGTCAGTGACGTCCAAGCCCCAGGACAACAAGAAGCTGATTCTGTCCACACCCTGGTAAGCTCAGCCATTGTTTCTCCAGACCATGTACCATGTTCCCAATTAACCATCTCCCTGGCTGAGGGTCAGTGCTCAGACATCCCTTTGGAAGGTGTGCCGCTAGCCGAGGTGAACAACCAAGGAGAGGGCGAGTTGGAATGTATGGACAGCATCACTGCCCCTGTTATTTTGGAGCATGAGCAGGGAGAGGACAAGTTGGAGTTTATGGACAACGTCCCTATCCCTGTTGCTTTGGGAACTGACCAGGAAGAGGTCGATGTGGAGCTTATAGACTGTGACCCTACACCTGCTATTGTGGAAACTGACCGGAAGAGATCGATGTGGAGCTTACAGACAGTGTCCCCTTGCCTGCTTTTGTGGAGACTGACCAGGAAGAGCTGAATGTGGGATTTGTGAGCAGCTTCCCCACACCTGTTGTTTCAGGGGCTAACCAGGAGGAGGTTGAAGTGGGGCTCATGGATGACCTCCCCACATCTGTTGTTTTGTGTGCTGACCCAGAACAAGGACTATCCAGCCAGTTTGTCACAGCCATCAACCACATCCAGGAAGCCAAGCAGCACCCTGATGTGGATCTTGCTACCCCACCTTCAGAGGATAATTCATGTTCCCAGCCCCCATCATTCTCTTCTGAGCCATTAACAGTGAGTACACTTAGCCAGACTGTGGCCATTGACTGGGGGGTAATTGATAGCCAGAAGTTTATGGGAGCCCAATTCCTGAATCCCATTTTAGAGCTTGTCCACAATATGTCTGCCCATCCTGGGGGAGGTAATCTGGGGGAGGTGTATAGATGGAAGCCTCGATTGCTGACTTCACCATTAAAAAAGACAATGCCGCCCAGAGGAGAAGGATGACCAGAGAGTGATCACATCTGACTGCCGTGTCTGGTTACATAAGAAGGGGGAGGTATGTGACGAAATGGACTCCTTCAATGTAGGACATATGATGATTTCTTATGTAACCCAGACATATCATATTGCATATTGGCTTGTAAACTTGTAATGGCCAAGGAGAATTTCCTACAGTATTGTCATAGATTACTGTGGTGTAAGTTTAGCATGGTAATGTAATTATCTAACTTGTTTGTCATTGAAGGCCAGAGAACTTAATTATGATAATCGTTCATTGTCTATTACCCTGTGAATGTTGATTCTATGTACATGGCTCCAGCCACTATTGTGTTAATGTCATGGTTTGCAGACTCAATGTCTAAATACTAACATTCCATTGTATCACTGCTAGGTGCTATATCAATCAGCATTTGGCTCTCTTGTCAGGAATACAATACTACTAATATGTTAAATGAGGATTGAGGTCCAACCAATGACAAGACAGTGTTATTGCACCAATCGTGACGTTCCCTATATCCTGCAATGAGGGCTGAAGGTATATAAGGAGATGTGTTCATTAACCAGAGAGAGTTAGATTCTGTCTAGTGGCCTCAGTCTAGGGATTTCGGTCCCGGCTAGAGGTCCACTGGATTGAAGATTGGAGACAGGCAGCTAATCTAGTGTCTTCGGGTCCGATTAGCGAGCCATAACCCCAGGCCTAGGCATTTCGGTGCCGACCAAGGGGATCAGAACACGGACTAAAGAACCACAAGGACTTCAGTATCGGATTCGGCTGTGATAAAGACTGCATAAGGACAAGGAAGCAACCCAGGTTGGGATGATACAGTCACCTGGCTAAAGACTTTGCTGTGCTATATTCTAAACCCTGGTGAGCCAGCGGAAGGGTGAGACTCTGTTGCCTGTTACATTTATGTGTTGTGTTTGGTTATGCGTTATATGCTGTTAACTGTTTGGGGATCCAATAAAGCCTTAATATTGTGATTCCCTGACCCTGTGTTGTCTGAGTAGTGTTCCGCCCACGGTTAAGGAGCTCGGGTGTTCAGTTGGGGATGAGCCCTGCTCCACGTTGTCTTTGTAAAGGCGGCTGGGCCTGCGGACGAGAGCACCCACTGACCCCCGGGTCTCCACACTTGCTTTTTATTATTATTTATTATAGGAAGAAGACCGGAGGACGCGCGGTGACGGAGCAACAGGGATAAGTATGAATGATCTATTATTTTACAGGTGTGCGGCAGCAAGGGGGGCCTGTATACCACTGATGGAGGGGCCTGTATATACTACTGAGGGGGGGGCTGTATATACCACTGATGGGGGGCTGTAACCTCTGATGTGGGGCCTGTATATACCACTGATGGGGGGGCCTGTATATACCACTGAGGGGGGCCTGTATATACCACTGAGGGGGGCCTGTATATACCACTGATGGAGGCCTGTATATACCACTGATGGGGGGGCTGTATATACCACTGAGGGGGGCCTGTATATACCACTGATGGGGGGCTGTATATACCACTGATTGGGGGCTGTAACCTCTGATGTGGGGCTTGTATATACCACTGATGGGGGGCCTGTATATATCACTGAGGGGGGGCCTGTATATACCACTGATGGAGGGCTGTATTCCACTGATGGAGGGCTGTAACCTCTGATGGGGGAACTGTATACCAGTGATGGGGGAACTGTATACCAGTGATGGGGGATTATATTCCAGTAATGGGGGCCATTTATCATGATGAGAGGGGCTGTATACCGTGATGAGGGTCTGCTTCATTTCCCCCTTTAGGCTTATACTCGAGTCAATAAGTTTTCCTAGTTTTGGAGGATAAAATTAGGAGCCTTGGCTTATACTTGGGTCGGCTTATATTCAAGTATATACGGTATATCTGTGGAACAGGCCCCCTAGTGTTTGAGTTATTAATTTTATTCACATTTTATCATATAATTACGGTTGATATTCATTTAAATAATTTTTACTATAATACATTTATTATAAATAGTTTTTATGAGAATGGATAATTAATTTTTATTCAGCTACTATTATATGGTAATGAGTTATGTTTTGTTTTTATATGAATTCTTATGAATTTTAAGTAATTTTTTTTATATTTTTGATATCTGATTTTGATATAATTGATGTTTTTTTTTAATGCTTTTGATTGTGTTTATGTTGTAGACATTTTTTATTATCTCATGATTTATCACCACTGTGAAGGTTTTCAGGTGTCGGTCAGCTTAGATAAGTCAAGCTATAAGCACCTCCTATTTAACTCATACCCCTATGTAATGTGCCTTCATTTCCATTGTTATGTAAATCACCCTGATGAAGGCTGTGGACAGCTGCAGAAACGAGTTGTGGTATTTATTGTAAAGAAAGAGGTTTGTTACACTTTTTAATACTTTTCCCGTGCCTCTGTAGCCCCCAGCGCTCGATTAGTGACCACTACTTACTGAATTTATTTTGGAGTAATGGCTTCTTCCTTTCAGCCCATGCTCATACAGTACTTGTTTCACTGTGGAGTGACACAATCTTACCAACTTCCACCATCATCTTCGCAAGGCCTTTTGTTTTTGGGTTCATATGCACATGTCGGATCAAAGCACCTTCATCTAGGACACAGAGCCCATCTCCTTCCTGAGCATTATGATGGCTGGACATTCTATCTTGTTTAGAAGATACAATTCTACAACTTGCGTATGATTGTTTGTAAAGATGAACGAGGCACCTTCAGGTATCTGGAAATTGAATCCAAGGATGAACCAGATTTGTGCAAGTCCACAATTTTCTGATTTCTTTAGGCTTTCCCATGATGCTTCACAAAGAAGCAGTGTGTTTCAGGTGTGCATTAAAATACATCCACAGGTGTGTCTCTACCTCAGATGTTGCTAATAAACTTATCAGTAGCCTCGAAACAGATGACACCATCATATGGGTTGTCCCAAGTTGTTTAAAGGCATCGTATGCTTAGTGTATTGAAACTTGTGAATTTGCAGACAGTAATAAAAAAGCCTTAAACCGGTCTCTCTCATTATTCTGACATTTAGTAAGTAATAATAATAATGGTAATTGGCTTCCAACAGGAAAAGTTTATTCTATATCTATGTAAGGGCCCTTTCACATCAGCGTTTTTTGAAATTTGCGGCAGATGCGGTGAAAAAAACGCATCTGCCGCAATTACCGCATACCGGCTCCACTTGCGGCGCGGTTGTGGTAAACGCCATGCAAAGTATAGGCGTACTTGCGGCAGGTGCGGCAAGTGCGGTTTTGCACTTGCGGCAGGTGCAGCAGCGAAAAAAAACCGCGGGTTTTGCACTTGCCGCAGGTGCGGCAGCGAAAAAAACCGCGGTCAGCCGCGGTTTTTTTTCGCTGCTGCACCTGCCGCAAGTGCAAAACCGCACTTGCCGCACCTGCCGCAAGTACGCCTATACTTTGCATGGCGTTTACCGCAACCGCGCCGCAAGTGCAGCCGGTATGCGGCAGATGCGTTTTTTTCACCGCATCTGCCGCAAATTTAAAAAAACGCTGATGTGAAAGGGCCCTGAGATAGCGGGAAAAACATGCAGATGTGTCTTTTTCCTGTAGTGTATGGAAACCTCTGGTTTCAGCTGTACGTGTTTATTACTTTCATATTTACCACTGGCTTCAGATTAAACTACAGAAATTATTTATTTTCAAATCTGCATATCTGAAACAAACTTAACCTGTAACAATCCTTAATACATATTAAAACATTGACTGCTAAGGGACCTTTTCCATTCATTGCCGTTTTGCTGTACTTACAGCTGACACCTTGCAGGATTGATCCCAACACATTTTGCAACCGAATGACCCCTTGAATGCATACGATCCTTTACTATTTGTGCTTTATGTCATCCCAACAACATTCTCCTAACAGCCGCCTATTAGATCTTATCTATAGCAGGATCTAATAGGCTTCCATACAGACTGAGGCCAATGAGGGACAGAGGGAGCATTCTCCTTCAGTCACACTCCTCTCACATGTAGTCAATAGTGACTGTGACATTAATCAGTTACACATCAATGATGGCACATAGCCGCTCCCCTGATGTGACCACTATTCTGGGGGGGCCCAGGTATATGTACATGGTGACTCCGCTGTGTATGGCACGGGCATAGCTCCTCTTCCATTCCTCCCCCATGCTGTACATGTAGAGCGTGGTGCAGTAATAACACTTCACCTCAGTGTGGTGCTGGAAGGGGTTATTAGGAAGCCTCTATGTTATACTTGTGTTATGTGTGGAGAGATGTATAGAATCACATTGTAGTGTTGTGGCAGCTTTGAATACATTTTTTACATCCAGAACTGTGATTTGTTCAGAGGAAATGGTTTGTGCCTCTTCTTCCTTCCACTTCTGGCTCTGACTCTTCATGTGTATTGTGCTGTCTAAAGGCCCAGTTACTCTCGTTCCCCTCACTGGTGGAAGAATTTGAGACATTTGGTTGCTTAAGCAACTTTAAGGTGAACCTCAGCAAATCCGAGGCACTAGATATAACCCTCCCGACAAGCCAAGTAGCCTATATTAAAGATAATTTTCAGCTTGAATGGGAGACTTCAGCTTTAAAATACCTTGGAGTATGGATTCCTAGGGACCCCTCTCAGATATACTCCTTAAATTATGCCTCCCTCTTGGAAAAAACCATTAGAGATCTAAACAGATATGATAAACGGGCTTTGTCGTGGTTTGGAGAATCCATGCGGTTAAAATGGATATACTACCCCGTTTTTTATACCTCTTCCAAACTGCACCCATCAGATTACCGGTGGCCTTCTTTCTGAAATTTCAGTCAGTCCTGACAAAATTAATTTGGGGTACCCATAGACTCAAGGTGGCAATAGCTACTCTATGTAGACATGAGTAGAGGTGGTGCGGGATTCCCCAATCTCTAACTGTACTATAAATCGGCCATCTTGACTCGACTATTTGATTGGCACTACAACAAAACATTTAAACAATGGGTCAGTCTGGAGCAGAGCTGTTCAAGGGTTCCCCTACACAATTTGCCCTGGATAAAATCTACCAACAGAGGACAGCTTGCACCAAGTTTGAAGGCCCTACGGGTTGCCCTTCTGGTTTGGGATCAGGAGACCAGGAAGGGGTTATTATCCCGAGGCAGGGGGCCTGTTTCACCCCTGTTTGACAATCCAGATTTCCCCCCTGGGGTCGGAGTGAGACGCTACTTAAATTGGAGTAGGGGAGATGACCCATGCTGCTACCATGTTTTAAAGGGTAATGCCCTGATGCCATTTGAGACCTTTGTTAGGTCTGTTGGTGATGTACCCTGGATGGAATACTTGCATGGAGGCGGAGAGACAGACTATTTCTCCCAACCTTCCCCATTGAAGAGGTTGTTCCTCCTGAATTCTCCACCCGCCTATTGCCTGTCATTAATATACTCTCACATAAACCAGAATAACGGAAAAGACAAACCTAAATATACCAAGAGGTGGGATGAGGAGTTGGAAACCACCATATCGGGGGCTGACTGGGATAAAGCATTTAATTTATCACATAAATTATCTATGACGTGCCAAGCCCAGGAAAAAAAAATTAAAATAATCTCCAGGTGGTATCGTTGCCCGGTAGATCTTCATGCGGCATTCCGTCAGAGACAGATAGATGTTAGAGATGTCTTGTGGACAGGAGGACTATGACCCACATTTGGTGGAGTTGTGACAAAATACAGCCCTTTTTGGGATGGTGTCTTTTCTACATACAAGGAGATGAGTGGCAGTGATGTGGAAAGGTCACCAAAGGTTGCCTTACTCTCAATGCTCCCGGGCTCCATCAAATCTCAAAATAAAGATATTTTGCGGTTCTGGATGACGGCAGCCCATACAATCATTCTGAGATATTGGAAAAAGGCAGTCTGCCCCCCCTTGACAGACTGGCTGACGGAAATGCATCGTCTGTATAGGATGGAAGATCTCACTGCAGAGCTTAATGGCTCCAGTGACAAATTTGTATCCACGCTGGGATATAGGTGACATTTTTGTACTCCCCGAGATATCTTGAGTTGTTTGGCCCACCCTGAGTGGGGAACGCCTGGTCCCCTACCGTCTCCCTTCCTTTCTCCTTTACCTCCCGACCCATCATCCCACACCTCCCATTATTATCTTCCCCTCTTCCATATCTACCTCTCTCCTCCCTCTTCTTTATTCTAATACCCTTACCCTATATTTCACGAGTAAATGTTAAACAAGATGTGGTTCATAAACTCACCAACCCTATACGGATAGCTTTCTATCCCCAGCTCTGAGAGGAGCACTTGTTCAGGTTAGTTAGTGTATAGTTATTAACATGGTTAAAACTGGTTAAAACTTATATACGAATGATGCGGAGGATTACAACTGACTACTCATTTACCTAGAATCTGGCTCATCTGGCCTGTGGATGTCCCACTAGAGACACTTGTTTCATTCTGCCTTTTTTTTTTTTTAAGGCTGGCTTCACACCACAGTGTGATCCGGTCTGGGGCTGTCCGGTGTAAACCAGGCAGCCCCGGACCGGTTTTTGGCCCCATAGTAGCCTATGGAGCCGGATGGCAGCTCTCTGCCATCCGGTTTCATCTCTCCGGTGGAATCTGGGAGAATTTGGATTATTCTCTCCGGACACAAAAATGATGCTTGCGTCATTTTTGTGTCCGGGGAGAAAAATCTCCCCAGTTTGCCGGATCCCGGATTCGCCCGGATTCTCCCGGATCCGGGGCAATCCGGCGCTCCCTAACTGGGAGCCTATGGGGCCGGATTGCCCTGATCCGGGAGGATCCAGGAACGAGATACCGGCGGCTGCACGCCGCTGTTGTTTCAGGACCGCGGCTAGCTCCATGCTAGCCGCGGTCTTGAAAAATCAGCAGCTGCGGCTGCAATTACAGCCATCCGGCTGCACACAGGACCGGAGGGCACATTTGGCCCTCCGGTTCTGTGTGCTGATCCGGTCCGGGCCTGTCTGGGTCATCCCGGACAGCCCCGGACCGGATCACACCGTGGTGCGAAGCCAGCCTAACATGATCTATGCTCCGTGTTTGTATATGTCAAAAATTATATTGTATGTATACTTATTTGTTTATTCTAATAAAGAAAGATTAAACATAAAGGCCCAGTTACACGCACAGATAACTGTGCAGAGATTGTTTGCAGATCTCTGGTTGCAGTGAAATCATGGACACATTGTTCCATTTTGTGGTCGTGTACAAATAGAACAATGTGTCCATGATTTCACTGCAACCAGAGATCTGCGAACAATGTCTGCACAGTTATCTGTGTGTGACTGGGCCTTAAGGGTTATTTCACACATGACATTATTGCAGTGTGTTTTTCTGCTCATTTTATGCAGTCTATTATGTGCATAAAATACTCAGAATTTTACAGTACTAGTAACAGCGCAAAGGAGAGAGTAAAGAGGGAAGAAGACAGCACAGGAGGGGGAGACAGCCAACACTCTGGTCTTTAGTGCAGAGAAATCCACTGGAATTAAGCCACATGTGAATACACCCTAATAGAGGTGGTATATCTACTTTGGATTGTGAAGAAATGTACTAAATTCATGTTTTATCCCAACAGAAAATGACAATAACAATTCTGAGAGACGCTTCATGTTATTGGAAAATTATAAATTAGAAGATGAAGATATGAAGCAGAACTCATCAGAAGAAAATCTCATCAGCACTAATGTAAATTCAGGATTCAACAGTACAGAGCTAACATATAATCCACCTATTCCTGAGGAACCTTCTCCTGACCAATCTCACATTGTTACAAGTACAGATCAGAAAGGAGGCAAACAGCATTTTACAAGAAGTTCAAGTCCTCATAGAAGAATTCATAGAGGAAAGAAGCCGCACTCCTGTTCAGAATGTGGGAAAGGCTTCAGAAGTAAATCAACTCTTGTTATACATGAAAGAATTCACACAGGAGAGAAGCCGTATTCATGTTCAGAATGTGGGAAATGTTTTCCAGAAAATTCAAAGCTTCTTAGACATCAGAGATCTCACACAGGAGAGAAGCCGTATTCATGTCCATAATGTGGGAATGTTTTTTTATGTTTGTCAGATCTTGCCGTACATTACAGAATTCACACAGGAGAGAAGCCATATTCATGCTCAGAATGTGGGAAATGTTTTACACGTCAATCCTCTTTTAATATACATCAGAAAATTCACACAAGAGAGAAGCTGTATTCATGTTCCGAATGTGGGAAATGTTTTACTTCTAAGTCCACACTTGTTGCTCATCATCGCAGTCATATAGGAGAGGAGGAATATTCATGTTCTGAATGTGGGAAATGTTTTACTTCTAAGTACAAACTTGTTACTCATCATCGAAGTCACACAGGAGAGGAAGCCATTTCTATGTTTGGTTTGTGGGAAATATTTTGCAATTAAGTCAAATCTTATTAGACACGAGAGAATCCACACAGGAGAGAAGCCATATTCATGTTCAGAATGTGGGGAAAGTTTTACAGATAAATCTTATTTAGCTAAACATCAGAGAATCCACACTAGAGAGACGCCTTAGTGATGTTCGGAATGTGGGAAACACTTTGCACACGTATCACGTCTTGTTCATCATCGGAGTATTCACAAAGGGGACAAGGTGTACTTATGTTGAGATAATAGAAAGTACTTGACAGAGATATATGACCTTATTAAAGTGAACCTTTCAGCAGTTTTTCACATGTAAGTTACGGCCACCACCAGTAAGGCCTCATATACAGCATTCCAGAATGTTGTATAAAAGTCCCAGACCCATCTGTATATTGCCAAAAAACAGCTTTCATTATACTCGCTTGCAGGGCAGTCCAGTCCGATAAGTATAGCCGGTCTCGGTCCGACCCCTCCTGTCTTCTTGCAACCACATCCTCCTGCTCTGCTTCATGTGAGCCGTCTATGACCTTTCCCCGTGCATACTGTGAAACGACAGTAATTAATAAGTGTATAGCAACCCCTATAGTTGGAAGATCTCTAGGGTCTCAGCTAAGCGAGTAGCTGCAACCCTGGAGATCATAACCTGGACTGGTCTTTCCGGTCACGTGGTCATGGTTATCTATTATAATAAAACCCTAAGGCTACTTCCGTCAGGATGTAACAGTATTCTACGTCACATCCTGGCTGAAGTAGCCTCTGCACCCACTGTGGGTGTTCTAATATGGCCGCCCGCACACACACACACACCGCACTGTCCGCTATACTTACCACCTGTGTCATCCCCGCCGCCTTGATCCTCAGTCCTCCTTGACAGCGACAGGACTGGATCCAATATGGCGTCTGGGAAGTCTCGCGAGACTTGGATCCAGGTGGCGGGGAAGATGCAGGTGGTAAGTACAGCGGACAGTGCTGTGTGTGTGTGTCACCGCTGACCACCGCCCACCGCTGACCACCCAGCCACCGCACACCGCTGACCACCGAGATACAGCACACCGCTGACCACCCAGCCACCGCACACCGCTGACCACCCAGCCACCCAGAGTGCTGTCCACCCAGCCAGGGCACACCGCTGGCCACCCACAGCGCTGACCACCCAGCCACCGCACACCGCGGACGACCGAGCCACCCAGAGTGCTGTCCAGCCACCGCACACCGCTGACCACCCAGCCACCCACAGCGCTGACCACCTAGCCACCGCACACCGCTGACCACCCAGACACCGCTGACCACCGCACACCGCTGACCACCGAGCCACTGCACACTGCTGACCACCGAGCCACCGGCACCATCCTGCTCCTCAGGCTCCTTCCTACCCCGCTCGCTTCATCCTGCCCCGCTCCCTCGATCCTGCCCCGCTCCCACCATCCTGCCCCGCTCCCACCATCCTGCCCCGCTCCCTCCATCCTGCCCCGCTCCCTCCATCCTGCCCCCCGCTGTTCTTGCCCCCCACCTCCATCCTGCTCTGCCGCTTCCATCCTGCCCCCCCTCTGCTTCCATCCTGCCCCCCTCTGCCTCCATCCTGCCCCCCGCCTCCTCCATCCTGCCCCCCCGCTGCCTCCATCCTGCCCCCCGACACAATCCTGCCCCCCCTCCCTGTCACCATCCTGCCCCCCCCGTCAGTTAGCGTTCATGTGACCGATCAGCTGATCGGTTTCCCAGACAACGACAGGTCCTAAAGGCCTGTAGGACATAGAAGACGGAGGTGGAGCGAGCCGGCGGACAGGTGAGTATCCTCACTGAGGATTTTTTTACTTTTACTGTGGAGGAGCGGAGTATCGCCATATACCATAGTGCTGCTATACATGTACTGTAATGTATCGCCATATACTATAGTGCTGCTATACATGTACTGTAATCTACCGCCATATACTATAGTGCTGCTATACATGTACTGTAATGTACCACCATATACCACAGTGCTGCTATACATGTACTGTAATGTACCGCCATATACTATAGTGCTGCTATACATGTGCTGTAATGTACCACCATATACCATAGTGCTGCTATACATGTACTGATTAAAATTAAGCTAAAAATGTGGTCAATACACTGTTATGCGGTGGGATCTGCTGCTGACACTTATGGGGGTAATTTTCCAGGTAATATATGAGCCCCATCAATATGGCCCCCATCCTGATACAGATGTGGCCAAAAGTATTGACACCCCTGCAATTCTGGAAGATAATACTCAGTTTCTCCCTGAAAATGATTGCAATCACAAATTCTTTGTTATTATTATCTTCATTTAATTTGTCTTCAATGAAAAAACACAAAAAGAATTGTCGTAAAGCCAAATTGGATATAATTCCACACCAAACATAAAAAAGGGGGTGGACAAAAGTATTGGCACTGTTAGAAAAATCATGTGATGCTTCTCTAATTTGTGTAATTAACAGCACCTGTAACTTACCTGTGGCACCTAACAGGTGTTGGCAATAACTAAATCACACTTGCAGCCAGTTGACATGGATTAAAGTTGACTCAACCTCTGTCCTGTGTCCTTGTGTGTACCACATTGAGCATGGAGAAAAGAAAGAAGACCAAAGAACTGTCTGAGGGCTTGAGAAACCAAATTGTGAGAAAGCATGAGCATCAACATAGAGTTTACAGGAGAAAAAAAGAGGCATTCAAAGAAAACACAGTCCCCACAGTCAAACATGGTGGAGGTTCCCTTATGTTCTGGGGTTGCTTTGCTGCCTCTGGCACTGGACTGCTTGACCGTGTGCATGGCATTATGAAGTCTGAAGACTACCAACACATTGTGCAGCATAATGTAGGGCCCAGTGTAAGAAAGCTGGGTCTCCCTCAGAGGTCATGGGTCTTCCAGCAGGACAATGACCCGAAACACACTTCAAAAAGCACTAGAAAATGGTTTTAAGAGAAAGCACTGGAGACTTCTATGGTGGCCAGCAATGAGTCCAGACCTGAATCCCATAGAACACCTGTGGAGAGATCTAAAAATGGCAGTTTGGAGAAGGCACCCTTCAAATATCAGGGACCTGGAGCAGTTTGCCAAAGAAGAATGGTGTAAAATTCCAGCAGAGCATTGTAAGAAACTCATTGATGGTTACCGGAAGCGGTTGATCGCAGTTATTTTGGCTAAAGGTTGTGCAACCAAGTATTAGGCTGGCGGTGCCAATACTTTTGTCTGGCCCATTTTTGGAGTTTTGTGTGAAATGATCAATGTTTTGCTTCTTTCTCTTTGTGTGTTTTCATTGAAGACAAATTAAATGAAGATAATAATACCAAAGAATTTGTGATTGCAATCATTTTCAGGAAGAAACATTATCTGACAGAATTGCAGGGGTGTCAATACTTTTGGCCACAACTGTATATAGTCCCCATATCCTGGGTATAGCTCCCATCCTGGTATATCATTCCCCAGCCTGTATGTGCACACCCCATCCTGGATATAGTTCCTATACTGGTATATTATCCCACAGCCTGGTAGGTGTGTCGCCCCTCAGGCTTTGGGGTACTCGGGTATCAGGCCCCACACATGCGTTCCTGTTGTCACGGGGAGTAGTGGCCATGCCTGATCCCGTGTCCTGAGGGACTGATCTTTTTGAAAAGGGGGTTATATTTACAGGGGATGCTATTTACAAATTTGTTGTCGTGACGCCACCTGCAGTTTCTGGTGATGTGCACCAGCGCCGCCACAGTCCGCCGGAGGCCGATGGGATTGCGGCCAAGATGGTGTGGTCCTCCTCAGGCAGGACTGAGACCTCCGGGGCTGCATAGTGGGAAGGGGGCAGCTTGGAGTGGAGCTGGGATTGTGTGGGGAACGTTGGTACGGTCTATGAGGGGTCCTGGGAGTGGAGAATGAGGATACACGCACACAGCCAAGTCTCGTTTACCTTTTACTGGTGTTGAGCAGGTAAACGATCCAGGGCACTGACGGATGTCAGAATATGTACTAGAAATAGTAATATCAGCAGTTATATGTATACTCCATACAAAAGTGAATTAATGTTCTATTATTTTGATAACCCTGATCCATAACTATACTCAGTATCGAGTTGGTATAAAATTTACTAAAGGATTTATGGTTTAACATTTTCCCCCCTGAACAAGTATCGATTGATTGGATCCCTCAAAGTTTCAATGTCCACTGTGAGGTGGCGCCCCAGGGGAACCCGCTTGGCACGGGGAAAATGACATCAGCGACCACATTGTAACGGAACATAACCAGCGGATTTATTGTTTTTCTGTCATAAACCGCTTTCATCACATAAAATGTCGGGCTCACTGGGACGAGGGTACTCTGTACCGGACCGGGTTACTGTTGGGGAAGTCACGGGTGGTCCTGGTCCGGACCGTGTCCCTGGTTCGACAATGAAATAGGGGATATTTACAGGGGATTGTCGGTCGTGACGCCACCCACTATATGCGGCCAGTGATGGGGCCGCTGCTGCTGCAGAACCTCCGGGGATGATGGAATGGCAGCGTAGATGGGATAGTTCCAGTGGGTAGAACTGTGTTCCCCGGGGCAGGAAGGGTTAAAGTCTATGGTGTAGTGTGCAGGCTTGGTGCAATTCACTTACTAGCCAGATGCTGCAGAAATCTCTCCTCGGTGCTGGTGCTGACAGGCTGTGGCTCTGCAGGTGGAGGTTTGCTGTATCCTGTATGGAGGGAATCGCATTCAAGCAGATGGAAGCAGACAAGGGAGGCAGATTCAGGGTCTCCGTGTTTACTCTCAAAGTTCTTCAAGACAATTTACACTTCAGTTACAGTTCTTACAAGTCTCAGTTCAAGTACACGGGCACACTCTCCCCTCCGGGGTTCCCTTAACCTCTGCAGCCAGGTCTCTCTCTGTGACCCCTCACACTGTCTCTCTGTGCCCTTTCCGGGCTGTTAACATTCTGTGTACACTTGGTGGGTGTCTCCGGACAGTATGGTGGTGACTCGGGCTCCTGTGGGTCCTCCTGGTCGTCACTAAGCTACCTGTCCTTTGGGGTAGGGATCCCAGTCTGGATCTAGAACCCCCCGTCGGTTGTCTGGGGTACCGGTTAAATCATCGTCCGCATCTAGAGCCGACACTCTACTCAGCCCAGCCTCCAGCAGTCCTCAAGTGTGAGGCTCTACCAGGCTCTTTCCCTCTGCGTCTCTCGGTATGATAGGAGGGCTACTCCGCCTGCAGTCGGTCGCTTTAGCTGTAAGTCTAGGGCCCGGGTATCACCGTCCCTCTCTGCCTCCTCACACTCCTGGGGATCTGGCTTCGGATGGGCTTTCTCTCTCCTCCGGCTCACCCTGGCTCGGTACAGATTCTGCGCTCCTAGGCTTCACTCTTCCAGGACGTGCGAGTCTCCTGCTCAGCTTAGCTCAACCTTCCACTGTCTCTTGGCCTGTGCCGTGTTCCTCAGCCTGCTGCTGATCTGTTTTTTAGTCTTTGCTGCTCGGCACCCTATGGCCTACTGACTCCTTCCTCCTCCCCCTCACTATTTCTACTGTCAAGTCACCTGACTACGTGTGTGCCCAACCCACTCCTCTAAATCCACCACCCCTCACTTGCCTAGAGTCTCCAAGCTCGGGGCTGGATGCTACCATCTACTGCACGTGGGTTGTCTGTGCTGTTAGGGTGTTGATGTGCAACAATTGTCCTACCTGCCTGGCTGCAGTTCCCTTTTGTGGCCTCCTGGACGCAAGGGCGCCACAAAAACATAACACTGTATTTACATTTTCATATGATATAACGTACACATTAGTACATCACATGACATTACATTACATTCACATGAGAATCAACGGAACCATATCATGACCTATTGTCGGTCCCAATGGCGTAACACCCTGACCGGGATCTTTCCCCATCCTGCTGTAGGGATCCTCAACCTACTCCTAGGGAGTCTCAACCCACACTGCATCATACACATCATACATGGCACTTTTACATAAGCCATCATATATGTTACACTTTCAACGGGTCCTTCTCACGACTACCCAGTGGCACCCAATGGAGGTTACGGCCGCCTGACTTTGACACCTGGATTCATCATGTGGTACTTTTCCATACACCACTATGAGTCACCCAGTCACATCACACAGGGTAATTATATAAACGCCCCTGTGATTACACGTACACCTTCACACATAGTCAACAGGACCATATCACGACTAGCACAGTCAGTCCCAAAGTCGGCTATACCTATGACCGCCTGGCCCTTGAGCCGTCCTTGGTCTCTCTCGCCGTCCATATGACCGCCTGGCTCTTGAGCCGTTCTCGGTCTTTCATATCACACATATGACCGCCTGGCCCTTGAGCCATCTTCGGTCCTCATCACTGGGGGGGCCTGCACACATCAGGTGCACCGGCATGGAGCTGTCCAGCTCCCTTCACTTCCCCACCGGGGACAGATCACTTCCAGCACGTCCTCACATGGCAGTGGTCTGGACTGCTCTGACTCCCATCATCCTCTCCTCACCAAGTCATCGCACCCAAGCATCTTGCCGGTGGCTCGGTGGGGTCACGAAGATGCCAAGTCAGCGTCAAATTTGGATTTGCTAAAGACTCTATGAACTATGTGTTGAGACTGTTCAACCCCTCCCCACGGGCTTGAACAAAGGGGGGAGGTATGTGGTGATGTGACCCATGGCCGGGTGCATCACATGGGTTAACAGCATAGGATCCTGTTCAGATCAGCCTATGTTGTGTGTGTGTGTGTGTGTGTGGTGTTAAACATGGGATCCGGTATACAATGGGTTGATTCATGAGCCTAAAGTGCGGCTGTGTCTGAACCTGTGTATGAGTGCTTTGCTGGGCTAAACCTGAATGGTGCACAGGGGGTTAATCACATCTCAGGTCTGTGTGTGAGTGAGATGTGCTGATTGACTCACTGTGTTGCAGCTGTGGGAGAGGCAGCCTGGATAAGAACCTGCCAGGTGTCGTGAGTGAGGAGAGGTTCTAAGGGTGCCTTCACATTAGCGTTCCCCTCCGCAGCATTCTGCGGAGGGGATCCACAATGTGAACGCAGCGGAGGGGAACGCTAATGTGAAGGCACCCTTATCCAGGCTGCCTCACACATAGACCTGAGATATGATTAACCCCCTGTGCCACCATTCAGGTTTAGCCCAGCAAAGCACTCATACACAGGTTCAGACACAGCCGCTCATTAGGCTCATGAATCAACCCATTGTATACCGGATCCCATGTTTAACACCACACACACACAATAACATAGGCTGATCTGAACAGGATCCTATGCTGTTAACCCGTGTAATGCACCCGGCCATGGGTCACATCACCACAGTCCATAATATTAATTCAAAGTCCATGATAATATAATAATAATCATCATAATCTACTATATAATTGTCTAATGTTGTCTGTCACGGAAATTGCGCGACAGACAGAGGCCGCTCATTAGTGCCCTCCGGAGGCAGACTATGCAAATAGGCATGAGAATTCAAAGCTCGAATTTCGCGCCTATTTGCAGCCCGGCGACAGTGGCGCGCTGCTGTCGCCGGGATACACGGTGGCCGCAGCGGCGGCTCTCCTCACAGCCTCCCCGCTCCTGCCCCTCTCCCCGTGGCACCCCCGCTCCTCCTGCCTCTCCGGCACCCCCGTGGCCTCTCTCTGCTCCCCACGGCCCCCTGCCCCCCCATTCCTCATGCCCGCTCCCCCTTCCCCCCCGCTCCTCCACGGTGATAAAAATAAAAAAATCCCATAAGGATACTTCATACTTACCCTCCGCCGGCTTGCTCCACCTCCATCTTCTAGCTTCTAGAGGGCTTGAGGACCTGTTGTTGCCTGGGAAACCAATCAGCTGATCGGTTTCCCAGGCAATGACAGCTCCTGCCATGGGAGCTACAAGACAGAGGTGGACGGGTGAGTATCCTCACATCCTGCCCCAACCCCCCGCCAGCACCATCCTGCCCCAACCCCCCGCCGGCACCATCCTGCCCCCCTGCCACCATCCTGCCCCACTCGCTCCATCCTGCCCCCCTGCAGCTCCATCGTGCACCCTCGCCAGCTCCATCCTGCACCCCCGCCAGCTCCATTCTGCCCCCCCCCCACCGGCTCCACCCTGCCCCCCCCCGCCGGCTCCATCCTGCCCCCGCCGGCTCCATCCTGCCTCTGCCAGCTCCATCCTGCCTCCGCCGGCTCCATCCTGCCCCCGCTGGCTCCATCCTGCCCCCCCGCCAGCTCCATCCTGCCCCGCCAGCTCCATCCTGCTCCCCCACCACCATTCTGCCCCACTTGCTCCATCCTGCCCCACTCGCTCCATCCTGCCCCGCTCGCTCCATCCTGCCGCCTTGCCACCATCCTGCTCCGCCGGCTTCATTCTGCCCCGCTTGCTCCATCCTGCCCCGCACACCACCATCCAGCCTCGCTTGCTCCATCCTGCCGCCCCGCCACCATCCTGCTCCGCCGGCTCCATTCTGCCCCGCTTGCTCCATCCTGCCCCGCACACCACCATCCAGCTTCGCTCGCTCCATCCTGCCGCCCCGCCACCATCCTGTTCCTCCGGCTCCATCCTGCCCCGCCGACTCCATCCTTTTCTCCCCCCCCCCGCCGGCTCCATCCTGCCCCGCTCGCTCGATCCTGCCCCCCCCCGCCAGCTCCATCCTGCCCCGCCAGCTCCATCCTGCTCCCCCACCACCATTCTGCCCCACTTGCTCCATCCTTCTCCGCTCGCTCCATCCTGCCCCACTCGCTCCATCCTGCCCCACTTGCTCCATCCTGCCCCGCTAGCTCCATCCTGCCCCGCTCGCTCCATCCTGCCGCCCCACCACCATCCTGCTCTGCTGGCTCCATTCTGCCCCGCTTGCTCCATCCTGCCCCGCACACCACCATCCAGCCTCGCTCGCTCCATCCTGCCGCCCCGCCACCATCCTGTTCCTCCGGCTCCATCCTGCCCCGCGGCTCCATCCTGCCCCGCCGGCCACCATCCTACTCCCCCACCACCATCCTGCTCCGCCGGCTCCATTCTGCCCCGCTTGCTCCATCCTGCCCTGCACACCACCATCCAGCCTCGCTTGCTCCATCCTGCCCCCCGCCACCATCCTGCCCCCCCGCCACCATCCTGCCCCGCTCCCTCCATCCTGCCCTGCTCGCTCCATCCTGCCCTGCTTGCTCCATCCTGCCCCGCTCGCTCCCTCCTGCCCTGCTTGCCACCATCCTGCCCCCCCCAGCCACCATCCTGCTCCTCCGGCTTCATCCTGCTCCTCCGGCTCCATCCTGCCCTGCTCCCTCCATCCTGCCCTGCTCGCTCGATCATGCCCCCATCTCTATCCTGGCCCCGCTGTTCTTGCTCCCCCGCCTCCATCCTGCCCCCCTTCCTCCATCCTGCCTACCCTCCGCCTCCATCCTGCCCCACCCTCCGCCTCCATCCTGATCACCTGCCTCCATCCTGCCTCCCCGACTCCATCCTGCCCCCCCCCCCCCCGGCTCCATCCTGCCCCGCTCGCTCCATCCTGCCCCCTGACACATTCCTGCCCCCCCCCCCCCGTCACCATCCTGCCCCCCTGCTCCATCCTGTCCCCCGGCAGTTAGCGGTCATGTGACCGATCAGCTGATCAGTTTCCCAGGCAACGACAGGTCCTAAAGGCCTGTAGGACCTAGAAGACGGAGGTGGAGCGAGCCGGCGGACAGGTGAGTATCCTCACTGAGGATTTTTTTACTTTTACTGTGGAGGAGCGGGGGCCGCGGGGAGCGGAGTATCGCCATATGCCATAGTGCTGCTATACATGTACTGTAATGTACCGCCGCGCCATATACCATAGCGCTGCTATACATGTACTGTAATGTACCGCCATATACTATAGTGCTGCTATACATGTAATGTACCGCCATATACTATAGTGCTGCTATACATGTACTGTAATGTACCGCCATATACTATAGTGCTGCTATACATGTAATGTAATGTACCGCCATAAACCATAGCGTTGCTATACATGTAATGTAATGTATCGCCATATACCATAGTGCTGCTATACATGTACTGTAATGTACTGCCATATACCATAGCGCTGCTATATATATAAATATATATATATATATATATAGTTCACTCACGTTGACTGAACAAGTTCTGTCAGTCACAGTATGTCAACTACATACATATTCTAGAATACCTGATGCGTTAGAATCGGGCCACCATCTAGTAATATTATAATAATCATCATCATAATCAGTAATACAATACTGTGGATTCATGTTACAGTTGTGGCCAACAGTATTGACACCCCTGCAATTCTGTCAGATAATACTCAGTTTCTTCCTGAAAATGATTGCAATCACAAATTCTTTGGTATTATTATCTTCATTTAATTTGTCTTCAATGAAAAAACACAAAAAGAATTGTCCTAAAGCCAAATTGGATCTAATTCCACACCAAACATAAAAAAGGGGGTGGACAAAAGTATTGGCACTGTTAGAAAAATCATGTGATACTTCTCTAATTTGTGTACAGCACCTGTAACTTACCTGTGGCACCTAACAGGTGTTGGCAATAACTAAATCACACTTGCAGCCAGTTGACATGGATTAAAGTTGACTCAACCTCTGTCCTGTGTCCTTGTGTGTACCACATTGAGCATGGAGAAAAGAAGACCAAAGAACTGTCCGAGGACTTGAGAAACCAAATTGTGAGGAAGCATGAGCAATCTCAAGGCTTCAAGTCCATCTCCAAAGACCTGAATGTTCCTGTGTCTACCGTGCGCAGTGTCATCAAGAAGTGTAAAGCCCATGGCACTGTGGCTAACCTCCCTAGATGTGGACGGAAAAGAAAAAATGACGAGAGATTTCAATGCAAGATTGTGCGGATAGTGGATAAAGAACCTCGACTAACATCCAAACAAGTTCAATCTGCCCTGCAGTCCGAGGGTACAACAGTGTCAACCCGTACTATCCATCGGCGTCTGAATGAAAATGGACTGTATGGTAGGAGACCCAGGAAGACCCCACTTCTTACCCCGAGACATAAAAAAGCCAGGCTGGAGTTTGCCAAAACTTACCTGAGAAAGCCTAAAACGTTTTGGAAGAATGTTCTCTGGTCAGTTGAGACAAAAGTAGAGCTTTATGGGCAAAGGCATCAACATAGAGTTTACAGGAGAAAAAAGAGGCATTCAAAGAAAAGAACACGGTCCCTACAGTCAGACATGGCGGAGGCTCCCTGAAGTTTTGGGGTTGCTTTGCTGCCTCTGGCACTGGACTGCTTGACCGTGTGCATGGCATTATGAAGTCTGAAGACTACCAACACATTGTGCAGCATAATGTAGGGCCCAGTGTGAGAAAGCTGGGTCTCCCTCAGAGGTCATGGGTCTTCCAGCAGGACAATGACCCAAAACACACTTCAAAAAGCCCTAGAAAATGGTTTGAGAGAAAGCACTGGAGACTTCTAAGGTGGCAGCAATGAGTCCAGACCTGAATCCCATAGATCACCTGTGGAGAGATCTAAAAATGGCAGTTTGTAGAAGGCACCCTTCAAATATCAGGGACCTGGAGCAGTTTGCCAAAGAAGAATGGTCTAAAATTCCAGCAGAGCATTGTAAGAAACTCATTGATGGTTACCGGAAGCGGTTGATCGCAGTTATTTTGGCTAAAGGTTGTGCAACCAAGTATTAGGCTGAGGGTGCCAATACTTTTGTCTGGCCCATTTTTGGAGTTTTGTGTGAAATGATCAATGTTTTGCTTTTTGCTTCATTCTATTTTGTGTTTTTTCATTGAAGACAAATTAAATGAAGATAATAATAGCAAAGAATTTGTGATTGCAATCATTTTCAGGAAGAAACTGAGGATTATCTGACAGAATTGCAGGGGTGTCAATACTTTTGGCCACAACTGTATAGTAAGCCGTGACTGATAATATAAAACAGATAATTATCTACTTTCCTATTCTAAATTGAAGCAATCAGATCTGATCTGTCGTCCTCAGTTCTCACACAGGCATCTTCTCATCTTCATCTGTTGATTCTCTCCAGTATAAATACAGTCTTAGATGATAACTCCTTTGAAATAGGATATTGCGAGGCGTGGCCTGCAGGCTTATGGAGTAGCTGCATTCTCCAGAGCTCTGGTGCCCTTCAAAGCAACAAGGGCCCCTAAGTCCTTTTGAGGACTTACCCCACCTAAGCAAGACCACCAGACGATTGCCCAAGAAGGAAGAATCAACTTGGCCCAATCTCCAGAGATTCCATGCAGCTCATCCTGAGCTTAGCCTTCTAGGACTTTTGGGCTGCAGGGCTCTTAGGCTGAATCTGGCCCACAACGGACTGAGCTAAGCACACAGCCGACCGAGTACCCCTGTGAGGAAGACTGACCTCCTAACCACCGGTGAGCCTGCTGCCTCTCTGGGGACCGAGTACCTTCTGGTTCCCTGCCGCCCTTCCCCCGCGCCGACGGATCCCGGTGCGCCATCACAGTTATTGCACTTGGAGGTAAGGTGCCGCTGGAGGTGAGAGTGGTGAGCGCCCCTCACCACCAACCCCGCTCAAACACTCACCATCCTGGGCGTCAGGGACAGGCTACCGACATCCAGGTGCCCCCTCGGGACCGGAGAGGAAACGCTGGGATTCTCAGGTGGGACTTCTTTTTGTTCTTTCCCCACCGCTCGCACTCCGGGAGCCACAGACACGTGGGCGGAGGGATCCCTGCTCTGCCTGAAAGAGGTTCCGGCCGCAATTTCAGCTACCTCTCTCTCTCTCTCCCCTTACTGAGAGACAGAGAAACCCCGTGCAATCACGCAGCTTCAGCGTCTGCCGAGAGAGGATCAGCCCACTGGAGGCATCCTCAGAGTCTCACTAATTAACTCTTTCACCACAGTTTGTTAACTATTGACTGCCAAGACATCAGCTGACACTTACTAAACCTTACTCTCCTTACAGTCAGCTCACAATACACCTATATATTGAATGTTCTCTATTTTTCTCTGAACTCACACAGGAATATAAAACTCTTCTACCTACTACTGTTTTATTACAAGAGATACTAATTAAAGTCTAAAAGAGAAGCCCTTGAACAATACTAAGCTAACTCCATAAACTCCTGTTAGCATCTAAATCTTAGAAAATCCTACTGCTACTTATATAAGCCTACTCACAGGTTCAATCATCTTTGGCATTAGTGTATCTGTTACAACTGTGTATCACTGCTGATTCCTTGTCATTCTCCTCTCATATACCCAACTCCAGCAACCTGACAACAGGAGACTACACAAACCATATCTTAATTCTCCCATATAACAACCAACACAACCGTCCTGCCTCTTAAAATTCTGCCATTAAACTTGCCTTACAATGCCAACCAAGTCAAAACTAACCTCCTCTCCCCAGGAAATTGATGTGGCGGGAGATTTACAAAAATCTCCACTAAAAAGCAGACTTCCCACTCCGTCACAACCTTCGCATACTATTAAAAATATAAAAGAGGGGAATCAAACTCATAAAGACCCTAGAGGAAAAGACACTACCACACCAACCGAAGTAAGTGACAACTCCACTATGATGGAATTATCTCACACTTCTTCAAAGAGAAAAGAGATAGGTACTCCTTCAAAAAAAAAACACAGGCTCTTTCTTGAAAACAGATATAGAAGATGGAGGTCGAGACAGCGGAACTAGAAGCCCAGTCAGACAGAGGCTAAAGATCAGCCCAACAACATTTGACCCACTACTCCACATGAACCCCAACCAACAAATAGACAAATCCTTTATGATAGAACTATTCACATCTTTCCAAAACAAAATAGAAGAAAACCTAACCTCCCACCTGGAAGAAATCAAAACCACAGTGGCATCAGTAGTCAAAAGAGTGGATGACCACGACCATTCTCTAGCCAAGATCACGTCAACATCACTAAAATTAAAGAACGAGCAACAAAAGATGCAAAACGACATGGAATACTTAAGAATTAAACAAGTGGACAGAGAAGATAGAGACCGGAGGTCCAATTTGAAATTCAGAGGAATCCCGGAATCCATCAAAAACGCAGACCTCACTGAATACATCAAAAACCTGACCAAAAAAATTATACCGGGAAAACACGAATTGGAGTACTCTATCGAAAGAGCTCATAGGCTCTATAAACCCAAAAATATTGCCGAAGACATACCCAGAGATGCAATCGCAAAATTCCTTTTCTTTCCGATTAAAGAACAAATAAACAAGTACATGAGAGAACACAAGACTCTACCGGCACCCTATCAGAATATCAAAATCCTTCAGGACTTTTCTAAAGAAACCTTAGAAAAAAGAAGAACCCTCAAACCAGTCACAACTATTCTGAGAGACAAAAAAATACTCTACAGATGGAACCATCCCTCATCGGACGTCACTTTCACCTATAACAGCAAATCTTACAGCATAGGCGAAGTTGAATCCGGACTGGCAATCCTTAAAAAACTCCGAATAGGAGATTCAGGCTGATCACTCTACTAAAATGGTGGTCTATCTCTTCTCTTGACACACTACCCAAGGCACTGAAGGCCAAAACATCAGCCCCCTTGGAAGTCATTCAACGGTTCCCTGAACCCTTCCACAAACAATTTTCAGTTTATTGAACTGTTTTATCATCTCAATTTTTTTGATTACTATCGAACCCAGTTGATCTTTCCCTTAACCCCAGTACTCATCCTAAACGCTTCTACCCCCCCCCTCCTTTACCCTTACGCTAGAGACAAGTGCTATATCCCTGGCTGCCCACCACTAATCCAAATGTCACTCAACTTTCTATCGCTAAACGCCAACGGTCTCAATTCCCCGCAAAAAAGATTTCACCTATGGAAAGAACTGAAACTGCAGAAAATTGACATAGCGGGCCTTCAGGAGACACGCTTCAGTGACAAGAAACCTCCAAAATTTCTAAACAAACATTACCCTAACATATATCTCTCATCCAACAAGAAAAAGAAGGCGGGAGTGGGCATTCTCATTAAAGACTCTGTTAATTTTGTTGAAAAGGAAGTCCTTCGGGATGAGGAAGGAAGATATATTATTTTGAAATGCCTCCTCAACGATGTCATACACACATTAGTGAATATCTACGCCCCAAACTCAGGCCAAATCACATTCCTAAAAAAATTAATGAGAAAAATTAGAGAATGTCAAGAAGGAGTTCTCTTTCTGTTTGGGGACTTCAACGCAGTCCCTAATGCAAACCTTGACTCCTCCAACAGAAACAGAAATTCGAATACACAATTAGATCCGTTACTACGGCGAGAGGAAATTTACGACGCCTTCCGTTGTCTTAACGCATCTTCAATTGAATACACACATTTCTCAAACGTACATAAATCTTTAGCGCGCATAGATCTAATTCTGACAGACATCCACTCACTCAGACTAATCAAAAAAGTAACTATTCTACCAAGGTCTTGGTCAGATCACTCACCTATTTTATTTACCACATCACAGGGCCCTACCATGAATAAAAAAAAAATCTGGAGAGCAAACTCCTACCTCTTCCAACACCCGAAATACAAAACAGAAATTGAAAATTATATAAAATTTTACTTTGCCGAAAACGATCTTGCAGAAACTTCAATTTCAACACTATGGTCTGCCCATAAAGCGGTAATTAGAGGACATCTAATCCAAATCAACGCTCGACATAAAAAAATCACTCACATCACTCACTGTTAACTTAATAAAGCAAATCAAAGATCTAGAAATCTCAATTGCAAATAAACCCTCCGACACTACCATGAAAGAAATTTTAAAACTCAGAATAGAACTCAAATCACTTTTAGCGGCAGACTTTGATAAAGTAACCCGTATCTCCAAATCCAACTATTATACCCAGTCTAACAAACCAAACAAATTCTTTGCAAACATGATAAAAATCCGCAGAACTAAAACAGCTATACACCAAATTAAGAATAAACAAGGCATGCTACAGAAACATCCAGAAGCCATTTCGCACATCTTCAAAGAATATTATGAAAGCCTCTATAATTTAAAAAATTCCCAAACAGACCCTGAACCCTCTCCTGAACTAATTTCTAAATTCCTCAATTCAATTGATCTCCCCTCAATTACCAAAGAAAACCTTGACTTCATTAACTCTCCATTTACTGAAAAAGAAATCACTGACACCATTAAATCCCTTAAAAAATTTAAATCCCCAGGACCAGATGGTCTACAAAATGAATATTACTCTGCATACTATAACTCCTTATCCCCATATTTAACGAGACTACTAAATGCTTTAACCGGTCCAAACCACCAACCTTCCAAAGATTTACTACAAGCCACCATTACGCTGATTGCAAAAAACAAAGGTGACCAAGATGAAGTAGCTAACTTTCGTCCAATCTCCCTTCTTAATTCTGATCTCAAGATCCTGACCAAAACAGTAAATTCCAGACTCCAAAAAATTATTCCCAAACTAGTTCATAGTGACCAAGTTGGCTTTATAAAAAACAGAGGTTCTACTGATGCGACACGGCGAACAATAAACCTACTCTCTCATATAGAAAAACACAAGACTCCTGCCCTGATGGTCTCTGTCGATGCAGAGAAAGCATTTGACAGAGTCCATTGGGGCTTCATGTTTGAGACACTAAAGAAATTTGGTTTTAGAGACAACTTCATCCACGTCCTCAAATCTCTGTACTCTAACCCAACAGCCAATATTCTAACCAATGATACCCTTTCCAATTCGTTCAGCCTCTCAAATGGAACAAGACAGGGCTGCCCATTATCTCCTTCACTGTTCGTCTTATACATAGAACCCCTTGCAGAAAAAATTCGAATGAATAATTACATCAGAGGCATCCACGCCAACCACAGAGAGTTTAAAATAAGTCTATTTGCAGACGACGTCCTTTTGTCTCTCTCTGACCCTATCAACTCCCTTAGACACCTCTTCGTAACCATAGAAGAATTCTCAGCTATCTCATCATATAGAGTCAACCTGAGGAAAACTCAAGTTCTTTACTATAATCTCGATCCCGACTCCATATCCTCACTCAAAATCGAACACAACCTTGATCACGACAGAAAAGACCTAGACTTTTTGGGCATCAAAATTACACACCACACCTCTACCATAATGGACCATAACTTCGACTTATTAACTAAAATAACTCAAGCAGACCTAACACATTTATCTAAAGCGGACCTTTCATGGATTGGAAGAATAGAAGCTTATAAGATGTTCATTTTACCCAAAATTCTATATACATTCAGATCCCTCACCATTCCTCTTAAACATTTATGGATTAAGAAACTTCAGAGACAATTATCCTCCTTCATATGGGGGAATAAAAAACCAAGAACAGCAAGATCGACCTTAGAGAAAAGTAGGCTAAATGGAGGCCTAGCAGTACCCAATATATTATCCTACTACCAAGCAACTGTTATTAACCAAAGTAAACCATGGTGGGAAGACTCCTCGACTCTAAGCTGGGTCTCACTTGAAGAAAATAGTCATCAGAAAGTCAAACTCAAACTTTCACTCCTGGCACATCTATGTGACAAGAAAAAGCCCCTTCCAAAAAACCCAACAACCAAAGCTACTGTCCAATCGTGGAAAATTTTCTCTGCCAAAATCTCAGAAAACTCTTCTCACACCCAACCGAACTGGATACCAATAGATATCTTAAATTCACTTATACCCACACTCAACATCGACTCGTGGAAAACTAAGGAAATAAACTTTCTATCCGACATACTTGACGAATCTAGCAACCTGATATCCTTCTCATGCCTTCAATCAACTTTCGGCCTCACTGACCAAGAACAAAAGAAATGGAAAAAAATCAACTCATACCTCTTGAAGAGGAAAATAAACTTCCACCTCCCCTCAACCATCGCGCAAATGTTCAAAAAACCCCACAGACCTACCCTCTGGTCCATCAAGAACCTCTGTAAAGAGATTAATCTGGACTCATCCCTAGATAGAACTACCAACATTTTATCTTGGGAGAAAGAACTAGGTGTCTCAATTGAAACAGATGATCTATCTAAAACTCTAGAATGTATACAAAAATCCATCTCCTGCACCACATTGATTGAAACTCATTTTAAATCTCTAACACGGTGGTACTTTACTCCCATCAAACTCCACCAGATGAAAAAGGACTCCTCACCACTATGCTGGAGATGCAATCAAGACACTGGAACCTTATCTCACATCTTCTGGTCCTGTCCCAAACTGAAGGAATTTTGGAACAACATCCAACTCTTGATCTATGATTTATCAAACAACTCTTTTACTCTCACTCCTGAATTTGTAAATCTGCTCATCAACATCTCGCAAATCCCACCTCCACTAAGACCTATTCTACTTCACATCATTCTTTCAGCAAGAACCATGATTGCAGCATTATGGAGAGACCCTAACCCACCGACATTCTCAGCGCTTTTAGAAAAGATCGCCCTCCACAATATTCACGAACTCACCTACGCTCTTCGAAACAATACTATGAGCAAATACAACACGAAATGGAACCCATGGAACGCAATCTTTCCAACTTCCCCACATTTTTAGACTCAATACTTGTCTCTACCTGTACCTTCCCTCCCCCCCTCCCTTCCCTAATGTTCCTTTTGATCACCCCCTCTCCTGCGTGCAGCAGAACAATTTCTTATTATAATCTGTTTAATTACGATAACTTTCCCTTTGAAATGTTTAGCTATAAATCATTTAAAGCTACAACTAATGTTGAAATTGTTATTCCAGACTGTTTTACTTTGTAAACTTAATGTCCTAATGAGTTTTGACAAAATTCCACCAAATCTGTAAACTTGATTTTGCTTAAAATGTTTATGCTTTAATTATCATTAAAAACATTTGAACAAGAAATAGGATATTGCATATATTGTTCAGTTCATTATTGTTCAATTCTTTATTGTAAAGTCCATATTTTTATTAGATGAACACTTGTCAGTTCTTTTACATGGATTGGGATTTTCTCCAACCAAAGGTTTTGATTTCCTTTGTACCTTGTTGGACATTAATAAATTCCCTCGGCATATTACTTTGAAATGCCATTTTTTGGGGATGATACAGTAGAAACATCAACCACAAATAACAATGATGTGGGCACAGTGGTTACCAGTGAGGAAACATCCACTCCTTGGTTTAAAGAACTAAAAAATATTGTGGCATTAAGGCCGGCTTCACACCGCGATTTTTCGGGTCCGGGGATGTCCGGTGTGAACGAGACAGCCCCGGAACCGAACTTGCACCCCATGTATCCCTAGGGCGCCGGATTGGCCTTATTTGGCCTCCCATTTGCAGGTTTTCCGGGAGGATCCGGTATTGTCCAATTTTTGCATTGGATACAAAAACGGAGTCCGATGCAAAATTCAGACAAAACCGGATCCTCCCGAACCCGGCACCCATAGCATGGGAGTCTATGGGCGCCGGATCATGCTGGATCCAGCAGAAAATCGGGCCAGTTCCCGGATGCCTGGTGCTGAAAGAGCGGCGGCTGTTAAAAGCAGCCATCGCTGAATTTCAGCACCTGGAGAGCTCCACGACTGAAAATTCAGCACCGCGGCCAGCTCCCCTGCAGCCGCGGTACTGAAATTTCAGCACTGGGCAGCGCCAGTAATGAAGCCGGCATAAAGCAGGATCAGAGGGCGGTTCTGCTTGTCCGTGGCTGTCAGGGTCTGTCCGATGCATCCTGCAAAACACCGGACAGATCCTGACAGTCAAAGATCGTGTGTGAAGCCGGCCTAAGACATTTGAGAGCTCAGTCAAATCCATCTACACAGGTTAATATGATTTTCAATACTAGTAACAAATATTATCCAGTACATTCCAGACCACCCATACCGGATCACTTCCAGGATGTGGGGGACCAAGAACTTACAAAATTAGATCTAAATAGAAAAAATAGGCACAAAAATCTTTCCAAAAAAAGAAAATCTTGCTTTGAAACAAATCAGGGATAATAAAAACATCTTTATACAAAAAACTCCACAGAGGTGGAGCAGTGGTCGTCCTAGACACAAGTTTATATGTAAAATGTAATGAAATAACGTTGAAACATGCTGATATCTATGGTATATTGAAAGGGGAGCAATACCATAGTTCAAAAAGATTTGGGCTTTTGAGGAGGGGTGTGGAGAGTGGGATTTTCTCACAAAAGATTTTTGACTTTTCGTATATTGAGACTCCTATTACTCCCATTCTCCACTCCTTACCATAAGTTTATAAACCTGATTTTCCTCCTAGGATGAGATCAATAATATCTGTCATTGGGTCCCTAAATGAACGTTTAGGTGCATCGGTCAAGAACATGCTCCAACCTCTTGTGAAAGAATTCCCTGGTTATATCAAAGACACAAAATCAGTCATTCAAACGTTTGATACATTTTTGTGGAAAGGTGAGTTCAGTATATTTAGAAATAGGGGGAAAATTCTCACCCTTCCTTGCAAACATCACCATGGTGTTTTGGGAGGAAAATGTTCTATTTTTTTGAGATTTTTTCCTAAAAAATCTGTATTGGTTTGGGAGATACATTGATGACCTCCTGCTGGTGTGGACATGTGACAAGGAAAAGGTTGATGCGTTTATTGATTTTTTGACTGATAATCAATTCAACCTAAAATTTACACACTGTTACAATAAAAATTAAACAATATTTTTAGATGTCACCCTCTGCACCAGCAGTGGGTCATCAGATGTTACGGTACTCCCATACAAAATAGAATCAGCCACTAGCTCATTCCTTAAACCTAATTCGTGTCACCCCAAACATGTCACACATAATATACCAGTATTAAGATTAAAAGAAACTGCTCAGATCCGACACGGTTAGATGAAGAATTAATAAAGAAATGTGATGATTTACGTGGTACAGGTTACTCTGACAGTATCTTGAAAAAAGCTTTGGTAAAAGGAAAAAAAAATAAATTGAGATACATTACTTCAGAATAAAATTCCTAATAAGGCACAGAAAATCAGAAACGTCATCAATTTCACCACACAATATAGCATAGACTATGGGGAGGTGGTGAAATGAACATCTATGGCGCGTGACCAATCAGCTGAGCAGCAGCGGCCAGCTTTAAATCTCCCGCCAATACCGCACTGCTCAGCTGATTGATCGCTCACTGTCTGATGTGTGACCAATCAGCTGAGCAGTGCGGTATTGGCGGTGTGGCGACACACATGGTCAGGCTTCACACCGGGGTATTGCACTCGTAAAAGTGCTGTAATTTTCCCCAACTGCAAGTGGATGCTGGGCTGGTGGGTGGGACCCATTCCTGCACTCCCATATTAGAGTAGTGGGAGGTTTCCCCGGGAGGGATCTAGCACCTCTGGGGAGAGCGAAGAGGTGTTAGGAGTTGGAGAGGAGTCGAGGAGGAGTGTGGAGCGAGTCGGGAGGACAGCTCCAGGCTGATTCTGAGGGAAGATGAAAGGGGATCCTGAGAGAGGGTGCCTGACGTGTGAGTCTGGGCCTGAGAGAGAAAGGGGGAACCCCAGCGTGGAGCAACCATACTCCAGGGAATTCCCCAGTCCACCACGGGAACGCCGGACCCGAGGAAACGACCAGAGTCCACCTGTGAAGTAGTCAACAGGCTGCTGCGGTCTGTTCACTGGCTGCGGCACCCTGCCAGACGGAGCGGTCTCCCTGCTTCTTCACTTCAAGGAAGGGGAACCCCAAGACTACCTTCAAGGAGTAATTGGGTATAGACTCACCCTAGGCGGGGAAGAAAGGACACGGGTTCTTCAACTAAGGCATACCACGGGTACCACCATACCACCTGGCATTCACTTGCAGCCACCCGTAGAGCTACCTGTTTCTTTAACAACTTTTGCTGAACTGTGGACTTGTATGCTGATGACTGTTTACAGTAAAGTACCCGGGAGAGTGACATTGCCTCCGTGTCTTTGTGCCATTTATCGTTGACCTCTTTGCTTACAGCAACGCTGCCCCGGAGGCCCAGCTCCACCTGTAGGGAGCTTTGCCATTCTTGCTGCAATGCCATCGCCCTCCGGAGGACTGTGGGTACTACAGGTGGCGTCACGTGACAATAACTCTTATCTCTGTACATAACCCCCTTATTGAAGTGTCACACAGGCTCAGGCACCGCCACCCGTGACATCCCCATGAACCACTCTGAGCCTGATACCCAAGTATCCCAGGGCCTGGGGATTGACATATATTTCTGGCGCTCACAAACAGGATCTCGTGCCCGGTGTTCCCGGGTTCTGTGTGCTTTGGACTGTTGAACTGCATTGAAAAAATAACTTTTCCCGCCTTTGTTTGGCGCCAAAAATGGGTTCCCGCCATCACTGTAGGAGGAGCCAAGATGGCACCGTAGCCATGTGTCTCTGCCCCCCTTCAATCTTTCTGATCCCTCCTTATGTATCTCTGCCCCTTTTAATCTCTGCCCCCCCCCCCCTTTCGTCTCTCTGCAATCCTTCAGTGTTTCTGGTCCCCCTATGTCTCTCTGCTCCCCCTTCCCTATTTCTGCCCCGCCATTAGGGCCACTTTACACACACCAACTTATCTGTCCAACTTCTGACCAACTTACTGGTTGCAGTGAAATCATGGACACATTGTTACATTTGTACACAGCCACAAAATGGAGCAATGTGTCCATGATTTCACTGCAACCAGTAAGTTGTTCAGAAGTTGTTCAGATAAGTTGGTGTGTGTAAAGTGGCCTTCAGTGTTTATGGGCCCTCTTATGTTTCTCTGCTCCTCTTCAGTATTTCAGGTCCCCACCTTGTCTCTCTGCTCCCTTTCAGTATTTCTGTTCCCCTCCCTATGTTTCTCTGCTCCCCCCTTTTTGTCTCTATGTCCCCCCTTCATGTCTCTGCCCCCCCCTTCATGTCTCTGCCCCCCTCCCCCCTTCAGTGTTTGTATTCCCCCTTATGTCTATCAGCTCCTGTTCAGTATTTCTGGTCCCCCTTATGTCTCTCGACCCCACTTACGTCTCTGCTACCCCCCTTTTATTTCTATGCCCCCCTTTAGTATTTTTGGTTGCCCTTGTTTCTTTCCCTCCTCATGTCTCTCTGTTACCTTTCAGTACCTTATGTGTCTCTGCTCCCCTTCAGTATTTCTGTTCCCCCTATTCATCTCTCTGCCCCCCCTTCCCTCTCCGCTCCTCCCACCCCCCTTTCATATGTATGCTCCCCCCTTCATCTCTCTGGCCCCTTTCAGTCTTTCTAGTCCCCCCTTATGTCTGTCTGCCCCCCTTCAGAGTCCCTGCCCCCCTTCAGACACTGTGGTCACCCCTTGTCTCTCTGCCCACTGCGCATACGTGCGCGCTGGGAGGCAGCGGCTGGTCGGTCGTCGGTAACGCGTGCGCGAGGCGGCGGTCGGCGCTGGGTGGTAATTGTGGCTGGTGATGGCGCGCATGCGCGCCATCACTCGCGGTGCTGGCATCCGGCCGCGGTGCATGGCGGTATAGCGGCACAGTGGCCGGATGCCAGAAACTGGCATTTATTATATAGGATTATGGTAATCCTAGATGACCTAAAACGGGAAAGGTTTATTCTGATTTCATCTCAGATAGTGAAAAAAACATGCATGTGTCTTTTTTATAGGTGTGTAAACTTCTAGTTTCGACAGTACATAAATAGTGTGTATAATATATTATACATGTTGTGAGGCAGCAACCAGGGAACCCGCTTGCAAAACGACAACAAACACGTGTTTATAAGTTTAACCAATGTCTACCCGTTTATTTTCACATATTAACAACATAACCCGGGTAGCATGTTTGACACATATCACATTGATTAAAAACACCATACATAAACACATCATACATTTACATATAACATTACATAATACATATATTGCACATAACGCTTATAGTAACCCGGGACCTGTAACCATCTCTCTGTCCCCATTGGAGCTCTACCAACAGCTCCCGTGGTGGCTACGGCCTCTGGCCTACTTACACATCTTACAGTACCTTTATAATACATACATTTGATATACTTCGACGATAACCCCTCCGGGTTCATAACAGGGATTGAGAAACCTGAGTACCGGGTATGTCATGTATTCCCAAGGGGCTCCTCCCTGGACGCAGCTCCGCCTACGTCCCGGTCAGAGTCCACCTGGTTCAACCATGGTGTCCCCACTCTAGGAGCCCTTTTAACCCCTGCTTCTGACCTTCGTTACCTACGCCTCAACGGGCCCTGTGGGTCCCAATGGCGGTACCTGCCGCCTGGCTTTAGTCACCCAGCTTGATGACACAACATTCACCCGTAGTCAGGATTCCTGCCTGACCGGGACCTTACACACCGTATATGATCCATCATTCAAACGTCCATGGATCCCATACCTGCTCACAGCCCATCATAACACATCCATGGACTGTGGCCCCTCCATGGCCCATTACAGGGATTGGCAAACCATAGTACACGGGAACCTCATCCAATACCTACTAGGAGCCCTATTACCCCTGTGTCTGGCACCACAGGCACACCCACACCATTAGAGGTCGTGGTTGAGGGACGGGTACCCTCTGCAAGCAGCAGGGCAAGCCTCCCTCTCGTCCCCACGGGACGGAACGCCTCCAACATCATCCATACTAGCTGGGTCACTTTCTCCCCACATTATTATACATGGGTCTTACATAGGTCATCATCTTACATTCAGGGCCATTGCCTAAGCCCCTACATACATCAACGGGTCCTTTACCGACTGCCTAGTCGGACCCAATAGCGGTTATGCCCGCCTGGCATTACTCACACACAGCTCACTCCGTTACACGGGAACTGCTGTCTTACCGGGCACGGATCCGGGTCTCGCTACCTGTATAACGGGTCCACCAAGCGTCCCCCAAGGCTCCTTTCCCGGACGTAGTTCAACCCACGCCCGGACCAGTCTCCACCAGGTTCAGCCACGGCTTCCCCACCAGGTGCTATCACAACCTCGGACCTCGGCACCGGCATGGAGCTAGCATGCTCCCTTCACCATCTCAACATGGCGGCATGGACTTGCATTCCCAGTCCCTCACACAGACTGGCTCTGCTCAGCTCTCAGGCTGGTAATCAGCCCACATCCTCTCAGGCTGATGTCTGGCTGAAAATGGATCTAATCTGTAATCACTCAGCTGGCAGCCTCTTATCGTGCCAGCCACTCCCACATGGACACACCCCCTTAGCTGCTGATAATCAGCCTTTCACACAGCTCAGGTTAACTCCCTGTGTTCCGGGTTGTCAGCACTCAGCCCTCATTCCTTAGGGACTCCTCGATCTCATCCCACTCTCACTGCCGCTCATTAGGCTCATGAAACCTTGCGTTCACAGTTGGTTCACACAGCATGATCAGTCAAACCGGCCAGTGTGCACAGGATCATACCTTGATCCTGCATGTGACACGCCTCGGCCATGTGGACCATGCCGGCGGTGCCTCACAATGTACAAACACACCCAATATACATACATACATTATATATACACATATATGTGGACGCATTCCTGGATTTCACACCTTACACACATACTCAGATTATATAGACTTATATATACATACATACAGTGTTTCTATTCGCATACTGTACACACACACATTGTATACACACATTACATACATAGCACACACATGCTATATATACATTACACACATTCTATAACACACATAGTATACATACATTATATACACACATGTATACACACTCATTGTATACATACATACATTACACAGTATACAAACAGTACACACACATTGTATACATACATTACACACAGTATACACACACCTTACACTCTTTGTATACATACATTACACACATATTGTATACATACATTAGACAGAGTATACACACATTACACACAGTATACACACAGTTTGTATACACACATTACACACAGTATGCACACATTACACACACATTGTATACACACATTACACACACATTGTATGCATACATTACACACAGTATACACACATTACACACAGTATACACACATTACACACACATTGTATACATACATTACACATTGTATACACACACACAGTATGCACACATTACATACACATTGTATACATACATTACACACACATTGTATACACAGTATACATACATTACACACAGTACACACACATTGTATACACACACAGTATACACACAGTGGCTGTTGCTGTCCGCACCCTGCAGTGACAGCTGTTTCCGGGTCTGGTGTCCCCTCCTAGGTGACACATGATGCCCAGGGGCCGGCTCTATGACCACTGCCATGTTTCCCTGTGAGGGCGGATTACTGGAGGCTCCTGCCCAGGGCATGTGTGTGAGGCCGGAGAGGGTGGAGGCCGCCGTCTACACCGTCTCCACCATAACACAAAGGCTCCTGCCCTCCTCCTGGCCTCTTCCCGCCCCTGCCGCCCCTCATACCCAGACATGGTGCGGACTGAGCATCGCTCAGGCTGCTCGTTTCCGGCGGCGGCTCCAGCATCGCGAGAGTGAGGCGAGATCTCATGGTGTTTGGTGCAGACACTCAGGGGATCTGGGGATAGGGGCGGGACGGGGCGTACGTCATAGGTGCAGTGCGCGGCTGTGGTCGGAGTTGTGATAAGTCCGGTTGCACTGTGTGCTCAGTAGTCGGAGCTGGCCGGTAATTGCGGCTACCCCCCAGAAATTTGTAAAAAAATAAATAAAAATTTGCTTTCTTTGCCATTTTCCATGACCCATGATGTTTTAATTTTTGGAGATACAGGGCTATGTGAGGGCTTACTTTATGTGCCCTGAGCTGACATTTTTACTGATACCATTTTGATTCAGATACATTTTGATCGCCTTTTATTGCATTGTATTGTAACAACGTGGTGGCCCAAAAAAATATAATTCTGGCATTTTTATTTTTTTCCCATTATGCCATTTACCAATTTGATTAATTTACTTCATATATTGATAGCTTAGATTCTAACAAACGCAGCGATACCAAATATGTGTATTTTTTTTATTTCTTTTTACTGTTTTATTGCTATTTTCAGTTCAGCTCCTTTGGGGGCCCCTAAGAGAGTGGGGCCCTGGGCAACTGCCCAGTCTGCCCCTCCTAATGCCGACCCTGCGTACATCTCGTACACACTCAGCTCTGCTCCGTACACCTCGTACACACATGGCTCTGCTCAGTACACCAGTTACACACTCAGCTCTGCTCCGTACACCAGTTACACACACGGCTCTTCTCCGTACACCTCATACACAGTCCGCTCCGCTCAGTACACCTCGTACACACTTGGCTCTGCTCTGTACACCTCGTACACACACGGCTCCGCTCCGTACACCTCGTACACACGCGGCTCAACTCCGTACACCTCGTACACACAGTGCTCTTGACTCACCGTAACCGGGTCTTCACGTCGCAGGCATTTGCTTCTCCTGTCACGGTACCGCGCCTGCGGCTGTGGGACTCGGTGGTCCAGATCAATAGTGGTTGGCTGAACAGATAAAGATTGTTTTCTTATTGTCGTGACGCCACCTGCGGCGCTGCTTGGGCCTCCGGGGGATGTACGGCAGCAAGATGGGACGCTCCCCACAGGACAAGCGGGAGTCCCCGGAGCCAGGAGCTGCACCTGATGTTGTACGGCAGCTTCGTAGTTACTAGCATGCAGAGTAAAACAGTTCTGAAGAAGCACAGACACCAGTGTTCTCTGGAACGGGTCTTTTACTGCAACTGGTAGATGATACAGGGTATACAGGTAACGGGTAACAGACTGGGTGGACTTAGCAATGACTGGTGTTGTTTCAGAGCTCCACGGTGTTCCTTCGTTCTTATTCTGTTCTATTTTTGCCGGTGTCGCCTTAGTGTGCTAAGTTCGGGTACAAGGGGGCTACTTCAATTTCCCTGCCGGTGTATACAGCCCGGTGTGAGGGGAGCCAGATTCCTTTTGGTGGGTACTCCGCTGGCAAGACGGTTCTGATTGCGGCTGCGGTGGGGTGCTCCTAGAGAGCGGTCCCTCCACTCCCGGTTTGCTAAGCAGTGATGAACAACTTGCTAGCTTCGGAACCAGTGACCCGGTTGCTGATGGGCGTGGGTATATCTTGACCCGTAAGATGGTCGCCCAGGTTCCGGTTGTGGAGCACCGGGTAATGGCGCCAACCGGTTGGTAGTCTGTAGGGCTACACGGAACTGTGCAGAGCCCTCTTCTCCTACGTTCCTCCTCGACCACTTCTCTCTCCTTCCTCCTTCTTCTACCTTCTCCTACACTCTACTCCTACACTCCGCCCACCAGGACCTTATTGGCCCTCTATTCTGATGGTGTATGTAGGGTATGGAGCTCTGAGTATTAACCATGTCATTACTTAGTCAGAGAATATTGCATCTTCAGTCAGGGATGCAATACCCTCCTGTGACGCACTCGTTGCGGGGCGCCACACTCTGCTTCGTACACCTCGTACACACACAGCTCCGCTCCGTACACCTCGTACACACTCGGCTCTGCTCCGTACACTTCGTATACACGTGGCTCTGCTTTGTACACCTCGTACACACACGGCTCTGCTCTGTACACTTCGTACACGCTCAGCTCTGCTCTGTACACCTCGTACACCTCTTGGCTTTGCTGCGTACACCTCATACACACTCAGCTCCGCTCCGTACACCTCGTACACACTTGGCTCTGCTCCGTACACCTTGTATACACGTGGCTCTGCTCCGTACACCTCGTATACACTCGGCTCCGCTCCGTAAACCTTGTACACACATGGCTCTGCTCCGTACACCTCGTACACACACACGGCTCTGCTCCGTACACCTCGTACACACACACGGCTCTGCTCTGTACACCTCGTACACACTCGGCTCTGCTCCGTACACCTCGTACACACACGGCTCTGCTCTGTACACCTCGTACACACACGGCTCTGCTCCGTACACCTCGTACACACACGGCTCTGCTCCATACACTTCGTATACGCTCAGCTCTGCTCCATACACCTCGTACACCTCTTGGCTCTGCTCCGTACACCACTTACACACACGGCTCTTCTCCATAAACCTCATACAGTTGGCTCTGCTCCGTACACCTCCTACACACACGGCTCTTCTCCGTACACCTCATACACACTCAGCTCTGCTCCTCACACCTCGTACACACTCGGCTCTGCTCCGTACACCTCGTACACACTCGGCTCTGCTCCTTACACCTCATACACACTCGGCTCCGCTCCATACACCTCATACACACACAGCTCTGCTCCGTACACCTCGTACACACTCAGCTCCGCTCCGTACACCTCGTACACACTCGGCTCCGCTCCGTACACCTCGTACACACTCGGCTCCACTCCGTACACCTCGTACACACACGGCTCCGCTTCTTACACCTCGTACACACTCGGCTCTGCTCCGTACACCTCGTACACACTCGGCTCTGCTCCGTACACCTCGTACACACACGGCTCCGCTCCGTACACCTCGTACACACACGGCTCCGCTCCGTACACCTCGTACACACTTGGCTCTGCTCCGTACACCTCATACACACTCGGCTCCGCTCCGTACACCTTGTACACACGCGGCTCTGCTCCGTACACCTCGTACACGCTCGGCTCCGCTCCGTACACCTCGTACACGCTCGGCTCCGCTCCGTACACCTCGTACACACACGGCTCCGCTCCGTACACCTCGTACACACTCGGCTCTGCTCCGTACACCTCGTACACACTCGGCTCTGCTCCGTACACCTCGTACACACTCGGCTCTGCTCCGTACACCTCGTACACACTCTGCTCCGCTCGGTACACCTCGTACACACTCAGCTCTGCTCCGTACACCTCCTACACACTCGGCTCTGCTCCGTACACCTCGTACACACTCGGCTCCGCTCCGTACACCTCGTACACACGCGGCTCCGCTCCGTATACCTCGTACACACTCGGCTCCGCTACATCCACATTGTAAACCCCTCCTGACCTCACACATAAACTTCACCTCATCCATCACCATGACAACCAGCACAGCAGAGTCCTGCATACACTGAGGAGTTGATCATGTGACCCCTGACTCCTCCCCTCATGTGACATCATCACAGGTCCTGTAAGCACAGAGCATTTCATCTTCCCCCATTCAGGTCTCTACAATCTCGGATCCTCTCACATCTTCTATAGAAGAGAATTCTCCTGATTGATCATCAAGGATGGATCTGGACAGGGACAAGATGGCGGAGAGGATCCTACACCTCACCCTAGAGATCCTCTACCGGATTACTGGAGAGGTGAGAGGTTCTGATGTCATCACATTACATCATTATCTATGGGGATAACAGAGGATATGACCGGAGAGGGGAGAGGTTCTGATGTCACCACATTACATCATTATCTATGGGGATAACAGAGGATATGACCGGAGAGGGGAGAGGTTCTGATGTCACCACATTACATCATTATCTATGGGGATAACAGAGGATATGACCGGAGAGGGGAGAGGTTCTGATGTCATCACATTACATCATTATCTATGGGAATAACAGAGGATATGACCGGAGAGGGGAGAGGTTCTGATGTCACCACATTACATCATTATCTATGGGGATAACAGAGGATATGACCGGAGAGGGGAGAGGTTCTGATGTCATCACATTACATCATTATCTATGGGAATAACAGAGGATATGACCAGAGAGGGGAGAGGTTCTGATGTCATCACATTACATCATTATCTATGGGGATAACAGAGGATATGACCGGAGAGGGGAGAGGTTCTGATGTCATCACATTACATCATTATCTATGGGAATAACAGAGGATATAACCGGAGAGGGGAGAGGTTCTGATGTCATCACATTACATCATTATCTATGGGAATAACGGGATATGACCGGAGAGGGGAGAGGTTCTGATGTCATCACATTACATCATTATCTATGGGGATAACAGAGGATATGACTGGAGAGGGGAGAGGTTCTGATGTCATCACATTACATCATTATCTATGGGGATAACAGAGGATATGACCGGAGAGGGGAGAGGTTCTGATGTCATCACATTACATCATTATCTATGGGAATAACAGAGGATATGACCAGAGAGGGGAGAGGTTCTGATGTCATCACATTACATCATTATCTATGGGGATAACAGAGGATATGACCGGAGAGGGGAGAGGTTCTGATGTCATCACATTACATCATTATCTATGGGAATAACAGAGGATATGACCGGAGAGGGGAGAGGTTCTGATGTCATCACATTACATCATTATCTATGGGAATAACAGGGGATATGACCGGAGAGGGGAGAGGTTCTGATGTCATCACATTACATCATTATCTATGGGAATAACAGAGGATGTGACCGGAGAGGGGAGAGGTTCTGATGTCATCATATTACATCATTATCTATGGGAATAACAGAGGATATGACCGGAGAGGGGAGAGGTTGTGATGTCATCACATTACATCATTATCTATGGGGATAACAGAGGATATGACCGGAGAGGGGAGAGGTTCTGATGTCATCACATTACATCATTATCTATGGGGATAACAGAGGATATGACCAGAGAGGTGAGAGGTTCTGATGTCATCACATTACATCATTATCTATGGGGATAACAGAGGATATGACCGGAGAGGGGAGAGGTTCTGATGTCATCACATTACATCATTATCTATGGGGATAACAGAGGATATGACCGGAGAGGGGAGAGGTTGTGATGTCATCACATTACATCATTATCTATGGGATAACAGAGGATATGACCGGAGAGGGGAGAGGTTCTGATGTCATCACATTACATCATTATCTATGGGGATAACAGAGGATATGACCGGAGAGGGGAGAGGTTCTGATGTCATCACATTACATCATTATCTATGGGAATAACAGAGGATATGACCGGAGAGGGGAGAGGTTCTGATGTCATCACATTACATCATTATCTATGGGGATAACAGAGGATATGACCGGAGAGGGGAGAGGTCCTGATGTCATCACATTACATCATTATCTATGGGGATAACAGAGGATATGACCGGAGAGGGGAGAGGTTCTGATGTCATCACATTACATCATTATCTATGGGGATAACAGAGGATATGACCGGAGAGGTGATGGACTCTGGAGATGTCTGTAGTGATATTATTAATGTCTCCATCCTCAGGATTACACAGTGGTGAAGACCTCTAGTGATCGCTCTCGGGCCCCTGTGTATGAAGGACGGGAGGATCCCTGAGCCCAATCCCGGGGCCTCCACCTCACCCCCGGATACATGAGGACATCAATGACCAGAAGATCCTAGAACTCACCAACAAGATGATTGAGCTGCTGACTGGAGAGGTGACACTGTGTGGACATTATACAGGACAGCACTGGAGGATTCTGGGTGATGAGCGGAGAGGTGACTGCTGGGACATTATACAGGACAGCACTGGAGGATTCTGGGTGATGAGCGGAGAGGTGACTGCTGGGACATTATACAGGACAGCACTGGAGGATTCTGGGTGATGAGCGTAGAGGTGACTGCTGGGACATTATACAGGACAGCACTGGAGGATTCTGGGTGATGAGTGGAGAGGTGACTGCTGGGACATTATACAGGACAGCACTGGAGGATTCTGGGTGATGAGCGGAGAGGTGACTGCTGGGACATTATACAGGACGGCACTGGAGGATTCTGGGTGATGAGCGTGAAGAGGTGACTGCTGGGACATTATACAGGACAGCACTGGAGGATTCTGGGTGATGAGCGGAGAGGTGACTGCTGGAACATTATACAGGACAGCACTGGAGGATTCTAGGTGATTAGTGGAGAGGTGACTGCTGGACATTATACAGGACAGCACTGGAGGATTCTGGGTGATGAGCGGAGAGGTGACTGCTGGGACATTATACAGGACAGCACTGGAGGATTCTGGGTGATGAGCGGAGAGGTGACTGCTGGGACATTATACAGGACAGCACTGGAGGATTCTGGGTGATGAGTGGAGAGGTGACTGCTGGGACATTATACAGGACAGCACTGGAGGATTCTGGGTGATGAGCGTAGAGGTGACTGCTGGACATTATACAGGACAGCACTGGAGGATTCTGGGTGATGAGTGGAGAGGTGACTGCTGGGACATTATACAGGACAGCACTGGAGGATTCTGGGTGATGAGCGTAGAGGTGACTGCTGGGACATTATACAGGACAGCACTGGAGGATTCTGGGTGATGAGCGGAGAGGTGACTGCTGGGACATTATACAGGACGGCACTGGAGGATTCTGGGTGATGAGCGGAGAGGTGACTGCTGGAACATTATACAGGACAGCACTGGAGGATTCTAGGTGATTAGTGGAGAGGTGACTGCTGGGACATTATACAGGACAGCACTGGAGGATTCTGGGTGATGAGCGGAGAGGTGACTGCTGGGACATTATACAGGACAGCACTGGAGGATTCTGGGTGATGAGGGGAGAGGTGACTGCTGGGACATTATACAGGACAGCACTGGAGGATTCTGGGTGATTATTGGAGAGGTGACTGCTGGGACATTATACAGGACATCACTGGAGGATTCTGAGTGATGAGGGGAGAGGTGACTGCTGGGACATTATACAGGACAGCACTGGAGGATTCTGCGTGATGAGGGGAGAGGTGACTGCTGGACATTATACAGGACAGTACTGGAGATTCTGGGTGATGACTGGAGAGGTGACTGCTGTGGACATTATACAGGACAGCACTGGAGGATTCTGGGTGATGACGGAGAGGTGACTGCTGGGACATTATACAGGACAGCACTGGAGGATTCTGGGTGATGACCGGAGAGGTGACTGCTGGGACATTATACAGGACAGCACTGGAGGATTCTGGGTGATGAGCGGAGAGGTGACTGCTGGGACATTATACAGGACAGCACTGGAGGATTCTGGGTGATGAGCGAGAGGTGACTGCTGGGACATTATACAGGACAGCACTGGAGGATTCTGGGTGATGAGCGAGAGTGACTGCTGGGACATTATACAGGACGAGCACTGGAGGATTCTGGGTTGATGAGGGAGAGGTGACTGCTGGACATTATACAGGACAGCACTGGAGGATTCTAGGTGATGAGTCGAAGGTGACTGCTGGGACATTATACAGACAGCACTGGAGGATTCTGGGTGATGAGCGGAGAGGTGACTGCTGGGACATTATACAGGACAGTACTGGAAGATTCTGGGTGATGAGCTGAGAGGTGACTGCTGGGACATTATACAGGACAGCACTGGAGGATTCTGGTGTGATACGGAGAGGTGACTGCTGGGACATTATACAGACAGCACTGGAGGATTCTGGTGATGAGGGAGAGGTGACTGCTGGGACATTATACAGGACAGCACTGGAGGATTTCTGGTGATAGCGGAGAGGTGACTGCTGGGACTTATACAGACAGCATATTCTGGAGAGAATAGGTATAAACTGGAGTGATGACGGAGAGGTGACTGCTGGGACATTATACAGGACAGTACTGGAGATTCTGGGTGATGACGGAGAGGTGACTGCTGGGACATTATACAGGACAGCACTGGAGGATTCTGGGTGATGAGCGGAAGGTGACTGCTGGGACATTATACAGGACAGCACTGGAGATTCTGGGTGATGAGCCGGAGAGGTGACTGCTGGGACATTATACAGGACAGCACTGGAGGATTCTGGGTGATGAGCGGAGAGGTGACTGCTGGGAACATTATACAGACAGCACTGGAGGATTCTGGGTGATGAGCGGAGAGGTGACTGCTGGGACATTATACAGGACAGCACTGGAGGATTCTGGGTGATGAGCGGAGAGGTGACTGCTGGGACATTATACAGGACAGCACTGGAGGATTCTGGGTGATGAGCGAGAGGTGACTGCTGGACATTATACAGGACAGCACTGGAGGATTCTGGGTGATGAGGGAGAGGTGACTGCTGGGACATTATACAGGACAGCACTGGAGGATTCTGGGTGATGAGGAGAGGTGACTGCTGGGACATTATACAGGACAGCACTGGAGGATTCTGGGTGATGAGCGGAGAGGTGACTGCTGGGACATTATACAGGACAGCACTGGAGGATTCTGGGTGATGAGCGGAGAGGTGACTGCTGGGACATTATACAGGACAGACTGGAGATTCTGGGTGATGAGCGGAGAGGTGACTGCTGGGACATTATACAGGACAGCACTGGAGGATTCTGGGTGATGAGCGGAGAGGTGACTGCTGGACATTATACAGACAGCACTGGAGGATTCTGGGTGATGAGCGGAGAGGTGACTGCTGGGACATTATACAGGACAGCACTGGAGGATTCTGGGTGATGAGCGGAGAGGTGACTGCTGGGACTTATACAGACAGCACTGGAGGATTCTGGGTGATGAGCGGAGAGGTGACTGCTGGGACATTATACAGGACAGCACTGGAGGATTCTGGGTGATGACGGAGAGTGTGACTGTGGGACATATACAGGCAGTCACTGGAGATTCTGGTGATGAGTGGAGAGGTGATCTGGCAATACAGGACAGCACTGGAGGATTAGGGTGATGAGGGAGAGGTGACTGCTGGGACATATACAGGACAGCACTGAGGATTCTGGGTGATGAGCGAGGGACTGCTGGACACTTATACAGGACAGCACCTGGAGGATCTCTGGGTGATAACCGGAGAGGTGACTGCTGGGACTATATACATGCAAGCACTGGAGGATTCTGGTGTGATGATCGTGAGAGGTGACTGCTGGACATATACAGCACAGCATGGAGATTCTGGGTGATGACGCGGAGAGATGACTGCTGGGACATTATACAGGACAGTACTGGGATTCTGGTGATGAGCTGGAGAGGTAACTGCTGGGACATTATACAGGACAGCAACTGGAGGATTCTGGTAGATGAGCGAGAGGTGACTGCTGGACATTATACAGACAGCACTGGAGGATTCTGGGTGATGACGGAGAGGTGACTGCTGGGACATTAATACAGGACAGCACTGGAGGATTCTGGGTGATGAGCGGAGAGGTGACTGCTGGACATTATACAGACAGCACTGGAGGATTCTGGGTGATGAGCGGAGAGGTGACTGCTGGACATTATACAGGACAGCACTGGAAGATTCTGGGTGATGAGCGGAGAGGTGACTGCTGGGACATTATACAGGACAGCACTGGAGGATTCTGGTGATGACGGAGAGGTGACTGCTGGGACATTATACAGGACAGCACTGGAGGATTCTGGGTGATGACCGGAGAGGTGACTGCTGGGACATTATACAGGACAGCACTGGAGGATTCTGGGTGATGAGCGGAGAGGTGACTGCTGGGACATTATACAGGACAGCACTGGAGGATTCTGGGTGATGAGCGGAGAGGTGACTGCTGGGACATTATACAGGACAGCACTGGAGGATTCTGGGTGATGAGCGGAGAGGTGACTGCTGGGACATTATACAGGACAGTACTGGAGATTCTGGGTGATGACGGAGAGGTGACTGCTGGGACATTATACAGGACAGCACTGGAGGATTCTGGGTGTGAGCGGAGAGGTGACTGCTGGGACATTTACAGCACAGCACTGGAGGATTCTGGGTGATGACGGAGAGGTGACTGCTGGGACATTATACAGGACAGCTACTGGAGGATTCTGGGTGATGACGGAGAGGTGACTGCTGGGACATTATACATGACAGCACTGGAGGATTCTGGGTGATGAGCGGAGAGGTGACTGCTGGGACATTATACAGGACAGCACTGGAGGATTCTGGGTGATGACGGTATCATTGTGTTGTCAGGTTCCTATAAGGTGTCAGGACGTCGCTGTCTATCTCTCCATGGAGGAGTGGGAGTATCTAGAAGGACACAAGGACCGGTACGAGGAGGTGATGATGGAGGAGCACCGGCCGGTGACATCACAAGGTGAGAAGATTTCTATGTCTGCCCATTACTGTGGGCACAGGCTGGCACTGGCTGCCATGATGAAGCCTTACTGCTGGGATGTGCAGGGTGTACACACTTTGTGCAGTAACCTGTAATGTCGGACGTCCCTAGTTACATCTTATAACACTTATTTTTAGCTCTTCGCTGTGTGCAGAATCCTCAGCACTGAGTGTTGTCACCAGATCATCATTTTCTGCAGATTTTCTCCCCCGTGCTGTATATCCCTGAATGCTGATTGGACGGAGCAGACATCTACACCCTGAGGCTATGTTGGTTTTCTTGTATTGAAGATGAGGTGGTAAAAGGGTTAATCACAGCAGAGGAATGTTCAAGAGAAATAGGGATAATTTATTTTTAGCAAATGCTGATACAAGTTACTGTTTCTGATAGATGCACTCGCAGCAGCGGCTTATGCAGGTGCGTCACTCGTTCATGGAAGAATATGACAAATCATCAGACAACCCTGACACACAGACACCACTAAAAATCTCTGGCGAGTGTCTAGGGTTGCTGAGCGGCGCTGGAAGAAAACACATTCACAAGAAGATACACAGCATTCAAACAAGCAACTCGCACATTCAGGTCAGCACCCTCATATCCTCTTTGTCTTACAACCTCAGGCAGTTATTCAACACATTTAACTCCCTCCTCCACCCCCCACTTCCCCCTCCTACTTCTCATATCTCTGCAGAAGACTTTGTAACTCACTTCACCATCAAGATTGATCAGATCAGACAAGTCTTTGCTACCCAAAAACCACAACCCCCATGTATACCAGACCACTCCCCTCCCCCACTAACTTTTCTCCCCTCCATCACTGAATTAGAACTCGCACAGATCGCACCTCACCACTTGTGCACTGGACCCCATCCCACTTCCTCCCCAACCTCACCACCACACTTATCCCAGCCCTAACCCACCTCTTCAACCTATCACTCACTTCTGGTACCTTTCCTTCTGCTTTCAAACACGCAACAATTACACCTATCTTAAAGAAACCATCTCTCGACCCCACCTCCACATCCAGCTACCGCCCCATATCGCTGCTCCTGTTCGTGCCTCCAAACTTCTTGAGAATCATGTCCACACTGTGTTCTCCTCCCACCTCTTGTCTTTCTCTTTGACAACCTTCAATCTGGCTTCCGCCCCCACCACTCCACTGAAACTACCCTGACCAAAATTACTAATAACTTACTCACAGCCAAAGCTAACAGACACTTCTCCATCCTCCTTCTGCTAGACCTGTCCTCTGCATTCGACACAATCGACCACTGCCTCCTATTACAGATCCTCTCTTCCATTGGTATCACTGACCTTGCCCTATCCTGGATCTCCTCCTACCTTTCCAACCGCACATTTAGAGTCTTCCACTCCCACACGACCTCCTCGCCCCATCCCCTCTCTGTTGGGGTCCCTCAAGGCTCTGTCCTGGGGCCCCTCCTTTTTTCCATCTATACTCTTGGCCTGGGACAACTCATACAGTCCCATGGCTTCCACTATCACCTGTACGCTGATGACACTCATATCTACCTCTCCAGCCCTGATGTCACCTCTCTGCTGTCCAGAATCCCATCTATCGGCCATATCCTCCTTCTTCTCTCGCTTCCTAAAACTCAGTGTAGACAAAACCGCACTCCTCATCTTTCCTCCATCTCACACACCTTCCGTACATGATCTATCTATCACAATAAATGACGTCACACTTTGCCCTGTACCGGAAGTCTGCTGCCTCGGAGTAACCCTTGACTCTGCCTTGTCCTTCAGACCGAATATTCAAACCCTTGCCACTTCCTGCCGCCTCCAACTCAAAAATATTTCCAGAATCCGTCCCTTCCTCAACCCTCAATCTACTAAACTACTAGTGCATGCCCTCATCATCTCCAGTCTCAACTACTGCAACCTGAAAATTGCCAACTGCAGCATCACAAAGTTCCAGATCTCTGATATTTGAGGTGCAGGTGATGCTGTTCACCAATCACCTGATATGTGATCAACTTGTGATTTACAGTTGACCTAGTACTGAAGATGTGTGTTTTGTAGCAATCTGTGATAATCAGGAATAGATAGATCCAGTCTGCTATCATCTCTCACTGATTCTGCCTTACTCCTCCACCAGCCCAACACAGCAGCACATGAGAAGCAGCAGCAGTGTGATCAGAGGCCATCACTGCTAGCTGTACTCACAAAAGTGTCACTGGATTATCTGTGGAGTTACATGGGACTGCAGGTCTTTAATAAACTTGTGGGCAATTTTTGCTGACATTCTCCTGCCCTGCAGAGCATCTCACCTACACCTGTATACTATCCCCCTGTTCTGCAGAGCATCTCACCTATAACTGTATACTATCCCCCTGTCCTGCAGAGCATCTCACCTACACCTGTATACAATCCCCCTGTCCTGCAGAGCATCTCACCTACACCTGTATACAATCCCCCTGGCCTGCAGAGCATCTCACCTATACCTGTATACTATCCCCCTGTCCTGCAGAGCATCTCGCCTACACCTGTATACAATCCCCCTGTTCTGCATGACATCTCACTTACACCTGTATACAATCCCCCTGTTCTGCAGAGCATCTCACTTACACCTGTATACAATCCCCCTGGCCTGCAGAGCATCTCACCTACACCTGTATACAATCCCCCTGTCCTGCAGAGCATCTCACCTATAATTCTATATTATTCTACTGCCCTGCAGAGCATCTCACTTATACCTATACTGTTTTCCTGTGGGCATTTTTCACATATCATGTGAACATCCCCACCTGCACCTCAAATATCAGAGATCTGAAACTTTGTGGTGCTGCAATTGCCAATTTTCCATATGGGCAATTTTCTGGTTACTGGCAGTTGTTAGGAATCTTTTGTCCAACAGAGCATCTGTAATCTAATATATACAGTTGAGTGTGTTTATGTATGTATCAAGCCACACCCATTCCATTTAGCCCCGCCCCTTTATTGTGATGTCACAATAGAATGTAGAATGTTAGCTTATAAAATGTCATGTCACTGCCTGATCATTAGATCACAGTGATCACAGTGCCCTGCAGACACTAATGCCCCATAAGAAAACGATTGTGACTGAACCATGACTGGATGATCGTCATCACACACTAGGAGAAAAGCTGAGCAAGACTTACAGAAATGGAAGAAAGGGAGGCAAGAGAACAAGAGCGGCTTCCTCAAGGGCCTCTGAAATGGCCACGCCCTCAGGGCAATATGGAGGGTGGAGCTACATGTAGAGTGGCGCTATTAGGGGGCTGGACTGCAAGGAGGGGTGTGGTTATGAAGGGATGGGGCTATGATACATACACATATGCGTACATTATCATTATATGGGTGACATTACCATGTATGGGCTATATTACCATATATGAGCATTATGACCATATATGGGCATTACGCCTGGGCAATGCCAGGCTCTACAGCTAGTAATATTATAATGAGGACGTCCTGCCCCACCCATTTGTCTCATAAGCCATTGGCCACGTCAGGCTGCACCTAGAAGACCCCGGGTCCTTCACTTACACAACATAGAAATCCTGGTGATGATAGAAGGTTCTGGTATATAGATGTATGAGAGGTCGTGTATTCAGTCTCTGTGTCTCCACAGATGGATCCAGGAGGAGAAATCCCCCAGAGAGATGTCCCCGTCCTCTGTATCCCCAGGACTGTCCAGAGGAGAATCACAATGTCCCGGAGAGTCATCAGGTAGATGGCGCTGAGCCCTGGATCTATATGGAGGGTTGGGGGCTTTCCTGCCGTCATAGAGGTGATAGATTTTGGGGGTCTCTTATATTGCACTGATTGTTACATCTGATCTATCAGGGGGAAGATCCGACTAATATTAAAGTGGAGGATGAGACAGAAGAAGCGATGAGGAGGGGGGATCAGCCGTGTGTGAGTGACGGGAAGGAGGAGATTCCAGGAGATGTCACCACAGGTATGGAAGAAACTTCCACAATGAATCCAGATGTTTGTCTCCTCCACACTGTATAAGTGACACATGGGGCAGGAGTCATACACTGAGTTATGTACAGGGAACAGAGGAATCCTCCACAAGGTGTTCTGTGGAGCCGCTCACACACCAGGTACAGCACCTTCCGCTATATGTGTTATTCCTTCACATTTACCACTGGCTGCAGATCTAAACATTATGGAAATTATTTGTTTTTGTTAAATCCCCATATTGTGAAACATCATTAACCCCGTAACGATCACGAATGTGCAATAAAGTGGCGGCTGTTAAGGGACCTCTTCCCCTCATTGATGTTTTAAAATGGTGATGAAGATTAAGTGTATAGCGCCCCCTGTGGGTGTAAATCCCTGTGGTGACAGCTGTACTGACTGCTGACATCTTGCGGCATTGATCAAGACCTATTTTGGAACCGTTTGGGACCGATTAACCCCTTATATACATCTGATCCTTTGCTTGCATAGATAATACACTGCACTACTTGTGCTTTATCCTAACAGCCGCCTATTATATCTTGTCTATAGCAGGATCTAATAGGCTTCCATACACACTGAGGCCAATGAGGGACAGAGGGAGCATTCTCCTTCAGTCACACTCCTTTCACATGTAGTCAATAGTGACTGTGACATTAATGAGTTACACATCAATGATGGCACATAGCCGCTCCCCTGATGTGACCACTATTCTGGCGGGGGCCCAGGTATATGTACATGGTGACTCCGCTGTGTATGGCACGGGCATAGCTCCCCTGATGTGACCACTATTCTGGGGGGGCCCAGGTATGTGGTTTTTCAGATCTGCATCATAACAATTTTTTAACAAATTTAAAATTTCCAAGTAAAAACAAAGCAAAAATGCATCACACACGTAATAAAATTGTGCGTATTGTAAACAGCATTTTTCCTGGAAACACTCTGGTTGTTGGTGCAGAAAAAGCTGCTGTAATTAAGCCACATGTGAATATACCCTAATAGAGATGGTATAGCTACTTTGGATTATTATTATTATTATTTATTTATAGAGCACCATTGATTCCATGGTGCTGTATATGAGAAGAAACTTATACACTCATGTTTATTCCATACAGAAATTGACAGTAACAATTCTGAGAGATGCTTCATGTTATTGGCAAATTATACATTAGAAGATGAAGATATGAAGCAGAACTCTCCAGAAGAAAATCTCATCAGCACTAATGTAAATACAGGATTCAACAGTACAGAGCTAACATACAATCCACCTAATCCTGAGGAACCTTCTCCTGACCAATCTCACATTGTTACAAGTACAGATCAGAAAGGAGGCAAAAAGCATTTTACAAGAAGTTCAAGTCCTCATCCACACCGAAGAGTTCATAGAGGGAAGAAGCCGCACTCATGTTCAGAATGTGGGAAATGCTTCAGAGATAAATCACATCTTGTTATACATGAAAGAAGTCACACAGGAGAGAAGACATGTCCATGCTCAGAATGTGCAGAATGTGGGAAATGTTTTTCTTCTCCATCAGATCTTGTTAGACATGAAATAATTCACACAGGGGAGAAGCCGTACTCATGTTCAGAATGTGGGAGATGTTTTTCACTTAAATATAATCTTGTTAGTCATCAAAGAATTCACACAGGAGAGAAGCCGTACTCCTGTACTGAATGTGGGAAAAGCTTCAGGGAGAAATCACGTTTTGCTGTTCATAAACGGTTTCACACAGGAGAGAAGACATGTCCATGCTTAGAATGTGCAGAATGTGGGAAATGTTTTTCTTCTCCATCAGTTCTTGTTAAACATCAAAGAATTCACACAGGGGAGAAGCCGTACTCATGTTTAGAATGTGGGAGATGTTTTTCACTTAAATGTAATCTTGTTAATCATCAAAGAATTCACACAGGAGAAAAGCCATATTCATGTTTAGAATGTGGAAAATATTTTTCAACTAAAGCTAGTCTTGTTAGTCATCAGAGAATTCACACAGGAGTGAAGCCATATTCATGTTCAAAGTGTGGGAAATGTTTTTCTAGTAAAACTCATCTTGTTACACATCAGAGAATTCACACGGGAGAGAAGCCGTATTCATGCTCAGAATGTGGGAAATGTTTTTCAACTAAATTTAGTCTTGTTACTCATCAAAGAATTCACACAGGAGAGAAGCCGTATTCGTGTTCAGAATGTGGGAAATGCTTTACAGGTCGATCTTCTTTTGTTAAACATCGGAGAAGTCACACAGGAGAATAGCGATATTCATGTTCAGAATGTGGGAAATGTTTTACAGATCAATCCTCTTTAGCTAAACATCAGAGAATTCACACAGGATACAAGCCATTTCCATATTCTAAATGTGAGAAATGTTATCTGCCAAATTATCTGCACCATAATTAAAAATACCACACAAGTGCTATGCTTTTATGATATTGGATTCACTAAACCTATCCATGTCTGTTGTGATGGTGGTGATTTGTGACTAATCGATCATTTACTGTAATAGAAGATTTCTTTGTAATATACAGACATGCATAACAATTAATAAAATGTATATAGGGATGTTATGCATATATTCATTTAGTCATTGTAATGGTAGATAAGACCTTCAGAGATGTTACTTATGTATTCATGGAATAAGATAAGATAAGATAAACTTTATTGATCCCAGAGGAAATTACAGTATTACAGCAGCAGAACAAAGATCAAGAACATTTCACACTTTACAAAATAAGTCTATATGGACAATATATAACTATGTTTATGATCTTATTATTCATTGTGATGTAGCTGTCACATACACCTTTTTGTTGATTCCACTGACATTTGGGAGTTATTCGGCCGGGAACTCCCAATAACCTTTTCCCTCTTTCCGGTAAGTAACTGCAACATGTGCACAAATAGTAAGTCCTCCTTCTTAAAAATTAGCTGTGAGGCCAGTTATCCCGGACAGAGGGAGGAAGTGACGGATTCTTAAGCTTAAGGACAACTGGAATCTTCTACATCTGAATTCGGCTAAGATAATTTTTCTTAAAATTTTTATTGTATATTTGTTAATGCAGTAGTAATGGTATTCTGAGAATTGTTCTAGGAATTGACATTGTGATTTCACGAGTCACTAATAGTTGGAGATTGGCTCCTGAAAGGATATTTTGATTCCAAAGATACAATTTGAGGACCAGTTCTGCAGAAGTCCACAGCCCTTGTGAGAAGACTACAGGAATTTAAAAACTCTGTGTGCATTGTAAGGTAGCGGTTAGGATCGGCACGACGGAAGGCAGTGACCCAGGCAACTGTTCACACAACACACCGTTTATTGGCACAGTTCAGGTATTTACAGACCTCCGCTCTGTACCTCTGCCGGGGCTCTGTCCTGATCGGGGCCACAGCCAATCCTCTCAGCTAGGCTGTGTTGTCTGCACACAACCTTTCCCTTCTCACCGTCCGCTCATTAGTCTAATGAACGTCCTCTCTGAGAGAGCTCCCAGGCTGTGTTAGCTTCACACAGCAGCTCCTCCTGTTCTGTCCCACTCCTCAGACCAGGGCAGATCATATAATCTCCTATCCCGTCACAGGTGGGTGTCAGTGCTTTCAATCAGCACTCAGCTCAGATCTCGCTGCTGATAACTCTGTGAGTGCTACCACAGAGCAAAAGATACAATCCCCCATGTGCTGTATACCGGTCAGGGGACACATCAGGGTCGCATCACCACAGCATGTTAAAGTAATCTAGCTAGTAAAGGGTCAGGGGTGAAGGACACACAACAATTGAGTAATCCACTGGATTAATAAAAATTTATTTTTACTGGTATTTTGTTTGTTTTTGTGTACTTTGTTGAATTGTGTTTCATTTTAAATGTGTTGATTTCATCTGTCTCTTAAAATTGTAGAACTAAAAACACCATAAACATATGCTTTATGTTACACATGAGATTCCTTGAATGTTCTCTTGAGTGATTGAATATATAATATATCATTCTGAATGTATAAGGGAGTCCAGTTAGGTGTGGTCACCAGTCATTTGGATTGGAGACATCTTATAGACTGTTATAACTGTTTGAAACACCTCATATACGTCACCTGATGTATTCCTAGTTGTATAGTTATGTGTTTTTCTTTTAATAACACTGAGTGGCAGACATCTTCTCGTGAACGGAAAGTCAGTAGCGACCTTATCACGATCACTGAGAAGATAGTCTGCGCCGGTGGTGCTCTGAATACCTGATTTTAAGAACGGGAACGTCTCTGGAAATAAAGAGGTGGTGACAACAGACTTTATCTCAGCACTTCAGGTCTAAGGGTACGAGGGAACTTTCATCTCTTGTCTTATATCTTCTTTTTGTGTTATCGTTGCTGAATAGAAATGTCTGAGTAGCTGTGAATTACCAGTGTATAACTGTAAAGACTTGTCCATTGTGTGCCTGCTCTTATCAAAAGTCCTTGTGGCCATATTTATCTCTGTGATATCAGTGACCACATTTACAATCATCCCCTTCCTAATTGGGGGCCTTTTGTACTAATTACGTGTTGTCACATTCGTCCTTTACAGGCCTTCATTGGTCAAAGGTGGGAAGATGTGGAGAACCAATTTGGTATATATCTTAAACCCCCCTGTACCCCGAGATAATACACTTTGAAAACTTACATTGTGGAGCCAAATAGTAGGTGGCTGGAGCCAAAGGGCAGTTTCACACCCCCTGCATGTTTCATCCACCCACCGCCGCCTCCATAATGCCAATCATTGTCTCCCTCATCTGCTGCATAGTACACAGAGCTTACTGCAGTGCTGGCCACTTTGCCCCGCCTCCTGCAGTGATGTCACCGCCTTTCCCCGCCCTGCTCCATGGTTAACATGGGTGATAGAAAAGCGATCAGTCAGGGTGTCTCTCTGTTTCTAGATATATAGTATTGATACTTTCACCTGACTGTGAAAAACTTTCCCAAGAATTACTGAATCAAAAAACCGCGGTCTGTAACTGTTTGTTATGTAATAATTCAGTTTTCCTGGAGGTCGTAGGGTCTGTGGTGCTCCTGCAGGATTATTCTTATTGAGTCTTGGCCATTATTTAAATATTATGTTATGTGACTAAACATAGAGTTATAAGAGCGTGGCCTAGGCGGCGATGTGAGCGGTCGCAGAACAGAACTCTTCCGCCTGATACCCTGTGTTTAGGCTGTGACCGCCGCTTGACCAGGTGCCAAGGCTGAGACGACGAGCACCGGAGGATCCCTGGAGCCCGAGGGACGTGTGTGGAGAGAGGAGCGATGCAGTAATGACCCGCGGGATGCCGGCGCCATTGAACCTCACAGGTCCCAAGATGGCGCTGAGACAGTGAAGGAGAACGCTGCCTGCACACGTAGGATGGCGGCGGCAGCCAGACTAGTAAGGTTTGCCAGGGTGGAGGAGGAAATGGAACAGGGGCATGGGGAGAGGGATTTGGGGGCTGAAGACACAGAAGAGGAGCAGGAGCAGACCGGAAAGTTGCAGGAGAAGGGAATCGGCAAAGGCACAGTTAGTCCCCAGAGGGAAGATGGGGTTGAAAATGCAGGGCTGCATGTGGAAACAACAGAGCCCACTTTGAAGGACATTTTTGCTGCTGTAAACTTTTGTAAAGAGGCCCTAACCACACTTACTCAGCAGGTCCAAGGAACACTGAGATTGGCAATATGAAATCTGCTATGCAGAAAGCAGATGCCAGAACAGGTGAAGTGGAGGAAAGGGTTAACACTGCAGAGGATGATATTGTTACGCTGCAGAAGGGCCAAAAACAATATGCTAAGCAATTGGAGGAAGTTATTGCAAAAAAATGATGACTTAGAGAATCGATCGAGGCGTAACAATATTAAAATAGGGGTGCCCGAAAAGGCTGAAGGTGCTAACCCTACTGAATTTATTGAGAACAGGTTACTGCAAAAAATTGGTGCGGAATGAAAGTATTTGTGGTAGAAAGGGCCCATAGAATCCCGATGAGACCCGTGCCTCCTGGAGCAGCTCCCCGTGCTATGTTGGCAGAGATCTTGAACTACAGGGACAGGGATGTAATTCTGAGAAAAGCAAGAACTGCAAAGGATATGGCCATAGATGGACAAAATATCTCCATTTACTCGGATTATTCACCAGCGGTATAGAAGCTCAGAATGAGATTTGGGGAAGTGAAGAGGAGACTACGAGGATAGATGATTCAGTATTCCATGGTATACCCGGCTAAGTTGAGAGTGGTGGCTCTTGACAAAGTACACTTCTTCCAGCGAACCGTTTTATTGTTGTTTTCTTTCCGTTTTTCAATCTACTATTAAGGTTCCACATATCTTGGATTAATTCTGGGACTGTCACTAGTGACGTTGGTCACGTTTGGACTGGTAGGGTCAAACCGGGATTGTTACCGGGGATAATGTAGATGTGTTAACTGTGCACTAAAGGCAGGAGGGCGTGGAGGGCATAGAGGTAGTAGAAGGAGAACAAGTTTGGAGTGAGCGATTGTGGTGGGGTGTACAGGGCTGGGACTAGCGTGTTACCCACTCTCGTACTGGGAGGAACTAAATGTTGGGGGGGGGGGGTTGAGGGTTTGAGGGCAGGGATAGGGTGGAGAGGGGAAAATAAACGGTGGAAATTGGAGATGTAGTGGGAAATAATTCTTACTGTTCTGAGTTTTGATATGTTATGGCAAATCAGATTAAAGTAATAAGCTGGAATGTAAGAGGTCTAGCGGATAGGAGTAAGAGAGTGGTAGTGTTGAGGCATATGCTGTCAATTTTGTGCTTAATGGAAACACAATTGGTTAAAGAGAGGAGCCCTGGCTAGGGTGTGGATTAGGCATTCGTACCATGCAACTTATTCTAACTACACAAGGGGGGGTTCGATTCTGGCCCATGCCCCATGCCGTATGAGGAAGTTGAGGTGAAAGTGGATAAGGATGGGCAATATGTGTTTGTGGTATGCCATGTGTTTGGACGTTTGTTGTACTTGGCGGTGGTATATTTTCCACCGCCGTATTCTAATGGGAAATTGCATGAGATCATGGACTTGGCCAGACACAGGGTGGGGATACCATTGTTGATTATTGGTGATTATGAATAATTTCCTAAATTGAGATCTTGACAGGGAAGGACATGGTCAGAGATATGTGGGGAGGGAGGCTAACACGTCTTTTGCTAAACACATAAGGAATTAGGTTTGATAGATCTATGGAGAGTTAGGAATCAAAATGTGAAATGCTACTCGTGTTTCTCGACATCGCATAATTCAATGTTGAGGATAGATATGGCATTGGGTAATAGACATGTAGATGCCATGGTTAGTAGGACGGCGTATTTACCCAAAGTGGTTTCAGATGTCAAACCTGTGGAGGTCAGCATTCAAATTGTAGAGAGAAATGCGGCCCATACGAGGGAGTGGAGGATACATCCAACATGGCTGAAAATGAAGGGAGTGCGGCTGTTGGGATTTTCTGGGATTCCATGAAAGCTTTCCTGAAAGGTCTTTTTATAAGGGACATCTCTAGGTGTAAATCAGAATTAAGGAAGGAAGACAGCGGCCGATGGATGCATTGAGGAGGGCAGAAAAAAAGCAGCATCAGAAAACTTACCATCCATGCCAAAAACAGAAACCAAATGCACTTACAGGACGCAGTCAGAGCCCAATTGTGGAGCAAGCCCAGCTGCAGGCTGATAAATCACCTCTACCAGCAAGATGTGGGAGGCGAGCTTAAGATAAGATAAGATAAACTTTATTGATCCCGGAGGAAATTACAGTATTACAGCAGCAGAACAAAGATCAAGAACATTTCACACTTTACAAAATAAGTCTATATGGACAGCAGATCTGGGTAGACTGGTACATGTACCTCACCTATTCCCCCCATACACATAGAACTTCACATAGTCTTGGGACGCTTTACACTTATACATTTGTTAAACATCCCCACAGCTGTCGGAACAAACGATTTTCTGTATCTTTCCTTTTTACACATTAGTTGGATTAGACGCTTGCTGAATGTGCTCTTCTGCTTCGCAAACAGTTCAGAGAGCGGGTGTGTATTGTTGCTCATTATAGCCTTGCATTTCTTATTAATTCTATCCTCTAATACCTCCTGGAAAGTCCTAAGTTGTAGACCCACCGCCGCACTAGCCTTCTTGATAAGTTTATTCAGCTTATTAGCGTCAGCTGTGCGCACACTACTACCCCAGCATATTATTGCAGCAAAGATTGCACTCGCCACAATAGATTGGTAGAACATTTCAAGCATTTTGCTACACACATTAAATGACCTTAATTTCCTTAGGAAGTAAAGTCTACTCATCCCTTTCTTGCAAACCTTCTCCATATGGCACCTCCAATCAAGCTTGCTGTCCAGGTGAACCCCCAAATATTTGAAATTCTCCACCATCTCCACATCCTGACCATCAATAGTGATAGGTAAGCAATCCTTCATGCACCTTCCATAACTCAACTCCCTGGTTTTCTTTACGTTGAGTTCTAAATGGTTAGCCTGGCACCAGTCAACAAAGTCCAAAACCACCCTTCTGTATTCCTCCTCCCCCCGGCCTCTCTCAATACCTCCCACTATCACTGAGTCATCAGAGTACTTCTGAAGGTGACAAAGGTCTGATTTATACTGAAAATCAGCTGTGTATAACGTAAAAAGGAATGGCGACAGCACCGTTCCCTGAGGGGCTCCAACACTGCTCCGAACACTATCCGATACGGCCGCCCCCAACCTTACGAACTGTGGCCTGTCCGACAGGTAATCAATGATCCAATTCACTAATTTCTCATCAACCGCCATTTCAACCAGCTTTTTACGTAATAATAGTGGCTGTAAGGTGTTGAATGCACTGGAGAAATCGAAGAACATGGCACGCACAGTGGTTCCATCATTGTCCAAAAAGGAATGTACTGTTTGTAGCAGATATGCTACAGCATCGTCCACCCCTAGACTCTGCCGATATGCAAACTGAAGGGGGTCCATAAAAGCAGACACCCTCGGACACAAGTAGGCAAGTACAATTCTCTCCAAGGACCTCATCGCATGCGATGTTAAGGCCACCGGTCTATAGTCGTTATGGGAGCTCGGGAAGGTAGTCTTGGGAACCGGCACCAGGCAAGAAGTCTTCCATAGAACTGGTACTCTCTGTGATTGTAAGCTCCAGTTAAACAGGTGCTGGAAGACAGTGCACAACTGATTTGCACACACTCTGAGGACACGTGGATAGATACCATCAGGCCCTGCTGCTTTACCAATGACCAGCTTACCAAACTGTTCCCTCACATCATTTTCTGAGATCAAGAAAGTCTCCAACTTCCTCCTCCCAGTTGATATTGCTTGTCGCTCCCCGGCCCTCTCCCCTGTTGACATTGCACATTTATCGTTGAATTTGTTGAAAAACTCATTCATCTCATTAGCCATGATCAGCCCCCCACCCCCCTGATCTTACCTTGCCTTAAACCCAGTCAATAGCTTCATTCCAGCCCACACTTCTCTGGAGTTGTTGTGTGACAATTTATTTTCCAATTTAATTCTGAATGCTTCACGGGCAATCTTAATTTTCCCCTTTAAGTCTCTCTGTAAAATTTTCATCTCCTCTTTGTCTTTCCTTTTAAAAGCTTTTTTTTTCCTGTTTAGTAGATGTTTCAATTCTTTTGTAATCCAAGGCTTGTTGTTTGCATAACACCGAATGTCATGAATAGGTACAATATTGTCAGTACAAAAGTTGATGTAATCAGTAACTCTCCCGGTAACCTCATTAACATCATCATTATGTTCCCTGGCACATAACACCTCCCAGTCTGTGCAATCAAAGCAGGACAGGATCTGCAGCCTACTAGAGGAGAGATCTGGAGGGTGAGCCCCAGATCTCTATAAAAGGCCGGGCTTGGTGGGAGAGGCATAACCCTGACGAAGGTGCACGAACAGTTCCGAAAGTGGTCAGTTCTCCGCCCTCCCTGTGATGTCACCACTGACTCCCTACCCTCTGTGCCACACCTGCTGCTGCAAACGCCAAACGGCCGAGGCGTCTAGAGCATAGTGCCACTCCAGACTGGGCATCTGCACCATCGGGTGGTGGGGGATAGACCCTCGCTCAGCCTGCAGGTTTTAGCATTTATTATCTAGCATCCACTGATAACGGAGAAAAAACCCTGAGACTGGAGGATCCTAATATGGACTAAGCCCCATCAGTGATCCCTGTGTCGGGGAAGGGACTCATAGGTAGGGCCGCACCGTCCATTGGACAGTGTGAGCCCTTCAACTCAGGCGGCAAGATGGCAGGGGGAGCGGCTGTGCAAAAGGGGGCGGCGCCATATCCATAGTGTCTTCCTGCCCGACGGGTACAGCCGGTCCTCACTTGCAGCTGCAGGGGCGGCGGTGCTGGCTACTGACAGTTCCCCTCCCCACTCCACACTGTGTGGCTCAGGCAGTGGGGGGGGCTTGATGCACCCCTGCTCATAGGAGTCCATATCTGTGTTGTTTTAACAGCACTTATGCAGGACGTTTTGGGAGCAAAAAAGCAGGTTGGTGGAAAGGAGAAGGCCACATATGAGTACATACAGTATACGTAGTGGAAACCTTAGTATAAGGATATGACTGAGTTAGTAAGATTGAAATCTTTTTTTAGGCTCTGGGACCTCTGGAAATCAGGGAATACTAACCCCGTAATATAGGTGTGTAAACTCGGCTCAGTATTCTTTGGATTGTATGAAAGAATTTGCGCAGTAGCACATACATCTATCTTCCATACATTATTTTAGTGCACCAGTTTCCAGGGAACAGTGCTGACTGCTACCTCAATGGCTGGGGGAGCCCTTGCCTGGATGCAGCAGACACGCTGCATTCAGTGCTGTAATTAGATCACCATGTGTGGTTGCTGACAGGTCCTCTTTAAGGCACGCCGTGCCGCATTGGAAAAGGAAGTAGCCTTCGCTGCCAATTTGAGAAAGTCAGCGGAAGCATCTGCCAAAAATGCCACAGCAGAGTGAACCAAAGGAAAGGACAACAAGATCTCCTCCTTAGGAGCATCGTCACAGACCTGGGATTCCAACTGCCGCAACCATATTATGAGGGAGCGTGTGACTGACGTGCCTGAAATTGAAGGCCGAAAGATCCTAGCAGTGGACTTCCAGGAATTCTGTAAGTAGCCATCCGCCCCCTTGTCTAGCTGATCTTTCAGAGTCCCTAAATCCTCGAAGTAAAAAATAAAATCCAATTTGCGCCATACTGTGTTAACAATAATTACCCTCGGTATATTTTTGTATTGCTCACCTTAACCAGTTGTGCCGTCCGCACAACTGGATAAAATTGCACACTTGCGAGGTCTTTGAAATAATGAATTTCACTCTTCTGGAATAATGTGAACAAATGGCGTCTTCAACGATTTCCTCGGAGGCCAAGGATCACGTGACAGCTCAGGAGGATTATCTAAATAATGAAGGCCAGGTCCTGTAGCTCAGAGCAGCTCCACATCCCCCTCACCGTAGGGAGGGTATGTAAGGTAATGAAGAAAGGATAGAGTATATGGTAAGCGCTAGGGAATAATTACAGATCCACGGCCAGTAGTAAATTACCTTTAAGCTTTAATGAAAATGTGTACAACACGCGGGTCCATTAACCACGATGCATTTCAACGCAGTGTGCGTCTTTCTTGAGAAAGACGCACACTGCGTTGAAATGCATCGTGGTTAATGGACCCGCGTGTTGTACACATTTTCATTAAAGCCTAAAGGTAATTTACTACTGGCCGTGGAGCTGTAATTATTCCCTAGCGCTTACCACATACTCTATCCTTTCTTCATTACTCTAAATCCTCGAAGGGAAGGGAAGGGAAGAACACTTAGATACCCGGGCCACAGACACGTCAATATTGGGGGTATTATCCCAAGAAGTGGTAGCTTCTTCCTCAAAGATATTTCTTTGTCGTCATAAGGAAGAGAACCCTTCTTATCTGTTTTTTTCTAATAGTCCATAATAAGATCCTGAACTTTCTGGTTTAAGGGGAAGCTGCGTTTCTTTTTGGAAGAGACACCACCAAACATTAAATCCTCAACTGAAGAAGGGTCTTGGGATTCCACCAGCCCCATGGTAGAGCGGACAGCTTTAACCAAAAAAAGTCAGTGTCCTTCTTTGGAAAACACGGCTTCCCACCCCCATCGTCATCTGAGGATGAAGACCCCGAGGAGGAGGAGGAAGAGGACGAACTAGACCTACATCTCCCCTTGAGGGATTTATGTGCAGTATGGTCAGAAGCAGAGGAAGACCCACGAGACCTCTTCCTCTTACGTCCCCCATCCCTCTCCTTCTGAAGGGATCTGAATTCCTCCTTAACCAAATCCCTAAGACTACCGGCCAAACTGGGAACCTCCCCCCTAGCAGTATCCTCAATGTAAGGGGGACATAAATCCTTCACATAATCCTCAGCCAGAGGAATCTTGCAGATACCACATTCCTTATGCCTTTGCTTGGAAGATTTCTTCTTGCCGTCCTAAGGGAACAAGCAAGGAGAGTGTAAAAAAACACATAGCACAGCCCAAGGGAACTCACCCAAGATGACGCTATACCGGCTTCCGAGGCAGTTTCGGGTCCAAATCCCCCTTGGCCTTTTTCTGTGAGGATCTGTAGCTGCCACCTTAAGGCTGAGTCTCCACTGCCTGGTCTGCCATGGCCGATGGCAGAGAGTCCTGCTCAATACTACCGCAGGGTGCCAGCAGCCCCTGCACCACTAGTTGCTTCTGACCACCCGGGAACCGCCCTGCGTCCTCTTTTTTCCGGATGCTGGGCGCCACCATCTTGGACTGTAATGCGCATGCCCGGGGCAGCGACACTTCCGGTTTCGCCGCCTAACTGGAAGTAGTGGTCTCGCGGCGGGAAAATCAAAATTTACCGGTGCCCTGACGCCTGGAACGTTGAGTCCACGATCCACCTTCACCCAGGGCACAGCATGACCGGGCAGAACCCTGCACGTGTGTCGCCTGGGCGGCACTGGGGTCGAGACAAAGCTGCTGGTGGCCCTCTACCAGGTCCCGCGCCCTCCACCACTGAAAGTGATTACCCCGTGCAGGAGCTTCTGCACCCAAGTCCGGAGCCACGGCCAGGTAAGAACCGTCTCTTCCAGTTACCGGGTCAGGCCAGGGAACCACTTGAGATTCAGAGATCTCCCACCTCCAAGACAGGAAACCTAAACTGAGGTGCAGGAGAGGTACCGCCTTTTTTTATCTCAGAGGTTTCCTATCCTGGATGGGCGGTCCTCTCTCTCAGGTGGTGCTGTTGTGGCAATGATGGAAAAACACTGTTGTCTATGGCTCTCCCCTGCTTTCCCCATAACAAATGGAACCTGGCAGAGATGCCCGCTCTCACCCGCCATATTTACCCTGGTTGTGGAGCCTCTAGCGGTCGCAATTAGGTCCAACCCAGAGATACAGGTATTCGAGTGGGTCGAGTCGAACATGTGATCGGTCTCTATGCTGGTGACATCAACGCCTCTGCCCGCCCTGCTCCGTGTTATGCTGCATACATACAGCAGGGCGGGAATCTGGCGCTGACGTCAGGGGCAGGAGGTACGACAGGCGAGGATGGATCAAAAGACATGAGGGAGGCGGCGAGATATAGGAAGAAGGCGGCACAGAGAGGCACGGGGCGGGAATGGCCCCCGTGCACCGAGCTGACTCCAGCCCCAGGGAATGCCCTCCTGACTTCTTTTTTTTTTTCCATCAATATGTTTTTTATTATAAATTCACAGCAATTCCAACAAACAAATATAAAGACAAAGGGTAAGACAGTACAAAGGTGGTCAGCAAGTATCTCAAATAAGTTTGGGAAACAATCTTTACAAATAAGTATGCGTTAAATTACCAGCAACTTTGTATCTAGACAATCTTCAACATTCAACATTCAATATTAGTGGCTCCAAATCTGCCCAGGGTCCTGTGTTAAAGCGTATGTCAGGGAATTATATGCCATTACTCGTTGCGTAGAAATGGAGCCACCTAGGGAACAAGCATTAGTATTCATATGATTAAATATTCAAACAAAGTTCCGCTAATATTGCTGTACAAATCTTTTTTGGGAGTTTCCTGACTCTTCGCCATTACCTTATAGCAAGCATGGTAGACACTGCTTATAGTAGTGATTCAATAGTGATGGCATTTGCCTGAATGTATGCAGTCCACCTTATCAGAGTCATATCAATGACGAGGAGTAGAGGTAAAAGATAGAGATAATTAGAGTAAAGAGGGAGAGTGGGACTAAGATGAAAAGGTTAAGGGTTGATGCCCCTGGGATAGGGGGCAATATGTGGACCAGATGGAGGGGGGGAATCGGCATAGGAGGAGGAACAGGGGTCTAGGCCCGAGAACTGTGGGGACAATCGTACACGGGACGGACAGCCGGAGGGCAACTTTCAACTCCCAAAAGTGGTTAATGTGGTATTTGCATTGCCAGAGGGTGTTTAGCCCATAGATCCCATGCTTCCGCTACATATCTTCTCGCTCCTCTGTCCATGGCCAGGTAATATTCATGACAAAAAATTGTATTAAGTTTATCCGTCAGATCTCCCATCGAAGGGGGGGTGGAACTTTTCCACTTAGCAGCCACACAGGTTCTAGCCGCCGTGAGAACATACGTCACGAGATGTCTCACAACTGGAGGGTTGGGCATGACCCCCACATGGAGGACCGCCAATTGCGGCGAAAGGGGGATATCTATGCCCGTAATAGACACAAGCAGTCCCGACACCACGTGCCAGAATGGGGACAGCTTGGGGCATTTCCACCACATGTGGGCCAGGTCTCCTGTCTGCCCCCACTGTCTCCAACATAAGGGAGTTGTACCTCTACCAAATTTTGCCCTCCTGACTTCTAACAGTGAGTTTTACTAAGGCTGTATATCAGGGTACACAGTACACAGACACATGGTGGACCCCTTGCCTGATTGCAGCATACATGCAGCATTCAGTGCTGCATTTAGATTGAAATCCAGAGGGGGGGGGGGGGGTGACAGGTCCTTTTTAAATACATTTTAGAAGCAGGAGGGAGGGAAACACTATTAATCTTGGCTACACGACCTGCCCTAGGATAATGAATTAATTGACAAGGAGAAGAAGACAAAAAGAAAGACAAGAAAAAAATCCAAAAACTATACTTATTTATGGCAGTATCTGCATATTAACAAATCTGTTAGGTATTTACAGACATAATTTAATACTGACATTATACAGTTCACATAAAGCAGTGTAACATACGATCATTGTATAACCAGTTTGTTGCCGCAGAACTAAGCACAATGTGATCTGTCTGTTATAATGTCATAAATTATGTAACATAAATGTATGATCACATGATACAGTGTTGGCCAAAAGTATTGACACCCCTGCGATTCTGTCAGATAATACTCAGTTTCTTCCTGAAAATGATTACAATCACAAATTCTTTGCTGTTATTATCTTCATTTAATTTGTCTTCAATGAAAAAACACAAAAAGAATTGTCCTAAAGACAAATTGGATATAATTCCACCAAACATAAAAAAGGGGGTGGACAAAAGTATTGGCGCTGTTAGAAAAATCATGTGATGCTTCTGTAATTTGTGTAATTAACAGCACCTGTAACTTACCTGTGGCACCTAACAGGTGTTGGCAATAACTAAATCACACTTGCAGCCAGTTGACATGGATTAAAGTTGACTCAACCTCTGTCCTGTGTCCTTGTGTGTACCACATTGAGCATGGAGAAAAGAAAGAAGACCAAAGAACTGTCTGAGGACTTGAGAAACCAAATTGTGAGGAAGCATGAGCAATCTCAAGGCTACAAGTCCATCTCCAAAGACCTGAATGTTCCTGAATGTTCCTGTGTCTACCGTGCGCAGTGTCATCAAGAAGTGTAAAGCCCATGGCACTGTGGCTAATCTCCCTAGATGTGGACGGAAAAGAAAAATTGACGAGAGATTTCAATGCAAGATTGTGCGGATGGTGGATAAAGAACCTCGACTAACATCCAAACAAGTTCAATCTGCCCTGCAGTCCGAGGGTACAACAGTGTCAACCCGTACTATCCGTCGGCGTCTGAATGAAAAGGGACTGTATGGTAGGAGACCCAGGAAGACCCCACTTCTTACCCCGAGATATAAATAAGCCAGGCTGGAGTTTGCCAAAACTTACCTGAGAAAGCCTAAAACGTTTTGGAAGAATGTTCTCTGGTCAGATGAGACAAAAGTAGAGCTTTATGGGCAAAGGCATCAACATAGAGTTTACAGGAGAAAAAAGAGGCATTCAAAGAAAAGAACACGCTCCCTACAGTCAAACATGGAGGAGGTTCCCTGATGGTTTGGCGTTGCTTTGCTGCCTCTGGCACTGGACTGCTTGACCGTGTGCATGGCATTATGAAGTCTGAAGACTACCAACACATTGTGCAGCATAATGTAGGGCCCAGTGTGAGAAAGCTGGGTCTCCCTCAGAGGTCACGGGTCTTCCAGCAGGACAAGGACCCAAAACACACTTCAAAAAGCACTAGAAAATGGTTTGAGAGAAAGCACTGGAGACTTCTAAGGTGGCCAGCAATGAGTCCAGACCTGAATCCCATAGAACACCTGTGGAGAGATCTAAAAATGGCAGTTTGGAGAAGGCGCCCTTCACATATCAGGGACCTGGAGCAGTTTGCCAAAGAAGAATGGTGTAAAATTCCAGCAGAGCATTGTAAGAAACTCATTGATGGTTACCGGAAGCGGCTGATCGCAGTTATTTTGGCTAAAGGTTGTACAACCAAGTATTAGGCTGAGGGTGCCAATACTCTTGTCCGGCCCATTTTTGGAGTTTTGTGTGAAATGATCAATGTTTTGCTTTTTGCTTCATTCTCTTTTGTGTTTTTTCATTGAAGACAAATTAAATGAAGATAATAATACCAAAGAATTTGTGATTGCAATCATTTTCAGGAAGAAACGGAGTATTATCTGACAGAATTGCAGGGGTGTCAATACTTTTGGCCAACACTGTATATTGTAAGTCTGTTCTATCCTCTCGTTTTGCTTCCTCTAATTTGAGTAAACCTGAATCTTTTGTAGTGACAGATTATTAACCTTTCTGTCATGTTATTGGTTAATAAAATGTTCTGTGAAACGCAGTGTTTTTAACATTTTGTAAATTGTTGTGTTCAGTGAGAGATACAGTGAACATAATTACAATTTCTTTCCTACATGATTTTTCTCATGTCTTACAAGGTTTGATTTTTTTATAAAAGATTTCCCACATTCTGAACATGAATACGGCTTCTCTCCTGTGTGACTTCTCTCGTGAGTAACAAGATTTGATTTATCTGTAAAGCTTTTCCCACATTCTGAACATGAATATGGCATCACTCCTGTGTGAATTCTCTGATGTGTAGCAAGATTTGATTTGCTTCCAAAACATTTCCCACATTCTGAACAAGAAAACGGCTTCTCTCCTGTGTGAATTCTCTGATGTTTATCAAGATCTGATTTATCTGTGAAGCACTTCCCACATTTTGAACATGAATACGGCTTCTCACCTGTGTGAATTCTCTTGTGTGCCATAAGATTTGATTTTTGTATAAAAGATTTCCCACATTCTGAACATGAATACGGCTTTTCTCCTGTGTGAATTTTCCGGTGTGTCACAAGATATGATTTTTGCATAAAAGATTTCCCACATTCTGAACATGAATATGGCATCTCTCCTGTGTGATTTCTCTGATGTGTAACAAGACTTGATTTGCGTCCAAAACATTTCCCACATTCTGAACATGAATATGACTTCTCTCCTGTGTGACTTCTTTTATGTGTCACGAGATTTGATTTTTGCATAAAAGATTTCCCACATTCTGAGCATGAATACGGCTTCTCTCCTGTGTGACTTCTCTTGTGTGTCACAAGATTTGATTTTTGTATAAATGATTTCTCACATTCCGAACATGCATACAGCTTCTCTCCTGTGTGAATTCTCCAATGTGTCACAAGACTTGTTTTATCTGCAAAGCATTTCCCACATTCTGAACATGAATATGGCTTCTCTCCTGCATGAATTCTTACATGCATAACAAATTTCATTTTATTTGTAAAGCATTTCCCACATTCTGAACAGGAGTACGGCTTTTCTCCTGTGTGACTCCTCTCATGTCTAACAAGCTCTGACTTGTATGTGAAGGCCTTTCCACATTCAGAACAGGAGAACGGCTTCTCTACTTTGCGCTTTCTTTGTGTAAAAGAATCTGAGGTTTCAGTAAGTTGCTCGTTATACTGAAATCTTGTCTCCACTTTGTCCCCTGGAATTGGGGTAACGATTTGAGATTGCTCAGGGGAGGGCTCCCCATAATTAGGGGGGTTATATGATAATGAAGTACTGTGAAGTCCAGGATATAATTGAAGGGTAATGAGGTTTTCTCCATTAGACGGCTTTCTGATATCTTCATTCTTACAATTTAGTAATAAACCGTTATCCTCATAAGGATTTCCTATAAGGAGGAAAGATAGATTGGATGTGATTTTTTTTCTACAACACAAAAGAGATCTCTACATTATTTTAGGAAGCTAACAATGAAGACCCTTGTCAGTAATAAGGAAGACGACGACATGTCATAACATTAACACAATGATGTGTAAAGTGGATAACACTTATACACTGGTGACATGGGCACAAGTCAGGGGTGGCAGAGATTAGACTGCAAATTACCAGTTTATTAACATGTTTTTCTATATACAGTGGTACCTTGATTTGCGAGTAACTTTATTTGCGAGCATTTTGAAAGATGAGCTGCCATTTCTGAAAAATTGTATTTGCTCAATAAAGCATTGATTTGGATTACGAGCACCTGGCCGGCCGATACTGCGCATATAATACTGTGCATGTGTGATGCTTATTACTGTATTCTGTAATGATTATAGTGAAATACAGTATCTGGCCGCCCACCGCCATTGTCCGCCGCTGTATTTACAGTATTCCGGCACCGCTCTGAGCTCTCTCTGCTGCCGGCGGCTTCCCGTACTTGTAAGGCAGCAGAGAGAACTCAGAGTGACACTGTCCACCAGCCGCCGTTCAGAGCTCTCTCAGCCACCGTAAAAGTATGGGAATACTCCGGCAGCAGAGAGATCTCAGAGTGCCGCTGTCCATTCACCGCTCTGACCGCTCTCAGCTACTGTACAAGTACAGGAGCTGCTGGCCAACCAGACGTGAGCAGCCACAGGCTACTCGCACCTCATTGGCCGGCGACTTCTTGTACATGTACGGCGGCTGAGAGAGCTCAGTGTGGTGTCCGGCGGCCCGGAATACAGTGGCGGTTCTTTGAGAGTGTGAACGTGTGTGTTTTAATGCGGATATTGGGGGCTGCATGGGGATGGAACGGGGGCAGCAGGGGGATATTGAGGGCTGCAAGGGGATAATGGGCATATTGTGGGCTGCATGAGGATGATGGGGGCTGCAGGGGGATGATGGGGATATTAAGGGCTGCAGGGGATGATGCGGGCTACATGGGGATGATGGGGGTTGCATTGGGATGATGGAGATATTGGAGGCTGCAGGGGGTGATGGGGGCTGCATGCAGATATTGGGGGAGGATAGGGGCTGTAGGGGGATGATATGGATATTGGGGGTTGCAGAGGGATGATGAGGGATGCATGGGGATGGGGGATGCAGATGGATGATGGGGACTGCAAGGGGATGTAATAATTTTACACTTCTGTCTGTAAATATATATGAATACACACAATACACAATCATCGTGATCCCAGAGACTACAACAAGAGGACACTTGATCCCTTGTTGTAGTCTCTGGAGTCCCGATGATAGTGCACTGTATAGCAATGATCTGCCATACAGTGCACCATCACTATGACAACAGACTACAACAAGGGATCAAGGGTCCTCTTGTTGTAGTCTGTTGTCATAGTGATGGTGCACTGTATGGCAGATCACTGCCATACTTTGCACCATCACTATGCAAGCCCAAGTCTCAGAGATCATATGATCTCTGAGGCTCTGGTCAGGTGAACTGACGTTGCCTTGGCAATGCCAGGTTACCATGGTGATCGGCTCATCGTAATGTAATGTAATTACGATGAGCCGATCACCGCCAGGGAGAGGTGAGTGACTGTGCGCTCCCTCTCCCCGGAGCCAAAGTGCTGTGATCGTAAGACCAGGCTGCAGAGAAGCGATCCGACAGCCCGGGCAATCCGCTGTGTGTTCGCTGTGCCCGCCTGTCAGATCACTTCACTGCAGCTTGGTCTCTGTGCACGGAGATCGGGTTGCCGAGAAGTGCAGGCGGCGGGCAGGCACAGTGCCCTGCACCGCCGCCATGATGCTTCAGCTGATGATGGGAGTGATCATCAGATCACTCCCCATCAGCGTGGAGGGGGCGATACCCACCCCCTCCAGTGCTCCAGGCTATGACAGGGGCTATCACAGCCCCTTCCATAGCTGGAGTGACCATCACTATGATTGACTGTTCAAACAGCCAATGCAGCCCCGGCGCTCTGTGATAAGAATCACAGAACACCGGGGCCCAATTGTGGGTACCGTGGCTAAGGGCCGCGGTAACCGCCATGACGTTGTACAGCATCAAAGATCGGGAAGGGGTTAAAGGACTTTGCACTAACTGGTGTGTGGCAGCTCTTTCATTCATCTTTCTGTGTTGATTTTGATCGATTGCTGAGGTCTGGACCCCGGAGCTTGCACCCCAGTGAAGTGTATGTGGCCTGCGGACGGCGGCTGTTGAGTGCAGAGTGACAACTGTATGGAAGATAACGATCTGTGCTCTGTCCTTTCTTGTTTGCGTACCACAGTTCATTAATGAACTATTTATTGGTAGACAAAGATCGAAAAAAAACATTTGGATCGATGAGGGCACCTACTTTTGGGAATACACAGTTATAACCAGAAGTTTCCATCCACTATATAATAAGACACATCTGCATGTTAGTATTTGGTGCCATTGCCCGTAAACTGTATGACTTGGGTGAAACGCTTTGAAACCTTCCACAAGCTTCTCACAATAGTTGGTGGAATGTTGGCCCATTCCTCCTGACAGATCTGGTGTAACTGAGCCATGTTTGTAGGTTGTCTTCCTGGCTAATGTCTTGAGATATTACTTCAGTATTGCCACATAATCATCTTTCCTCATGATGCCATCTATTTTGTGAAATTCACCAGTCCCTCCTGCAGTAAAAGAACCCCACAACATGATGCTGTCGCCCCAGTGTTTCACAGTTGGGATGGTGTTCTTAGGCTTCCAAGCTTCTCCCTTTTTCCTCCGAAAGTAACGATGGTCATTATGGCCAAACAGTTCCATTTTACATTTATCAGACCACAGGACATTTCTAAAAATGAAGGTCTTTGTTCCTGTGTGAATTTGCAAAATTTAATCTGGCTTTATTCTGATTCTTTTGGAATAATCACTTCTTCCTGGCAGAGCGGGCTTTCAGCCCATGTTGATACAGTACTCTTTTCACTGTGGAGAATGGCACAATCTTACCAGCTTCCACCATCATCTTCATAAGGTCTTTTGCTTTTGTTCTTGCTTTGATATGCACATGTTGGACCAAAGCACCTTCATCTCTAGGACACAGAACCCATCTCCTTCCTGAGCGGTATGATAGATGGACATTCCCCTCTTGTTTGTACTGGCGTATAATGTTTGTACAGATGAACGAGGCACCTTCAGGTATCTGGAAATTGCACCCAAGGATGAGCCACCATTCTCTTCCTGATATCTTGACTGATTTCTTTAGACTTTCTCATGATGCTGCACAAAAAAGCAGTGTGTTTCAGGTGTGCAATAACATACATCCACAGGTGTGTTTCAACTCAGAAGCTTTCAAACTTGTGACTTTGCAGAAAGTAATAAAAATGCCTTAAAACATTCTAGGTCTCTCATTATTCTGGCATTTGGCAAATATTAATAATTATGGTAATCATAATTGACCTAAAACGGAAAAAGTTTTATTCTGATTTCAAGTCAGATAGTGAGAAAAACATGCAGATGTCTTTTTATATAGTGGATGGAAACTTCTGGTTTCATCTGTATGTACTCATGTTAGAGATTTAGATGGATGGACGATTTATAGATGACATTTTGTTTGTCTAGAAAGGCCGTGAGTGATGATTCTTTTCAAGGGGCGTCCCAAACACATATTTTTAACAATATAAGCTTAAAATCTGTCCCTTTATGCACATATCACCCCCTAATGATACTCCTTCAAGCCACACAATATCATCATCATCCGCCAGCAGGTCATCATCACCCACCCGTCATCATCACCTGCCCGCCATCATCACTTGCCCGTCAGTCATCATCACCCACTGCCACCATCACCCGCCCACCATCATAGTACACCAGTCATCATCACCTGCCTGCCATTGTTACATACCTGTGGTGACATCTCCTGGAATCTCCTCCTTCCCGTCACTCACACACGGCTGATCCCCCCTCGTCATCGCTTCTTCTGTCTCATCCTCCACTTTAATATTAGTCGGATCTTCCCCCTGATAGATCAGATGTAACAATCAGTGCAATATAAGAGACCCCCAAAATCTATCACCTCTATGACGGCAGGAAAGCCCCCAACCCTCCATATAGATCCAGGGCTCAGCGCCATCTACCTGATGACTCTCCGGGACATTGTGATTCTCCTCTGGACAGTCCTGGGGATACAGAGGACGGGGACATCTCTCTGGGGGATTTCTTTCCATGATTCCATCTGTAAGAAACACACAGTGATGGAATAGATTGTGTCATGTGATGAGATGATGGGAGTAGTAGTAGGTGACTACAGAACAGACATGACAGTCTCCCCTCCTTACCTTGTGGATCGGCCCATAGCGCTATAGTCTCTTCATCTTCATCGATAACCTCAACCTTAATATCAATCAGATCTTCACCCTAAAAAGAAAACTGTAAAATGAGCTCCGGTCCAATCACTTTATGGCAGGGGTGGGGAACCTCTGGCCTCAGGCCAAATGCAGCCCTCGATTACTTTTTTGCTGTCCCTGGGCAGATTCCTGGGGACTGCAGTGCTCAAGCTGGCAGACGCGTTTTGCCGACTGTCTGCCCTTTAAATCCAGCGCTCCAGTGATCCCTATGCTCCTAGCCTCAGCCTCCCCAGTGAAGTATATGCTCCCAGCCTCTCCTGTGATATCTAGGGCTCTAATAAACCTGGAAAAGCAGTTGAGAAGCAACATGACAAACATCACCCACGCCAAAGAGAAACAGGTCCAGCCACCACAGTAGATTGTTTAACCAAATATAGCGGGTACTTTTCAAGTGGATAATTTGGTGCGGCTCCCGAAGGATTGAAGAAATTTCCAAATGGCCCTCAGCAGAAAAATGGTTCCCCACCCCTGCTTTATGGTCAGATGTTGTGGAGACTTCAGCGCCATCTACCTGATGACTCTCCGGGACATTGTGATTCTCCTCTGGACAGTCCTGGGGATACAGAGGACGGGGACATCTCTCTGGGGGATTTCTTTCCATGATTCCATCTGTAGGAAACACACAGTGATGGAATAGATTGTGTCATGTGATGAGATGATGGGGGTAGTAGTAGGTGACCACAGAACAGACATGACAGTCTCCCCTCCTTACCCTGCGGATCGGCCCATAAATCCATCGTCTCTTCATCTTCATCTATAACCTCAACCTTAATATCAATCAGATCTTCATCCTAAAAAGAGAAATGTAAATCGAGCTCCGGTCCAATCACTTTATGGTCAGATGTTGTGGAGACTTCAGCGCATCTACCTGATGACTCTCCGGGACATTGTGATTCTCCTCTGGACAGTCCTGGGGATACAGAGGACGGGGACATCTCTCTGGGGGATTTCTCCTCCTGGAACCATCTGTGGAGATACAGAGACTGAATACATGACCATCTGTGGATCTGTCTATATATGAGACACTTCTCTGAAAAATAGAAATTCTATGTTTATGTATCAGAGAATAAAGTCCATTGTTGTGCTCCTCAGCACCGGTACCGAGGTCCCAGCACATTGTGGACCCCATGTATGAAGTGGTAATCAGCGATGCCAAAGCCTAACGCTCTCTGCTCTGCACGCGGAGGATGAGGACCCTGAGGAGAGGAGAGAGAAGACCTCGTCCATTAGGTGAAGGAGCCATAGAAAGAAACACCTTCTCCAAGTATCGTCTCCAGTAGGGATGGGAGCACCGAGGAGCTGGAGAAAGCTGCACTATCGGTTTCTTATGGAGATTGGGGGAAGGACGATCACTATTCACCAGTAATTGTATTTTGAGAGCTGACGATGTCACCATGAGGACACGGCCTCCCTCCAGGACAGAGGAGAGAGGCTGCCATCCTCCTATTAAAAGTTGGGTTATTGCATTTTTACTCTTTACATATGAGATAAATCTCAACATCCGCCTCGATATAAGAATACTAAAATAGGCGACAAGTACCTGGAAAGTTCTGAGTTTGTCTATGAAGGAGGAAAACAGGGAAGATATACAACTAACGGATGGAGAGGCAGCGGCCGGAAGGACGGAGAGACAGCGGCCGGAAGGATGGAGAGACAGTGGCCGTAAGGACGGAGAGACAGCGTCCCGAAGGACGGAGAGACAGCGTCCGGAAGCACGGAGAGACAGCGGCCGGAAGGACGGAGAGACAGCGGCCGGAAGGACGGAGAGACAGCGGCCGGAAGGACGGAGAGACAGCGGCCGGAAGGACGGAGAGACAGCGGCCGGAAGGACGGAGTTGTGGGGTCACCCGGTACACAGCGGTGAGTGACTATCAAAGTGGAACAAGGAAGGACAACAAGGTTCAAAAGCCATTATTGGTCTGTCCCCAAAAAAGAGATTGAAGAAATGTAATAAATGAGAAATAAAGGATATTTTTCATTGTCAAATCATGAATTATCGGAGCCATATTAAAAAGAAAGTGATATTGCAGTTTTTCTGGTCATCATAATGGGAGACCCAGACAATGGGGTTTAGGGCACTGCCCTCCGGAGGTCACACTAGGTACTACAAGTTTGTAGACACCGCCTCCTCCGCTTATAAACCCCTACCGCAGGGAACATCCTCAGTTTTAAACTTAGTGTGCTCGGAGGATCACGCTTTGCTTGCACTTCACTGCATTCTCACAGCTTACGTGATGGCGTCTAAAGACAAGGTAAAAAGGTTCCAGTCGGGACCTGCGACAGCCTCCCCGCTCACCCTTGTGGAACACGCTGGTGGAGGTACCGGAGGGCCTAGAGCCTGGACACTTTGTGTTCCCCCGGTACGCTGTTGCGCTCCTTTCCATCCCTCTCTGGGGGCTCTGGAGAGTGGGAGATGGGAGCCTTGCACAGCTCCGCTCCGTCCGAGGCCTCCCTAAATGGTGCTTACAGACCGGACTGGAGCCAGCCCAGTCCGAGGCCTCCCTAAATGGTGCTTACACTCCGGACTGGTGCTGAACCCCTGTCCGAGGCCTCCCTAAATGGTGCTTACAGACCGGACCGGCACTGAGGCACTCGGTGTCTCCTGTGTGCCTGGGGGTAGTGTCGGTCACTTTATGTGCCCTGACACTCAGACCGCGCGTTACCCTCGGGTCCGCGGTTCTGCGGGTGTACCCTGTGCTGGGGTCACCCTGGCTGACCGCCCTGTGTGTCACAGGGGCTGAGGCCGTGGCTGCGGATGTTTGTTTGTGCATGCAGTCTGTGTATATTATTTTACACTATTTCCCGCGCTGCGGGCTCCGGCACCTTCATGCTGAGGCTGCTTGGAGGATGGGAAGCAGCCCGTGCGGTGACGTCATCGATGGGCGTGTGTGTGTGTTTCCCGCGTGTTTTCGGCGCCGCCCACAGTTCCACTGTCGGCGGCCATCTTTACCCTCACTTCCCGGTTGGGATCTGTATGCAGCGTGCGCCTGCACTCCAAGGGGAGACCGGAAACTGTCGCGGAGGTCACACACACACACCGCTTCCTCATACCGCTTTACTGCGGTCGGTAAGCCACCGGGACTCCCGGTTTTGTTATCTGCAATTTGGCTTATTTTCCCCTACTGCGGCGATGTCCTCAGCTGGGAAGCGTGCTGCTAGGTCGGCAGAAACCACCATTACCTGTGCTACATGCAATGGAACACTGGTGGAGGGGTCCTGCAATAACTGCGGACGCCCAGAGGCCCGGACTGGCACTGCTGAGTCAGCAGCTCCGGTGCTATACCCTGAGGTTCAGGTGATCTCAGGGCCATGGGAGACTCAGAATAAGATCAATGAATCTCTGTTGTCCCAGCTGTCCTCCATGTCGCAATCCCTGGAGGCACTTAATAGGAGGCTGGATAGCCCAGCTACTCCGTCCAGTTACCCCCAGGTGTCTCCCTCTTCTGCTGTGAGACCCCTTAAGCGGGCTCGTCGTGAGGAGTCACCCGAGCTCCAGGCTCTCTCTGAGGAGGAGCGTTCCTCTGATGGTGAGGACGATGATGGGGGTTCAAATTTCGGGTCTGTGTCTATATCTGAACCACCAGACGGGGTGGAGGATCTGGTGTCCTCTATCAACGAGACTTTACGTCTCGTGACACCCCCTGAGGAGGTGACGGTGCACCCGAAGGAGGTCTATCAATGGCTGCGGCCAGAGGCTAGACCAAGTGGTTCCTTCATGGACCACACGAATTTTGGAAGGGTGGGTTAGAGCTCCCAGGTTACATCCTGGGCGGCGTTATGTCCGTAAACCCAAGGACAATCGCTTCCCCTTCCCCCAGGAGGTGCTTCAGGAGTGGTCGCAGTCCCCGAAGGTGGACGCTTCCATGACCAGGATTGCTGCACGCTCCCTTTTCTCTGCCTCTGATAGCTCCTCGCTGAAGGATGCGACTGATAGACAGGTTGAGCAACTCGCCAAGTCTTCCTATGAGGCTGTGGGGTCTTCCTTTGCCCCTAATTTTGCCACGGTCTGGACCTTGCAAGCGATTACTACGTGCTTGGATGGTATCTCTGACCAGGCAAGATCCAGTCCAGAGGTCCTGGCACTTACCGAGAGGGCAAGGGCCTATGCGGACTACGCCAGGACGGCGACTCTGGAAACTGCCACTCGCTCAGCTGTGGCTTCGGCCAATGCTATAGCGATCCGCAGATTGTTGTGGCTGCGTCTTTGGGACTCAGATACCACATCCAAGAAGATTTTGCAGAATCTTCCGTTCGCTGGTGACAGGCTTTTTGGCACCGAACTGGACAAGCTGATAAAGGATTCTGCTGAGTCTAAGATACCGCAGAATAAGCCTAAGCCACGGTATACCGTTAAAAGGAACCCAAAACAGTGGTCCTTTCGTTCCAGCTCGCAGTCATCGGCACCGTCCGCTCGCACGGACCGAGGGGGAAAGCCCGCTTCTCAGTGGCGCTCTAAGAGTCGTCCAAAGAAGCCGGCGGGGGCGGCGGCTGCCACCCCCAAACCCGCCTCTGCATGACTCGCTCTCCCTTCCTACCTCCCCACAGGTGGGGGGCCGCTTGTCTCGCTTTCAGGACAAATGGCTACTTCACGTTCAAGATCAGTGGGTTCGAGACGTGGTCTCGCGAGGTTACAGGATAGAGCTGACGTCAAAACCGATCTCCCGATTCCATCGGTCGGTCCCATCTCCAGAAAAGGCTCAGGCTTTTTACCTGGTGTTGGAGGGTCTCCGCAGAGACGGAGTGGTGATACCGGTGCCTTCCGGAGAGAGGTTCAGGGTTTTTACTCCAACCTCTTTATCGTCCCGAAGAAGGACGGTTCCTTCCGCCCGGTTCTGGACCTGAAGTTGTTCAACCATCACGTGTTGGTTCGGAAGTTCCGCATGGAATCACTGCGCTCCGTGATCGCAGCTGTGTCACAGGGAGACTTCCTGGCGTCCATAGATATCAGAGACGCTTACCTTCACGTGCCCATTGCGCCAGCTCATCAGATTCGCAGTGGGGGAAGAACACTTCCAATTTGTGGCGCTGCCGTTCGGGTTGGCCTCGGCACCGCGGGTGTTCACAAAGGTGATGGCCTCTATGATGGCTCTCCTGCACGTGCAGGGACATGCCGTCATTCCCTATTTAGACGACCTACTGGTCAGGGCGCCATCAGAACACCTTTGTCAAGAGAGCCTGGATGTGACCATGCGGTCTCTGGAACAGTTCGGTTGGCTCCTCAATATTCAGAAGTCAACGCTAGTTCCGACCCAGTCTTTGACATATTTGGGCATGGACTTCAACACAGCCTCAGCCCTGGTGTCTCTGCCACGAGTCAAGCAGATGGCGATCCAATCAGGAGTGCAAGCAGTCCTCCTGTCACCACAATCATCCCTACGGGTGTTGATGATGCTGGTGGGGCGCATGGTGGCAGCAATAGAGGCGGTGCCTTTTGCACAATTTCGCCTCCGTCCTCTCCAGCTGGAGATCCTCCGCAGGTGGGACAAAAGGTCGATTTCTCTGAATCGGCTGGTGACCCTTTCCCAACCGACCAGAGATTCCCTGCAGTGGTGGTTACAGCCACACCACTTGTCTCGGGGCCGGTCCTTCATCAAACCGTCATGGTTAGTGGTGACCACCGACGCCAGTCTGAAGGGCTGGGGGGCGGTGTTCTTACACCACAGGGCCCAAGGCCTCTGGACTCAGTCGGAGTCGGCGTTGCAGATCAACGTGCTGGAGATCAAGGCGGTCTATCTGGCACTCCTGGCGTTTCAGAGATTCCTCTCAGGACAACCCATTCGGGTTCAGTCCGACAATGCGACGGCCGTCGCTTATATAAATCATCAAGGAGGAAACAGGAGTGCAGAGGCTCTGGCCGAAGTCCACCGCATCCTATCCTGGGCGGAGGACAACAACTGCCTGATCTCCGCAGTTCACATCCCAGGGGTCGAAAACTGGGAGGCCGACTATCTGAGCAGGCAGGGGATGGACGCCGGAGAGTGGTCTCTTCATCCGGACGTCTTCCGGGACATCTGCAGCAGATGGGGCACTCCGGACGTGGATCTGATGGCCTCACGGCTGAATCATCAGGTGCCGCAATACATGGCGAGGTCATGGGATCCCCAATCTCTGGGAGCGGATGCTCTGGTCCTGACTTGGTCCAGATTTCATCTGCCGTATGTGTTCCCGCCTCTGGCTCTGATTCCCAGGGTGCTGTGGAAAATCAGGTCGGAGTGCAGGGTCGCCATTCTAGTGGCTCCAGATTGGCCCAGGAGGTCCTGGTATCCGGACCTGTGGCAACTGTCAGGCGGACACAGGTGGGCTCTTCCAGACCGCGCAGATTTACTCGCGCAAGGCCCATTCTTCCACCTCAATTCCAAGGCCCTCAGATTGTCTGCATGGCTCTTGAGGCCTGGCTGCTGACATCCAGGGGTTTTTCCCCTACGGTGGTTGCCACTATGAATCGGGCTAGGAAGCCAGTCTCAAGGAAGATGTACCACAGGACGTGGAAGATCTTTTTTACTTGGTGTGCCTCTGGTGGACGGTCTCCGTGGCCCTTGTCCATCCCGTCGTTGTTGGCTTTCCTACAGTCGGGTTTGGACTTAGGATTATCCCTTGGCTCCTTGAAAGGTCAAGTCTCAGCACTTTCATTGCTGTTTGACAGGCGATTGGCGCTCCTCCCGAAGGTCCGTCAATTTCTGCAGGGGGTGTCACGGATGGTTCCGCCCTACAAGAGACCTCTGGACCCTTGGGACCTCAACATGGTCCTGGCGGCATTACAGAGACCACCTTTTGAGCCGCTGAGAGATGTTTCTCTATCTCGCCTGTCTCAGAAAGTAGCCTTTCTGGTGGAAATCACGTCTCTGAGAAGGGTCTCAGAATTGGCTGCACTATCGTGCAAGTCGCCCTTTCTGGTGGTTCACCAAGACAAGGTGGTGTTGCGTCCTCGGCCAGAATTCTTGCCGAAGGTGGTTTCAACTTTTCACCTGAACCAGGAGATTGTTCTCCCATCATTTTTGCCCTGCTCCCGTTCATCAGGTTGAACGCGACCTCCATACTCTGGATCTCGTGAGAGCGGTACGCATTTATGTGTCCAGGACCGCCTCCTTTAGGAGTTCGGATTCCTTATTTGTTCTTACGACAGGTCGCTGTAAGGGGTCCGCGGCATCAAAGTCGACATTGGCCAGATGGATTAAGGCTTCCATTCAAGAGGCTTACCGGGCCTCTGGTTTGCCTCTCCCGGTGGGATTGAAGGCTCACTCTACCAGAGCTGTAGGTGCCTCCTGGGCCTTGCGACATCGAGCGTCTGCTCTACAGGTGTGTCAGGCGGCCACTTGGTCTAGCCTGCACACTTTCTCTAAGCACTATATGGTGCATGCCCATGCCTCTGCGGATGCAAGTTTGGGCAGGCGGGTTCTCCAGGCGGCGGTTGCCCACCTTTAGAGGGAACCATGTGTTATCCGTCTTGTTGAGGAACTCTTCCCGCCCTGGGGTATTCATTAGGACATCCCCATTGTCTGGGTCTCCCATTATGATGACCAGAAAAAAGAGAATTTTGTTTACGTACCGTAAATTCTTTTTTCTTTAATCATCAATGGGAGACCCAGCACCCACCCAGTTGTTCCGTTGCATGTTTTGCATTTGTTCTGTTCTCTGTTGAGACAGTGTTTGCCGGGTTGTTGAACCGTCTGTGCATGGCATTCGTCCCGATGTTTCGGGTGTGGTTTATTTCCTCCTCGCAGCTTATGGACCAAACTGAGGATGTTCCCTGCGGTAGGGGTTTATAAGCGGAGGAGGCGGTGTCTACAAACTTGTAGTACCTAGTGTGACCTCCGGAGGGCAGTGCCCTAAACCCCATTGTCTGGGTCTCCCATTGATGATTAAAGAAAAAAGAATTTACGGTACGTAAACAAAATTCTCTTTTTTTTTTACTGTTTCACCTGGATCTGATTTACTAGGATTGCTGCATCCTATAGGTGGCGCTAGAGATCTCATTCTCTGTTTCTGATGAAGACATTTCCATATCTTATTTCCCAGGGAGCATTGCACGGCCTATAAACTCTCCGTACTCAGAACTGACGCTCTCCTCGCGAGAGAAACATTATCCTCTATAGAGAGGAGGCGCGGTGACCCGACCTTCTCCTCCAGGATGGAATGTTCTGTGCTTCTCTATCTGCAGAGTGAGTGATACCTGGGGGAACTGCTGGAAACCTCCATGTCAGAATAATGGCCGATCTGCTCAATCGCTAGGCCAGGACAGTGGCTCGCGTTACATGGTCTTGGGATGGCCGATGTGGAGATTTATCGAAGACTTTGTGCACAGAGACACGAAGTAAAAGGAGGAGGAAGAATGTTGAATGGATGGAGAAGTCCAAGGAAGGTTACACAAGTGTCAGCCAAGAAGGAGCCGAACACCGACCATGACTGATGACGACATGGAGCCTGCACCGATTCTGAGGAACAAATGAGTGACAGAAATCAGGTGGAAAATTATGTGTAAATCCACCCCCGGCTCTGCCTGTGTCATAATCCACAAAAGAATAAGGGACTGGAGAAACTGGGCAGAAGAGAGCGGACGAGGGGAGGACAGAAGAGGAGGGACAGAAGAGGAGGACAGAAAGGAGGGACAGAAGAGGAGAACAGAAGAGAGGAGAAGAGACAGAAGAGAGGACAGAAAGGAGGGAAGAGAGACAGAAGATGGAAGAGACTGAGGAGAGAGGGAGCAGAGAGGAGGGCAGGAGAGAGGAGGGCAGGAGAGGAGGGCAGGAGAGGAGGGGCAGAGAGGAGGGACAGAGAAGGGAGGGCAAGAAGAGGAGGGACAGGAGAGGAGGGGCAGAAGAGGAGGGACAGGAGAGGAGGGCAGAGAGGAGGGAGAGAGGAGGGGCAGGGAGAGGAGGGGGGCAGGGAGAGGGAGGGGCAGGAGAGGAGGGGCAGGAGGAGGGCAGGAGAGGAGGGGCAGGAGAGGAGGGGAGGAGAGGAGGGGCAGGAGAGGAGGGGCAGGAGAGAGGGCAGAGGGAGGGGCAGGAGAGGGGGCAGGGAGGCAGGGGAGGAGAGAGGGGGAGGAGGGCAGGAGAGGAGGGGCAGGAAGGAGGGGAGAGGAGGGCAGAGGGAGAGGAGGGACAGGAGAGGAGGGACAGGAGAGGAGGGGGGACAGGAGAGGAGGGACAGGAGAGGAGGGACAGGAGAGGAGGGAAGAAGAGGAGGGACAGAAGAGGAGGGACAGAAGAGGAGGGACAGAAGAGGAGGGACAGAAGAGGAGAGAGGAGGGCAGAAGAGGAGGGGCAGAAGAGGAGGGACAGAAGAGGAGGGACAGAAGAGGAGGGACAGAAGAGGAGGGACAGAAGAGGAGGGACAGAAGAGGGCGGACAGAAGAGGGCGGACAGAAGAGGGCGGACAGAAGAGGGCGGACAGAAGAGGGCGGACAGAAGAAAACGGACAGAAGCTCTGGGACATCTGCAGAGAAAATATGGAGCGAAGCTCTAAAAGGTACCGTTACGCGCTTCAATGTTGTTAAGATATCACTAACGATCTAGCTGGCACGCGCTTGTTTAGGACATCTTTTTGACATCGTTGGTGAGATGTCACACATGTAGATATCGTGGACGATGCACCAATGATGGTCCGAGCAGCTATCGTACGAACAACCCAGCGAACGGTACTTGTTCACTGTTGTGAATAGGGAAAGTCATTAAGGCTTTGTTATCGCGGTGTCACACAGAACGATGCAGAGGTTGGCTGATCGCGGATCGTCTGATTTAAGAACACGTTCTCAAATCTGCGATCAACGATCCAATGATTTATCGTAGTCGTATCTCGGTGTTACACGCAACGACGTCCTAACGATGTCGTTTCAACGACTCCAAACCCGTGACGTTTGAGCGATATCGTTCACGATCTCATACAGTGTAACGGGGCCTTAAGAAAGGTGAAAAAGTTTGAAAGAAGCAAAACAAGGACGAAGATTCAAGACTGATGAAGACAAGACGACAGCGGAGAAATGGTGACTCTCAGATCAGTAGAGAAGAATGAGGGAAAATGACAGAGAAAGTGAAAACCAGCGATGGAGGGAGGACAGTAGGTGTTTCACCTTTCAGAAAGTTGAATAAAATTAATTCTACAAATAGATATACAGAAAAACCTGAGCCAGAGCCAGCTTGTGTGAACAGGCCTGTATAGCATGTTCACAATAAACACCAAACTGAATGATACAACTACAAAAAATTAAAAAGCATGTGCATATTATGACCAAATACTTTGCAATAAATAAATAAATAAAAAAAATACTAGTGCTGTTAAAAACACAGGGCACTTGATACATACCTTTTTTTGCAAAAAAACATATTTAAGCCATCCCACCTCGCCAAGGTGACCCATTTAGGATGTCACTACAGTAACTGTATTATGACCTGCTACTGTGCCAACTGATATCACAAGAAGCAGGATGCTGTCTGTGACCAGGTCCCAAAATGGAATCACAGAAATGCAATGCATTATAAAGTTCAGCTCAGTAAAGGAAGGGTGTGGCTCCCCCTAACTTGTCAGGAGACAAGTAACCTAATGACCTGTTTTGAGACCTGGTCACATAGCATCCTGCTTCTTATGAAGTCAGCAGGCACAGTAGCAGGTCATAATACAGTTAGTGTAGGGACATCCCGAAATGGGTCACCTTGGCGAGGTGGGATGGCATAAATATGTTTTTTTGCAAAAAAGGTATATACCTAGTACCCTGTGTTTTTAACAGCACTAGCTTTTTATTTATTGCAGGGAATTTGGTCATAACATGCACATACTTTTTTTCTTCTTCAGTTGTTTCATTCAGTTTGGTGTTTATTGTGAACATGCTATACAGGCCTGTTCACACAAGTTCGCTGTGGCTCAGGTCTTTCTGTATTTCTATTTGTAGAATTAACTTTATTCAACTTTCTGAAAAGTGAAATATATAATTTCCTCCCTCCATCGCTGGTTTTCACTTTCTCCGCCTTTTTCCCTCATTCTTCTCTTCTTCAGGAGATTCCACATTATGTATATAAACTTCATGAGTGCCAATAACAATGAGCAGGACGCATGAGACTTCATCACATCCACCGGAGCCAACAAGGAGCATCGCTTCTCACCTGGTGATGTCACAGGCTGGTGCTCCTCCATCATCACCTCCTCGTACCGGTCCTTGTGTCCTTCTAGATACTCCCACTCCTCCATGGAGAGAAAGACAGCGACATCCTGACACGTTATAGGAACCTGACAACACAATGATACCGTCATCACCCAGACTCCTCCAGTGCTGTCATGTACATGTGGAGCCCACTGTGACGGGGGTACTTGGTACCGGACCGGGGTTCTGCTGGGGGATGTCACGGCGGTCCTGGTCCGGACCGTGTCCCGGGTTCACACAAGTAAATGGGGTGTATGTACAGGGGATTTGGTTTGTCGTGACGCCACCCATGGGTTGTGGTCAGGGTGACCACCGCTGCTGCAGAACCTCCGGGGATGATGTTTTGGCAGCTGTAGATGGAACGGCTCCCCGCAGGTAGAGCCTGGTTCCCGGGGCAGTGGTGACTAAAGTCTGTAATGGTTATTGTAGGTGTTGCAGGGAAAGGGGATGATGTGGAGATGGCTCCTGACAGGGTCAAATGGAGGACGAACAGTTCTTCATACCTGAAATCAGACACAGACACCGTAGCAGGGTTCACCCGGGTTTACTTCTCTTATTCTTCTATCAGTCAGTGCACGGTACAGTCATGGCCAAAAGTTTTGAGAACGACACCAAAATGATATTTTCCCATGATCTGCTGCCCTCTGGTTTTTATTTGTGTTTGTCTGATGTTTATATCACATACAGACAGGGGCGTATCTAGGGGGGTGCAACCGGACCTTTTGCCCCGGGCGCCAGTCAGTGGGGGGCGCAGCGCCGCCGGAACTAATCTCCTCGCTACATATTGTGCACGGCCACGGGCGGCCGCGGAGCTGCGTGCACACAACCATCCCCTGCTGCTGGTCCACCCCCTGGCAGCAGTCAACACCCACATTCCCCCCCCTCCCCCCCGGGCACGTCGCGCTGTGGCTGACGTGACATCACCCGGCGCGCCGCACAGACGGAGTCAAGGAGAGGTGAAGAAGAGGAGGTTAGGAGCTGCTGACCACTGTGGCCTGCCTCCTCCTCCTGAGTCCCCACTCCTGACTCGGATTGAGTCGTCCGGGTCCCGGTCCGCCCTCCTAGGCTACCAACCCCCCCCCTTCCCCGTCCTCACCTACCTTGGGGGGGGGGCGCCAAAATAGAAGTTTGCCCCGGACGCCATCACACCTAGGTACACCTCTGCATACAGAAATATAATTGCAATCATATTATGATACCAAAAGGTTCTATTGACAGTTAGAATGAGTTAATGCAGCAAGTCAATATTTGCAGTGTTGCCCCTTCTTCTTCAGGACCTCTGCAATTCTCCCTGGCTGCTCTCAATCATCTTCTGGAGCAAATCCTGACTGATAGCCGTCCATTCTTCCATTCTTCCATTCTTGCATAATCAATGCTTGCATTTTGGCAGAATTTGTTGGTTTTTGTTTGTCCACCCGTCTCTTGATGATTGACCACAAGTTCTCAATGGGATTAAGATCTGGGGAGTTTCCAGGCCATGGACCCAAAATCTCTATGTTTTGTTCCCTGAGCCATTTAGTTATCACCTTTGCTTTATGGCAAGGTGCTCCATCATGCTGGAAAAGGCATTGTTGGGCGCCAAACTGCTCTTGGACGGTTGGGAGAAGTTGCTCTTGGAGGACATTCTGGTACCATTCTTTATTCATGGCTGTGTTTTTAGGCAAGACTGTGAGTGAGCCGATTCCCTTGGCTGAGAAGCAACCCCACACATGAATGGTTTCAGGATGCTTTACAGTTGGCATGAGACAAGACTGGTGGTAGCGCTCACCTCTTCTTCTCCGAATAAGCTGTTTTCCAGATGTCCCAAACAATCGAAAAGGGGATTCATCAGAGAAAATGACTTTCCCCCGTCCTCAGCAGTCCACTCCCTGTACCTTTCCCCCAGTCCTCAGCAGTCCACTCCCTGTACCTTTCCCCCAGTCCTCAGCAGTCCACTCCCTGTACCTTTCCCCCAGTCCCAGCAGTCCACTCCCTGTACCTTTCCCCAGTCCTCAGCAGTCCACTCCCTGTACCTTTCCCCCAGTCCTCAGCAGTCCACTCCCTGTACCTTTCCCCCAGTCCTCAGCAGTCCACTCCCTGTACCTTTCCCCCAGTCCTCAGCAGTCCACTCCCTGTACCTTTCCCCCAGTCCTCAGCAGTCCACTCCCTGTACCTTTCCCCCAGTCCTCAGCAGTCCACTCCCTGTACCTTTCCCCCAGTCCCCAGCAGTCCACTCCCTGTACCTTTCCCCCAGTCCTCAGCAGTCCACTCCCTCTACCTTTCCCCCAGTCCTCAGCAGTCCACTCCCTCTACCTTTCCCCCAGTCCTCAGCAGTCCACTCCCTCTACCTTTCCCCCAGTCCTCAGCAGTCCACTCCCTGTACCTTTCCCCCAGTCCTCAGCAGTCCACTCCCTGTACCTTTCCCCAGTCCTCAGCAGTCCACTCCCTGTACCTTTCCCCAGTCCTCAGCAGTCCACTCCCTGTACCTTTCCCCCAGTCCTCAGCAGTCCACTCCCTGTACCTTTCCCCCAGTCCTCAGCAGTCCACTCCCTGTACCTTTCCCCCAGTCCTCAGCAGTCCACTCCCTATACCTTTCCCCAGTCCTCAGCAGTCCACTCCCTGTACCTTTCCCCCAGTCCTCAGCAGTCCACTCCCTGGACCTTTCCCCCAGTCCTCAGCAGTCCACTCCCTGTACCTTTCCCCCAGTGCTCAGCAGTCCACTCCCTGTACCTTTCCCCCAGTCCTCAGCAGTCCACTCCCTGTACCTTTCCCCCAGTCCTCAGCAGTCCACTCCCTGGACCTTTCCCCCAGTCCTCAGCAGTCCACTCCCTGGACCTTTCCCCCAGTCCTCAGCAGTCCCCTCCCTGTACCTTTTGCAGAATATCAGTCGGTCCCTGATGTTTTTTCTGGAGAGAAGTGGCTTCTTTGCTGCCCTCCTTGAAACCAGGCCTTGCTCAAAGAGTCTCCGCCTCACAGTGCGTGCAGAAGCACTCACACCAGCCTGCTGCCATTCCTGAGCAAGCTCGGCACTGCTGGTAGTCCGATCCCGCAGCTGAAACAGTTTTAAGATACGGTCCTAGCACTTGCTGGTCTTTCTTGGGAGCCCTGGAGCCTTTTTGACAACAATGGAAGCTCTCTCCTTGAAGTTCTTGATGATGCGATAGATTGTTGACTGAGGTGCAATCTTTCTAGCTGCCATACTCTTCCCTGTTATGCCATTTTTGTGCAGTGCAATGATGGCTGCACGTGTTTCTTTAGGGTACCTTTACACACAGCTACATTTGTAGCTTGTCACCAGGTAACTTACTGGTTGCAGTAAAATCATGGATACATGATTCCATTTGTACACAGCAACAAGATAGAACCATGTATCCATGATTTCACTGCAACCAGTAAGTTACCTGGTGACAAGCTACAAATGTAGCCGTGTGTAAAGGTACCCTTAGAGATAACCATGGTTAACTGAAGAGAAACAATGATACCAAGCACCAGCCTCCTTTTAAAGTGTCCAGTGGTGTCATTCTTACTTAATCATGACTGATTGATCGCCAGCCCTGTCCTCATCAACACCCACACCTGTGTTAATGGAACAATCACTAAAAAGATGTTAGCTGCTCCTTTTAAGGCAGGACTGCAATGATGTTGAAATGTGTTTTGGGGGTTAAAGTTCATTTTCTAGGAAAATATTGACTTTGCAAGTAATTGCTGTTAAGCTGATCACTCTTTATGACATTCTGGAGTGTATGCAAATTGCCATTAGAAAAACTGAAGCAGTAGACTTTGTAAAAATTTATATTTGTCATTCTCAAAACTTTTGGCCATGACTGTACAATACAGCTCTTACAAATTCACTCAGTTGACTCCGGTATACTTGAACCCACTGCAGCCAGGTTATCTCTCCTAGACTCCTCGGTCCTTCTACGTGTCCTTTCAGGCTTATTCTCGGTGTTTCTCTTTAAAGCGAATTGCGGAGCGGCAGCTCGGTCCCCAACAGCAGCTTCCCCCTAAGTCTCTGGGCGGTAAGCCGGGTCCTCTCAGTTGCTGCTGTGCCCCCAATCCTCTGGTGGGAACACAGATCTGGAGTCTGTGATCCCCGTCAGTTTGTCTGGAGCGCTGGTTTTAATCTTCAGTCCCCCTCAGAGCTGACACTCTGGTTTTAGCCTAACCTCAAGTATCCCTTTGTCACAAGGGATCACCGGGTCCTCTCTTCCCATGTAACTTCCCAGTATATTAGGGGAGGCTCCTCTGTCAGTTAACTGCTGGCCCTCACGTCTTCCCTGGACCTGATGGTACTGGTCCGGTCTTGGCTGCTCGGCACCTGCCTACGCTTGGTCTTTTCCTCTCAGCCTACTCCGGCCTACTGGCTAACCGCTTCCTGTTTCTACCTTATATACTCATCCGTTACCATGACTACGCTCATCCACTCATATCTAGCCCTACTATCCCTTGCCTGCCTAGAGTCCCAGGTTCCGGGTTAGGTCCCCATGTCAGTGGAAACCGTCTACCCTCCTGCCTGGCTGCAGTTTCCACCTGTGGCCACCCTGGACGCAGGGGCGCCACACATAATCTCCCAGCATTCCAAGATTTTCTATGCAATCATAATAGGAGATCTAACCTCAATAGCAGATAATGACTGTATATAAAGCTGGGTTCACACACAGGGTAATTGCTGCATTTTGTGAGGATCCGCTTTTGGTGCAGATCTGCAGGATCCCCAGAGTGCATTGTTCTGCGTGTGAATGGCCGGCGCTTTTCTTCCTGTGCTTGTTTACCTCACTGCGCTGCCATGGTGACCGCCGGTGGTGTCATCTGATCCCCGTAGGTGGCAGCAAGCGCAGGAGCTATGACCCCGGAGCACCATGTGATCAGCCAGTGACATCACCCGGTCACATACTGCCGTCTAAGGTCCTACACAAGGTCCTACGGTGTCGGCATGAGGGAACGCAGCGAGGTGAGTACAAGAGCAGGAAGAAAAGCAAAAAGAATGAACATGTTCAGCCCAAAAGCAAACGTGTAAAATGTGCAGCGTGTGAACGGAGAACAGGGAAATGCATTGACTAGGCTGAGATAAGTAACGTCAATGGGTTTCACTGCATTTGTGCATTCACTAACTAGCTCAAATACAAAAATACTCTATGTGTGAACGCAGCCTAAATGATTAATGTATAGAAATGATTTCATATTCAAATTAAAGAAAAGATCTCACAATCTGTTTATATAAAACTATATATGACCTCATGTATGATCACTAGTGAGGGATCAAACTGGAGGGTTTATCTGCTATTTAAATGAACCCTGAAACTAAGACCCCGATCACATCTACAAGAGATCACCGACCACGAGCGATGGATCCTGTAACTAAGGAGCGATCACATCTACAAGAGATCACCGACCACGAGCGATGGATCCTGTAACTAAGGAGCGATCACATCTACAAGAGATCACCGACCACGAGCGATAGATCCTGTAACTAAGGACTGATCACATCTACAAGAGATCACCGACCACGAGCGATGGATCCTGTAACTAAGGACTGATCACATCTACAAGAGATCACCGACCACGAGCGATAGATCCTGTAACTAAGGACCGATCACATCTACAAGAGATCACCGACCACGAGCGATGGATCCTGTAACTAAGGACCGATCACATCTACAAGAGATCACCGACCACGAGCGATGGATCCTGTAACTAAGGACCGATCACATCTACAAGAGATCACCGACCACGAGCGATAGATCCTGTAACTAAGGACCGATCACATCTACAAGAGATCACCGACCACAAGCGATGGATCCTGTAACTAAGGACTGATCACATCTACAAGAGATCACCTCACACGAGCGATGGATCCTGTAACTAAGGACCGATCACATCTACAAGAGATCACCGACCACGAGCGATGGATCCTGTAACTAAGGACCGATCACATCTACAAGACGTCACCGACCACGAGCGATGGATCCTGTAACTAAGGAGCGATCACATCTACAAGAGATCACTGACCACGAGCGATGGATCCTGTAACTAAGGACCGATCACATCTACAAGAGATCACCGACCACGAGCGATGGATCCTGTAACTAAGGGATCACATCTACAAGAGATCACCAACCACGAGCGATGGATCCTGTAACTAAGGACCGATCACATCTACAAGAGATCACCGACCACGAGCGATGGATCCTGTAACTAAGGACCGATCACATCTACAAGAGATCACCTCACACGAGCGATGGATCCTGTAACTAAGGACCGATCACATCTACAAGAGATCACCGACCACGAGCAATGGATCCTGTAACTAAGGACTGATCACATCTACAAGAGATCACCGACCACGAGCGATGGATCCTGTAACTAAGGACCGATCACATCTACAAGAGATCACCGACCACGAGCGATGGATCCTGTAACTAAGGGATCACATCTACAAGAGATCACCGACCACAAGCGATGGATCCTGTAACTAAGAACCGATCACATCTACAAGAGATCACCGACCACGAGCGATGGATCCTGTAACTAAGGAGCGATCACATCTACAAGAGATCACCGACCACAAGCGATGGATCCTGTAACTAAGGACCGATCACATCTACAAGTAGGGCTGGGCGATTTTGGGAAAAATCAAAATCTCGATTTTATTTAACCCTATGGACGATTTTCGATTTAAATCTCGATTTTTTTTTTTATATATACAGTATATATCATACACACTGTAAACATGTATACAGCATACACAGTATATATGTATATACCATACACACACCCCATACACACCGTATACACACACCCCATACACACACACACACACACCCCATACACACACACACACACACCCCACACACACACACACACACCCCACACACCCCACACACACACCACACACACACCATGTATACACCACACACACACCATGTATACACCACACACACACACACCATGTATACACCACACACACACACACCATGTATACACCACACACACACACACCATGTATACACCACACACACACACACACCATGTATACACCACACACACACACACCATGTATACACCACACACACACACACCATGTATACACCACACACACACACACACCATGTATACACACACACACACACACCATGTATACACCATACACACACACACACCATGTATACACCATACACACACACACACCATGTATACACCATACACACACACACACCATGTATACACCATACACACACACACACCATACACACACCATACACACACATCATACACCATACACACACACACATCATACACCATACACACACACAGTATATACACCATACACACACACAGTATACACCATACACACACAGTATACACCATACACACACACACACATCATACACCATACACACACACAGTATATACACCATACACACACACAGTATACACCATACACACACAGTATACACCATACACACACACACACACACACACACAGTATACACCATACACACACACACACAGTATACACCATACACACCAGACACACACACACAAGTATACACCATACACACACATCACACACACAGTATACACCATACACCACAAACACACACACACAGTATACACCATACACACACACACACAGTATACACCATACACACCAACACTACAACAGTATACACCATACACACACACACACAGTATAACAACCAATACACACACAGTATACACCAACACACACAGTATACACCATACACACACACAGTATACACCATACACACACAGTATACCTACACACCAGTATACACAACACACACACAGTATACACCATACACACACAGTATACACCATACACACACAGTCATACACAACACACACACACAGTATACACCATACACACACAGTATACACCATACACCACAACAGTATACACCATACACACACACACACAGTATACACCATACACACACAGTATACACCATACACACACAGTATCACCATACACACACAGTATACACCATACACACACAATACACATAACACCATAACACACACACAGTATACACCATACACACACAGTATACACCATACACACACAGTATACACCATACACACACAGTATACACCATACACACAGTATACACCATACACACACAGTATACACATACACAACAGTATACACCATCACACACAGTATACACCATACACACACAGTATACACCATACACAACAGTATACACATACACAGTCATACACCATACACCACAGTATACACCATACACACACAGTATAACCTACACACAGATCACCATACACCCACCAGTTCACACCATACAACACCAGTATGACACCTACACACTCGCAGTATACACCACAACACGCTCCAGTTACACCTCACACACGACCCCACCCAGTGCACGGGCCTGCAACCTCACGAGAACTCGGCGTGCTCCCAGGCACGGGCGTCAGCTACCCATGGAACAGTCGGCGGCCCCCAGTGTCCGGGCCTGTCAAGCGCCGGACGGGGAGGAGGCGGAGGTCGGCGGCCCCCAGTGTCCGGGCCTGCCCAGCACCGGCATGGGAGGAGGCGGAGGTCGGCGGCCCCCAGTGTCCGGGCCTGTCAAGCGCCGGACGGGGAGGAGGCGGAGGTCGGCGGCCCCCAGTGTCCGGGCCTGCCCAGCACCGGCATGGGAGGAGGCGGAGGTCGGCGGCCCCCAGTGTCCGGGCCTGTCAAGCGCGGACGGGGAGGAGGCGGAGGTCGGCGGCCCCCAGTGTCCGGGCCTGCCCAGCACCGGCATGGGAGGAGGCGGAGGTCGGCGGCCCCCAGTGTCCGGGCCTGTCAAGCGCCGGACGGGGAGGAGGCGGAGGTCGGCGGCCCCCAGTGTCCGGCCCTGTCAAGCGCCGGACGGGGAGGAGGCGGAGGTCGGCGGCCCCCAGTGTCCGGCCCTGTCAAGCGCCGGACGGGGAGGAGGCGGAGGTCGGCGGCCCCCAGTGTCGGGCCTGTCCAGCACCGGCCGGGGAGGAGGCGGAGCGCACCGCAGTGTGCACCGGCCCACCGGAAGTACCTGGTGACGCCGGACCGGAAATGCCGCCATTTTAAATCGAATTTCACGATTGTTACTAAAACAACATCGTGGCCAAAGCAGGGCGAATTAATCGAATAATTCGATTATCGCCAGCCCTATCTCAAGAGATCACCGACCACGAGCGATGGATCTGTAATAAGGTACCGATCACATCTACAAGAATCACCGCCACGAGCGAGATCCTGTAATAAGGACAATCACATCTACAAGAGATCACCGACCACGAGTGATGGATCTGTAACTAAGGACCGATCACATCTACAAGAGATCACCGACACGACGATGGATCCTGTAACTAAGAACCGATCACATCTACAAGAGATCACCGACACGAGCGATGGATCCTGTAACTAAGGAGCAATCACATCTACAAGAGATCACCACCACGAGTGATGGATCCTGTACTAAATGGAAAACCGATCACATCTACAAGAGATCACCGACCACGAGCGATGGATCCTGTAACTAAGACCGATCACATCTACAAGAATCACCGACCACGAGCGATGGATCCTGTAACTAAGGACGATCACATCTACAAGAGATCACCACACAGAGCGATGGATCCTGTAATAAGACGATCACATCTACAAGAGATCACCCACACGAGCGATGATCCTGTAATAAGGACGATCACATCTACAAGAGATCACCGACCACGAGCGATGGATCCTGTAACTAAGGAGCGATCCACAAATCTACAAAGCCCATCACCGACCACGAGCGATGGATCCTGTAACTAAGGACGATCACATCTACAAGAGATCACCGACCACGAGCGATGGATCCTGTAACTAAGGACGATACATCTACAAGAGATCACCGACCACGAGCGATGATCCTGTAACTAAGGACGATCACATCTACAAGAGATCACCGACCACGAGCGATGGATCCTGTAACTAAGGACGATCACATCTACAAGAGATCACCTCCACGAGGATGGATCCTGTAACTAAGGAGCGATCACATCTACAAGAGATCACCGACCACGAGCGATGGATCCTGTAACTAAGGACGATCACATCTACAAGAGATCACCGACCACGAGCGATGGATCCTGTAACTAAGGACGATCACATCTACAAGAGATCACCCCACGAGCGATGGATCCTGTAACTAAGGACGATCACATCTACAAGAGATCACCACCAGAGCGATGGATCCTGTAACTAAGGACAGATCACATCTACAAGAGATCACCCCACGAGCGATGGATCCTGTAACTAAGGAGCGATCACATCTACAAGAGATCACCACACGAGCGATGGATCCTGTAACTAAGGACCGATCACATCTACAAGAGATCACCGACACGAGCGATGGATCCTGTAACTAAGGACCGATCACATCTACAAGAGATCACCTCACACAGCGATGGATCCTGTAACTAAGGATCACATCTACAAGAGATCACTCACATGAGCGATGGATCTGTAACTAAGGACCGATCACATCTACAAGAGATCACTACACGAGCGATGGATCCTGTAACTAAGGACGATCACATCTACAAGAGATCACCTCACACGAGCGATGGATCCTGTAACTAAGGATCACATCTACAAGAGATCACCGACACGAGCGATGGATCCTGTAACTAAGGACGATCACATCTACAAGAGATCACCTCACACAGCGATGGATCCTGTAACTAGGGATCACATCTACAAGAGATCACCGACCACGAGCGATGGATCCTGTAACTAAGGACCGATCACATCTACAAGAGATCACTGACCACACGAGCGATGGATCCTGTAACTAAGGGATCACATCTACAAGAGATCACTGACACGAGCGATGGATCTGTAACTAAGGGATCACTCTACAAGAGATACCACCACGAGCGATGTCCTGTAACTAAGACGATCACATCTACAAGAGATCACTCACAGAGCGTCATGGATCCTGTAACTAAGGACGATCACATCTACAAGAGATCACGACCACGAGCGATGGATCCTGTAACTAAGGACTGATCACATCTACAAGAGATCACTCACACGAGCGATGGATCCTGTAACTAAGGGATCACACATCTACAAGCAGATCACTGACCAGAGCGATGGATCCTGTAAACTAAGGACCGATCACACCACAAGAGATCACCTCACACGAGCGTTGGATCCTGTAACTAAGGAACCGATCACATCTACAAAGACGTCACCGACCACGAGCGATGGATCCTGTAACTAAGAACTGATCACATCTACAAGAGATCAGATCACGACCACGAGCGATGGATCCTGTAACTAAGGAGCGATCACATCTACAAGAGATCACCGACCACGAGCGATGGATCCTGTAACTAAGGACCGACACATCTACAAGAGATCACCGACCACGAGCGATGGATCCTGTAAAATAAGGACCGATCACATCTACAGAGATCACCGTCACACGAGCGATGGATCCTGTAACTAAGGACCGATCACATCTACAAGAGATCACCTCACATGACGATGGATCCTGTAACTAAGGATCCGATCACATCTACAAGAGATCACCTCACACGAGCGATGGATCCCTGTAACTAAGGAGCGATCACATCTACAAGAGTCACTCACACGAGCGATGGAAACCTGTAACTAAGGACCGATCACATCTACAAAAAGATCACCGACCACGAGCGTATGGATCCGTAACTAAGGACCGATCACATCTACAAGAGATCACCTCACACAAGCGATGGATCCTGTAAACTAAGGGATCACATCTACAAGAGATCACTGACCATGAGCGATGGATCCTGTAAACTAAGGACCGATCACATCTACAAGAGATCACTGACCACGGGGCGATGGATCCTGTAACTAAGGACTGATCACATCTACAAGAGATCACCTCACACGAGCGATGGATCCTGTAACTAAGGGATCACATCTACAAGAGAATCACCGACCACGGAGCGATGGATCCTGTAACTAAGACGATCACATCTACAAGAGATCACCTCACACGAGCGATGGATCCTGTAACAAGGGATCACATCTACAAGAGATCACCGACCACGAGCGATGGATCCTGTAACTAAGGACTGATCACATCTACAAGAAAATCACCTCACACGAGCGATGGATCCTGTAACTAAGGGATCACATCTACAAGAGATCACTGACCACGAGCGATGGATCCTGTAACTAAGGACCGATCACATCCACAAGGGGATCACCTCACACGAGCGTTGGATCCTGTAACTAAGGACCGATCACATCTACAAGACGTCCACCGACCCCGGAGCGATGGATCCTGTAACTAAGAACTGATCACATCTACAAGAGATCACCGACCACGAGCGATGGATCCTGTAACTAAGAACCGCTCACATCTACAAGAGATCACCTCACACGAGCGATGGATCCTGTAACTAAGGACCGATCACATCTACAAGAGATCACCTCCACGAGCGATGGATCCTGTAACTAAGGGATCACATCTACAAGAGATCACTGACCACGAGCGATGGATCCTGTAACTAAGGACTGATCACATCTACAAGAGATCACCTCACACGAGCGATGATCCTGTAACTAAGGAGCGATCACATCTACAAGAGATCACCTCACACGAGCGATGGATCCTGTAACTAAGGACCGATCACATCTACAAGAGATCACCTCACACGAGCGATAGATCCTGTAACTAAGGACCGATCACATCTACAAGAGATCACCTCACACGAGCGATGGATCCTGTAACTAAGGACCGATCACATCTACAAGAGATCACCGACACGAGCGATGGATCCTGTAACTAAGAACCGATCACATCTACAAGAGATCACCGACCACGAGCGATGGATCCTGTAACTAAGGGATCACATCTACAAGAGATCACCTCACACGAGCGATGGATCCTGTAACTAAGGACGATCACATCTACAAGAGATCACCGACACGAGCGATGGATCCTGTAACTAAGGACCGATCACATCTACAAGAGATCACCGACCACGAGCGATGGATCCTGTAACTAAGGACCGATCACATCTACAAGAGATCACCGACCACGAGCGATGGATCCTGTAACTAAGGACCGATCACATCTACAAGAGATCACCGACCACGAGCGATGGATCCTGTAACTAAGGGATCACATCTACAAGAGATCACCTCACACGAGCGATGGATCCTGTAACTAAGGACCGATCACATCTACAAGAGATCACCTCACACGAGCGATGGATCCTGTAACTAAGGACCGATCACATCTACAAGAGATCACCTCACACGAGCGATGGATCCTGTAACTAAGGGATCACATCTACAAGAGATCACCTCACACGAGCGATGGATCCTGTAACTAAGGACCGATCACATCTACAAGAGATCACCGACCACGAGCGATGGATCCTGTAACTAAGGACCGATCACATCTACAAGAGATCACCGACCACGAGCGATGGATCCTGTAACTAAGAACCGATCACATCTACAAGAGATCACCGACCACGAGTGATGGATCCTGTAACTAAGGGATCACATCTACAAGAGATCACCTCACACGAGCGATGGATCCTGTAACTAAGGACCGATCACATCTACAAGAGATCACCGACACGAGCGATGGATCCTGTAACTAAGGACCGATCACATCTACAAGAGATCACCGCCCACGAGCGATGGATCCTGTAACTAAGGACCGATCACATCTACAAGAGATCACCGACCACGAGCGATGGATCCTGTAACTAAGGACGATCACATCTACAAGAGATCACCGACCACGAGCGATGGATCCTGTAACTAAGGGATCACATCTACAAGAGATCACCTCACACGAGCGATGGATCCTGTAACTAAGGACCGATCACATTACAAGAGATCACCTCACACGAGCGATGGATCCTGTAACTAAGGACCGATCACATCTACAAGAGATCACCTCACACGAGCGATGGATCCTGTAACTAAGGGATCACATCTACAAGAGATCATCTCACACGAGCGATGGATCCTGTAACCTCTCCATAATCCATTGTGTGTCCTCGGCCTCCTCTCATTATCAGCCTCGTCGGCGGAGGTCGGTCACCGTGGTAACTGCACCGCCAGCGGGGACTGAGGATCAGGAGGAAAATCCCCGGGAGCAGCAGGAGCCTCCACAGGAGCAGCTCTGCCCTCAGCACACACTGGACTCTCACCTGGCAACAAGAGCTGCTGTACTGCGAGAACTGGAGGACCTCTGGTGACGTCACTGTCATGCGACCAAGGGGCGGAGCTCAGGAGAGAAGAGCTGGAGGACCTGTGATGATGTCACTGTCATGTGACCTGGGGGGCGGAGCTCAGCTCTCTTGTCGTGTGGAGTCTCTTTTTCGCTGTTATTCTCCTCACAGCCCTGGATACAGGAGATATAGACACATTGACCTGAATTGTTGCTGTTGGTGAATGTGAGAACCTCGCACAGCTCCAGCCTTCCGCCTGGTGACCGGACACTGAGCCTTTCCTCTGTTCTCCCCTGTATTGTATCTGTATCTCTATACTGTACGTTCTCATCAGTCTAGTGCGGGTCTTATAAGGAATAAGGCCTCGTGCACACGTTGAGTATTTGATGAGTTTTTTTACCTAAGGCCCCTTTCACATTCTCAGGGATTAATATTTTATAATATTATTATTAATGAGTTGCCTGCTCCTGTCCTGATTGCTATGGACTGATGAATGCATGAAAGAAATACACCGATAACACAATCAGGTGTAAGCTCTCCTCAGACCTCCACAAGGCACAGCTCCAAAGTGAGTTTTATTTGATCACACATGGGTTTTAACAAAGCTCTTTAAGGGGCTCGGTTACACCAAGAAGGGGGACAAATGAAATGTATTTATTGGTGGGACATGGTCTAGTCCATGGAGGGGGATTGTTCTTGAGGTCATCAAGGTAGATTATTCCATCAGGTCTCCAGGTTAGTTTGATCCATGAAGCCATCAGATGAGGTGTCATTCTGTGATTGATCACTCTTTGTCTTGTCTCAGAACATGTGGTGATGTGGCAGGAAACGGGAGCCATCTTTGTCTGAAACAAGCTTATGTAAGGTGAAAATAATACACTATAGATCATTTCTCCCATGCCCTTATGTCTTAAGGTTAATTAAGTATTTTGATCTTAAGGCTCTCCTTAACAACATCAGCGGTTTTCGCTGATCGCGGCAGTTGTGGTGAAAAAAACGCAACTGCCGTGATTACCGCATAACGGCCGCACTTACGGTTCACTTGCGGTAAGCTACATGCAATGTCTATGGGGCTTGCGGTAAGTGTGTGGCAGGTGCGATTTCGGCACTTGCGGCAGGTGCAGCCGCGAGAAAACCGCGGTATGCCGCATTTTTTTCACTGCCGCAAGTGCCGATACTGCACTTGCCACACCTGCCGCAAGCCCCATAGACTTTGTATGGGGCTTGCCGCAGGTGAACCGTAAGTGCGGCCGTTATGCAGTAATCGCGGCAGTTGCGTTTTTTTTCACCACAACTGCCGCAATCAGCGAAAACCGCTGATGTGAAAGGGGCCTTATATATGTACTAGAAATAGGCCTGATTTCATCAGGAGGGCAGTCCCTGTGCCTGTGTCCCCTGTGCGCTCTCTCCTGTCTGTGCTGTCTCTTCCCCTGTTCGCTCTGTCTGTGCTGTCTCTTCCCCTGTTCGCTCTCTCCTGTCTGTGCTGTCTCTTCCCCTGTGCGCTCTCTCCTGTCTGTGCTGTCTCTTCCCCTGTGCGCTCTCTCCTGTCGTGCTGTCTCCCCTTGTGCGCTCTCTCCTGTCTGTGCTGTGTCTTCCCCTGTTCACTCTCTCCTGTCTGTGCTGTGTCTTCCCCTGTTCACTCTCTCCTGTCTGTGCTGTCTCCTCCCCTGTGCTCTCTCTCCTGTCTGTGCTGTCTCTTCCCCTGTGTGCTCTCTCCGCGTAGAGGTGACTGCTGGGACATTATATAGGACAACATTGGAGGATTCTGGGTGATGAGCAGAGAGGTGACTGCTGGGACATTATATAGGACAACATTGGAGGATTCTGGGTGATGAGCGGAGAGGTGACTGCTGCGACATTATACAGGACAGCACTGGAGGAATCTGGGTGATGAGCGGAGAGGTGACTGCTGGGACATTATACAGGACAGCACCGGAGGATTCTGGGTGATGAGCGGAGAGGTGACTGCTGGGACATTATACAGGACAGAACTGGAGGATTCTGGGTGATGAGCGGAGAGGTGACTGCTGGACATTATACAGGACAGCACTGGAGGATTCTGGGTGATGAGCGGAGAGGTGACTGCTGGGACATTATACAGGACAGCACTGGAGGATTCTGGATGATGAGCAGAGAGGTGACTGCTGGGACATTATACAGGACAGCACTGGAGGATTCTGGGTGATGACTGGAGAGGTGACTGCTGGGACATTATACAGGACAGCACTGGAGGATTCTGGGTGATGAGCCGAGAGGTGACTGCTGGGACATTATACAGGACAGCACTGGAGGATTCTGGGTGATGACTGGAGAGGTGACTGCTGGGACATTATACAGGACAGCACTGGAGGATTCTGGGTGATGAGCCGAGAGGTGACTGCTGGGACATTATACAGGACAGCACTGGAGGATTCTGGGTGATGAGCAGAGAGGTGACTGCTGGGACATTATACAGGACAGCACTGGAGGATTCTGGGTGATGAGCGGAGAGGTGACTGCTGGGACATTATACAGGACAGCACTGGAGGATTCTGGGTGATGAGCGGAGAGGTGACTGCTGAGACATTATACAGGACAGAACTGGAGGATTCTGGGTAATGACTGGAGAGGTGACTGCTTGGACATTATACAGGACAGAACTGGAGGATTCTGGGTGATGACTGGAGAGGTGACTGCTGGGACATTATACAGGACAGCACTGGAGGATTCTGGGTGATGAGCAGAGAGGTGACTGCTGGGACATTATACAGGACAGCACTGGAGGATTCTGGGTGATGAGTGGAGAGGTGACTGCTGGGACATTATACAGGACAACACTGGAGGATTCTGGGTGATGAGCGGAGAGGTGACTGCTGGGACATTATACAGGACAGCACTGGAGGATTCTGGGTGATGAGCGGAGAGGTGACTGCTGGGACATTATACAGGACAGTACTGGAGGATTCTGGGTGATGAGCGGAGAGGTGACTGCTGGGACATTATACAGGACAGCACTGGAGGATTCTGGGTGATGACTGGAGAGGTGACTGCTGGGACATTATACAGGACAGCACTGGAGGATTCTGGGTGATGAGCGGAGAGGTGACTGCTGGGACATTATACAGGACAGCACTGGAGGATTCTGGGTGATGACTGGAGAGGTGACTGCTGGGACAGCTTCCAACAAGACAATGACCAAAAGCTACTGCTAAAGCAACACTCGAGTGGTTTAAGGGGAAACATTGAAATATATTTAAATGGTCGAAAGCACAACCCTAATCCAGCTTTGCAAGCCACTGTATACATGGGTATTCCAAATAATATCTATAGTGTGGGAATATCTATAAATTACCTTGTGAGACCCTGCACATATTTTGCCCTTGATTATTAAAATATAACAATGATTATTACATTTTATGTGATATGTGTAGCTTTTCAGTTCCCTCTTCACAGGAGGGGTCATAGAGCATCAGGAGTCAGGTGGAGAGGTAGAGTGCTGGCTCTTGTTCCCTTTACAGTTTCCACAATGTATGGAGAACAAAGGTTAGGAGTGAAAGGGATGTAATCCGCGCTGCCGACATTTCGATGAAGCTGGAGGTGCCAGAAGTAAAGAACATGCGGTTTATTGAAGTCCACGTGTTTCGAAGCCACCCGTTTCGTCATCAGGACAAACCATCCATGGTATCTCCTGATGAAGAAACTGGTGGGTTTAAAAATGTGTTAACGTCAATAAATATCACATTACTGTGACGTAGACCTCTGGTGTTGGCAGTATTTGTCCATGATTCAGTCACTGGTTTCTACATCAGGACGAATTCATCCATGGTTTGTCCTAATGAAGAAACTGGTGGGTTTCGAAATGTGTTGACTTCAACAAACCGCATGTCTTTTTCCTCTGACACTAAGGGCCCCTTTACACACGGCTACATTTCTAGGGTGGCTACAGGTAACAGGTTTTCCACAGGTAACTTACTGGTTGCAGTGAAATCATGGAGAGATGATTCCATTTGTACACAGCAACAAGATAGAACCTTGTCTCCATGATTTCACTGCAGCCAGTAAGTTACCTGTGGCCACCCTAGAAATGTAGCCGCGTGTAAAGGGGCCCTTAAGGTTTATTGATCTGTTGGCAGTGCAGATTCCATCCATTTCTCTCCTAATTCTTGTTCTGGTGCTTTGTGCATTCCTTCTATTACTTGTAACAGTGTCTCATACAGGAGATCATGCGGATGTTGTAGATGATGCTAGGGGTGAAGTGAGAAGTATTTAGGAAGTTACTGGTCTGTGCTCACCGCTGATGTTCAGCCCAACACATGGGTTGATGGGAAATGTAGACAGAAGGGAGCAGAGGAATCTTAAAGATGAAGGGGTGACTGTGACAGCAAGGCTGACGCCAGGGGTCAGAAAGACATACGAAAAAAAGTGGCAAAATTGGGGAATTATACTTTGGGATTTATGGATAAGCAGTACCTGAGTCAGGGTGTCACGTTGCCGCTAGACTCGGTGGCTGGTGTTCCTGCCTCGGCCGCTGGCAGGCATCAGATTCCTTCGGCTAGTGGTGCCGCTGATAGGAGGGCCATGTCCTCATATGGACCTGCTCCTTTGACACCTGCCTCGTGTTTCTCCCGTGGGTGATGTTGGTTAGAGAGGGTCCTGTAGAGGCGTCTGGTAAGCGCAGGCTTCGTTCTTCTATCAGATGTGGGGTGGTTGGCGCCAGTCATGCATCATCGTCTGGCCTGGTTCTAAGGGTGGATTGGATGCGGTCATCAGTCTGTGAGCTTCAGCCTATGAGAGGGAACCGCGCCCTTCAAATACCTTGGAGCCTGTCCTGCAGACCGCCAGATATAGTCTTGGTACCCCAGATATCTAGTGTGTTTGGTTTTGACTCTGACCTTTGCCTGATTTTGTACCCTTGCTGCCTTCCTGGTTTTGACTCCTGATTTAATATTCCCTTCCTGGCGACCTTCCTGCTCTGCTGCTCATCATAGGCAGCTACCTCCTAGGCTCTGCTGTAATTCCAGATCCCTATATAGGGGTAGAGGGTCTCGGGGTTTCTCGGGGAGATGCCTTACCAGCAGCTGGGTCTCGCAGCGGATGGTCGTCACACAGGGTAGTGGATGACCACTTCAATGTGTGAGATAAGCTCTGCCTCCCTATTCCAAACTTTTTTTTATCCTGATGACTATATTTCTCTTCGCACTAATGGAAAATCTCCTTTAACTGCCTGATAATATTATCAACAGCTGTGCGCATGTTATTAGCTCTTAATCCCATTAGTTCTTTATTTCCAGTATACATACATGTGCATCGGTCACAAGGGGCGGGGTACTCAAACAATCCTGGATAACAGTCTTCATTTCACAGTGGCGACCCCAGATGCCGGGGCCCTGACCAAGCATGGTTAAGGGGAAAAGTGTAAGTTGGAAAAGTTTGTTGTGACGGCATCTGAGGTTTCTGGTCAGTGATGACCAGCGCTACATACAGTGGTCCTCAGGGAGTAGATGGTCTGGCAGCTAGATGTAACACTCCCCTCAGATGGCACGGGCCCCTGGGATGTAGTGAAGGTGAAGTAGTGACGATGATGGTGGTTGTAGTAGTAGAAGGTGCAAGGGTGCAGGAATGATTACACAGATACAGGGTTCTGCAGTTTTACCAGTCTCTTTTACTTGTAGTTCCAGTGACCTCCAGTTTCTCGGCTGATCCTGAAGATATCCAGACTGAATTGGGGCTGGTACCCCTGTGCAGCTAGTTCCTCTGCTCGACCCAGACAGTTGGCTGCAGATTCGGGGTCTTCATGCTTGAGATTTGCAGCTGACCCACATGTGTCCTGCTCTGTCCACAAGCTCGGCTGCAACTCCTAGAACTTGCTCCTCCATTTTTCCCTCCCGCCCCTTATCTAACTCCTCCCTCCAGCCAGTAGATGGGGACTGCTCTGAATGTGAGTCTCTTCCACCCAGCATCTCATCTCCCTGGCTTGGAGTTTGAATAGTGTTGGGTATGTGTTGGGGGGTCTCAGCAAAGCTTTCCCTTCTTACCTGTGAGCATGATGCCACACATATTAGATAGGTGCAGTACCATAGTGGCGACCGAACCGCAGGGGCCCCACACATGAATAGTTGTTAAGTGTTAGAATCATGAAACCGATCACTTACTTATGTTGATGAGTCAGAACACAGACATTGCCGTCCCCATTGGGGCTCACAATCGTCATTCCCTATTGGTCTTTGGGATGTGAGGGAGAACAGGAGACCGTGGAGCAAACACAGGTGAATATGGAAACTCCCCTTAGGTGTTGTCATTTGTGGGATTTGACAGAAACAATTTAAAAAAATGTCTGCTTCCCTGCATGAGTTCTATAATGGTCGTGACGCCACCTGCAGTACCTGGTGAGATATCACCAGTGCCGCCACAGTCCTCCGGAGGTCGGTGGTATTGCGGCCGAGATGTTGTAGTCCTCCGCAGGCAGGTCTGGGAACTCCGGCGCAGCGTTTCTGTGAAAGGAATGAGTTCATGCAAGGAAAGATGTCGCAGAGTCAAAGTCACTTCACCGGGTACTTTACTGGAACTTTTGCAGAGTCATTACAGTTTTCAGTGCAGTTAGGTGTTACAATAACAAGTGGCTACGGGTGGCTACAAGACATGAAAAAGGCTACTCCCCTGTGTGAATTCTCATGTATCTAACAAAAGTGAATAAAGCATATCCCACATTCTGAACAAGAAAATGGCTAAACCCCGTGTGAGATTTTAGATGTAGACCAAGCAGTGATTTCCTTTTAAAACATTTCTCACATTCTGAGCATGAAAATGGCTTCTCCCCTGTTTGAGTATTTTCATGGTTAAGAATATTTGATTTGTTGATAAAACATTTTCCACATTAAGGGCATGAAAATGGTTTTTCTCTGTGAATTCTCTGATGTACAATTAGAGCTGAATTTAGGTTAAAACACTTCCCACATATGGTGCAAGAAAATGGCTTCTCCCCAGTGTGAATCATTTGATGTCTTAGAAGAGCTGAATTATGGGAAAAGCATTTCTCACATTCTGAACATGAAAATGGCTTCTCCCCTGTGTGACTCATTTGATGTCTAAGAGAATCTGATTTCTGTGAAAAGCATTTCTCACATTCTGAACATGAAAATGGCTTCTCCCCTGTGTGAATTATTTGATGTCTTAGAAGAGCTGATTTATGGGAAAAGCGTTTGTCACATTCTGAACATGAAAATGGCTTCTCCCCTGTGTGAATCATTTGATGTCTAAGAAAATCTGATTTCTGTGTAAAGCATTTCTCACATTCTGAACATGAAAATGGCTTCTCCCCTGTGTGAATTCTCTGATGCACAGTTAGACCTGTCTTTAGGTTAAAACCTTTCTCACATATGGTACAAGAAAATGGCTTCACCCCTGTGTGAATCATTTGGTGTCTAAAAAGAGCTGATTTATGGAAAAAGAGCTTCTCACATTCTGAACATGAATACTGCTTCTTCCCTGTGTGAACTATTTGATGTCTAAGAAGACCCGATTTATGGGAAAAGAATTTGTCACATTCTAAACATGAATATTGCTTCTTCCCTGTGTGAACTATTTGATGTCTAAGAAGAGCTGATTTATGGGAAAAGCATTTCTCACATTCTAAACATGAAAATGGCTTCTCCCTGTGTGACATTTTAGATGTGAAACAAGCTGTGATTTCCAAGTAAAACGTTTCCCACATTCTGAACATGAAAATGGCTCCTCCCCTGTGTGAGTTTTTAGATGTGAAACAAGCTTTGATTTCCAAGTAAAACGTTTCCCACAGTCTGAACATGAATATGGATTTCTCCTGTGGAAGCTCTTTGCTGTTGAAGACCCCGCTTGTGGCTTTTACTTTTCGGAACATGAGAAGATCGCTTTAAAGTATCAGATGACGGATCTTGGATGTGAAGGGATGGTCGTCTATCTGGGATAATGACTTGCTCTTCATATGTATTCTGTATAATACCACAATCATCTGTCAAAAATAAAACACATTTGGTAGAGTTTAAACAATAGTACTGACAGCAGTATCATTGCACTGCCAAGATAACAATGGTCACATTATTAAGATGAGTCTTTTACAATTCCAAAGATAAATCATGTAGAAATTTCGCTAAAAATATTTATTTTATCGGTCATCCATGACAGCACCCAGAACAAGAGAGGGATCCGCCCTCCAAGGACAGGGAATCATCAGGCTTTAAAAGGGGTGATTCCACTCCCCATGTCAGTTGGTTCCCTGTCCTTGAGCGGGGAGCACCAGGAACGGCGGTTCCAAAAGACTGGGACCATAAGGGGTTTTACCAGAGGGCTGCATGGAGGACTGTGCAGCTGTTCTCGGGAGGTGTGGGCGCGGAGTAGGCCGGATCAGGTTCCGTGGATCCCAGACACCAGGGTTGCGGCTCCCAGAGAGGAGGCTCCAGCGTGTGCGTTGGGCCTTTCTGTGCCGGTGGCGCCATGTTACGAGTGGCATCCGCCGGGTGTCTGGGACTGCACACGTTCCTGGTCAGTCAGAATGGGCGGGCCGGGTGCTGAGTGCGCCAGACTTTCAGGGGCAGGCCCACTACATGCGCGGCGGCGACCGCTGTTAGGTGGCCGCCGCGCCCAGATGCAGGCGTCAGGAGTGATGACGTGCTTCCGGTCAGGTGACTTTCCCGAAACTTCCGGGTTCAGGCCAGGAGGTGGGGGCTGAGAGAGAGCGGGCCCGGCGTATCCATCCCTGCCGGCGGACACGGGTTCAATCTGTGGGACGGAGTCAAGTGCTGGGCAGACAGCTGTAGGAGCCGCTCTGGAGAGCACTTGTTCGGCTCTGCTGCTCTCCTGCGCCCTGGTCTTGGAGGGGCTTCTCCTTTCTACATGCCCTTAGTTGTGGGCAGAGGTAGTGAGTGACATGGGCGACCTTGGACGAGCCTCCTCCTCCCTTTGGACAAGAGGCCAGGCTATGATTACAAGTTACTAGAAAAGCTCAGGCGCACGTTTCTGGGCCCATTATGTGGGAAGGCGATGAGGGAGCCCATACATGTGTCCACCTGTGGCCTCCGCTTCTGTGACACCTGCTGGCAGGGGTTCCTCAGGTAAGAGGTGCTGACAGCTTCTCGGTATCCGCCTGTCAAGGAGAGCACGGATACCCAACGTGATGGTGCCACCATAGAGCACAGGGCAAGAAGTAGGTGCCCTGTTCACAGTTAGGCTATTTGTAGTAATGAAAATTGTTTAGTCTTGACGATTGACGTAACCCTAGAGTCTTCATCCAATGCAACCGGTATTGATCCCCTGTGATGGGAATTGGTGCATGAGGTCAAATGCAAAATGGCATCCGATATTGAAGATTTCTGGATGATAGGGAGAGCATGGATAAACTTGGCAAGGATGGAGAGAGTATGGGTAAGTAGCAAAATAATGGAACCTTCCTATTGCTAGGTGGCAGTTTGGATTTGCGGGGTTCTCAGTATGGTGAAGACCCCCTGATGAGTTGTTAGGGTGTCCTCCTAAGGAGAGCCCTGCACATCTCCAGCCTCTGACCACATTGTTATAGAGGGAGGAGCGGCTGAGGCTTCTCCATTGTTTCCTCCTGTAGGTTAGGTTTTTTGTAACATTGTTCAAAACCAAAAGAATTGTCATACCAGGTGACATAGTGCAGGTGAGCATGTACTGCGTTCTCACACTGAGCCCTAACTTTATGCTTGTAAAGTGTGTGGCATTGTGGCCTATGTGTGCACTAAATTCTGCATCGATGCTTATGTCCCATGCGGTGCAGTGCGTGTGTATCGGTGCTTACGGCCCATATAATGCATTACATGTGTGCTAAATGCAGCATTGGTGCCTAAGTCCCATATGAGGCAGTATGTGTGCGCTAAGTTCAGCATTGATGCCTATGTCGCATATGGTACAGTGCGTATGCGCTAAATTCGGAATGGATGCCTACGACTCATGAGATGCAGTGTGTGTGCGCTAAATTCAGCATTTGGTACCTAGGTGACATTTGATGTAGTGCGTGTGCGCTGCATACAGCATAGATGCCTATGTCCCATGCAGTGCAGTGCATGTGTGCTAAAATTCAGCAACGATGCCTACGTTCCATGTGATGCAGTGCATGTGCACTAATTTCGGCATGAAGGCCTATGTGATGCAGTGTGTGTGCGCTAAATTCGGCATGAAGGCCTACGTGATGCAGTGCGTGTGCGCTAATTTCGGCATGAAGGCCTACGTGATGCAGTGCGTGTGCGCTAATTTCGGCATGAAGGCCTACGTGATGCAGTGTGTGTGCGCTAATTTCGGCATGAAGGCCTACGTGATGCAGTGTGTGTGCGCTAAATTCGGCATGAAGGCCTACGTGATGCAGTGCGTGTGCGCCAATTTCGGCATGAAGGCCTACGTGATGCAGTGTGTGTGCGCTAAATTCGGCATGAAGGCCTACGTGATGCAGTGCATGTGCACTAAATTCGGCATGAAGGCCTACGTGATACAATGTGTGTGCGCTAAATTCGGCATGAAGGCCTACGTGATGCAATGTGTGTGCGCTAAATTCGGCATGAAGGCCTACGTGATGCAGTGCGTGTGCGCTAAATTCGGCATGAAGGCCTACGTGATACAGTGCGTGTGCGCTAAATTCAGTATTGATGCTCTGAAGAGCTGCTGTGTACAAATGGAACAATTTGTCCTATGATTTCACTGCATCCATCAAATTTCCAGTGAAATTGCCTAGCAATATTGCCGCGTGTAAAGATACCCTTAGAGGGTTTTTTTCTTCTGACACTACAGGGTCATCACGTCACAGCCCTGTCCACAATTCAGGTGTCGGTCGTCTATATAAGCCACCATGGGGGGACACATTCCAATACACTGATAGGGGTAGCAGATAGTGTAGCAGACAGTGTCCTCACTGGCACAATCACACCTAGCTTCCATTTCAGCAGTCCATCTCAGGGGGACAGGAGGTCGCGGGCCTCCAAGACCACATTGGCTCGCTGGGATGGGGCGCTATTACCATGGCCTACTCTGCATGCGGCAACCATCCACAAGGCAGTTTCGTCAGTCAAGGACACCTACACCAGAGCAAGTAGGTTCTGCATCTGTTTTGCCAGATCATAGCCATGTGGGGCCCCCCCCAGTTTGTTCACAAGCCAGGTCCAACCGGCGAATGAATCAGTTTTGCCGAGGAGGCCATGGTTCTTTTGTCGGTCTCCGATATCTGGGTCCTTCCAGAGCTTCCAGACCTCGCCCTCAGGCAGACAGATTACACCTGACTGCCTGGAACATGAGCGGTAACTTTTGATTAAGATGGGGTTTCTCTGCTGCAGTTTCAGAGACCCTTCTTAAGTCCAGAAAATCTGTGATTTCCAATATTTATCATTGGACCGGGGCAACATTCCTGCTTTATCGGGATGATCTAGAAGGGAAAAGCCCCTATCCACTTGGTTGCAGCATTTTTTCAGAAGGGAGTGGAGATGGGACTCTTAGTGAATACGCTTAAGGTCTAGGTTTCAGCCCTTAAAGCACTCCATAATTTCACCCTGGCTGGGGACCCTTTGGTTTCCCGTTTTTATTGAGACGTGCACTAGATCTGCACCAGCTAATCCTATTAGATCAGCTCCCGGGGACCTCAACCTAGTGCTCACTACATTGAGAGACCCTCTGAGGGAGGTCCATATAGTGTGGTGTTGTAAATTAAGTAAGGGGATGAGTCAGTTATAATTAAGCAAACTTTAAAAACCTTTTATTAGTAATTCACTAAAAAACAAGTAAAGGAACTGGTCAGACGGACCAACATAGACACATGCAAACTGATAAGGCAATTCAATTGTCCGATCACCAGTACTGGAACACTGGTGTTATTTTACAGAGCGAAGAATGGCCTAGAGTACAAATATCTGTAACCGTTCCACAGTAAATATTGCACTATGTCCAGATAAAGAAACTAATCATTAAAAAATGATGGATCTCACCCAAGGGTCCAGGAGTCAGTCAGGTCTTGTAGTAATACAGCGCATGGGTGATTGTCCCAGGGACACAAACCCTACATCAAGCCCTGCCTAAACATAACAAGTATACGGGCCCCCATAAATTGACTCCCATCCTTGCAAGGGCAGTCCACAATTGCTCCCTAACCATGCACCCTATTCATGTCCCTACAGTCTTTTCCCGACACGTTTCGCCACAGGACTCTTCAGGGGATCATCATTACAGACTGGAACGGATAGAGCTGCATTCATATGTCAGCATAGGTTAGAAGTGAGGGGCGGGTGCATGATGATGAACGGCCTTATAAAGCATCTAGAGCAGTGATGGCGAACCTATGGCACACAGAGCCCTCCCTGCTGGCATGCGGCGTCATCTTTGTACTCCACTTTGAACTGCTGGCAGTTCAAGGCTGCTTCTGCTCGGAGCGAGGAGACATTTCTCCTCGCTGCGGCCAGCACCGTCGCATGATGCATGACATCATGAGGCGGCGCCGGCATCACGTCATTGAGCGTGGGAGTTGGGAGATGACAGAAGATGTGAGGACTGGAGAGGAGCAGCGGTGGATGCGGGACTAGAAGGGGAGTATGATTTTTTTTTTGTTTTTAAACCTATGAATCGCAACTAGTATAGGCCATAAAGAGGAGGCACATTGGGGCATGTTATTATAAGGAGGAGGCACATTGAGGCATGTTATTATAAGGAGGAGGCACATTGAGGCATGTTATTATAAGGAGGAGGCACAGTGAGGCATGTTATTATAAGGAGGCGGCACAGTGAGGCATGTTATTATAAGGAGGAGGCACATTGGGGCATGTTATTATCAGGAGGAGGCACATTGGGGCATGTTATTATAAGGAGGAGGCACATTGGGGCATGTTATTATAAGGAGGAGGCACATTGGGGCATGGTATAATAAGGAGGAGGCACATTGGGGCATGTTATTATAAGGAGGAGGCACATTGGGGCATGTTATTATAAGGAGGAGGCACATTGGGGCATGTTATTATAAGGAGGAGGCACATTAGGGCATGTTATTATAAGGAGGAGGCACATTGGGGCATGTTATTATAAGGAGGAGGCACATTGGGGCATGTTATTATAAGGAGGCGGCACAGTGAGGCATGTTATTATAAGGAGGAGGCACATTGGGGCATGTTATTATAAGGAGGAGGCACATTGGGGCATGTTATTATAAGGAGGAGGCACATTGGGGCATGTTATTATAAGGAGGAGGCACATTGAGGCATGTTATTATAAGGAGGAGGCACATTGGGGCATGTTATTATAAGGAGGAGGCACATTGGGGCATGTTATTATAAGGAGGAGGCACATTGGGGCATGTTATTATAAGGAGGAGGCATATTGGGGCATGTTATTATAAGGAGGAGGCACATTGGTGCATGTTATTATAAGGAGGCGGCACATTGGGGCATGTTATTATAAGGAGGAGGCATATTGGGGCATGTTATTATAAGGAGGAGGCACATTGGGGCATGTTATTATAAGGAGGCGGCACATTGGGGCATGTTATTATAAGGAGGAGGCACATTGGGGCATGTTATTATAAGGAGGAGGCACATTGGGGCATGTTATTATAAGGAGGAGGCACATTGGGGCATGTTATTATAAGGAGGAGGCACATTGAGGCATGTTATTATAAGGAGGAGGCACATTGGGGCATGTTATTATAAGGAGGAGGCACATTGGGGCATGTTATTATAAGGAGGAGGCACATTGGGGCATGTTATTATAAGGAGGAGGCACATTGGGCATGTTATTATAAGGAGGCATATTGGGGCATCTATTATATAATTGCGAATGGGTTTTTTGCCCCTTCTGAGTCCGCTCACGCTGCGAGTCAGCGTGGTCATGTGGATACGCCCGAAGCATTGGCCGCGCAGCAGCCATTGCGAGCAGTTCTAAGGCGACTCGCTATGCCCGCGCAGCGGGCATGGCGAGTCGCCTTAGCAGCGCGAAGCATTGGCCGCGAAGCGGCCATTGCGAGTCAGAGACTCGCTCTTCTAGAATCCCGATGCATGTGCATCGGGCACCCAGCTAGTGTTATTATAAGGAGGCATATTGAGGCATGTTATTATAAGGAGGAGGCACATTGGGGCATGTTATTATAAGGAGGAGGCACATTGGGGCATGTTATTATAAGGAGGAGGCACATTGGGGCATGTTATTATAAGGAGGAGGCACATTGGGGCATGTTATTATAAGGAGGAGGCACATTGGGGCATGTTATTATAAGGAGGAGGCACATTGGGGCATGTTATTATAAGGAGGAGGCACATTGAGGCATGTTATTATAAGGAGGCGGCACAGTGAGGCATGTTATTATAAGGAGGAGGCACATTGGGGCATGTTATTACAAGGAGGCGGTACAGTGAGGCATGTTATTATAAGGAGGAGGCACATTGGGGCATGTTATTATAAGGAGGAGGCACATTGGGGCATGTTATTATAAGGAGGCATATTGGGGCATGTTATTATAAGGAGGAGGCACATTGGGGCATGTTATTATAAGGAGGAGGCACATTGGGGCATGTTATTATAAGGAGGAGGCACATTGGGGCATGTTATTATAAGGAGGAGGCACATTGGGGCATTTCTGTAAGGAGGAAGCATAATGGGGCATTACTATAAGGGGGCATATTGGAGCATTTCTATAAGGAGGAGGCACATTGGGGCATTTCTATAAAAAAGGCATATTGGGGTATTAGTATAAAAATGGGGCATATTACCACAAAGAGGAGGCATAAAGGGGCATTACTATAAAGAGGGGGCATAATGGGCATATTACCACAAAGAGAAGGCATAAAGGGGCATTACTATAAGGAGGGGACATAATGGGGCATATTACCACAAAGAGGAGGCATAAAGGGGCATTACTATAAGGAGGGGACATAATGGGGCATATTACCACAGAGGAGGCATAATGGGCCATATTACTAAAAGGAGGGGGCATATTGGGGCATATTAACACAAAGAGGAGGCATAGTGGGGCGTTAGTATAAGGAGGAATAATCGGGCATATTACCACAAAAAGGAGGCATAATGGGGCATTACTATAAGGAGGGGCAAAATAGAGCTTTAGTATAGGGAGGGGGGCATAATGTAGCATTACTATAAGGAGGGGGCAGAATAGAGCATTACTATAGGGAGGGGGGCATAATGTAGCATTACTATAAGGAGGGGGCATAATGGGGCATTACTATAACAAGGAGGCATAATAGGACATATTGCCCCATTATGCCTCCTCTTTGTGGTATGTTACCACAAAGAGGAGGCATAAAGGGGCATATTACTTCAAAGAGGAGGCATGATAGGGTGGCAGGATCAGGCATTACTACAAGGGGACAAGGATAAGGCATGACTGCAAGGGGACAAGGAGACAAGAATGTTATTACAAGATTGGGATCAGGATAGGGACATTGCTGCAAGGCGACAAGGATGGGGCATTACTACAAGAAGGGGGTCAGGATGGGGACATTACTACAAGAAGGGGGTCAGGATGGGGATATTACTACAAGAAGTGGGCCAGGATGGGGACATTACTACAAGAAGAGGGTCAGGATGGGGACATAACTGCAAGGAGAGGGTCAGGATGGAGCCCATAACTGCATGGAGAGGGTCAGGATGGAGCCCATAACTGCAAGGAGAAGGGTCAGGATAGAGCCCATAACTGCAAGGAGAGGGTCAGGATGGAGCACATAACTGCAAGGAGAGGGTCAGGATGAGGGCATAACTAGAAGGACAAGGTCAGGAGGGATGCCCATAACTGCAAGGAGAGGGTCAGGATGGAGACATAACTAGAAGGATAAGGTCAGGATTGAGCCCATAACTGCAAGGAGAGGGCCAAGATGGGGGCATAACTGTGAGGAGGGGATCAGGATGGGGACATAACAAGAAGGGCAAGGTCAGGAGATACACCCATAACTGCAAGGAGAGGATCAGGTTGGGGACATAACTAGAAGGACGAGGTCAGGATGGAGCCTATAACTGCAAGGAGAGGGTCAGGATGGGAACATAGCTGGAAGGAGGGGATCAGGATGTAGTACGTAGCTACAGGGAGAGGAGCAAAATGGAGCACATGATTACAAGGAGAGGGTCAGGATGGAGCACATAGCTACAAGGAGAGGGTCAGGATGGAGACATTACTACAAGGAGAGGATCAGGATGGAGCACATAGCTACAATGAGAGGGTCAGGATGGAGACATTACTACAAGGAGAGGGTCAGGATGGAACCCATAACTAGCACTATAACACTGCTTTAATTTAGGCTAACTTGCTGTAATTTAGTTTAAATTGCCCTATTAGCACTTCTGAGTAAAGAATTAGGTTTCGGGTTGCAGTTTGGGCACTCGGTCTCAGAAAGGTTCGCCATCACTGCTCTAGAGTGTCCATATAAAAGTCCTTTTCCTTAAGACGGTCCTATTGATAGCTTTACTTCCGGCCATAGAATAGGGGATATTTAGGCCCTCTCATCTGACCTTCCTTTTCCCTTATTCTTGATGATAGGATACTCTTACGAGCTGACCCTGCTTACCTCCCTAAGGTAGTCTCTACATTCCACGGGTCGGGAAATTGTCTTCACCTGCTTTGTGCAGTGACCCTACACTCAATAAAGAGAGAGCCAATATCACTTACCATCAACCGCTGTTTACAGTACTACCTAGAGGTCACAGGGCCGGTCCCTTTTTTATGTTTGTTTTCAGGGACAGGTGAAAAAGTGGAGACGAACCTCAGTTTATTCCATGAGGGACCTAGCTACTAGCTAAACTGAAAAGTTGCATCCTATGTAGTGTATCCTATAAATTTAGTTCAGTTCTAAGGGGTACACGTGTGGGGGGTCTGACACGTGTGGCATCTCATGCAAAGTGGCATTGAATGCTAAGGGATGCAGTTACTCCATGGCAGTTAGTTAGGGCGGGAGTCAGGTATGCCACTCTAAAAGAAAATTTTTTTTTCCTTTTCTTTTCCTATCACCATGTCCTTTACTTCCATATCTATTGTTCTATGTGCTTTTGCCATTTACCTTCACCGCCCCATCCCCCCCTCTATCACCCCTCATCCACATAAGCCCCTCTCTCCTTCCCTCTACTTTATTGAGCTCCCATACTCTGTTCACTGTACTGAATAATCTCAGACCACCATGCTCCAGGGTATCGCATTAGAAACAAAGTCACCATTACAAAAACTATTTGCCTCTCCTCTTTTTACTGTTGCTCCTGTCAGGTGATATCTCTCCAAATCCTGGCCTACCTTTCACCAACCTCAACCCCTCTCCCACCACACATAGAAACCCCACTAACCTTATAAACATTACTTGCACACCTTCATCTCCCTCTTTTAATTGTGCTCTCTGGAATCCACGGTCTGTATGCAACAAACTTCCCTTCATTCATAACTACTTTCTTACTAACTCCCTTAATCTGCTGGCCCTCACTGAAACCTCGATCCAGGATTCAGACACCGTGTCCCCGGTCGCTATTTCGTATGGTGGTTTACATTTTTCTCATTCCCTGAGACCTGGGAACAGACATGGTGGTGGAGTTGGCTTACTCCTGTCTCCACAATGTACTTTCCAGGTCATCCCCCCAGCTCCATCACTCTCATTCCCCTCTTTTGAGGTCCACACAATTAGGCTCTTCCATCCCCTCCCCCTTAGAGTAGCGGTGGTTTACCGCCCCGCAGGGTCACCCACCCAATTCCTCGACCATTTCTCCACATGGCTGCCACATTTCATGTCCTCAGAATTACCAACCTTTATTCTCGGAGACTTTAACATCCCCATAAACAGCCCCATCTCCAACCACATCTCTTGGCCTCTCTCAGCTTTCAACCTCGGAGATACACAAGGATGGTAACACCCTTGATCTGATCTTTGTCCGGCTCTGCTCAACCTCCTCCTTAGATAATTCACCTCTTCCCCTCTCTGACCACAACATTCTCTCCTGCACACTCAGAAATCCTCGCCTACCCCAGCACATTCCTACATATCACAGATTCAGAAATCCACAGGCCATTAACCCTCATACACTCACAGAGTGCTGAGAACCACCCTGATCTCCTCACTATCCAACAACCCAAAAAAACTCTGACACCTTTCACTCTCTTCTCAGTCCTAAAGTGCAGGCCCCTATCACTGATCTCTGTCCTGATGATTTGGCTTCATACTTTACAGAGAGAATAGAAAACATCCGTCAGGAAACCAACTCCCAACCTCAAATTACTATTACCCCTACCTCTCCCCACATTTCCTCCGGCTCACTCTCCACTTTTGACCCAGTCACAGAAGAAGTCTCCAGGCTCCTCTCTTCCAACCACATACACTTGACCTCATCCCCTCACACCTACTCCAGTCTCTCTCTCCGGTGGTCACCACTCTCCTGACCAAAATCTTCAATCTCTCCCTCTCTTCTGGCATCTTCCTCTCCTCCTTCAAACACTCTATCATTATTCCTTTATTAAAGAAAACTTCTTTCGACCCATTCTGCACAAACACTTACAGACCAGTCTCCAATCTCCCCTTCATCTCTAAACTCCTGGAGCGCCTTGTCTACTCCCGCCTCACTCATTACCTCGCCACTCACTCTCTTCAAGACCAATTACAGTCTGGCTTCCGCCCCTTACACTCTACAGAAACTGCCCTCATCAAAGTGACCAACGACCTTCTGACAGCAAAACATAATGGTGACCACTCTCTGCTTATCCTTCTCCTCCACCTCCATCAGCATCAAGGACACGGCTTTCTTGGTTGTCTTCTTATCTCTCTGATCGCTCTTTCAGTGTATCATTTGCTGGCTCCACTTCCTCCCCTCTTCCTCTCACTATTGGGGTCCCTCAGGGTTCAGTCCTTGGACCTCTTCTCTTCTCTCTCTACATGGTCCCGATTGGACAGACCCTCAGCAGATTTGGCTTTCAGTACCATCTTTATACTGATGACACACAACTATACACTTCATCCCCTGACCTTACTCCCGCTCTAATAAAGAACCCAATGACTGTCTAACCGCAGTTTCCAATATCATGTCCGCTCTCTATCTGAAACTTAACCTTTCCAAAACTGAACATCTTCTGCTCCCGTCCTCCACTAACCTCCCTAAATCGGACATCTCTCTCTCAGTGTGCAGCATCACGATAACGCCTAGGCAGCAGGCTTTGCTGTCTGTGTGTTATGTTTGACTCTGATCTTTCCTTCACCCCACATATACAATCTATCACCCGCTCTTGCCGCTTGCACCTGAAGAACATCTCTAGAATTCGCCCCTTTCTCACCTTGGAAACCACAAAAACCCTCACTGTGGCCCTGATTCACTCCCGCCTTGATTATTGTAATTCTCTTTTAGTTGGCCTCCCCCGCACTAGACTCTCCGCTCTCCAGTCCATCCTTAATGCAGCAGCCAGAGTCACCTATCTAGCTAACCGTTACTCAGACATTTTTGCTCTATGCCAGTCATTACACTGGCTGCCTATACACTATAGGGTCCATTTCAAACTGCTTGTTCTCACCCACAAAGCCCTTCACAGTGTAGCACTGCCCTACATCTCTACCCTTATCTCTGCCTATCACCCCACTCGTTGTCTTTGCTCTGGAAGTGACTTTAGACTCACTTCTGCATTAATCCGAACCTCCCATTCCCAGCTCCAAGACTTCTCCTGAGCTGCACCAATTCTCTGGAATGCTCTACCCCAAGAAATTAGGTGTATCCACAACTTACATAGTTTCAGGCGATCCCTAAACACACATCTTTTTAGGACGGCCTCTCATGATCCCTACTGAGTCATTTAGACATATCCACTCCACCAGTCTCAAGTGATCACAAATAATGGTAGGTGGCCACTTATGCTGCTCCTATCTGTTCCCCATCTCCTCAAGTTGACTATACCATCATTGTGAATAAGCCCCTGTACTTTGTGTCACCCCCACCTCATTGTTAGATTGTAAGCTCTTATGAGCAGGGCTGTCATTTTTTTTGCTCTAATTATTGTATTATATAATGCTTCGTATTGTATTGTATTTTCTAATTGCTTCTTATGATTGTTTAAACATGAACTTTGTATTGTGACGTGTTGCAGAATATGTTGGTGCTATATAAATAAAAATTATTATTAAAAGTCAGGCTTTTCTATTGATCAAATCTGCAGAGCGGCGACACGGTCTTCGCTTTCGGTCTTTTATAAGCACTATAGATTAGATCTTTCTGGTGCTGATGTCACATTTGGGAGTAGGCTTCTACAGGCTGTGGTCCCTGCCTAGATCTACATTTCTCTGTAATTCTCTCATTCTGGGTGCTGTCATGGACGACCAATAAACACGTAATTACTTGCCGGTAATGTGCACCCACATATTACCTCCCATTGTTGAGGGTTCGTCACTTCCGGGTTGTGGCGGTCTAACGATGATACGGAGATCCCTTTTTTCAGACTATGCAACCAACTGACATGGGGTGAGGGACCGCCTCTTTTAAAGCTTTATGGCTCCCTGTCCTTAGAGGGTGGATCTCTCTCTTGTTCTGGGTGCGGTCATGGACTCCGAAAAACACATTAAGGTACCTTTACACGCCTCATCCGCGGTGTAGCAACTGCCAGGCAATCGAGGTTTTTGTCACTGTTGCCTTGAAATTGCTACGAAGTTGCGGCGTGTAATTGGGGAAAGTGATTGGGATTTTTGCAGTTGCTCCGGGTTGCGGTTTCAGAGCCGTGTTCTAAAACCAGAGGCAACCCAAATGGTGAATTGCCCTGGTATTGGCATGTGAAGGGGCGATAAGGATAGAATCTGTGTCGCCTAGTGATTTCCCCGGGGCGTGCCACAGCGTGCTGGATACCGCGCCCCATCAGCGATTATTGGTGGGGGCTACTGTGTTACCATTGGCTGTCCCTGCACAGGCCGCCATATTTGAAGAGCTGTCCATTCACACTACACAATTGGAATGGCGTCATGTATTAGCCAGCCTTCCTGCGCAGGCTGCCCAATCATGACGCTATTGCGTTGTCTAATCAGCGTGTTTGTGGCGCGGAATACACAACTCTGTCACGCCTGTGTTCTTGCGGCGCTGCACAGGTACGCCCACATTCCCTTGGTGGTTGCGGCGTGTAAAGCGACGACGGAATTCAACCGGATGTTTCCCGCAGGATCTGTCTCAACTTCCGGGGAACCATGTTCCCATGGGTTGACGTCGCAATTGCGGCGTGTACATGAGGCATCGGCGACCGTTATCAACCGTTAAAAACGTGCACGCGCACGTACAGTTGCTACCGATCGCCAGTGATAGTTGCGGCGTGTAAAGGTACCTTTAGTGGTAAGTAATTTCGTGTATATCCATAATCCCATACCTGGTACAACAAGCAGAGTGAACATGATGGCCTCGTATAAGGCGATGTAGGAGAAATAAAACTTAATGATGGCATAAAACAGTGTCTTATATTCCCTATAACAATAGGGAGATAGGAAAAGAAATGTACAACCAAGGAGATATTTCTTACGTTTTAACACCGTTGATGAAAAAAAAAATGTAATACATTTTCTCTCATAGAAGAAAATCAGAAAGTAAAAATACTTGATCCTTTTTCCAATTTGTAAGGCCCATATCCTTTCATAGAACAATCCTTTTAGAACCCCACCCCCCAGGTTCATAAGCATATTGCTGGGCTTCAAAATAATATCAGGATGGATTTCTGTGTTATCTCCTGTACCGGTATCACATATTTCATTTGTTGTTATAATATACTGCTTAAAAAAACTGATAGAAGAACATAAAAAATCGTATTCAATGAATGAGAGGAATCTGTGACTTCTCTGCATTATTCCGCGGTCTCTACTCACCCGGGCGGTGATCTGTAGGAATCTCCTCTTTACTCCGCTGATCGCCCCCCACATTTCTCTCTGGAGCATTAATATTGTTCAGATCTTTATCCGGATCCAAAAGCTGCAAAACAAAATGTAGTAAAAGTCCCAGATGATGTGAGAAGTCAGCGGGAATAATGGTGATAAGATCCGGACATGTGATGTCTGTGGTCAGCTGTGATCCTGCCGTCTCCACCGCTCTCATTACACAAGTATAAAACATCTAATACTGGAGGAGAAAACAAGACTGAACACAAGGAGGTCACAGCCGTCTACACATCATAGGGGAGATCTCCATCTACCTGAGGATCCTGTGCAGGAGGAGGAGGAGCGGGACATTTCTCTGGGGTCGTCCTCGTACTGGAGAGACCTGCAGGACACACAGACAGGACTGACATCATTATTACATACAGATCATTATAGGCCGGGTGTATTCAGTCCTGTCTATTACCTGGAGATGTGCGGGGCTGGTGCTCCTCCATCATCACCTCCTTGTACCGGTCCTTGTGTCCTTCTAGATACTCCCACTCCTCCATGGAGAGATAGACAGCGACGTCCTGACACCTTATAGGAACCTGACAACACAATGATACCGACATCACCCAGAATCCTCCAGTGCTGTCCTGTATAATGTCCCAGCATTCCCAGCAGTGTCACCTCTCCAGTCATCACCCAGAATCCTCCAGTGCTGTCCTGTATAATGTCCCAGCAGTCACCTCTCCAGTCATCACCCAGAATCCTCCAGTGCTGTCCTGTATAATGTCCCAGCAGTCACCTCTCCCCTCATCACCCAGAATCCTCCAGTGCCGTCCTGTATAATGTCCCAGCAGTCACCTCTCCCCTCATCACCCAGAATCCTCCAGTGCTGTCCTGTATAATGTCCCAGCATTCCCAGCAGTGTCACCTCTCCAGTCAGCAGCTCAATCATCTTGTTGGTGAGTTCTAGGATCTTCTGGTCATTGATGTCCTCATGTATCCGGGGGTGAGGTGGAGGCCCCGGGATTGGGCTCAGGGATCCTCCCCGTCCTTCATACACAGGGGCCCGAGAGCGATAACTAGAGGTCTTCACTAGTATGTAATCCTGAGGATGAGACATTAATAATATCACTACAGACATTTCCAGAGTCCATCACCTCTCCGGTCATATCCTCTGTTATTCCCATAGATAATGATGTAATGTGATGACATCAGAACCTCTCCCCTCTCCGGTCATATCCTCTGTTATTCCCATAGATAATGATGTAATGTGATGACATCAGAACCTCTCCCCTCTCCGGTCATATCCTCTGTTATTCCCATAGATAATGATGTAATGTGATGACATCAGAACCTCTCCCGTCTCCGGTCATATCCTCTGTTATTCCCATAGATAATGATGTAATGTGATGACATCAGAACCTCTCCCCTCTCCGGTCATTTCCTCTGTTATCCCCATAGATAATTATGTAATGTGATGACATCAGAACCTCTCTCCTCTCCGGTCATATCCTCTGTTATTCCCATAGATAATGATGTAATGTGATGACATCAGAACCTCTCCCCTCTCCGGTCATATCCTCTGTTATTCCCATAGATAATGATGTAATGTGATGACATCAGATCCTCTCCCCTCTCCGGTCATATCCTCTGTTATCCCCATAGATAATGATGTAATGTGATGACATCAGAACCTCTCCCCTCTCCGGTCATATCCTCTGTTATTCCCATAGATAATGATGTAATGTGATGACATCAGAACCTCTCCCCTCTCCGGTCATATCCTGTTATCCCCATAGATAATGATGTAATGTGATGACATCAGAACCTCTCCCCTCTCCGGTCATATCCTCTGTTATTCCCATAGATAATGATGTAATGTGATGACATCAGATCCTCTCCCCTCTCCGGTCATATCCTCTGTTATCCCCATAGATAATGATGTAATGTGATGACATCAGAACCTCTCCCCTCTCCGGTCATATCCTCTGTTATCCCCATAGATAATGATGTAATGTGATGACATCAGATCCTCTCCCCTCTCCGGTCATATCCTCTGTTATCCCCATAGATAATGATGTAATGTGATGACATCAGAACCTCTCACCTCTCCGGTCATATCCTCTGCTATTCCCATAGATAATGATGTAATGTGATGACATCAGAACCTCTCCCCTCTCCAGTCATATCCTCTGTTATCCCCATAGATAATGATGTAATGTGATGACATCAGAACCTCTCCCCTCTCCGGTCATATCCTCTGTTATCCTCATAGATAATGATGTAATGTGATGACATCAGAACCTCTCCCCTCTCCGGTCATATCCTCTGTTATCCTCATAGATAATGATGTAATGTGATGACATCAGAACCTCTCCCCTCTCCGGTCATATCCTCTGTTATTCCCATAGATAATGATGTAATGTGATGACATCAGAATCTCTCTCCTCTCCGGTCATATCCTCTGTTATCCTCATAGATAATGATGTAATGTGATGACATCAGAACCTCTCCCCTCTCCGGTCATATCCTCTGTTATCCCCATAGATAATGATGTAATGTGATGACATCAGAACCTCTCCCCTCTCCGGTCATATCCTCTGTTATCCCCATAGATAATGATGTAATGTGATGACATCAGAACCTCTCCCCTCTCCGGTCATATCCTCTGTTATCCCCATAGATAATGATGTAATGTGATGACATCAGAACCTCTCACCTCTCCGGTCATATCCTCTGTTATCCCCATAGATAATGATGTAATGTGATGACATCAGAACCTCTCCCCTCTCCGGTCATATCCTCTGTTATCCCCATAGATAATGATGTAATGTGATGACATCAGAACCTCTCCCCTCTCCAGTCATATCCTCTGTTATTCCCATAGATAATGATGTAATGTGATGACATCAGAACCTCTCCCTCTCCGGTCATATCCTCTGTTATCCCCATAGATAATGATGTAATGTGATGACATCAGAACCTCTCCCCTCTCCGGTCATATCCTCTGTTATCCCCATAGATAATGATGTAATGTGATGACATCAGAACCTCTCACCTCTCCGGTCATATCCTCTGTTATCCCCATAGATAATGATGTAATGTGATGACATCAGAACCTCTCACCTCTCCAGTAATCCGGTAGAGGATCTCTAGGGTGAGGTGTAGGATCCTCTCTGCCATCTTGTCCCTGTCCAGATCCATCCTTGATGATCAATCAGGAGAATTCTCTTCTATAGAAGATGTGAGAGGATCCGAGATTGTAGAGACCTGAATGGGGGAAGATGAAATGCTCTGTGCTTACAGGACCTGTGATGATGTCACATGAGGGGAGGAGTCAGGGGTCACATGATCAGCTCCTCAGTGTATGCAGGACTCTGCTGTGCTGGTTGTCATGGTGATGGATGAGGTGAAGTTTATGTGTGAGGTCAGGAGGGATTTACAGTGTGGATGTAGCAGAGCCGCGTGTGTACGAGGTGTACGGAGCGGAGCAGAGTGTGTACGAGGTGTACGGAGCGGAGCCGAGTGTGTACGAGGTATACGGAGTGGAGCAGCATGTGTATGTCAGGGCAGTTATCCGACATTGCTGAGTAATTGCTTTAATAAGTAATTGTTTGATCTACTGAAGAATATACATAAATATATGTTGGACTCCTAAGATGGCGTCTCTGACATCTCTACATGCCCCCCCCTTCCCCATCTGGTCAAGATAAGATAAGGGGGTAGAGCTACACACCCTGCCAAGGGTTATTGAGGGACATGGAAAGTCCCCATATACTCTGCAAACTCTTTACCAGATGGGGAGCCAATCATCATGAAGCAGAGATTGTTGGGGAACCAATCATTGTGAAGAATTAAGAATGTAACCAATGACTTTGAAGCTTGATTAACTCATGTATTAGAATCTGTCTATATAATAAACCTGTTGGGGCGCCTCCCCTTTAGGAATATTTTGATACAGCAAACTAAGACTTGGTTGTCTGTTATTCCTCCGTCCATTAACGAGATAAGAATCAGGCGTTTTGCCGTGACATGTATGAGGTGTACGGAGTGGAGCCGCGTGTGTATGAGGTGTACTTCCTCGACGACCACATTAAAGGGAACCTGTCACCCCAAATCACCCTTGTAAGCTGTAAATACATGTCCCTGAAGCATAACACCACAGTCCTACACATCCCTTTGTGGTGTTTTAGTTCAATATGAAAGTGCACTTTAGTCGTTTGCAAACTTACTTTTCTGGTCATCATAATGGGAGGCCCAGACAATGGGGTTTAGGGCACTGCCCTCCGGAGGCCACACTAGGTACTACAAGTTTGTAGCACCGCCTCCTCCGCTTATAAACCCCTACCGCAGGGAACATCCTCAGTTTTAAACTTAGTGTGCTCGGAGGATCACGCTTTGCTTGCACTTCACTGCATTCTCACTACTTACGTGATGGCGTCTGAAGACAAGGTAATATGGTCCTAGTCGGGACCTGCGACAGCCTCCCCGCTCACCCTTTGTGGCACACGCTGGTGGAGGTACCGGAGGGCCTAGTGCCTGGACACTCTGTGTTCTCCCGGTACGCTGTTACGCTCCTCTCCATCCCTCTCTGGGGGGCTCTGGAGAGTGGGAGATGGGAGCCTTGCACAGCTCCGCTCCGTCCGAGGCCTCCCTAAATGGTGCTTACAGACCGGACTGGAGCCAGCCCAGTCCGAGGCCTCCCTAAATGGTGCTTACAGACCGGACTGGAGCCAGCCCAGTCCGAGGCCTCCCTAAATGGTGCTTACACTCCGGACTGGGCTGAACCCCCGTCCGAGGCCTCCCTAAATGGTGCTTACAGACCGGACCGGCACTGAGGCATTCTGTGTCTCCTGTGTGCCTGGGGGTAGTGTCTGGCACTTTATGTGTCCTGGCACTCAGACCGCGCGTTACCCTCGGGTCCGCGGATCTGGCGGTGTACCCTGTGCTGGGGTCACCCTGGCTGACCGCCCTGTGTGTCACAGGGGCTGAGGCCGTAGACTGTGCATGTTTGTATGTGATGACAGTCTGGGTATGTGTGCATGATGATTTCGCACTGTTTTCCCGCGCTGCGGGCTCCAGCACCTCCATTACAGAGGCTGCTTGGAGGAGGAGAGGCAGCCCTTACGGTGACGTCACCGGGGGGCGTGTGCGTGTGCTTCCCGCGTGTTCCCGGCGCCGCCCACGTCTGTGCTGGCGGCGGCCATCTTCTCTCTCACTTCCCGGCTGGGATCTACGGCAGCACGTGTCTGCACTTCAGAGGGAGACCGGAACTCGCGGAGGTCACACACACACACCGCTTCCTCCCACCGCGTTACTGCGGTCGGTAAGCCACCGGGATTCCCGGTTTGTTTTGTCTATTGGCCTTGGCCTCAACCCCTACTGTGGATATGTCCTCAGTTAAGAAGCATGCTGCTAAGGCGGCGGATAACACCATTACCTGTGCTACCTGCAAGGGAACTTTGGTGGAGGGGTCCTGCAATAACTGCGGACGCCCAGAAGCCCGGGCTGGCTCAGCTGAGGCAGCAGCAGCTCCGGTGCTATACCCTGAGATTCAGGTAATCCAAGGGCCATGGGAAACGCAGAATAGGATCAATGAATCCCTGCTGTCCCAGATGTCCTCCATGTCGCAGTCACTGGAGGCACTGCATAGGAGACTGGAAAACCCAGCTACTCCTTCCAGTTACCCCCGGGTGTCTCCCTCTTCTGCTGTGAGACCCCTTAAGCGGGCTCGTCGTGAGGATTCACCCGAGCTCCAGGCTCTCTCTGAGGGAGAGCGTTCCTCTGATGGTGAGGAAGATGATGGGGGTTCAAACTTCGGGTCTGTGTCTGTGTCTGAACCTCCAGACGGGGTGGAGGATCTGGTGTCCTCCATCAATGAGACCTTGCGTCTCGTGACTCCCCCTGAAGAGGTTGTCGTGCACCCGAAGGAGGTCTATCAATGGCTGCGGCCAGAGGCTAGACCAAGTGGATCCTTCATGGACCACACTAATTTTGGAAGGGTGGTTAGAGCACCCAGGTTACATCCTGGGCGGCGCTATGTCCGCAAACCTAAGGACAATCGCTTCCCCTTCCCCCAGGAGGTGCTTCAGGAATGGTCGCAGTCTCCAAAGGTGGACGCTTCCATGACTAGAATTGCTGCACGCTCCCTTTTCTCTGCCTCTGATAGCTCCTCGCTGAAGGATGCTACTGATAGACAGGTCGAGCAACTCGCCAAGTCTTCCTATGAGGCTGTGGGGTCTTCATTTGCCCCTAATTTTGCCACGGTCTGGACCTTACAAGCGATTACTACCTGCTTGGATGGTATCACTGACCTGGCAAGGTCCAGTCCGGAGGTCCTGGCACTCACTGAGAGAGCAAGGGCCTATGCGGACTACGCCAGGACGGCGTCTCTGGAAACTGCCACTCGCTCAGCTGTGGCTTCGGCCAATGCTATAGCGATCCGCAGGTTGCTGTGGCTGCGTCTTTGGGACTCAGATGCCACATCTAAGAAGATTCTGCAGAATCTTCCGTTCTCTGGTGACAGACTCTTTGGCACAGAGCTGGACAAGCTGATCAAGGATTCTGCTGAGTCTAAGATACCGCAGAATAAGCCTAAGCCACGGTATACCGTTAAGAGGAACCCAAAGCAGTGGTCCTTTCGGTCCGGCTCACAGTCATCAGCACCGTCCGCTCGCACGGACCGAGGGGGCAAGCCCGCTTCTCAGTGGCGCTCCAAGAGTCGTCCAAAGAAGCCGGCGGGGGCGGCAACTACCACCCCCAAACCCGCCTCTACATGACTCACTCTTTCATCCTGCCTCCCCACAGGTGGGGGGCCGCTTGTCTCGCTTTCAGGACAAGTGGCTACTTCACGTTCAAGATCAGTGGGTTCGAGACGTAGTCTCGCGAGGTTACAGGATAGAGCTGACGTCAAAACCATTATCCCGATTCCATCGGTCTGTTCCATCCCCAGAAAAGACTCAGGCTTTTCTCCGGGTGTTGGAGGGACTCCGCAGAGACGGAGTAGTGGTCCCAGTGCCCACGGCAGAGAGGTTCAGGGGTTTTTACTCCAACCTCTTTATTGTCCCAAAGAAGGACGGCTCCTTTCGACCGGTCCTAGACCTAAAATTGTTCAACCGTCACGTGTTGGTGCGGAAGTTCCGCATGGAATCCCTACGTTCCGTTATCGCGGCTCTGTCGCAGGGGACTTCCTAGCGTCCATCGATATCAGGGACGCTTACCTTCACGTGCCCATTGCACCGGCTCATCAACGCTGGTTACGATTCGCAGTGGGGGACGAACATCTCCAATTTGTGGCCCTACCCTTCGGGTTGGCCTCTGCACCAAGGGTGTTCACGAAGGTGATGGCATCTATGATGGCTCTCCTGCATGTGCAGGGTCACGCCGTCATACCCTATCTGGACGACCTATTGGTCAGTGCGCCATCGGAAGACCTTTGTCGGGTGAGCCTGGAAGCGACCATGAGGTCTCTGGAACAGTTCGGGTGGCTTCTCAATACTCAGAAGTCGACCCTGGTTCCGACCCAGTCATTGACATATCTGGGCATGGATTTCCACACGGACTCAGCCCTGGTGTCTCTACCTCAGGCCAAGCAGCTGGCGATCCACTCAGGAGTACAGCACGTTCTCCTGTCACCTCACTCATCCCTTCGGGAATTGATGAGACTGGTGGGACGCATGGTAGCGGCAATAGAGGCGGTGCCATTTGCACAGTTTCGTCTCCGTCCTCTCCAGCTGGAGATTCTTCGCCGGTGGGACAAGAGAGCGATCTCTCTGAATCGGTTGGTGGCACTATCGCAACCGACCAGGGACTCCCTGCAGTGGTGGCTACAGCCACGTCACTTGTCACGGGGAAGATCCTTCCTCAAACCTTCTTGGTTAGTGGTGACCACCGACGCCAGTCTGAAGGGCTGGGGCGCGGTGTTCTTACACCACAGGGCTCAAGGCCTCTGGACTCAGGCGGAGTCGACGTTGCAGATCAACGTCCTGGAGATCAAGGCGGTCTATCTGGCGCTCCTGGCGTTTCAGAAATTCCTGGCAGGACGACCCATTCGGGTACAGTCCGACAATGCGACGGCCGTCGCCTACATAAATCATCAGGGAGGGACCAGAAGCGCTCAGGCCCTCGCCGAAGTCCACCGCATCCTATCGTGGGTGGAGGAACACGACTGCTTGATCTCCGCAGTTCACATCCCAGGGGTCGAGAACTGGAGAGGCCGACTACCTGAGCCGGCAGGGGATGGACGCCGGAGAGTGGTCCCTGCATCCAGACGTCTTCCGGGACATCTGCAGCAGATGGGGCACTCCGGACGTGGATCTGATGGCCTCAAGGCTGAATCATCAGGTGCCCCAGTACGTGGCGAGATCGTGGGACCCCCAGTCTCTGGGAGCGGACGCTCTGATACTGAGTTGGTCCAGCTTCCAACTGCCGTATGTGTTCCCTCCTCTGGCTCTGATTCCCAGGGTCCTGTGGAAGATCAGGTCGGAGTGCAGGATAGCCATTCTAGTGGCTCCAGATTGGCCCAGGAGGTCCTGGTATCCGGACCTGTGGCAATTGTCAGGCGGACACAGGTGGGCTCTTCCAGAACGCGCAGATTTACTCGCACAAGGCCCATTCTTCCACCTCAATTCCAGGGCCCTCAGATTGACTGCATGGCTCTTGAGGCCTGGCTCCTGACATCTAGGGGTTTCTCCCCTACAGTGGTGGCCACTATGAATCGGGCTAGGAAGCCTGTTTCCAGGAAGATGTACCACCGGACGTGGAAGATCTTTTTTACCTGGTGTGCCTCTGGTGGACGGTCTCCTTGGCCCTTGTCCATCCCGACGTTGTTGGCTTTCTTACAGTCGGGTTTGGAGTTGGGATTATCCCTTGGCTCTCTGAAATGTCAAGTATCGGCACTTTCGGTGCTGTTTGACAGGCGATTGGCGCTCCTCTCGAAGGTGCGTCAATTTCTGCAGGGGGTGTCGCGGATGGTTCCGCCCTACAAGAGACCTCTGGACCCTTGGGACCTTAACATGGTCCTGGCGGCATTACAGAAACCGCCGTTTGAGCCGTTGAGAGATGTTTCTCTATCTCGTCTGTCCCAGAAAGTGGTCTTTCTGGTGGCGATTACGTCTCTAAGGAGGGTCTCAGAATTGGCTGCACTATCGTGCAAGTCACCCTTTCTGGTGGTTCACCAAGACAAGGTGGTGTTGCGCCCACGGCCAGAATTCTTGCCGAAGGTGGTTTCAACTTTTCACCTGAACCAGGAGATTGTTCTCCCATCATTTTGCCCCGCTCCCGTTCATCAGGTGGAGCGCGACCTCCATACTCTGGATCTCGTGAGAGCTGTACGCATTTATGTGTCCAGGACCGCCTCCTTCAGGAGTTCGGATTCCTTATTTGTTCTTACGACAGGTCGCTGTAAGGGGTCCGCGGCTTCAAAGTCAACCTTGGCCAGATGGATTAAGGCTTCCATTCAAGAGGCTTACCGGTCCTCTGGTTTGCCTCTCCCGGTGGGATTGAAGGCTCACTCTACCAGGGCTGTAGGTGCCTCTTGGGCCTTGCGACATCGAGCGTCTGCTCTACAGGTGTGTCAGGCGGCCACTTGGTCCAGCCTGCACACTTTCTCTAAGCACTATATGGTGCATGCCCATGCCTCTGCGGATGCAAGTCTGGGCAGGCGGGTTCTCCAGGCGGCGGTTGCCCACCTTTGAAGGGAACCATGTGTTATCCGTCTTGTTGAGGAACTCTTCCCGCCCTGGGGTATTGCTTTAGGACATCCCCATTGTCTGGGTCTCCCATTATGATGACCAGAAAAAAGAGAATTTTGTTTACGTACCGTAAATTCTTTTTTCTTTAATCATCAATGGGAGACCCAGCACCCACCCAGTTGTTCCTTTGCATGTTTTGCATTTGTTCTGCTCTCTGTTGAGACAGTGTTTGCCGGGTTGTTGAACCGTCTGTGCACGGCATTCTTCCCGATGTTTCGGGTGTGGTTTATTTTCTCCTCGCAGCTTATGGACCAAACTGAGGATGTTCCCTGCGGTAGGGGTTTATAAGCGGAGGAGGCGGTGTCTACAAACTTGTAGTACCTAGTGTGACCTCCGGAGGGCAGTGCCCTAAACCCCATTGTCTGGGTCTCCCATTGATGATTAAAGAAAAAAGAATTTACGGTACGTAAACAAAATTCTCTTTAAATCCATGCCAGTGGGGCGTTCCCAAGCCTCCTTGTCTGCGAGGCGGTTCCCCTGTGTGCCGCTGTATTACGCCCTAATGGGCGTTTTTTCAAACTTTCTAGCGCGGGCACGATTCATAATCTCGTGCCCGCATCGTCACGGTCATGTGATGCCGTGACGCGTCATTTCCGGGCGGCTGGTCGCTGCTGTCTGACGCGCACCGGCCGACTTCAGCAAGCGATCTGCGCATGCGCTGAAGTTGGCCAGTGCGCGTCAGACAGCAGCGACCCAGCCGCCCGGAAATGACGCGTCACGGCATCACATGACCGTGACGATGCGGGCACGAGATTATGAATCGTGCCCGCGCTAGAAAGTTTGAAAAAACGCCCATTAGGGCGTAATACAGCGGCACACAGGGGAACCGCCTCGCAGACAAGGAGGCTTGGGAACGCCCCACTGGCATGGATTTAGTAAGTTTGCAAACGACTAAAGTGCACTTTCATATTGAACTAAAACACCACAAAGGGATGTGTAGGACTGTAGTGTAATGCTTCAGGGACATGTATTTACAGCTTACAAGGGTGATTTGGGGTGACAGGTTCCCTTTAAGTTCTATGGTTAACGGGGACTCTGGATCGGAGTTTTCCTGATGAGTGGATCCCGGAGCTGTGGGGTCTTCCTCTGGGTCATCCTGCAGGGCTTCTAGGCTGCCCGCCTCTTCATCTGCTGCTTCTGCACCGATAGGCGGTGGTGCTTCTTCTCCGGCAACCGGGTAGGCCTCAAGGGTCTCGGGGCTGGTCTCCGGTTCTGTAGGGGAACAGGTCACAGTCTCTCGCTCGTGTAGGACGAAACAGGTGGTAGGTTCCGGTACGGGAACTAAACAGGTGTCAGGCTCTGGAGTGGAGCGGGTTGTAAGCTCCGGCTCTGGAACGGGGTAGATCGTGGGCTCAAGTGATGAGACAGGGCAGGTCAGGGGCTCCGGTGATGAAACAGGGCAGGTCATGGGCTCCGATGATGTAACGGGACAGGAACTGGACTCCGGCTCTTGAGTGGGACAAGTTGTAAGTCTCTGCTGGACAGCCCGATGCAGTCGGCTGGCCAGACCCGCACTCCAGCTGCGGATCGTCCACTCTGTTGTCTCATACAGCCGCACCCTTAGGTCCTGCAGCGCGGCTTCCCAGAACTCGGGGTTTCCGTCTACTGTGAGGACGGGGCCTGGACCCGGGTGACCTATAGCTGCTCGAGCCTCTGCCTCGACCTCCTTCATCAGCTCATGAAGCTTTAGGCTGGTCATCTTCCTTCTTGGGAGAACCGGACCCGTTCGACCTGGTAACCGTTCTTGTAGAAGAGCTGTTGGAAAAGCTTTGCCACACCCCTTTTTGGGTAGTTTTTGTAGTCCATGGGTGGGCTGAAGTCCTTGGCCCGCCCTGATGGTTGTTTCCAGCAATCGGGGCGGACAATGATTTTGGCGCCTCTGCCATGGTCCTCCCACAAAGAGGGGCGGAGGCACACCCCTGGGCCAGCACATTGTGGTTCACGTGGCGGGATCCGCCATCTTGGTCGCCATCTTGGCCCAATGGTGAAAAGGCGGGAAAAGTTCAGTTTAGTCGACAAAGTTCTTTTCGGTGAAATAAAAGTTCTTTAAGCACACTATACCCGTTAGGAAACGGGCCTGCTCGTATCCTGTTCGTGACGCCAAACTCTGACTCACCGTAGTCGGGGTGTACACGTCTCGGGCTGTCGCTTCTCCCTGTCACGGTTCCGCGCCCAAAGCCGTGGGGCCCGGTGGTCCAGATTTAATATGGGTTGGCTGAACAGTAATGGTACCTTTACACGCCGCTACGGAAGGTTGGAAACAACCGGGTTACAGAGACAAATGTATCTTGCACCGTCAAAACAACCCGAGGTAGCGGCGTGTAAATCAATTTGTTGCCACCCGTCACTGTCGACACTTGGTTTTCAGCAGTGCTCTAAAACAGGTTGGTTTAAACCCGATGGTAGCGGCGTCTAAATGAGGTACAGCAAGGTTTTTTCGTCACCTAGTTAACTCCCTGGGGCTTGACACAGCCACTGGGAAACCGCCCCCCTTCAGAGATCATTGGTGGAAGCTCCTGCATTACGATTGGTTGTCGCTGCATAGGGCGGCATATTTAAGGAGCTGACCACTCACGCTATACAATTGCAATAGCATCATGTATTTGCCAGCCTTCCTGCGCTGCCTGGCCAATCATGATGCTATTGTCCAATCACCGTACGAGCGTCTTGTAATCCACAACTCTGGCACGCCTATGTGTTGTCCCTGCTGCCCCAGGTCCTCCCATATTACCTTGTGGTAGCGGCGTGTAAATGAGGGAAGGTGCTCTACAGAAGGTAACCTGCGGCACCCGGTGGTGCTTCCAAAGATAGATTAAACCTTCTGTAGAGCACTTTGTAGCGGCGTGTAAAGGCGGTATCGGGTACCGTTTGCAACCGTTGGAACGTGCTCGTGCACGTGAGACACCCGGTTGTTTCTAACCTTCCGTAGTGGCGTGTAAAGGTACCATTAGGGTTAATTCTTGTCATGACGCCACCTGCGGGTGTTCCGGTGATTTCACCGGCGCTGCTTGGGCCTCTGGGGGATGTACGGCAGCAAGATGGGACGCTCCCCACAGGACAAGCGGGAGTCCCCGGAGCCAGGAGCTGCATCTGATATTCTACGGCAGCTTCGTTACTCTTAGCATGCGGAATAAGACAGTTCTGAAGAAATACAGACACCAGTGTTCTCTGTAACGGGTCTTTTACTGCAACCGGTCGATGATACAGGGTATATAGGTAACGGGTAACGGACTGGGTGGTCTCAGCAATGACTGGTATTGTCTCAGAGCTCCATGGTGTTCCTCCTTTCTCAACTTTCCTAACTGGGTTGCCGATGTCGCCTTAGGGTGCCAAGTTCGGGTACAAGGGGGCTACTTCAATTTCCCTGCCGGTGTATACAGCCCGGTGTGAGTGGAGCCAGGTTCCTTTTGGTGGGTACTCCGCTGGCAAGACGGCTCTAATTGCGGCTGCAGTGAGGTGCTCCTGAAAAGCCTTCCTTCACTTCTGGTTTGCTGAGCAGGGGTGAACAACTTGCTAGCTTCGGAACCAGTGATCCGGTTGTGGATGGGCGCGGGTGTATTTGATAACCCGTATGGATAGTTGCTCAGGTTCCGGTTGTGGGGCACCGGGTCATGGCGCCAACCGGGTGGTGGTCTGTAGGGCTGCACGGGACTGTGCAGAGCCCTCTTCTCCTACGTTCCTCCCCGACCACTTCTCTCTCCTTCCTCCTTCTTCTACATTCTCCTACACTCTACTCCTACACTCCGCCCACCAGGACCTTATTGGCCCTCTATACTAGTGGTGCATGTAGGGTATGGAGCTCTGAAGTTAATCATGTCATTACTGAGACGGAGAATAATGCATTTTCAGTCATGGATGCAATACCCTACTGTAACGCACTCTTTGCGGGACGCCACACATGTGTGCTCGTTGTAAGTAGAGAGAAAAGACCTCTAAACCGCTAGGTCGTTACGCAAGGCCCTGGTGATACGTATCCTGTGTGTGGGGGGAAGCAACTATGCCCCTTGTGGCTAAGAAGAGCATCCAGGAAAAAATTCTCCCCATGGGCATTACTCTGCAAGCGAAGGCAAACAGACCAAAGAGCGATTGCATCTGCTTCAGGGTCACTTTGGGGACTGTGCAGAAACAGTCTATGAGAGATGTGATTTTCGCCACCTTATCAAACGGCAGCCGAAAACCATGTTGACGGAATCAATTTCAATCCCCAAAAAATGAGAGCCAGGTGACCGGGCCGACTGTTTTCTCAGCTGACAGCGAAACCCCAAATTTGGCTGCTAAAGCCTGGAAGGACTCTAGCACGACAGCGCATGCCCCTGAGTTGCCAAGGCCAACTAACAGGAAATCGTCCAGGTAGTGAGTGACCGATCTTATCTTGGATACGTCTTTGACCATCCATTCCAAGAATGAGCTGAACAGCTCTCGAAATATGAACAGGATATGGAGCAGAGGTACATGTCGTAAAAGAACTTCCCGTCGAGGGAGCAGCCTAGTAGGTGATGGCAGTCAGAGTGCACCGGTAGCAGGCGAAAAGCCGACACTATGTTGGATTTTGCCATTAGTGCGCCATGCCCCGCTTAGCGAAGTAGGGACACCACTTTGTCAAAAGAGACATAGGACACTGCCGAATCCTTGGCTGGAATGCCATTATTTACTGACTTCTCCGCCAGGAAGGACAGGTGGTGGATTAGGCGGTACTCGCGCTGTTCCCTCTTGGGCACTACCCCCAGTGGGGAGACATGGCGGATCAGAAAAGAAATGTTTTCGAACGGGCCTGCCATGCGGCCTAGTGCCACTTCCTTATGTAGTTTTTGAGCTAGGACCTGAGGGAGGTCCCAGACGAACTTGAGATTGGGGCGAAACAGGGTTTTGAGAAAAAAACAAATGGAATGAAAAAAACGTGGCAAATCTGTTCCTCACGGTGGCGGTAGCCACCCTATTGTGGTACCGCCTTAGCCATGGCTTCATCTCTACAATGTTCACCAGGGTCTTTGGAGACCGCCGTTGTGATTCTGCTGTGGAGCCTGGCGGATTGCTTGTCGCATTTTGAGGCGATATGGTTGCCTCCACACGATGAGCACTCGTGTTTGTACTTGCAGAGCCCTTGGAACCTGCAGTGACCTTCATTGAAGAGCCAGCAGCACCCTGGTCTGCGAACGTTGGCTGATCCCGGTGTGCCATGCTGGAAGGTCGTGGATAAGGACCCGAGAAAGGGCTGGTTGGCCGTTTGATACATCATGAGCCTGAGCCATGAATCGCTAGCCTTGACGTCCCAACCTAATTGGCGTTGGTGGGCCAGTTGCCCTCTGACTTCTTCGTCATACTTCCACCATGCAGAGCCGCCATGGGTTTTGTAGGAGTTGTAAATGGTGTCACAGTACGTGAAAAGTTCCGAGCAACGCTCAGGGTGCTTTTGAACCATCACGCTCCCAAAAACAAAGAAAACCTGTAACCAGTTGTTGATATTCTTTGCCACCATAGGTTTCCTTTCTAATGGGCGGTCGGCAGTGAACCTCTCCCTGTCAATAGTACTCTGATCGACCGATATTAGGGACCACATTTCCATATAGTCATTGGCCCAAATTTTTTGTACGGTCTCAAGGCTTAGGTGTGTGCCTAATGGGGATACGCCACAGTAGAACATGTCCCTGTGTAGGTCAGGGCATTGAGGTTCTGTGGGGCGCTGAAGAAACATGGGGTTGACTAACACCTTCCCGATGGGCATGCTGCCCGCCTCCCCTACTACCCCAGGATGAGCCCATCCACCCCAGGAGCCGGTAAAGCCATACTCACCAGACGATGTCGTTGGCTGGTCCACCGGCAGTGCTAACAAAAATCACTGAAATAGGACATTAAACTCAGAAAAAAATCACCAAAAACAGCCATTGCACCCAGCAGCAGGCTGCCAGCTCCACTGTGAGGTAACACAGATGTCTGAATACCGGCGCTCAGTCCCCTGCAACCCAAGCAATGGGGGCGGTTGTGGCACCTGCGTTCAGCCATGCTATCAAGGAGGAGACTGGTGGTATCGATAGACACCAGGTCACCAAAAGAGCATCAGTCACACACGTACATGTGATGCTCAGTGTCAGAGCCAAGCCTGTTGCTATAAGGCCAGGTGGGCAGCTCCGCACCAATACATGCATCACAAATGACAGACGCCCCCCAGAGGGCTCAACCTCAAACTGCAAAAGGATAAAAAGATGCAACAAAACACTATAGATAAAATATAAAGTGTTAGTGAATACATTGGCCAAAATAATGTAAGCTCGCAACCCACCGTCAAGGGCCCTCATGCTTACGAGCCCTAAACATATCTTAACCATATGCTTGTTTAGTGAAAACCACCAAACATTAAAAAATCACCATATGTCACTTGCGTCCACCGGCGCTACAAGAATCAGGCAGGAGGGAGCTGGTGCCCACAAGGGAGGCGAGCCATTTAGCTCCCATCCGGCCGATCCTCTCTCTTACCGCTGCTTCCAGAGGGTCCATCGTCAATGCGGCGATGCTGACCCTGCGAGCAGTATCTATATCACAGGGGCCCTGTACTCTGTATATATCTCTATATCACAGGGGCCCTGTACTCTGTATATATCTCTATATCACAGGGGCCCTGTACTCTGTATATATCTCTATATCACAGGGTCCCTGTACTCTGTATATATATCTATATCACAGGGGCCCTGTACTCTGTATATATCTCTATATCACAGGGGCCCTGTACTCTGTATATATCTCTATATCACAGGAGCCCTGTACTCTGTATATATCTCTATATCACAGGGGCCCTGTACTCTGTATATATCTCTATATCACAGGAGCCCTGTACTCTGTATATATCTCTATATCACAGGGGCCTTGTACTCTGTATATATCTCTATATCACAGGGGCCCTGTACTCTGTATATATATCTATATCACAGGGGCCCTGTACTCTCTATATATATCTCTATATCACAGGGTCCCTGTACTCTGTATATATATCTATATCACAGGGGCCCTGTACTCTGTATATATCTCTATATCACAGGGGCCCTGTACTCTGTATATATCTCTATATCACAGGAGCCCTGTACTCTGTATGTATCTCTATATCACAGGGGCCCTGTACTCTGTATATATCTCTATATCACAGGGGCCCTGTACTCTGTATATATCTCTATATCACAGGGTCCCTGTACTCTGTATATATCTCTATATCACAGGGGCCCTGTACTCTGTATATATCTCTATATCACAGGGGCCCTGTACTCTGTATATATCTCTATATCACAGGAGCCCTGTACTCTGTATGTATCTCTATATCACAGGGGCCCTGTACTCTGTATATATCTCTATATCACAGGGGCCCTGTACTCTGTATATATCTCTATATCACAGGGGCCCTGTACTCTGTATATATCTCTATATCACAGGGGCCCTGTACTCTCTATATATATCTCTATATCACAGGGTCCCTGTACTCTGTATATATCTCTATATCACAGGGGCCCTGTACTCTGTATATATCTCTATATCACAGGGGTCCTGTACTCTGTATATATATCTATATCACAGGGGCCCTGTACTCTGTATATATCTCTATATCACAGGGGCCCTGTACTCTGTATATATCTCTATATCACAGGGGCCCTGTACTCTGTATATATCTCTATATCACAGGGGCCCTGTACTCTGTATATATCTCTATATCACAGGGGCCCTGTACTCTGTATATATCTCTATATCACAGGGGTCCTGTACTCTGTATATATATCTATATCACAGGGGCCCTGTACTCTCTATATATATCTATATCACAGGGGCCCTGTACTCTGTATATATCTCTATATCACAGGGGCACTGTACTCTGTATATATCTCTATATCACAGGGCCCTGTACTCTGTATATATCTCTATATCACAGGGGTCCTGTACTCTGTATATATCTCTATATCACAGGAGCCCTGTACTCTGTATATATCTCTATATCACAGGGGCCCTGTACTCTGTATATATCTCTATATCACAGGAGCCCTGTACTCTGTATATATATCTATATCACAGGGGCCCTGTACTCTCTATATATCTATATCACAGGGGCCCTGTACTCTGTATATATCTCTATATCACAGGGGCCCTGTACTCTGTATATATCTCTATATCACAGGGCCCTGTACTCTGTATATATCTCATATCACAGGGGCCTGTACTTGTATATATCTCTATATCACAGGGGCCCGTACTCTGTACTTATATCTCTCTATCACAGGGCCTGTACTCGTATATTATCTCTATATCACAGGGGCCCTGTACTTCTGTATAATCTCTATATCACGGTCCTGTATATATATCTATATCACAGGGGCCCTGTACTCTGTATATATTCTATATCACAGGGGCCCTGTATCTCTTATATATCTATATCACAGGGGCCCTCTGTAACTATATACATCCTTATCCGGTCCTGTATCTGTATTATTCTATATCAAGGGGCCTTACTCTGTATATATCTCTATATCACAGGGCCTGACCTGTATCTGTTGATAATTATCACAGGCCTGTACTTAAATCTCATATAAGGCCCTGACTCTATTTATCACGGCTGTACTGATTATGGTTGTATTCTATAGGCCTACTCTGTACTCATCACAGGCCTTATGTTATCTTATACACAGGGCTCCTGTTACTATTAATTCTTTATCAGGGCTGTACCTGTATAATCTCTTATCACAGGCCCTATGATATATTATTCGGCCGTACTTTACTTATTCAGGCCGTACCGTAACTCATATACAGGCCGTACTCTGTAATCTATATAGGCGTACCTGTATTTCATACACGGCACTTATATATTATACAGGCTATTATATATCTTTACAGGCGTCTGTATATATCCAGGCCTTCTAGTATCCTTCCGGCGTGTAATACTTATAAGCTGTTTATCCCGGTGTACTGTTCTTTCCGGTGTACTCTTTAATCCATATCCAGGTTTTTACCCGTATGTTATACAGGCATTTATATTCATATCAGGGCCTGTCTTGTATTATCTCTATTCGCCTGTATCTTATATATCTAACACGGCGTCCGTTACTAATCAGGCCTGTATCTGAATTCTTATAACAGGCTACTTTTTTCATTCGGCCTGTATCTGTTATTTATATCCAGGCTGATCTGTAATATTCTTATCAAGGCCTGACTTGTATATCTATAGGCTGTATCGTTACTCTATTCGGCTCTCTGTATACTCTATACCAGGCCGTTCTTAACTATACGGCCCGTACTGTATATTTATATCAAGGCCTACTCTGTAATCTAATCCGGCTGTACTTGTATATATTATAACGGCTGTACTCTTTAATATATCTCTGTATCCAGGCTGTCTATAACAAGGCTACCGATACTCAAGCGTACGTATCTACCGCCTGACTGATATTCATACTCTATATCACAGGGGCCCTGTACTCTGTATATATCTCTATATCACAGGGCCCTGTACTCTTATATATCTCTATATCACAGGGCCCTGTACTCTGTATATATCTCTATATCACAGGGGCCCTGTACTCTGTATATATTCTATATCACAGGGACCTGTACTCTGTATATATCTCTATATCACAGGGCCTGTACTCTGTATATATCTCTATATCACAGGGGTCTGTACCTGTATATATCTCTATATCCAGGCCCTGTACTCTGTATATATCTCTATATCACAGGGCCCTGTACTCTGTATATATCTCTATATCACAGGCCCTGTACTCTGTATAATCTCTATATCACAGGGGCCCTGTACTCTGTAATATCTCTATATCACAGGGCCCTGTACTCTTATATTCTCTATATCACAGGCCCTGTACTCTGTATTATTCTATATCACAGGGGCCTGTACTCTGTATATCTCTATACACAGGGGCCCTGTACTGTATATATCTCTATATCACAGGCCCTGTACTCTGTAATATCTCTATATCACAGGGGCCTGTACTCTGTATATATCTCTATATCACAGGGCCCTGTATCTGTATAATCTCTATATCACAGGGCCCTGTACTCTGTATATATCTCTATATCACAGGGGCTGTACTCTTATATATCTCTATATCACAGGGCCCTGTACTCTGTATATATCTCTATATCACAGGGGCCCTGTACTCGATATCTCTATATCACAGGCCCTGTACTCTGTATATATCTCTATATCACAGGGCCTTACTCTGTATATATCTCTATATCACAGGGCCTGTACTCTGTATATATCTCTATATCAAGGGGTCCTTACTCTTATATATCTCTATATCACAGGCCCTGTACTCTGTATATACTCTATATCACAGGGCCCTGTACTCTGTATATATCTCTATATCACAGGGGCCTGTACTCTGTATATATCTCTATATCACAGGGCCCTGTACTCTGTATATATCTCTATATCAAGGAGCCGTACTCTGTATATATCTCTATATCACAGGGCCCTTACTCTGTATATATCTCTAATCACAGGGCCCTGTACTCTGTATATATCTCTATATCACAGGGCCCTGTACTCTGTATATATCTCTATATCACAGGGCCCTGTACTCTGTATATATCTCTATATCACAGGGCCCTGTACTCTGTATATATTCTATATCACAGGCCTGTATCTGTATATATCTCTATATCACAGGCCCTGTACTCTGTATATATCTCTAATCACAGGGCCCTGTACTCTGTATATATCTCTATATCACGGGGCCCTGTACTCTGTAATATCCTATATCACAGGGGCCCTGTACTCTGTAATATCTCTATATCACAGGGCCCTGTACTCTGTATATATCTCTATATCACAGGGGCCCTGTACTCTGTATATATCTCTATATCACAGGGGCCTGTACTCTGTATATATCTCTATATCACAGGGTCCCTGTACTCTGTATATATCTCTATATCACAGGGGCCCTGTACTCTGTATATATCTCTATATCACAGGGCCCTGTACTCTGTATATATCTCTATATCACAGGGGCCCTGTACTCTGTATATATCTCTATATCACAGGGCCCTGTACTCTGTATATATCTCTATATCACAGGGGCCCTGTACTCTGTATATATCTCTATATCACAGGGGCCCTGTACTCTGTATATATCTCTATATCACAGGGCCCTGTACTCTGTATATATCTCTATATCACAGGGGCCCTGTACTCTGTATATACCTCTATATCACAGAGGCCCTGTACTCTGTATATATCTCTATATCACAGGGGCCCTGTACTCTGTATATATCTCTATATCACAGGGGCCCTGTACTCTGTATATATCTCTATATCACAGGGGTCCTGTACTCTGTATATATATCTATATCACAGGGGCCCTGTACTCTGTATATATCTATATCTCCTGTATCCAGGGCTGTGAGGGGGCTAATGAGAAGAGAACAAGAGACTCCACACATAACAGGAGAGCTTAGCTCCGCCCCCTGGTCACATGACAGTGACGTCACCACAGGTCCTCCAGCTCTTCTCTCCTGAGCTCCGCCCCCTGGTCACATGACAGTGATGTCATCACCGTGCGTTCAGTTCATCTGTCACCGGCGTGCAGCAGCAGCCCCGTCCCGGTTGTCCTGTGTTTCCCTCCATCCAGGTGAGAGTCCAGTGTGTGCTGAGGGTAGAGCTGTGTGGCGCCCCGCAATGAGTGCGTCACAAGAGGGTATTGCAGCCATAAATGCAGCCGCAATATTCTCCTGACACAGCAGTGATTTGGTTAATTTTGAGATCCAACCCTGCATGCATCACCTAGAACAGAGGGCCAATCCAGGGTCCTGGTGGGCGGAGTGCAAGGGTAGTGTGTAGGAAGTACAGACACTTAGTCTGAGGAGAAGAGTCTAGATCAGAGTCTAGAACAGAGGGCCAATCCAGGGTCCTGGTGGGCGGAGTGCTAGGGAAGTGTGTAGGAAGTACAGACACTTAGTCTGAGGAGAAGAGTCTAGATCAGAGTCTAGAACAGAGGGCCAATCCAGGGTCCTGGTGGGCGGAGTGCAAGGGTAGTGTGTAGGAAGTACAGACACTTAGTCTGAGGAGAAGAGTCTAGATCAGAGTCTAGAACAGAGGGCCAATCCAGGGTCCTGGTGGGCGGAGTGCTAGGGAAGTGTGTAGGAGAACAGACCCTTAGTCTAGTCAGTAGGAGAAGGGATCTAGAACTTGACCTGAGCAGTCTAGAACTTGGAGAGGAGCGGGGGCTCCGCACCCCGTGCAGCCCCTGGGCCGTCACCGGTCGGGTGTCAGCACCTGAGGCCTTAACAACCGGGATTGGGCATTATTCACACGGGTTCCCAAAAGACTCCCGTGCCCACAACTCACAGCCGGTTCACTGGTACCGAAGCTGGCAGCAGTTCACCTCTGCTACGCGAACCAGAAGAGTGGAGGAGCAGCTTCACAGGAGCACCCCACCACCAGCCAGTTTCCAGTGGTCTAACCAGCGGTGTACCCACTGAGGGATCCAAGGCTCCCCAAAACATCCACAACGTATATCATGGATAGGGCATTGAAGCAGCCTCCCCGTACCCGTCCTGGTATTCCTGGGCGACAATGGCAATCAGGAATGGAGGAACACTACGGATTTCTAAGGGACACCATCACTGCTGAGTCCACCCGGTCCACTACCCTTAACTGTATACCATGTACTGCCTGCTGGTTACAGTAAAGACCCGTTGCAGAGACTTTCTGTGTCCGTGCTTCCTTATGAACTGTCCGTCTGCACTAGAAGGTAACCGCAGCTGCCGCACAACATCTTAAGCAGCTCCAGCCTCCGGGGATCACCGCTTAGCCTGTGGGGAGCGTAACATCTTGCTGCCGTCCATCCCCCGGAGGTTCCGCAGCGTCGGTAACGATTACCGAAACTACTCATAGGTGGCGTCACGAATAAATTAAACCCCTTTAATCTGTTCCTACAAGACATCTTCAACTGTTGATCTGCACTCAACCGGGCCCCACTACCGGCAGGCGCGGCCCACCCGTGACAAGGAGGAAGGAGCTACAGCCTGTCTAAACCGGAGTCCCGGCCACGGTGAGTCAGCTGCTCCTGTGGAGGCTCCTGCTGCTCCCGGGGATTTTCCTCCTGATCCTCAGTCCCCGCTGGCGGTGCAGTTACCACGGTGACCGACCTCCGCCGACGAAGCTGATAATGAGAGGAGGCCGAGGACACACAATGGATTATGGACATGTTACAGGATCCATCGCTCGTGGTCGGTGATCTCTTGTAGATGTGATCCCTTAGTTACAGGATCCATCGCTCGTGCTCGGTGATCTCTTGTAGATGTGATCGCTCCTTAGTTACAGGATCCATCGCTCGTGGTCGGTGATCTCTTGTAGATGTGATCGCTCCTTAGTTACAGGATCCATCGCTCGTGGTTGGTGATCTCTTGTAGATGTGATCCCTTAGTTACAGGATCCATCGCTCGTGGTCGGTGATCTCTTGTAGATGTGATCCCTTAGTTACAGGATCCATCGCTCGTGGTCGGTGATCTCTTGTAGATGTGATCCCTTAGTTACAGGATCCATCGCTCGTGGTCGGTGATCTCTTGTAGATGTGATCGCTCCTTAGTTACAGGATCCATCGCTCGTGGTCGGTGATCTCTTGTAGATGTGATCGCTCCTTAGTTACAGGATCCATCGCTCGTGGTCGGTGATCTCTTGTAGATGTGATCGCTCCTTAGTTACAGGATCCATCGCTCGTGGTCAGTGATCTCTTGTAGATGTGATCGGTCCTTAGTTACAGGTTCCATCGCTCGTGGTCAGTGATCTCTTGTAGATGTGATCGGTCCTTAGTTACAGGTTCCATCGCTCGTGGTCGGTCACGTCTTGTAGATGTGATCGGTCCTTAGTTACAGGATCCATCGCTCGTGGTCGGTGATCTCTTGTAGATGTGATCGCTCCTTAGTTACAGGATCCATCGCTCGTGGTCGGTGATCTCTTGTAGATGTGATCAGTCCGTAGTTACAGGATCCATCGCTCGTGGTCGGTGATCTCTTGTAGATGTGATCGGTCCTTAGTTACTGGATCCATCGCTCGTGGTCGGTGATCTCTTGTAGATGTGATCGGTCCTTAGTTACTGGATCCATCGCTCGTGGTCGGTGATCTCTTGTAGATGTGATCGGTCCTTAGTTACAGGATCCATCGCTCGTGGTCGGTGATCTCTTGTAGATGTGATCGGTCCTTAGTTACAGGATCCATCGCTCGTGTGAGGTGATCTCTTGTAGATGTGATCGGTCCTTAGTTACAGGATCCATCGCTCGTGGTCAGTGACATCTTGTAGATGTGATCCCTTAGTTACAAGATCCATCGCTCGTTGTCAGTGATCTCTTGTAGATGTGATTGGTCCTTAGTTACAGGTTCCATCGCTCGTTGTCAGTGATCTCTTGTAGATGTGATCGGTCCTTAGTTACTGGATCCATCGCTCGTGGTCGGTGATCTCTTGTAGATGTGATCGGTCCTTAGTTACAGGATCCATCGCTCGTGGTCGGTGATCTCTTGTAGATGTGATCGGTCCTTAGTTACAGGATCCATCGCTCGTGGTCGGTGATCTCTTGTAGATGTGATCAGTCCTTAGTTACAGGATCCATCGCTCGTGCTCGGTGATCTCTTGTAGATGTGATCGCTCCTTAGTTACAGGATCCATCGCTCGTGGTCGGTGATCTCTTGTACATGTGATCCCTTAGTTACAGGATCCATCGCTCGTGGTCGGTGACGTCTTGTAGATGTGATCGGTCCTTAGTTACAGGATCCATCGCTCGTGGTCGGTGATCTCTTGTAGATGTGATCCCTTAGTTACAGGATCCATCGCTCGTGGTCGGTGATCTCTTGTAGATGTGATCCCTTAGTTACAGGATCCATCACTCGTGGTCGGTGATCTCTTGTAGATGTGATCCCTTAGTTACAGGATCCATCACTCGTGGTCGGTGATCTCTTGTAGATGTGATCCCTTAGTTACAGGATCCATCGCTCGTGGTCGGTGATCTCTTGTAGATGTGATCCCTTAGTTACAGGATCCATCGCTCGTGGTCGGTGATCTCTTGTAGATGTGATCCCTTAGTTACAGGATCCATCGCTCGTGGTCGGTGATCTCTTGTAGATGTGATCCCTTAGTTACAGGATCCATCGCTCGTGGTCGGTGATCTGTTCCTCAGTATTTGTGGTTCGGGATCTCTCATTATTTTCTCCTCTATGATTTCCATCTTCTCTTTATCATACAGACGCTGCAGGACGAGATCCCTCCGGCTGATCCAGTTTTCCTTCTCCTGAATGATCCCGAGGATGGACGAGGACGGGAATGAGATCAGCAGTAGATTACTCCACCTCACCCTGGAGATCATCTCCCTGCTGAGCGGAGAGGTGACTCCTCCACATTTCTATCAGCTTTATTGTATCATTGTAGTTACTGGGACCTGTCATCAGGGGCGACAAGACTCCAGGATCTCATGATGCCGCATCTCCCTAAGTGTCTCTCTCCATACACAGGATTACACCATAGTGAGGAAGACACCGGGGGACTGTGTGACTCCCATCATCCATCTCCAGGAGTCAGGAGGGCGGAGCCTCATCACAGCCCCTCCCCCACACTCCTCGATACATGAGAGGAACAAGAAGAAGATCCTAGAGCTCAGCAAGAAGATGATTGAGCTGCTGAGCGGAGAGGTGACTGCTGGGACATTATACAGGACAGCACTGGAGGATTCTGGGTGATGAGCGGAGAGGTGACTGCTGGGACATTATACAGGACAGCACTGGAGGATTCTGGGTGATGAGCGGAGAGGTGACTGCTGGGACATTATACAGGACAGCACTGGAGGATTCTGGGTGATGAGTGGAGAGGTGACTGCTGGGACATTATACAGGACAGCACTGGAGGATTCTGGGTGATGAGCGGAGAGGTGACTGATGGACATTATACAGGACAGCACTGGAGGATTCTGGGTGATGAGGGGAGAGGTGACTGCTGGGACATTATACAGGACAGCACTGGAGGATTCTGGGTGATGAGCAGAGAGGTGACTGCTGGGACATTATACAGGACAGCACTGGAGGATTCTGGGTGATGAGCGGAGAGGTGACTGCTGGGACATTATACAGGACAGCACTGGAGGATTCTGGGTGATGAGCGGAGAGGTGACTGCTGGGACATTATACAGGACAGCACTGGAGGATTCTGGGTGATGAGCGGAGAGGTGACTGCTGGGACATTATACGGGACAGCACTGGAGAATTCTGGGTGATGAGTGGAGAGGTGACTGCTGGGACATTATACAGGACAGCACTGGAGGATTCTGGGTGATGAGCGGAGAGGTGACTGCTGGGACATTATACAGGACAGCACTGGAGGATTCTGGGTGATGAGCGGAGAGGTGACTGCTGGGACATTATACAGGACAGCACTGGAGGATTCTGGGTGATGAGCGGAGAGGTGACTGCTGGGACATTATACAGGACAGCACTGGAGGATTCTGGGTGATGAGCGGAGAGGTGACTGCTGGGACATTATACAGGACAGCACTGGAGGATTCTGGGTGATGACTGTATCATTGTGTTGTCAGGTTCCTATAAGGTGTCAGGACGTCGCTGTCTATCTCTCCATGGAGGAGTGGGAGTATCTAGAAGGACACAAGGACCGGTACGAGGAGGTGATGATGGAGGAGCACCGGCCTTTGACATCACAAGGTGAGACGCGATGTTCTTTGTTGGCTCCGGTGGGTGTGATGAAGTCTCTTATGCTTAAAAAGACTGTAAGCGGCTTTCTACAGTGACTTGTATAGATATTGGAATTTACATTATAGAAAAGAAAATGAGATACTTAGCATTATGGAAATGGCCAAATCAATAATCCACCCAGTTGCCACGTTGAGGCTTATATAAGTCACTGGTATCAGTTGCCTACAGAGGTAAATCCCAGCAAGATATAGGCAGATAACAACCGTTAGGATCCAGTTGCGAGATACACCTCAACGTGGCAACTGGGTGGATTATTGATCTGGCCATTTCCGTAATGCTAAGTATCTCCTTTTCTTTTCTATAATGTAAATTCCAACATCTATATAGGTCACTGTAGAAAGCCGCTTACAGTCTTTTAAATGTAATTTGTGTTTAAGACGGCATCTACACTGACAGGAGGAGTGCCGCAGAAGTCTCTTCTGTGTTGTCCTATAATACAATCATCGGATACAAGAATTTTCCGCTTTCTGTTTGTGTTTGTAGAATTTATTTTATCACCTTTCAGTATAGAGAAATACATACTTTCCTCCCTCCATCGCTGGTTTTCACTTTCTCCATCATTTTCCCTTATTCTTCTCTTCTGATCTCAGTCATGATTTCTCCGCTGTCGTCTCGTCTTCATCAGTCTTGAATTTTCGTCTTCGTTTTGCTTCTTTCAGACTCTTTCTCCTTCCTTAGAGCTTCGGTCCACATTTCATGTCGCTGAACCTCTGTCCGTCCTCTTGTGTCTGTCCTCTTGTGTCTGTCCTCTTGTGTCTGTCCTCTTGTGTCTGTCCTCTTGTGTCTGTCCTCTTGTGTCTGTCCTCTTGTGTCTGTCCTCTTGTGTCTGTCCTCTTGTGTCTGTCCTCTTGTGTCTGTCCTCTTGTGTCTGTCCTCTTGTGTCTGTCCTCTTGTGTCTGTCCTCTTGTGTCTGTCCTCTTGTGTCTGTCCTCTTGTGTCTGTCCTCTTGTGTCTGTCCTCTTGTGTCTGTCCTCTTGTGTCTGTCCTCTTGTGTCTGTCCTCTTGTGTCTGTCCTCTTGTGTCTGTCCTCTTGTGTCCGTCCTCTTGTGTCCGTCCTCTTGTGTCCGTCCTCTTGTGTCCGTCCTCTTGTGTCCGTCCTCTTGTGTCCGTCCTCTTGTGTCCGTCCTCTTGTGTCCGTCCTCTTGTGTCCGTCCTCTTGTGTCCGTCCTCTTGTGTCCGTCCTCTTGTGTCCGTCCTCTTGTGTCCGTCCTCTTGTGTCCGTCCTCTTGTGTCCGCCCTCTTGTGTCCGCCCTCTTGTGTCCGCCCTCTTGTGTCCGCCCTCTTGTGTCCGCCCTCTTGTGTCCGCCCTCTTGTGTCCGCCCTCTTGTGTCCGCTCTTTCGATCTTTTATTCCTTATTGTGGATTATTACACAGGGAGAGCTGGGGTGGATTTACAGGTGATTTTCCACCTGATCCGCTGTCATTCGTCCGTAACTCAGAATCAGTTGAGGCTCTGTGTCATCAGTTGTGGTCGCACCTTCGGCTCCTTTTTGGTTGGCACGTGTGTGACCTTTCTTGGATTTCTCCATCCATTGATTCTTCTTTTTCCCTCAATAAATATCTGCAGCGGTCGTCCCCCCTCAGAGCATGTAACACAAACTGCTTTCCTGACAGAGATGGAGCAGGGTAGAGCAGATCGGCCATTATTCTGACATGGAGGTTTCCAGCAGTTCCCTCAGGTCTGTTCATCACTCGCTCTGCAGGAGGAGAAGCCCAGAACATTCCGTACTGGAGGAGAAGGTCCGGTCACCGCGCCTCCTCTCTAGAGGGGATAATGTTTCTCTTCGAGGAGAGCGTCACTTCTGAGTATGGAGAGTTATAAGTCGTGCAATGCTCCCTGGGAAATAAGATATGGAAATGTCCTCTTATCAGATGGAGAAGATGCATCTCGAGCGCCATCTATAGGACGCAGCAATCCTAGGAGTCAATCACATCCAGGTGAAACAGTTAAGAAAAACATAATATCACTTTGTGGGATAATTCGTGATGTGACAATGAATTTTGTTAAGTTTATTACATTTCTTTACTCTTTATTTTTGAGGATAAACCAATAATAATCGGCTCTTGAACCTACCTGTCCATCCTTGTTCCTCTTTGATAGTCACTCACTGCTGTGTACCGGGTGACCCCACAACTCCGCCCTTCCGGCCGCTGTCTCTCCATCCTTCCGGCCGCTGTCTCTCCATCCTTCCGGCCGCTGTCTCTCCATCCTTCCGGCCGCTGTCTCTCCATCCGGTAGCCATACATCTGACCTCTTTTCCTCCTTCATAGATAAACTCAGAACTTTCCGGGCACTTATCACCTATTTTAGTATTTTTATATTGAGGCAGAAGTTGAGATTTATTTCTATGTATAGAGTAAAAACGCAATAACCCAGCTTTTAATAGGAGAACGGCAGGTTCAGAGGATCCTGTCCTGGAGGGAGGCCGTGTCCTCATGGTGACATCGTCAGCTCCTAAAATACAATTACTGGTGAATAGTGATCGTCCTTCCCCCAATCTCCATAAGAAACCGATGGATAGAAACGTGCAGCTTTCTCCAGCTCCTCGGTGATCCCATCCCTGGTGCAGACGATACTTGGAGAAGTTGTTTCTTTCTATGGCTCCTTCATCTGATGGACGAGGTCTTCTCTCTCCTCTCCTCAGGGTCCTCATCCTCCGAGTGCAGAGCAGAGAGCGTTAGGCTTTGGCCTCAATTATTATCATTTCATACATGAGGCCCACAATGTGCTGGGACCTCGGTACCGGTGCTGAGGAGCACAACAATGGACTTTAGTTCCTGATACATAAACATAACTGGTTTTCATAGAAGTATCTCATATATAGACAGATCCACGGCCGGTCATGTATTCAGTCTCTGTGTCTCCACAGATGGATCCAGGAGGAGAAATCCCCCAGAGAGATGTCCCCGTCCTCTGTATCCCCAGGACTGTCCAGAGGAGAATCACAATGTCCCGGAGAGTCATCAGGTAGATGGCGATGAGCCCTGGATCTATATGGAGGGTTGGGGGCTTTCCTGCCGTCATAGAGGTGATAGATTTTGGGGGTCTCTTATATTGCACTGATTGTTACATCTGATCTATCAGGGGAAGATCCGACTGATATTAAAGTGGAGGATGAGACAGAAGAAGCGATGAGGAGGGGGGATCAGCCGTGTGTGAGTGACGTGAAGGAGGAGAATCCAGGAGATGTCACCACAGGTGTGTGATAATGGCGGGCATTGGATGATGGCGGCGGGCGGCTGACAGTGACGTGTGTGTGTGTGTGTGTGTGTGTGAGTCTCCGATGTTCTCAGTAAAGCTTTATCCGCCGTTCTCCCAGTAGAAGCGTCCAGTGATGGTGCAGCTGCTCCTGTACAGAGTTTGGCTGTGCACTGATGAATATATTGGCCGCCTTCACACCTCTTCTTGATGATTTAGGAAGCACAACTTTAATTTTCCTAATTATATATTTTTTAATATCACTTCCATCCTTCCATCTTTTTCTTACACAAGTCCCGCACTGCCATATAAATGTCTACGCCCGTGATGCATGTTATGACCTCCCCGTCCTATGGACCTCAGTGATGGAGCCGCTCCCTGTCCTGGCATTGACAAGTGATGACCCATCTCTCATGTAGAGTCGTCCTACCTGTCACCCTCTGTTTCCCTCCATGCTCAGGCTGCGTACTGGTCCCTCTGCATCCAGGCAGCCGGCGACTGGGCATGAATAGCGCTATGGTAAGTCAGTAAGTGCCGACCTATGGAGGTCTAGACAGACACACAGCTGCCATCCCTGTGCCATTATGGAGGCCAAGTAGAATGTAGCAGGACCAGAGCTCAGGTGTCAGGGAGGCAGCGGAGGGCACCAGGTACATGATAGTACATGACAAATATGTAGTCACTTTTCTGTGCTAGGAGGGAGGGTTACTTTAACAATAAAGGGATTATGAGCTTGTATGTACAAACAGGTGCGATGCCCACATTTAGCTTTGCCCTTTATATGACGTTGTTGTAGTTTTTTCAGACCTAGTTGAATCACTGTATAAATGTGGAGGCAAAATAAAGGCATGAAGGGAAGCTTGCTGTGAAAGTGAGATGGCTTTGGTTATACATTAAAGGGGTAAATCCTGATGACAGGTTCCCTTTAAGAACTGTTCATTTGCGGTCTAATCTCTGCCACCCCTGACTTGTGCCCTTGTCGCCAGTGTATAAGTGTTATTCACTTTACCCATCCTTGTGTTAATGTTAAGACATGTCGTTGTCTTCCTTATTACAGACTTTCACTGACTAGGGTCTTCATTGTGAGCTCCATAAAATAAATGTGTTGTAGAAAAAAAAATCACCTCCAATCTATCTTTCCTCCTTATAGGAAATCCTTATGAGTATAACGGTTTATTGCTAAATTGTAAGAAAGAAGATCTCGGGAAGCCGTCTACTGAAGAAAACCTCATTACCCTTCAGTTACATCCTGGACTTAATAGTACTTCACTATCACATAACCCCCCTAATAATGAGGAGCCCTCTCCTGAGCAATCTCAGATCATTACCACAAGTCCAGGCGACCGAGTGGAGACAAGATTTCAGTGTGACGAGCAACTTACTGAAAGCTCGGATTTGAAGCCCGAAGGAGAAAAGCCGTATTCATGTTCAGAATGTGGGAAATGTTTTCCAAAGAAATCAAAATTTATTATACATAAGAGAATTCACACCGGAGAAAAGCCATTTTCATGTTCAGAATGTGGTAAGTCCTTCACAGAAAAAGGGGGACTCATTAGACATCAGAGAGTTCACACAGGAGAGAAGCCGTATACATGTTCAGAATGTGGGAAATGCTTTGCAGAAAGATTCACATTGATAAAACACGAGCGATGTCACACAGGGGAGAAGCCGTATTCATGTTCAGTATGTGGGAAATGCTTTGCACATAAATTCACATTAACGAAACATGAGAAAAGTCACAATGGAAAGAAGTCGTACTCATGTATAGAATGTGGGAAATGTTTCAGATCTAAATTACCTTTCGATACTCATAAGAGAACTCACACAGGAGAGAGGCCGTATTCATGTTCACTGTGCGGGAAATGTTTTATACAGAAATCAAGTCTCGTTATACATGAGAGATGTCACGCAGGAAAGAAAGTGAATTAAACTTAACTGTGTTTTGTAAATTTTAATAAACAATGCTCGGTGTAAATGAGTACACCCTCTTTGAAAAGTAAGTCAAATGGCGCTTCTTCTCTTCTGAGCCCTGCCTTGTGGCCAAACAGTAGTAGGACACCCCTATGATGATAATTAAACTAATTAGCATGCATGTTTTAATTAGTTTCACAAGAAATATAAATATAAAGAGTAAAAATATTTTATAATATTATAATTAGGAGACATTTTCCTCTTCGCTTTCAAAGTAGTAATTTATATGTATACCATATTTTTCAGATTTTAAGACGCACTTTTGTTTCCCCAAATTAGGGGGAAAACAGGAAGGGGGGGGGGGGGGGGTCTTAAAATCCAAATCTAACAAAAAAAAAATCTTACCTAGGGGTGGGGGTGGCTGTGATTGTGGAGCTGGGGTGCCGGGGACATGTTTTGGAGGGTGGGGGCACAGCTGCGAGACCAGAGTTGCAGGGGGAAGGTAGCGACGGCGCTGTGCGCCGCCATGTTCTATGTGCCTGGCTGCATTCATTGACGAGGTGCAGCGGAGATCTCAACCTCCAGCAACCAGGCCGTCAATGAAGACTTCTGAGCAGGCGCACTGAGCATTCTGAAGCTGCTCATGGCACCTCGGATGTTTGCGCAATGCACAGGCAGGGGTGCATCAAGCCCCTCTGCCGCCTGAGCCACAAGGTGAGAAGCTGGGGGGAGGTGGGGTTTGGTGCTGTCAGAGTTTATACCGCGCCACCCCTGCAGCTGCTGGGGGAGGTGCTGTCAGAGTTTCACCGCGGCTCCCCTGCAGCCGCTGGTGAGAAGCGGGGGGGGGGGGGGGTTGCTGTCACAGTATAGCACCGCTGGCCCTGCAGCCGCGGGAGGGCCGCCGTTCCTGCCTCTTGCCGCCGGCGCCATGGCAGGGAGACGCTGTGTGGATATGGCGCCGCCCCCTTCTGCACAGCCGCTCCCCCTGCCAGCTTGCTGCCTGAGTGAAAGGGCTCACACTGTCCAATGGATGGTGCGGCCCTGTGCACAGGCCAGCGCTACATCATACACAGAGGCCGGACATTTGAATAGGATGCCTGCGCAATCCACAGCTGCGGAATTTACGCCGCCGCGTCATACACAGAGGCCGGACATTTGAATAGAGCCGGGAGCGCGCCAGGGGATTCTACTCTCATACCCAGCGGGGCGTGCTAACAGCAGCGAGGAGTGGAGATGGAGCCCTGGAGACCGCCCAGTCAGTCTACTATTTAGCAAAATTGGCCATCTGCATATTTGCCCCCCTATTCAAATTCCGTAAAAGTCATAAGTGCAGTACAGTCTGCAGCCACTGCAGTAGACAGAGCAACTGGATAACAGAGGAGCTCCAGCTTCTGTCAGCAATGAGAACTGCTGATAGGTAAGGTACCAGGTGTCCCACTCTCACCAATCAAGAGGAGCGAGGACCCTGTCCAGAAGAGCTGACAATCTGAGGAAACTATAATGCTAAAAACAGTCATTACTGCTTCACTAGATACATACAAAGGTGTATTTGTTCTCTACTGTAATTACTTACTGTATATTTTCTGTACTCTAACTCTACATTGTAAAGCGCTGCAGAATATGTTGGCGCTATATAAATAAAGCTTTAGTATTATTATTATTATGAGTTTCTCACTTTACAGGGGAGGTTCTGTATTCATCACAGGGTGGAGCAGAGGATTCTTGTAAAAAAGCCATTTTTTGAGCCGGCTCTCTTTGGTGAGCTGAGCCGAATGAGCCGGCACATCAAAAAGAGCCAGACTGGCCGTCACTAGTGGCTACTGCTGCTGCACCTACCTGCGGAGCCCTTCTACTCCAACCTCCCCTGCTCCTCCCCGCTGAGTACTGGGTGCTGCCCCTCTCCTCGTCACTCTGCAGGTCCACCCTAGGGCTTTATAGGCTTTGCCCCGAGCCCATCCTCTTCCTCTTTACCATACTGCTCACAGGGTGAGCATTGCTGCACCGACCATGGACCCCCTAATAGCAGAGGTGAGAGAGAGGATCGGCCGGGAGGGAGCTAAATGGCTCTCCTCCCTTGTGGGCACCAGCTCCCTCTCGGTCGGCCCGCAGAGCACAGGCGAGCGGAGGTATAACAGGCCATCACGTTCGGCCGGTCACACAGCTTGGCAGCGTCGGCGTTGCCGTGCCGCAATGATCACTGGATGGAGCTAGATGTGGGCACACATGCACAGGGTGAATTCAGTAATTAACTCCTGCACCCCCAGCTATAACGCTAAATAGCCAAATCCCATCCCATCACTGCCTCAAACCCCCCAATACCCATCACCTGCTTCCCAGGTACTTCAGATAGAAATTCAGCTATATCCACTGCTTTAGCTATTCAACACATGTGCAGGGAACACATCGCAATGGCAGGTATGGGTATGGCAATGTGGTGCAATGGCAATGGATGAACATGAATTTACATTGTGTCCATTGCATGTGGATTTCATTCTCACCATCATTATAATTGTCATGTGTTCTTTATTCATGGGACAGGTCAACACAGGAGCGAGTCCACAGCCGACCAAGTGGACGAGGGCGAGTCCCGTCTTGTCCTGGTATGTAAAATGGGTATTCAGGTCCGCTATCTGCAATTAACATCAAGGGACAGCACACAGGCGTCCTCCAAGCGATTCTCACTCCTCACAGTTCTCCATGCCTTTCATTGTGCGTTTATTATAGATAAACATTCTTAGGCGCCATTACAATGGATGGGATCACGTTGGTCATTGATCGGTGCAGTTGATCTCTCGCTCAGGCCTTACGCCTGCATGTAGTAGTTGCACAATCCCTTCTAGCTCACTCTACACCGCCTCCTGTATGAGGTCGATTTCTCATCTTGTGCAGCCCTCTATTGCACTGATTGCCTGGTCAGCTACACTTGAGTCTATTAATCTACTATTTGGCACTCAGATGTTTTCCCCATGGGTCATTTATTTAAAAAGAAGAAATAAATAAAAATAATAAAATAAATGAACACAATACTATAAGACATAGATTAATTATTGATGTAAATTGTATTAGTATAATGGTAAGGAGGCACATAACACGTCTCCAAATGTGGGGTAAGTGTAATGGCGGGTTTACACGTTGCGATATCGTAGTCCAATTTCAATGAAAAGTCACGTGGTTCGATCGTTGGACCCTATATCGTTCCTGCGTTGTATGGTGTGAACGTCCAATACGATGCAGGAACGATGTCAATGCGATATCGGGTATTGAATGAGCGTGCTATTCAATGCTCCGATATTGAAGGGAGATTGGAGCCGGATCATGATGTGTAAACGCTCAACTATGATGCGATTTGAAACGTCACCCATTCACTCCCATGTTAAGTGTGCGATCCTGGGTTGGGGGGCGTAGACATCGCACGGACGTTGTATTCTGATATCGCAGCGTGTAAACATCCAATGCGATGCGGGAGAAACGTGCACTAAATGCGCGCTCCCGCGCCATTGAGTTGCGATATCGCAACGATATTGAAACGTGTAAACCCACCATAAGAGACTGGTCATACAGGATCTGCTCTAAGCAGCCATGTTGTATCTAACTTGAGCAAATGAACTTTCCAGCTAATGAGATTCAGTGTCTGAAAGTTCTACAAGAATAACGTAAGTGTTCTCTACAAGTGTAAGGTAAGGTATAGAAAGGTTACATGAAATAGGAAAGCTGGATTGCATCATTTGATAGGTGGGATACATAGTCATGAATAATAGGTTTATTGAATTGATAAACTAAGTTTCCAATAGAGTTGTCAGTGTTTGAGGAGTTATGCGAGTACAGATCACGGATGTCAACTATGACAACATCCCTGAATCGATTAGAAGCAACATAGAGGCATATAAGACTATAATGAGTTTTACTGCAATGCTTGTAAGCAATGTCATGATGTAATCATTATATTCTCTGTTCCTGCAATGAAAACGCCTTTTCTTCTCTTTTTCTAATCATGTATAAAAAGGACCCCAGTAAATGGCAACGGGGCCAGACCACACCATCATCTGGACCCGTGCGTGTGTCTGATTGCTTTGCGCCTGCCTCCTAACTCTGTTCTATTGCGTTCTCTAATAAACTTCATTCTCTACTTCAAGAAGAGTTGTCTACGGTGTCTCCTAAGCTCTCAAGGACTTTGAGTGAGAGACAGAATGTCCAACAGTAAGTATACTCGTTATTACAACCAACAATGCTTTGGCAATATATCTGTTAGTACAATCAAAGGTGTGCAGCTCCCCCTCGGCGGGCCCTTGGGTGCACTGGCCATCGAACTAGTCTCACGGACACACAGGACTAAGTTTTAAAAGGCATCTCTAAATCTAATCGTTACTCGATTATACTTTGCAGTGACGTATACAACAAATGGGTTTGGGGTGTATATATGCAGGTTCACAGGTAAGGGCTCGGACACAGAGGCGTGAAACTCGGACGACTGCAATGTGAGTCAAAATCGCATTGCAGTCTGACCAATGTCTAAGAACACATTTCAGAGTGTCGGCCTTTTATTTACTCATGGGACACTCAGATGAGGAGTCAGCCGCAACATGCTGCGATTTAATGCGAGTGTCAGACGAGACTCGCCAATGCAAGTCTATGGGTCCGACAAAAAGCATGGACCGCACACACAGACGGCACAGGGAAAGCCTAGGGAGAGCGATTTTAACATAGAGATAAGAATAGACAGGATACATAAGATAGAATAGCTAGATTGGGTTCAACTGTCTGCCGCTGCTACTTCCGGGGCCGCCCATTAAGCTAATTACATATTCACTGCACTGTCAGACAAACAACCAATCAATCAGAGAAGCTCACACTGTTTGAGAGCTTCTGTGATTGGCTGTTGTAGTCAGAGTGCTTTTCCTCAGTCTGGACAGTGATTCTGTTGGTTGCCATACACATTAGTGTAGGGCCGCAAACCTGGCGTTATAGGGTGTGAAATTAATAAATATTAAAAAAAAATTGTGTGGGGCTTTGCAGCAATTTTAAGTCTAGCCCAATGAAAGCAGACAGCTGTGAGCTGCCACCCTCCGCTGCCTAATTTTCCTTTGGCTGGCAAAAAAAATGTGTGGGCTCTGCCCTATTTTTCAATGCCAGCCAAGGTAAAACTAGGCAGCTGAGGGCTGGTATTCCCTGCGGGGAGAGGGCCCACTGTTATAGGGCTCCCCCACGCTAAAGAACAACAGCCCACAGCCGCCCCTGAAAATGACACATTAATAAGCGCCATTTCCAGGCACCTTACCAGGCTCTTCCAGCGGCCCTGGTGGCGGTGGCACACTGGATAATAAAGGGGTTAATACCAGCTTTGTTATAACAAGCTGGTATTAAGCCCGAGATTCTTAATGTCAGGCCAAGTTTGACCCGGACATTAAGAATCTCCAATAAAGGGTTAAAAAAAAACACCACACAGAGAAAAAAAGTGTTTATTAGAAATAAAGATGACTAGCCCAGGGTATGGGGACTCGGGTATCTGGGTCCTCTGCTGCGATAATGATGTCACTGGTGGCCTGATCAGACCCGTGGCCCTGGTGGTCAACTAAAAAGGGGTAATTAGATTAGGAATAAAAGTTGATACAGATTATTGTGACGCCACATGTGGTATCTGGTGACTGCACCAGCGCTGCTTAGGGCCTCCCTCTATGGACTACCGCTATTCTCTCCGTGGTGCCTGGCTTCCTGGTGAGAGACTGCGCAGGTGCCTGGGAGAACTGACGTCTCCACGGTATACCGGTGTTCTCTACTGGGCCGGGTGCTTTCCAGTAGACTCGGACTTCAGTGTCAGGTGTGCTGTTTGGGTGAACCTAACACTGGCTCCTCTATTCCCACTCTTTTCTTTTCTTTCTCCTCACCTTCCGACCCCACGCTTGGGCCTTGCAGGACTACTTGGAGGCTGTTCAGGGTCACTGGCTCGGGCCTAACGCAGCACTGACCACCAGTACATCTCAACAGCTCTTGTAGCGTCTGCACACTCCAACTAACTCCGCCCCCAGCACCAGTATTTATAGGGGATCTTGCCTAAGAGCAGCAAGTTGAGCTCCCCCTACTATGCTGGGGTGGAAGGTGTTGTTTGTATCTGTGTACCCACTGTGGAAACCCATACGTGCTGTAGGTGAGTCTGTGGTTACCTGTGTGAGCAGGGCACCACAAAGACACAGACACGCTTAGGGACTCCATCTTTGTTCCTCCCCTTTACAACCCTCCAGGTCTTTGTTCTTTCTTCTGTCTTCTCCAAATGTTTCTTCTCCAAGAGCGCTGGCAAGCAGGGAGTTAACTCTGCTCTCACCGCTGCTCCAGTATGATCGACACATAGAGGAGCAGCGGTGAGAGCAGAGTTAACTCCCTGCTTGCTGGTGCTGCTGTTATCGGTAAGCTGTACTAATTTTTTAAAAAGAGATCCCGTCACCTCTAAAACGCCTCCTAAGCTAGCAAAACATGTCCCGGCACCATCCTATCACTAATCTCACACTCCTTTTGTCTCCTAAAAGCATGCTGTGAAAGTGCATAAAAACGTTTTAATACTCACTCATTAGGGATTATAATTAGCAGGGGCTATATTCTTTAGTCACCAAGGCGGGCTATTTTGCAGCTCCAGGATCCACCCTGTCTCTGTGTGTTTGCTGTGCTTGTGCAGGCATTGCCCTCCCCCCTCTCTATCACTCACAGAATGCAAATCATTAGTCCTGCCTTCAGTTTCAGTTTCACAGCAGCACAGACAGAGAGAGAGCTGGATCCTGGAGCTGCAAAATAACACCCCCTGGTGACTAAAGAATATAGCCCCTGCTAATTATAATGCCTAATGAGTGAGTATTAAAACATTTTTATGCCCTTTCACAGGATGCTTTTAGGAGACAAAAGGAAGTGTGAGATTAGTGATAGGATGCTGCAAGGAGGCGTTTTGGAGGTGACAGGATCCCTTTAATGTTTATTAATTTCATACCTTAAAGCACCAGGTTGGTTGCCCTACAATAGTGTTTGTGGCAACCAAGCAGAATCACTGTCCAGATGGAGGAAAAGCACTCTGACTACAACAGCCAATCACAGAGGCTCTCAAACAGTGTGAGCTTCCCTGATTGGCTGATTGACAGTGCAGTGAATATGTAATTAGCCTAATAGGCGGCCCCGGAAGTATCAGCGGGAGACAGGTGAACCCTATCTAGCTATTCTAGCATCTATCTGTCTATTGAATTCAGTGTCTCCATTCTGTCAACTCTTTTCTCACTTTATACAGCATGAGAAATGCCATGTTAAAATCGCATAACACACGTATGGCACTCGGATGTGATCCAAGAAGGACAGACCGCATAGCAGATGGATGCAAAACGGACCAAAAGCCGGATGACACTCGTCCAACTCTCGGATACGTGAATCGGACCGTTTTTTCACTCGTTTGTGTGTCCGAACCCTAATGCTTGTATACGGCGTAGGTGATATTCTGTTCTTGGGGTATACACCTTCTAGTTTCCTGGTTTAGTCAACACTATCACCATAGCAGCAGATTTTTCCAGTCGTGGTTTATCACCAGGGTAATGCGCGTTATGAACGCGGTTATGTATGCAGGGTACGTGGTCGGAGTACATACAGGTAACGACACGTACATGGAGTACACGTGTAATGATGCGTGCGTGGGCCATGATCCGGCGCATGCGCATATATGGACAGTTGCGTGCATTCGCTTGGCTAAGGGTATACGCAGTTACATAAGTTTATGCATAACGGGCGCACATTTGGGTTGTGTGTTTTGATAGATATGTTGATATATCATAATTATTAAAAAAAAAACACGATGTATGAATAGTAGATGAGGTATATTGAAGAAATGGGGAATAGAGGATTTCTGTCCTGCCATTTTGGGCGTCGTATATGGAATATCGAGGAGATGCTAATTGTTGTTTGTTTCCAGATGGTATCAGTCCTAGTTGAAGGATTCTGGGCCGTCGTTTGCTGCCCAGGGCTGCCCAGCGGGCATATGTATCAGCTGGATTTGGTCAATGGTCGTTTTGACGTAGAGGATGTGTACACATGAACAAGTTCGGTTTGGTTGATTTCTCTTTCAGGCTCCAAGATGGCGCAGTCCAGGCTTTGAGGTTGTTCGGTGGAGGTCGCAGCACCGGCTTATGCCCTCACTACTCCTTGGCTGGTGGATGAGGGCTCTGGTGAAGGCCAACATGTCGTGGGCGGACGAGGGCATCGGGCCTCTTCACCTCTGGTTTATAAGGTGGATTTGTGCCTATGTTTGAGCTGTGGCCAAAACAATGCAACCCCTTGTTTTCAAGCACATGAGTGGTGTTACGTTTATACCCTCAATAAAGTTGGAAAAAAGAGATACCATGTGACTTTATTGCTCATTGCGCGGCGGAGAGAACTAGTGGGTGGGTGTCGGCAGTCAGAGCACGGGCCTGCATTCACCCACTGAGATAGTCTGAGGGTATCTTTACACGCGGCAATATGAGCCGATCTAACGTGCGGTTGCACGTTTTTCATGGTCGCCTCAGATCGCCGGTGGCGCTTTCACATGCTGCAATTACGCCCTCAACCTAAGGCGACGTGTCGCCCCGGAAATTGCCTCACCCACAGAGGGGAACATGCAGTCGACTTCCCTCGCCGCTTCACACGCCGCAATCCCCAAAGGAATGTGGGCGTACATGTTCAGCACCGCAAGAACATAGGCGTGACAGACTGGTGTATTCCGCCCAAAACACGCTGATTAGACAAGGCAATAGCGTTATGATTGGGCAGCCTACGCAGGAAGGCTGGCTAATACATGACGCCATTGCAATTGTGTAGTGTGAATGGTCAGCTCTTCAAATGTGGCGGCCTGTGAAGGGACAGCCAATGGTAACACAGTAGCCCCCACCAATCATTGCTGACGGGGTGCGGTGTCCAGTACGATGTGGCACGCCTCTGGGAAATCACTAGGTGACGTAGATTCCATCCCTATCACCTGTTCACACGCCAAAAGCCGGGAATCTCGCCTTCATGATTGCCGCTGATTTTGGAGCAGAGCTGTGAAATCACAACCGGACGCCAAATTCCCAAATCACAAGCCGCAACTCGGAGGTAATATGACGGCGATGGTGACAGGACGACAAGAGTCCTCGCGTATGCGGCGTGTAAAGGTACCCGAAGACTCCGCAGTGCTGAGGTGACGCTGAGGACAAGCAGTGACACAGAAAGACGCCACAGGTCACCGCTGAGGAGAAAATCCTCCCCTGCTTGTACTGTACAACACAGCGATGTGGAGGAGAGATAACACTGTGCTGCTGTATCCAAACCACTGCCAATACTGATTGTGTATCCACCAATAGGAACTAACCCCCTGATCACATGATGAGGTCATCACAGGTCCTTCAGCTCTCACAGTGCAGCAGATCCGTCCTGGTTGTAGGTGGAGGAAGATTCCCTGTCCTCCTCTATACAGGTGATTATACAGAGAACAACTGCATTATGGGAGAATAACATCATCATCATCAGCATCATCATCATCATCAGCAGCAGCAGCATCATCATCATCAGCAGCAGCATCATCATCATCACCATCATCATCATCATCATCATCATCATCATCAGCAGCAGCAGCAGCATCATCGCTCGTGGTCAGTGATCTCTTGTAGATGTGATCGCTCCTTAGTTACAGGATCCATTGCTCGTGGTCGGTGATCTCTTGTAGATGTGATCGGTCCTTAGTTGCAGGATCCTTCGCTCGTGGTCGGTGATCTCTTGTAGATGTGATCCCTTAGTTACAGGATCCATCGCTCGTGGTCGGTGATCTCTTGTAGATGTGATCCCTTAGTTACAGGATCCATCGCTCGTGGTCAGTGATCTCTTGTAGATGTGATCGGTCCTTAGTTACAGGATCCATCGCTCGTGGTCGGTGATCTCTTGTAGATGTGATCCCTTAGTTACATGATCCATCGCTCGTGTGAGGTGATCTGTTCCTCAGTATTTGTGGTTCTGGATCTCGTTATTTCTCCTCTATGATTTCTATCTTCTCTTTATCATACAGACGCTGCAGGACGAGATCCCTCCGGTGATCCAGTTTTCCTGAATGATCCCGAGGATGGACGAGGACGGGAATGAGATCAGCAGTAGATTACTCCACCTCACCCTGGAGATCATCTCCCTGCTGAGTGGAGAGGTGACTCCTCCACATTTCTATCAGCTTTATTGTATCATTGTAGTTACTGGGACCTGTCATCAGGGGGCGACAAGACTCCAGGATCTCATGATGCCGCATCTCCCTAAGTGTCTCTCTCCATACACAGGATTACACCATAGTGAGGAAGACACCGGGGGACTGTGTGACTCCCATCATCCATCTCCAGGAGTCAGGAGGGCGGAGCCTCATCACAGCCCCTCCCCCACACTCCCCGATACATGAGAGGAACAAGAAGAAGATCCTAGAGCTCAGCAACAAGATGATTGAGCTGCTGAGCGGAGAGGTGACTGCTGGGACATTATACAGGACAGCACTGGAGGATTCTGGGTGATGAGTGGAGAGGTGACTGCTGGGACATTATACAGGACAGCACTGGAGAATTCTGGGTGATGACCGGAGAGGTGACTGCTGGGACATTATACAGGAGAGCACTGGAGGATTCTGGGTGATGACCGGAGAGGTGACTGCTGGGACATTATACAGGACAGCACTGGAGGATTCTGGGTGATGAGCGGAGAGGTGACTGCTGGGACATTATACAGGACAGCACTGGAGGATTCTGGGTGATGACTGGAGAGGTGACTGCTGGGACATTATACAAGACAGCACTGGAGGATTCTGGGTGATGAGCGGAGAGGTGACTGCTGGGACATTATACAGGACAGCACTGGAGGATTCTGGGTGATGAGCGGAGAGGTGACTGCTGGGACATTATACAGGACAGCACTGGAGGATTCTGGGTGATGATGGAGAGGTGACTGCTGGGACATTATACAGGACAACACTGGAGGATTCTGGGTGATGAGCGGAGAGGTGACTGCTGGGACATTATACAGGACAGCACTGGAGGATTCTGGGTGATGAGCGGAGAGGTGACTGCTGGGACATTATACAGGACAGCACTGGAGGATTCTGGGTGATGAGCGGAGAGGTGACTGCTGGGACATTATACAGGACAGCACTGGAGGATTCTGGGTGATGAGCGAGAGGTGACTGCTGGGACATTATACAGGACATCACTGGAGGATTCTGGGTGATGAGCGGAGAGGTGACTGCTGGGACATTATACAGGACATCACTGGAGGATTCTGGGTGATGAGCGGAGAGGTGATTGCTGGACATTATACAGGACAGCAATGGAGGATTCTGGGTGATGAGCGGAGAGGTGACTGCTGGGACATTATACAGGACACCACTGGAGGATTCTGGGTGATGAGCGGAGAGGTGACTGCTGGGACATTATACAGGACACCACTGGAGGATTCTGGGTGATGAGCGGAGAGGTGACTGCTGGGACATTATACAGGACACCACTGGAGGATTCTGGGTGATGAGCGGAGAGGTGACTGCTGGGACATTATACAGGACGGCACTGGAGGATTCTGGGTGATGTTGGTATCATTGTGTTGTCAGGTTCCTATAAGGTGTCAGGACGTCGCTGTCTATCTCTCCATGGAGGAGTGGGAGTATCTAGAAGGACACAAGGACCGGTACGAGGAGGTGATGATGGAGGAGCACCGGCCTGTGACATCACAAGGTGAGAGGATTTCTATGTCTGCCCATTACTGTGGGCACAGGCTGGCACTGGCTGATGGAGCGACATCTACACACTGAGGCTATGCTGGTCTTCTTGGAGTTATAAGGGTTAATCACAGCAGAGGAAAACAGAAATAGGGATAATTTATTATTAGTAAATGCAGATATAAGTGAATGTTTCTGATAGATGATCGTTGTTAGGATCCTTTATCCATCAGGACATCTGTAATAATATTATAATGAGGACGTCCTGCCCCTCCCATTTGTCTCATAAGCCATTGGCCACGTCAGGCTGCACCTAGAAGACCCCGGGTCCTTCACTTACACAAAGAGGACGACAACATAGAAATCCTGGTGATGATAGAAGGTTCTGGTATATAGATGTATGAGAGGTCGTGTATTCAGTCTCTGTGTCTCCACAGATGGATCCAGGAGGAGAAATCCCCCAGAGAGATGTCCCCGTCCTCTGTATCCCCAGGACTGTCCAGAGGAGAATCACAATGTCCCGGAGAGTCATCAGGTAGATGGCGCTGAGCCCTGGATCTATATGGAGGGTTGGGGGCTTTCCTGCTGTCATAGAGGTGATAGATTTTGGGGGTCTCTTATATTGCACTGATTGTTACATCTGATCTATCAGGGGGAAGATCCGACTAATATTAAAGTGGAGGATGAGACAGAAGAAGCGATGACGAGGGGGGATCAGCCGTGTGTGAGTGACGGGAAGGAGGAGATTCCAGGAGATGTCACCACAGGTATGGAAGAAACTTCCACAATGAATCCAGATGTTTGTCTCCTCCACACTGTATAAGTGACACATGGGGCAGGAGTCATACACTGAGTTATGTACAGGGAACAGAGGAATCCTCCACAAGGTGTTCTGTGGAGCTGCTCACACACCAGGTACAGCACCTTCCGCTATATGTGTTATTCCTTCACATTTACCACTGGCTGCAGATCTAAACACTATGGAAATTCATTCATTATCTCATATATAATTGCCGAAGGCACGTTTTTGTCGGACCCCGGCACGCCGTGGCTTTGTCACTATGTGACGTCACCACGCCGTGCGAGGCATTGCCCGCGTAGCGGGCATTGCGACCCCTCGCCGCTGTAATCCCGCTCCGGAGCCTGTGCCCCTGTGCTCCTGTGCCCCCGCTCCGGAGCAGCTGCTGTCAGCACATGCTGACACAGTGCTCCGGAGCCTGTGTCCCTGTGCCCCTGTGCCCCGTCATACTAAAGTTAAATCAAGTGTTTAAAAATAAAAAATCTTTATTCTCACCTTCCAGCGCTCCCTCGGCGTCTCCAGCTGCAGCTGCTCGCTCGGTAACAGGACCTGTGATGATGTCAGAACCCGATCAGCTGATCGGGTCACATGACCGGTTACCGCGGTAACCGATGACGCTTTTGACGTCATCACAGGTCCTGCACACCCGATCGGCTGCAGCTGGAGACGCCGAGGGAGCGCTGGAAGGTGAGAATAAACATTTGTTATGTTGGGGGGGACATGAGGGGGGACAGAAGGTGGGGGACAGGAGGTGGGGGACATGAGGGGGCACATGAGAGGGCACATGAGAGGGCACATGAGAGGGCACATGAGGAGCGGACAGGAGGGGGGGGACATGAGAGGGCACAGGAGGGGGGCACATGAGGAGCGGACAGGAGGGGGGGGACATGAGAGGGCACAGGAGGGGGGCACATGAGAGGGCACAGGAGGGGGGCACATGAGAGGGCACAGGAGGGGGGCACAGGAGGGGGGCACATGAGAGGGCACAGGAGGGGGGCACATGAGAGGGCACAGGAGGGGGGCACATGAGAGGGCACAGCAGGGGACAGTAGGGAGAGAGTAGGGGGACAGTAGGGCAAAACAGGGGGGCCGCAGAGAGGCAGCAAGATGACAGGAGGGAGAGAGGAGGAGGAGCTACGTGACAGCCCAAACTGATCCTGCAAAAAGTAGGATTCGGATGCCTATTTGGCATCCGATTGCAGAGATCAGTTTGGATCCGATGCTGTCCGATTTATTTCGGACAGCATCGGATTTAAAGAAATCGTAATGTGAAAGTAGCCTTACCACCAGAACGCACCCGCCTCCGTCTTCCGCCCGCTCTCTTCTATGTCGCCGCCACGTACAGATTGAAACCAAGATGGCGGCCGGGAAGTATCATGAGAGTTCCCGGCCGCCATCTTGGTTTCGCCCTGTTCACAGTGGCGACATGCAAGATGGCGATGGAAGTAAGTATTTCCCCGCCACTCTGCCCCCCCGGCCTCCACTGACCACTCTGCCCCCCGGCCTCTGCTGACCACTCTGTCCCCCTTGATCTCCGCTGACCACTTTGCCCCCCTGGCCGCCGCTGACCAATCTGCCCCCCCTTCCCTCCACTGACCACTCTGCCCCCCCTTCCCTCCACTGACCACTCTGCCCCCCCACCCTCCGCTGATCACCCTGCCCCCCGACCTTCGCTGACCACTCTGCCCTCTCCCTTGGGCCTACGCTGACCACTCTGCCCCCCCCCGTTCTCTGCTGACCACTCTGCCTTCCGTCCTCCGCTGATAAACTCTGCCCTCCGTCCTCCGCTGACCACTCTGCCCTCTGTCCTCCGCTGACCACTGAGCCACTGTACAGTGCTGACCACTGAGCCACCGTGCAGTGCTGACCACTGAGCCACCGTACAGTGCTGACCACTGAGCCACCGTACAGTGCTGACCACTGAGCCACCGTACAGTGCTGACCACTGAGCCACCGTGCAGTGCTGACCACTGAGCCACCGTACAGTGCTGACCACTGAGCCACCATACAGTGCTGACCACTGAGCCACCATATACAGTGCTAACCACTGAGCCACCATATACAGTGCTGACCACTGAGCCACTGTACAGTGCTGACCACTGAGCCACCGTGCAGTGCTGACCACTGAGCCACCGTACAGTGCTGACCACTGAGCCACCATATACAGTGCTAACCACTGAGCCACCATATACAATGCTAACCACAGAGCCACCATACAGTGCTAACCACTGAGCCACCATATACAGTGCTAACCACTGAGCTACCATATACAGTGCCAACCATTGAGCCACCATAGAGTGCTAACCACTGAGGCTGTTTACAGTGCTAACTATTGAGCCAGTGTATACTGTGCTAACCACTGAGACCCTGTATACTCTGCTAACCACTCAGCCGCCGTATACTCTGCTAACCACTGAGCCGCATAAAGTCTGCTAACCACTGAGTTGCTGTAAACTCTGCTAAGCACAGTGCTGCGGGCAGGAGAGGGCCGGGGGACAGCGGGCGGGTGCGGCCAGGAAGGCCCCCCCCTCCCCTACTGCCCGCACCCGGCCGCTGTTCCCCGACCCCCTCCTGCACGCACCCGGCCGCTCTTTCTCGGCCACCTCCTGCCTACACATGGCCGTTGTTCCCCTGCCCCCTTCTGCCCGCTGTTCCCCGGACCCCTCCTGCCCGCACATGGCCGCTGTCCCCCTGACCCCCTCCTGCCGCACCCGATTGCTGTCTCCCTGCCTCCCTCCTGCCCGCATCCGGCCACTGTCCCCCGGCCCCCTCCTGCACGCACCTGGCCGCTCTTCCTCAGCCTCCTCCTGCCCACACATGGCTGTTATTCCACCAGCCCCCTTCTGCCCGCTGTTCCCCGGCTTGCTCCTGAACGCTCCCGGCCACTGTCCCCCAGCCCCCCTGACTGCACCCATCTGCTGTCTCTTCCTGGACTCCCGCACTGCTGCACACTGGCACCGCTGCACACCGGTACTGCTGTATGTATTCTATCTACTATATAATTGCCGTAGGCACTTCCGTGTCGGACCCCGCAAAAGACCGTGCCTTTGTCACTCTGTGACGTCACCACGTGTGACCCCTCGCCGCTGTCAGACACACACCCCCAACCCCTGTCACCACACCCCCCCCATATGTCCTCACCCCCCCCATATGTCCGCACACCCCTGCTCCGATCCCGCTCCGGAGCCGCTGCTGACACAGTGCTACGGAGCCTCTCCTGTAACCACGCTCCCCGATGTCCACACCACCCCCCCCCCCCCCCGCTGTCACCACACACCCCCCATATGTCCGCATACCATATGTCCGCCAAAATCGCGGCAGATGCGGTGAAAAAAACCGCATCTGCCGCGATTGCCGCATAACCGCTGCACTTGCGGCACGGTTGCGGTAATCCCCATAGAAAGTATAGGGGGACTTGCGGCAGGTGCGGCAAGTGCGGTTTTGCACTTGCGGCAGGTGCGGCCGCGAAAAAAAACGCGGTCAGCCGTGGTTTATTTCGCGGCTGCACCTGCCGCAAGTGCAAAACCGCACTTGCCGCACCTGCCGCAAGTCCCCCTATACTTTATATGGATATTATTTGAAAATGTTAAAAAAATTTTTAAAATATTCTAGACACCCGATGCATTTGCATCGGGCTCACAGCTAGTTTATTATAAATCCCCATATGTGAAACAGCCTTAAAGGGAATCTATCCTGTCATTTATGCCCCCCCTCCCCCAGCTATCACCGTCTGTAGCTGTGATTTGGCTTGCTTAGCTCCACCCACTATGGTCACATGATCGCTGAATCACACAGGTCCTTTAGACAGAGAAGTTAATAGAGGAGGAGTTAACTATTAACCTGCTAGAAAGGCTACATCCTTCAGTAGTCACTGCCTCATTCACATAAGAAAATGTCAGTGTATAAATGCTTTTTTCTCACCTATAACATTACACTATGAGCTCAGACAGGGATGGTTAGAATAGTACTATGAAGCTGCAGGTGCAGACAGTGATAGATGGGGGGGGGCATAAACCACCTGACAGGTTCCCTTTAACCCCGTAATGATCGCTAATACACAATAAAACAGCGGCTTTTAAGGGGCCTTTTCCCCCTCATTGCTTATATTGCGTATAGCGCCCCTTGTGGTGGAAAATCCCACTGGTGACAGCTGTACTCACAGCTGACACCTTGCAGCATTGATCCTGACCAATTTTAGAACTGTTCAAGGCATGTTAACCCCTTAAATACCTGTGATCCTTTCCTTGTATAGATAATACACTGCACTGCTTGTGCTTTATCTCAGCCTGACATTTTCCTAACAGCCGCCTATTACATCTTATTTATAGCAGGATCTAATAGGCTTCCATACAGACTGAGGCCAATGAGGGACAGAGGGAGCATTCTCCTTCAGTCACACTCCTCTCACATGTAGTCAATAGTGACTGTGACATTAATGAGTTACACATCAATGATGGCACATAGCCGCTCCCCTGATGTGACCACTATTCTGGGGGGGCCCAGGTATATGTACATGGTGACTCCGCTGTGTATGGCACATAGCTGCTCCCCTGATGTGACCACTATTCTGGGGGGGCCCAGGTATATATACATGGTGACTCCGCTGTGTATGGCACGGGCATAGCTCCCCTGATGTGACCACTATTCTGGGGGGGCCCAGGTATATGTACATGGTGACTCCGCTGTGTATGGTACGGGCATAGCTCCCCTGATGTGACCACTATTCTGGGGGGGCCCAGGTATATGTACATGGTGACTCCGCTGTGTATGGTACATAGCCGCTCCCCTGATGTGACCACTATTCTGGGGGGCCCAGGTGTATGTACATGGTGACTCCGCTGTGTATGGCACGGGCATAGCTCCCCTGATGTGACCACTATTCTGGGGGGGCCCAGGTATATGTACATGGTGACTCCGCTGTGTATGGCACGGGCACAGCTCCCCTGATGTGACCACTATTCTGGGGGGGCCCAGGTATATGTACATGGTGACTCCGCTGTGTATGGCACGGGCATAGCTCCTCTTCCATTCCTCCCCCATGCTGTACATGTAGAGCGTGGTGCAGTAATAACACGTCACCTCAGTGTGGTGCTGGAAGGGGTTATTAGGAAGCCTCTATGTTATACTTGTGTTATGTGTGGAGAGATGGATAGAATCACATTGTTGTTCACCACACATTCTGATGTGGTGTTGAAAAATCCGCTACAATTAAGCCTCATGTGAATATACCCTAATAGAGATGGTATAGCTACTTTGGATTGTGAAGAAATGTACTAAATTCATGTTTAATCCTTACAGAAAATGACAATAACAATCCTGAGAGACGCTTCATGTTATTGGCAAACTATAAATTAGAAGATGAAGATATGAAGCAGAACTCTCCAGAAGAAAATCTCATCAGCACTAATGTAAATTCAGGATTCAACAGTACAGAGCTAACATATAATCCACCTAATCCTGAGGAACCTTCTCCTGGCCAATCTCACATTGTTACATGTACAGATCAGATAGAGGGCGAAGAGCATTGTTCAAAAGGTTCAAGTCCTCATACACACAGAAGAGTAAGAGAGAAGAAGCCGCTCTCCTGTTCAGAATGTGGGAAATGCTTCAACAATAAATCAAATCTTGTTAATCATCAAAGAATTCACACTGGAGAAAAGCCGTATTCATGTTCAGAATGTGGGAAACGTTTTTCAGAAAATTCAAATCTTCTTAAACATCAAAGAATTCACACAGGGGAGAAGCCGTATTTGTGTTCAGAATGTGGGAAAGGTTTTACGGGAAAATCAGATCTTATTAAACATCAGAGAATGCACACAGGAGAGAAGCCATATTCATGTTTAGATTGTGGGAAATGTTTTGGAGATAAGTCACATTTTGTTCGACATCAGAAAATTCACACAGGGGAGAAGACATTTCCATGTTCAGAATGTGGGAAACGTTTTACATGTCAATCCTCTTGTGTTCAACATCAGAGAAGTCACACAGGAGAGAAGCCGTATTCATGTTTGTTTTGTGGGAAACGTTTTGCAATTAAATCAGCCCTTATTACGCATGAGAGAATTCACACAGGAGAGAAGCCGTATTCATGTTCAGAATGCGGGAAACGTTTTGCACACGGATCAAGTTTTGTTCATCATCGGAAAATTCACAAAGGGGAAAAGGTGTAATTATGTTGAGAATGTAGAAAGTGCTGTACAGAGATATTTGGGAGGATTGTACCCACAGAAGCGCCAGTTGAGCGCGAAACGTTCGTTGTACCATCGGGGCTACCCGGTCCTCCTTCCCTTGCACCCCCACCTGTAACACCCCTATGATGCAATAAATGGAATGAGCACGTTTATCCTGTGTGCAGCTCAGCTCCTTTTCTAAACCGGAAGTGATTGTCATGTATGGTTCACCCCCCAATAGGGGATTTCCAAATATGTTGCATGATCTGGTCCTCAGCCAGCATCTAAGAGCAGTTACATTTACGAAGTGTCACCAGTTGACTGCTCTGCAGTCTGTGTATTTTATGCGTGGTTAATTTCCTTTGGGACATTAAGAGTTAATGTCAGTCTTTTCCTTTTGTTGCTGCTGCTGTCTTAAATGGGGTAATGCGCTTGATGATCCTCTTCCACCTTTTAAATAGTCATATGACCCATCCCCTGATGTCATTGATAGAGTTCATTCTCTGCCTGACGAACGGGCTGTGTGGTAGTAGTGCTCTGCTGCTGAAGGTTTTTTTCTGGAGACTCCTGTCCTCTGCCTGTTCTGCAGCTGATACCATGTATCCTTATTGTCGTTTCCCTTGTCTGTCTTACCTTCTCTGTGTTTTACTATCTGCATGCAGTGGTGAAGCTAGCACCCTCGCTGGCCAGTGCACTAGCCAGGGTTGCGTTAGGTGACAATGACCTAGGCTCGTGACGACGGTAGGGGGAAGAACCAGCATAGGGTGTTAGGACAGTAAGGGACAGACACAGGACAGTATAAGGAGTTGTCCTTATTGCTCTCTCACTACTGCAAAGGCTTCTCTTCCCCTTTTACCATCCCATAGTCCTTCGGTGTTGCACCGTGCGGTGATCATTTTCTCTGTCCGTACGTGACAAAAAGTATGTAAGACGCACCCAGCCATTGTTGTCCTGGCACAAAAATGTAAGCAGTTCTTAATTGTTTGATGTCTTATGACTGTCTTAAAGGGTACCCGTCACCTGGATCTACCCCCTGACCTATCACTAGCTGTCCCTACACCTTCCTAGCTGCTCCCTCACCATCCCTCTCTGCTGTAAATTAGCCCTATAAAAATAAAGAAAAATGACTTCTAACTTGTTGGAGGTCGCTCTGTCAGGAGACTGGAAAGGCGGCTCCAGGCTTCACTGCACGCCCCGCTGGGTGTCATTATTCTTTCTGGATCTCCTCCTGCACTTGGAATCTCCCGCTGTCTTTTCCTCCTATGATGCACCGGCTGGTACGTCACATCTGGCCCGGTGTATTATGGGCCTGATCTAGTGATTGGCCCAGTGCATTATGGGCCTGATCACGTGATCGGCCTGACTTCATTATGCACATTGCGCATGCACGGAGCCGGGCCAATCACGAGATCAGGCCCATAATGCACCGGGTCGGATGTACCGGCCGGTGCATCATAGGAGGAGAATAGGGCGGGAGATTCCAAATGCAGGAGGAGATCCAGAGAGAATAATGACGCCCAGCGGGGCGTGCAGTGAAGCACAGAGGAGGGGAGAATGGAGCCGCCTTTCCAGTCTCCTGACAGAGCGACCTCCTATAAGTTATAAGTCATTTTTCTGATCATCATAATGGGAGACCCAGACAATGGGGTTTAGGGCACTGCCCTCCGGAGGCCACACTAGGTACTACAAGAACTGTAGACACCGCCCCCTCCGCTTATAAACCCCCACCGCAGGGAACATCCTCAGTTTTAAACTTAGTGTGCTCGGAGGTACCACACGCTTTGCTTGCACTTCATTGCATTCTCACAGCTTACGTGATGGCGTATGAAGACAAGGTAAAGAAGGTCCCAGTCAGGGACCTCCGGCAGTCTCCCTGTTTACCTTCGGGGAACATGCAGGTCGAGGTACCGGAGGGCCTAGTGCCTGGGCACACTGTGTCTCCCGGTACGCTGCCGTGCTCCTTCCCATCCCTCCTGGGGGCTCTGAGAAGTGGGAGATAGGAGCCTTGCACAGCTCCGCTCCGTCCGAGGCCTCCCTAAATGGTGCTTACAGACCGGACTGGAGTCAGCTCTGTCCGAGGCCTCCCTAAATGGTGCTTACAGACCGGACTAGAGCCAGCCCAGTCCGAGGCCTCCCTAAATGGTGCTTACAGACCGGACTGGTGCTGAACCCCCGTCCGAGGCCTCCCATGATATGGTGCTTACAGACCGGACCGGCACTGAGATACTCCGGTGTCTCCGGTGTGCCTGGGGGTAGTGTCTGACACTGATGTGTTTATGACACTCAGACCGCGCGTTGCCTTAGGGTCCGCGGTTCTGGCGGTGTACCCTGTGCTGGGGTCACCCTGGCTGACCGCCCTGTGTGACACAGGGGCTGCGGCTGTGGGCTTCAGACTTTGTCTGTGAGCCCGGGTATTTATGTTTAATACCTCCCGCGCTGCGGGCTCCGGCGCTTACATTATTGTAATGGCGGCCGGGAGAGATGTGGAGCGGCCCATGTGACCTGGATGGGCGTGTGTGTGTGCTTCCCGCGTGTTTCGGCCCCGCCCTCTGCTTCTACAGCGGCGGCCATCTTTTCCCCTCACTTTCCTGCTGGGATCGTTGGAGACTGCTCTGCTGCACTCCAGGGGAGACCAGGTTTTCTTTCCTCGCGGAGGCCACACACACACCGCTCCCTTCACCACCGCTGTGCAGCGGTCGGTAAGCCACCGGTTTCCGGTGAAGTTTCTCCTGTGTTGATATTCCTCTACCGTGGGTATGTCCTCAGGGAAGAAAGGCGCTGCTAAGGCAGCCAGTACCACACCTGTCTGTGCTACATGCAACGGGACACTGGTGGAGGGGTCCTGCAATAATTGCGGACGCCCAGACGCCCGGACTGTCACTGCTGAGTCAGCAGCTCCGGTGCTTTACCCTGAGGTTCAAGTGATCCCAGGGCCATGGGAAAAACAAAGCGAGATTAATGCCTCTCTGTTGTCCCAATTGTCCTCCATGTCGCAATCCCTGGAGGCACTAACAAGGAGACTGGATGCTCCAGCTACTCCTTCAAGCTACCCCCGGGTGTCTCCATCTTCCACCGTGAGACCCCTTAAGCGGGCTCGCCGTGATGATTCACCCGAGCTCCAGATCCTCTCTGAGGAGGAGCGTCACTCTGACGGTGACGAGGATGATGGGGGTTCAACTCTCGGGTCGGTGTCTGAACCAGCTGAAGGGGTGGAGGATCTGGTGTCTTCCATCAACGAGACTTTACGTCTCGGGTTACCCCCTCAGGAGACAGCCGTTCACCCGAAGGAGGTCTACCAGTGGTTACGACCTGAGGCTAGACCGTGTGGTTCCTTTTTGGACCACACTAATTTTGAAAGGGTGGTTAGAGCTCCCAGGGTACACCCTGGACGGCGTTATGTCCGCAAATCCAAGGACAACCGCTTTCCCTTTCCTCAGGAGGTGCTTCAGGAGTGGTCGCAGTCCCCGAAAGTGGACGCTTCCATGACCAGGATTGCTGCACGCTCCCTATTCTCTGCCTCTGATAGCTCCTCACTGAAGGATGCGACAGACAGACAGGTCGAACAACTCGCCAAGTCGTCTTATGAGGCTGTGGGGTCTTCATTTGCCCCGAGTTTTGCTGCGGTCTGGACTCTGCAGGCGATCACATCCTGTCTGGATGGTATTGCTGACCTGGCAGGTTTTAACTCTGAAGTCCTGGCACTTACAGAGAGGGCAAAGGCCTATGCAGATTATGCCAGGACGGCGTCCCTGGAGACTGCCACTCGCTCAGCTGTGGCTTCGGCCAATGCGATAGCGATCCGCAGATTGTTGTGGCTGCGTCTATGGGACTCAGATGCCACGTCAAAGAAGATTCTGCAGAATCTTCCTTTCTCTGGTGACAGGCTGTTTGGTGCCGAGCTGGACAAGTTGATCAAAGACTCTACGGAGTCCAAGATCCCACAGAACAGACCTAAGCCTAGGTATACTGTGAAAAGGAACCCTAAACAGTGGTCCTTTCGTACCAGCTCACAGCCGTCAGCGTCTTCCGCTCGTGCGGACCGTGGGGCCAAGCCCTCTCAGCAATGGCGCCCCAAGAGTCGCCAGAAGAAGTCGGCAGGTACAACAGCTGCCGCTCCCAAACCCGCCTCAGCATGACTCGCTCTCTCTTCCTGCCTCCCCACAGGTTGGAGGTCGCCTGTCTCAATTTCAAGACAAATGGCGACTCTACATCCAAGATCAGTGGGTTCGAGACGTAGTCTCCAGAGGATACAGGATAGAGCTGTCGTCACAACCCACACACCGATTCCATCGGTCTGTCCCATCTCCAGAAAAGGCTCAGGCTTTTTATCTGGTCTTGGAGGGACTCCGCAGAGACGGAGTGGTGGTCCCAGTGCCCACTGGGGAGAGGTTCAGGGGTTTCTACTCCAACCTCTTTATCGTCCCGAAGAAGGACGGCTCCTTCCGCCCGGTTCTGGACCTCAAGCTGTTCAACCGCCATGTGTTGGTTCGGAAGTTCCGCATGGAATCCCTGCGCTCCGTGATCGCGGCTGTGTCGCAGGGCGACTTCCTAGCGTCCATAGACATTCGCGACGCTTACCTTCACATACCCATTGCACCGTCTCATCAACGATGGTTGAGATTCGCGGTGGGGGAGGAGCACTTCCAATTCGTGGCGCTGCCCTTCGGGTTGGCCTCGGCTCCCCGGGTGTTCACGAAAGTGATGGCATCAATGATGGCCTTACTGCATGCGCAGGGACACGCCGTCATTCCTTATTTGGACGACCTACTGGTCAGAGCGCCATCGGAACACCTGTGTCAGCGAAGCCTGCAGGCGACCATGCAGTCTCTGGAGCAGTTCGGGTGGCTTCTCAACATCCAGAAGTCCACCCTGGTTCCAACCCAGTCACTGACGTACCTGGGCATGGAATTCCACACGGACTCTGCTCTAGTCTCCCTACCACGAGCCAAACAACTGGCCATCCAGTCAGGAGTACGCGATCTCCTCGAATCACCTCATTCATCCCTACGGGTATTGATGAAGATGGTGGGACGCATGGTGGCAGCAATAGAGGCGGTGCCCTTCGCACAGTTTCGCCTCCGTCCTCTGCAGCTGGAAATCCTCCAGAGGTGGGACAAGAGGACGTCCTCTCTGAATCAGCTGGTGGTCCTTTCCCAGCCGACCAGGGATGCTCTGCAGTGGTGGCTTCAGCCGAGTCACTTATCAAAGGGGCGATCCTTCCTGAAGCCATCGTGGTTAGTGGTGACCACCGACGCCAGCCTGAAGGGCTGGGGCGCGGTGTTCTTACACCACAGAGCTCAAGGTCTCTGGACACGTGCAGAGACGACGTTGCAGATCAACGTGCTGGAGCTCAGGGCGGTCTATCTGGCACTCCTGGCCTTTCGGGTGTTCCTATCCGGACAACCAATTCGGGTTCAGTCCGACAATGCGACGACTGTCGCCTATATAAATCACCAAGGAGGAACCAGGAGTGCACAGGCTCTAGCGGAAGTCCACCGCATTCTATCATGGGTGGAAGCCAACAACTGCTTGATTTCCGCAGTCTACATCCCAGGTGTCGAGAATTGGGAGGCAGATTACCTGAGCCGACAGGGGATGGACGCCGGAGAATGGTCTCTCCATCCGGACGTCTTCCGGGACATCTGCATCAGATGGGGGACCCCGGATGTGGATCTGATGGCCTCCCGGCTGAATCATCAGGTGCCACAATACATGGCGAGATCGTGGGACCCTCAGTCTCTGGGGGCAGATGCTCTAGTCCTGAGTTGGTCAGATTTTCGCCTGCCATATGTTTTCCCGCCCCTGGCGCTGATGCCCAAGGTCCTGTGGAAAATCAAGACGGAATGTCACACAGCCATTCTAGTGGCTCCGGATTGGCCGAGGAGGTCCTGGTATCCGGATCTGTGGCAACTGTCCGGCGGACACCGGTGGGCTCTTCCAGACCGCGCAGATCTTCTCGCGCAGGGCCCTTCTTCCGCCCCAATTCCAGGGCCCTCAGATTGACTGCATGGCTCTTGAGGCCTGGCTCTTAACATCCAGGGGTTTCTCTCCTGCGGTTGTTTCCACCATGAACAGAGCTAGACGGCCCACGTCACGGAAGATTTACCACAGAACGTGGAAAGTCTTTTTCGCCTGGTGCTCCTCTGGGGGACATGTACCTTGGCCCTTGTCGATCCCGACCCTATTGGCCTTTTTGCAGTCAGGTTTGGAGTTGGGCCTTTCCCTCAGTTCTCTGAAGGGTCAGGTATCAGCGCTGTCTGTATTGTTCGACAGGCGCTTGGCGCTCCTCCCAAAGGTTCGTCAATTTCTCCAAGGGGTGTCTCGAGTGGTTCCGCCGTATAGGCGGCCTCTGGACCCTTGGGATCTCAACATGGTCTTGGCGGCTTTGCAGAAACCACCTTTTGAGCCATTGAGAGAGGTCTCTCTTTCTTACTTGTCACAGAAAGTGGCTTTTCTGGTGGCTATTACGTCCCTGAGACGGGTCTCTGAACTGGCGGCACTATCGTGCAAGTCACCCTTTCTGGTGGTTCACCAAGACAAAGTGGTGTTACGCCCGCGGGCGGAATTCCTGCCAAAAGTGGTTTCCACTTTTCACTTGAACCAGGAGATTGTGCTCCCATCATTTTGTCCCGCTCCTGTTCATCAGATTGAACGCGACCTCCATACTCTGGACCTCGTACGGGCTGTACGCATTTATGTGTCCAGAACTGCCTCCTTCCGGAGTTCGGACTCCTTGTTCGTACTTACGGCAGGTCGCTGTAAGGGGTCAGCGGCGTCAAAATCTACCTTGGCCAGATGGATCAAGGCACCCATTCAAGAGGCTTACCGGTCTTCTGGTTTGCCTCTCCCGGTAGGCTTGAAGGCACACTCGACAAGAGCTGTCGGTGCCTCCTGGGCCTTGCGACATCGCGCCTCTGCTCTGCAGGTGTGTCAGGCGGCCACTTGGTCTAGCCTGCACACCTTCTCTAAGCATTATATGGTGCATGCCCATGCCTCTGCGGATGCAAGTTTGGGCAGGCGGGTCCTCCAGGCGGCGGTTGCCCACCTTTGAAGGGGACCGCGTATGCAAACGTCTTTTGAGGAACTTTTTCCCGCCCTGGGGTATTGCTTTAGGACATCCCCATTGTCTGGGTCTCCCATTATGATGATCAGAAAAAAGAGAATTTTGTTTACGTACCGTAAATTCTTTTTTCTTGAATCATCAATGGGAGACCCAGCACCCACCCAGTGTTTTCCGTTGTATGTTACGGTTGATCTGTCCCCTGTTGGGGCAGTTTATCCGGGTTGTTGACCCGTCTGTTCACGGTGTCTTCCCGAGGTTTCGGGTGTGGTTTTCTGTTGTCTCCTCGCAGCTTATGGACCAAACTGAGGATGTTCCCTGCGGTGGGGGTTTATAAGCGGAGGGGGCGGTGTCTACAGTTCTTGTAGTACCTAGTGTGGCCTCCGGAGGGCAGTGCCCTAAACCCCATTGTCTGGGTCTCCCATTGATGATTCAAGAAAAAAGAATTTACGGTACGTAAACAAAATTCTCTTTTTTCTTAATCTTTATAGGGCCAAATTACAGCAGAGAGGGATGGTTAGGGAGCAGCTAGGAAGGTGTAGGGACAGCTAGCTTTAATCAATGAGAAGTAAAGAAGAACCAGACTGAAGTTTGCCAAAGACCATAAGGATTGGACCATACAGGACTGGAGTAAGGTCATCTTCTCTGATGAGTCTAATTTTCAGCTTTGCCCAACACCTGGTCATCTACTGGTTAGACAGAGATCGGTGATGATCTAGGGATGCTTCAGCAAGGCTGGAATTGGGCAGGTTAATCTTTGCAGAGGACGTATGAATGAAGCCGCATACAAGGTTATCCTTGAAAAACACTTGCTTCCTCTGGCACAGGCAATGTTCCCCAACTCTGAGGTCTGGTTTGTCCAGTGGGGCAATGCCCCATGCCACACAGCTAGGTCCATCAATGTGTGGATGAAGGAGCACCATATCAAGACCCTGTCATGGCCAGCTCAATCTCCAGACCCGAACCCCATTGAACACCTCTGGAATGTAATCAAGAGGAAGATGACAAGCCATCAAACAAAGAGAACTGCTTAAATGTTTTGTGCCAGGAGTGGCCTAAGGTCACCCAAAAGCAATGAAAGACTGGTGGAAAGCGGCCAAGACGCATGAGAGCTGTGATTAAAAATCGTGGGTATTCCACCAAATATTGATTTCTGAACTCTTCCTGAGTTAAAACATGAGTATTGTTGTTACTAAGTGATTTCTGAACTCTTCCTGAATTAAAACATGAGTATTGTTGTTTCTAAGTGAATATATGAACTTGTTTTCTTTGCTTTGACAATTTCTCATTTGTTGCAAATAAATACAAAATGTCTAGCTTTGAATTTTGGAGACATGTTGTCAGTAGTTTATAGAATAAAAGAACGATGTACATTATACTCAAAAATAAACCTAGAAAGAGAAAAATCAGAGAAACTGAACATTTTGCAATGGACTCAATCTTTTCCGGAGCCGATCTGAGCTGGAGGATTTAGTTGTCAATAGAATTAGGAGACTCCAAGATCCGACTGGTGGAGGATGCCCATCTGATGGGTGAGGTTGTTCCTGATCCTTGGCTAGAAATAGAGCGTCATTTACAAGTTTACCTCTAATTATTCGGTCAATTTAGTGACTTTATAACCTCATCCGCTCATTCTGAAGAATGTATATTGGTTTGATCACAAATATTTAATATATATGATTATTATAATTATTTGGGGCAATTTTTCCTAAAATTTGATGTTAGTGACGGTTAAATGGTTCTCATAAATCTTTTGTACTTTTTTATATTTTAATACTTTATTATTATATAGGTTCTTATACCTATTTTTAATTATTTAAGAATTAAATGTGAAGTTTTATTACTTTATTCCCATTCCACAGTATCACTTGTTTGCTGTGATATTTTCGCTAATTACCCTGTGTCTGTCATTACGATCCTCCTGTCAGCAGCATTTATCGCACATGGTGATGTCTACTGCACAGAGTCGGGAGGAAGATGATGATGTTCTGCTCTGTACAGCACAAGTCATCAGATGATCGCAGCAGAAAGGGCCATAAAGGCACCAGTTAAAACAGGAAAATGTAAAAATATGAAGGAAAAACTCCACAAAAGTGTAAATCACCCTCCTTTTGCCGCAATGAAAATAAAACAATAAAAATGTTTAAAAAACACATTTCGTATCACTGAGTTCAGAAATGTCCGATCTATTAATTTGTAAAATAAATGAATCTGATCTATAAACGGGGAAACAGGAAAAAATCTAAACCCAGAATTGCAGTTTTTAAGCTGCCGCAACAAGAAGAAAATATGTAATAAGAGACGATCATACAGAGTCATAGAGGATCATACAGAATCATAGAGGATCATACAAAGTCATAGAGGATCATACAGAGTCATAGAGGATCATACAGAATCATAGAGGATCATACAGAATCATAGAGGATCATACAAAGTCATAGAGGATCATACAGAATCATAGAGGATCATACAGAATCATAGAGGATCATACAGAATCATAGAGGATCATAGAGAATCATAGAGGATCATAGAAGATCATACAGATTCATAGAGGATCATACAGAGTCATAGAGGATCATACAGAGTCATAGAGGATCATACAGAATCATAGAGGATCATACAGAATCATAGAGGATCATAGAGAATCATAGAGGATCATAGAAGATCATACAAATTCATAGAGGATCATAGAAGATCATACAGATTCATAGAGGATCATACAGATTCATAGAGGATCATACAGAATCATAGAGGATCATACGGAATCATAGAGGATCATACAGATTCATAGAGGATCATACAGATTCATAGAGGATCATACAGAGTCACAGAGGATCATACAGAATCATAGAGGATCATACAGAATCATAGAGGATGATACAGAATCATAGAGGATCATACAGAATCATAGAGGATGATACAGAATCATAGAGGATCATACAGAATCATAGAGGATCATACAGAATCATAGAGGATCATACAGAATCATAGAGGATCATACAGATTCATAGAGGATCATACAGAGTCACAGAGGATCATAGAGAATCATAGAGGATCATACAGAATCATAGAGGATCCTACAGAATCATAGAGGATCATACAGAATCATAGAGGATCATACAGAATCATAGAGGATCATAGAGAGTCATAGAGGATCATACAGAATCATAGAGGATCATAGAGAGTCATAGAGGATCATACAGAATCATAGAGGATCATACAGAATCATAGAGGATCATACAGAATCATAGAGGATCATACAGAATCATAGAGGATCATACAGAATCATAGAGGATCATAGAGAATCATAGAGGATCATAGAGAATCATAGAGGATCATACAGGATCATACAGAGTCATAGAGGATCATACTGCCAGCTCTGCTTTAAGTGGAAATTAATGCTGGAAATAACCAAAAATTATTCCAGATTTTCCCTTTTTCTATTACATCATATGATAAAGTGAATGGAGCCGTTCACAAGAGCAGCTGATCCCACAGACAGCGACGTCACCGGCGATATCCAAGGAAGAAGAACGTTCTGTCTCCTGGAATAAGATGAGCTTCAGGGGTTCACTGATTCCTTCACATTTGTCTCAGCTGATTGTCATCTACACCATTTTCTCACAGTGCAGCAGAGTCCAGTGTGTGCTGAGGGCAGAGCTGCTCCTGTGGAGGCTCCTGCTGCTCCCGGGGATTTTCCTCCTGATCCTCAGTCCCCGCTGGCGGTGCAGTTACCACGGTGACCGACCTCCGCCGACGAGCGTGATAATGAGAGGAGGCCGAGGACACACAATGGATTATGTTACAGGATCCATCGCTCGTGTGAGGTGATCTCTTGTAGATGTGATCGCTCCTTAGTTACAGGATCCATCGCTCGTGTGAGGTGATCTCTTGTAGATGTGATCCCTTAGTTACAGGATCCATCGCTCGTGTGAGGTGATCTCTTGTAGATGTGATCAGTCCTTAGTTACAGGATCCATCGCTCGTGTGAGGTGATCTCTTGTAGATGTGATCGGTCCTTAGTTACAGGATCCATCGCTCGTGTGAGGTGATCTCTTGTAGATGTGATCGCTCCTTAGTTACAGGATCCATCGCTCGTGTGAGGTGATCTCTTGTAGATGTGATCCCTTAGTTACAGGATCCATCGCTCGTGTGAGGTGATCTCTTGTAGATGTGATCAGTCCTTAGTTACAGGATCCATCGCATCGTGTGAGGTGATCTCTTGTAGATGTGATCGGTCCTTAGTTACAGGATCCATCGCTCGTGTCAGGTGATCTCTTCTAGATGTGATCGTCCTTAGTTACAGGATCCATCGCTCGTGTGAGGTGATCTCTTGCAGATGTGATCGCTCCTTAGTTACAGGATCCATCGCTCGTGGTCGGTGATCTCTTGTAGATGTGATCGCTCCTTAGTTACAGGATCCATCGCTCGTGTGAGGTGATCTCTTGTAGATGTGATCGGTCCTTAGTTACAGGATCCATCGCTCGTGGTTGGTGATCTCTTGTAGATGTGATCGGTTCTTAGTTACAGGATCCATCGCTCGTGGTCGGTGATCTCTTGTAGATGTGATCGGTCCTTAGTTACAGGATCCATCGCTCGTGGTTGGTGATCTCTTGTAGATGTGATCCCTTAGTTACAGGATCCATCGCTTGTGGTCGGTGACGTCTTGTAGATGTGATCGGTCCTTAGTTACAGGATCCATCGCTCGTGGTCGGTGATCTCTTGTAGATGTGATCGCTCCTTAGTTACAGGATCCATCGCTCGTGGTCGGTGACGTCTTGTAGATGTGATCGGTCCTTAGTTACAGGATCCATCGCTCGTGGTTGGTGATCTCTTGTAGATGTGATCCCTTAGTTACAGGATCCATCGCTTGTGGTCGGTGACGTCTTGTAGATGTGATCGGTCCTTAGTTACAGGATCCATCGCCTCGTGGTCGGTGATCTCTTGTAGATGTGATCGCTCCTTAGTTACAGGATCCATCGCTCGTGGTCGGTGACGTCTTGTAGATGTGATCGCTCCTTAGTTACAGGATCCATCGCTCGTGGTCGGTGATCTCTTGTAGATGTGATCGGTCCTTAGTTACAGGATCCATCGCTCGTGTGAGGTGATCTCTTGTAGATGTGATCGGTCCTTAGTTACAGGATCCATCGCTCGTGGTCGGTGACTCTTGTAGATGTGATCCCTTAGTTACAGGATCCATCGCTCGTGTGAGGTGATCTCTTGTAGATGTGATTGGTCCTTAGTTACAGGATCCATTGCTCGTGGTCGTTGATCTCTTGTAGATGTGATCGCTCCTTAGTTACAGGATCCATCGCTCGTGGTCGGTGATCTCTTGTAGATGTGATCGGTCCTTAGTTACAGGATCCATCGCTCGTGGTCAGTGACGTCTTGTAGATGTGATCGGTTCTTCGTTACAGGATCCATCGCTTGTGGTCGGTGATCTCTTGTAGATGTGATCCCTTAGTTACAGGATCCATCGCTCGTGGTCGGTGATCTCTTGTAGATGTGATCGGACCTTAGTTACAGGATCCATCGCTCGTGGTCGGTGATCTCTTGTAGATGTGATCAGTTCTTAGTTACAGGATCCATCGCTCGTGGTCGGTGATCTCTTGTAGATGTGATCGTTCCTTAGTTACAGGATCCATCGCTCGTGGTCGGTGATCTCTTGTAGATGTGATCGGTCCCTTAGTTACAGGATCCATCGCTCGTGGTCGGTGATCTCTTGTAGATGTGATCAGTCCTTAGTTACAGGATCCATCGCTCGTGGTCGGTGATCTCTTGTAGATGTGATCCCTTAGTTACAGGATCCATCGCTCGTGGTCGGTGATCTCTTGTAGATGTGATCGGTCCTTAGTTACAGGATCCATCGCTCGTGGTCGGTGATCTCTTGTAGATGTGATCCCTTAGTTACAGGATCCATCGCTCGTGGTCGGTGACGTCTTGTAGATGTGATCGGTCCTTAGTTACAGGATCCATCGCTCGTGGTCGGTGATCTCTTGCAGATGTGATCTGTCCTTAGTTACAGGATCCATCGCTCGTGGTCGGTGATCTCTTGTAGATGTGATCGGTTCTTAGTTACAGGATCCATCGCTCGTGGTCGGTGACGTCTTGTAGATGTGATCGCTCCTTAGTTACAGGATCCATCGCTCGTGGTCGGTGATCTCTTGTAAATGTGATCGGTCCTTAGTTACAGGATCCATCGCTCGTGGTCGGTGACGTCTTGTAGATGTGATCGGTCCTTAGTTACAGGATCCATCGCTCGTGGTAGGTGATCTCTTGTAGATGTGATCGGTCCTTAGTTACAGGATCCATCGCTCGTGGTCGGTGATCTCTTGTAGATGTGATCGGTCTTTAGTTACAGGATCCATCGCTCGTAGTCGGTGATCTCTTGTAGATGTGATCCCTTAGTTACAGGATCCATCGCTCGTGGTCGGTGATCTCTTGTAGATGTGATCGGTCCTTAGTTACAGGATCCATCGCTCGTGGTCGATGATCTCTTGTAGATGTGATCGGTCCTTAGTTACAGGATCCATCGCTCGTGGTCGGTGATCTCTTGCAGATGTGATCGGTCCTTAGTTACAGGATCCATCGCTCGTGTCGGTGATCTCTTGTAGATGTAATCCCTTAGTTACAGGATCCATCGCTCGTGGTCGGTGATCTCTTGTAGATGTGATCGGTGCTTAGTTACAGGATCCATCGCTCGTGGTCGGTGACGTCTTGCAGATGTGATCGGTCCTTAGTTACAGGATCCATCGCTCGTGTGAGGTGATCTCTTGTAGATGTGATCCCTTAGTTACAGGATCCATCACTCGTGGTCGGTGATCTCTTGTAGATGTGATCAGTTCTTAGTTACAGGATCCATCGCTCGTGGTCAGTGACGTCTTGTAGATGTGATCGGTTCTTCGTTACAGGATCCATCGCTTGTGGTCGGTGATCTCTTGTAGATGTGATCCCTTAGTTACAGGATCCATCGCTCGTGGTCGGTGATCTCTTGTAGATGTGATCGGACCTTAGTTACAGGATCCATCGCTCGTGGTCGGTGATCTCTTGTAGATGTGATCAGTTCTTAGTTACAGGATCCATCGCTCGTGGTCGGTGATCTCTTGTAGATGTGATCGGTCCTTAGTTACAGGATCCATCGCTCGTGGTCGGTGATCTCTTGTAGATGTGATCGGTCCCTTAGTTACAGGATCCATCGCTCGTGGTCGGTGATCTCTTGTAGATGTGATCAGTCCTTAGTTACAGGATCCATCGCTCGTGGTCGGTGATCTCTTGTAGATGTGATCCCTTAGTTACAGGATCCATCGCTCGTGGTCGGTGATCTCTTGTAGATGTGATCGGTCCTTAGTTACAGGATCTATCACTCGTGGTCGGTGATCTCTTGTAGATGTGATCGCTCCTTAGTTACAGGATCCATCGCTCGTGGTCGGTGATCTCTTGTAGATGTGATCGGTTCTTAGTTACAGGATCCATCGCTCGTGTGAGGTGATCTCTTGTAGATGTGATCCCTTAGTTACAGGATCCATCACTCGTGGTCGGTGATCTCTTGTAGATGTGATCAGTTCTTAGTTACAGGATCCATCGCTCGTGGTCGGTGATCTCTTGTAGATGTGATCGGTCCTTAGTTACAGGATCCATCGCTCGTGGTCGGTGACGTCTTGTAGATGTGATCGCTCCTTAGTTACAGGATCCATCGCTCGTGTTCGGTGACGTCTTGTAGATGTGATCGGTCCTTAGTTACAGGATCCATCGCTCGTGGTCGGTGACGTCTTGTAGATGTGATCGGTTCTTAGTTACAGGATCCATCGCTCGTGGTCGGTGATCTCTTGTAGATGTGATCAGTCCTTAGTTACAGGATCCATCGCTCGTGGTCGGTGATCTCTTGTAGATGTGAACGGTCCTTAGTTACAGGATCCATCGCTCGTGGTCGGTGACGTCTTGTAGATGTGATCGGAGGAAAGATCACACAAATAGTATCAAGAGACCATCTGAAAAAGTGTCCAACAGAATGGGAGAATCAGAACCTGAGGAAGATCCAACTCCAAGTGAGAAGCCAAATGAAAAGATGATATCCACTATCTTAGGAGATTTCCCAGAAGATTGGCCTCAACAAGATGGGGTAATCTTAGTGCCCTTACTCAACTTTTACCAGCCCCAACAAGTGCATAGAAATCAGGAAGAAATACCTGTTGCAAGAGAATCTGAGGATGCTGCAATCGGTGCACCTGCTAACCCTGTAGTGAGACTAAAGCCACGCAGACGTTTACCTGATGTACCTTCATCACGCCTTGCATTAGATACATCACCTGAGACACTGACATCTGTAGTGCGCAGATCTAGTAGAAGCACACAAGGTCAACCCCCGTCTAGGTATGGAGAGTGGGCACACTAAAATGTGAAGTAGAACACAATGAAAGGTAACCTGTAAATAGCAGCACTTGTAAACATGTAAATAGTAGTGTACAGAAGGGTGGAGGAACTGGGCCCAGTCCCATGCACTTTACGTTAGGAACAGAGAGTGCATGGGGTGGAGGGGCACCAGGTCTTCTAAGCCGAGACACCCATAGGAAAATGTTATGGTTTAAAAATGTGTGTTTTATTAAAAAAATTTGGACTTTGAAAGACTCTTCCCTTTTCTTACCCGGGAGCATACAGAGACTTTACTGTATAGACTCTTCAGACCAATCTTTCCCTTGGAACTTTCCTCACTTTCTACATTTTAAAGGACCATTGTCCCAGGACTGGTTGTGACAACAAACTTTCTTTTCTTTTTCTTTTTAAAAGCCTGCAGTGGATGGACTAGCACCGTACAGATTTACCTGTTTTACAATTTTTTCAGTGTTTTTTGTAAATTTTTCAATTTTGAGAATTTGTAAATAGTTTACGTGTTATTATTGTTGAAAATGTTATTCTTTGTTGAAAACAAAATGTCTTAGTCCAGGAGTACTGACGTTAACTAGGGGGGAATGTGCCGTCCTGCTCCCACAGGTAACCACAAGCTTCCCTAGTGCACAGCTGGATTTCCACAGGGGGTACCACTTACAAACAACACCTTCCACCCCAGCACAGTAGGGGGGGAGCTCAACTCGCTGACCTTACGCGAGATCTGTTGTGAATTCATTGGAGCTGCCTCCGGTGGTTGTTGCTGGTGATGCAGCTGACTGTGTGGGCTTCACAGGTGATGGTGATGATTGGCAATCTGGTTCTTGGAGCATATAATGGTTTGAAGTGGATCAATCCTTGCCAGTTGTCTTTGGTTCCTGGAGGAGTTCACATCTCTCTGGTTTCTTCTGCTCTGTGGAATTCTTTGCAAGCTAAGTGGATGGTTTTTTTTATATTTTGTGGCACACATTTGTGTGCTTAAGGTTCTGCTTATGTTTTGTCTTATTCTGAGTTTTGAGTTTGCAATTTAGTCTATTTGTTTATCTGCTCTCAGTTAGGAAGCTTTCTTCCTAGGAATTTTACTATTCACTATTATCTGTTATTTCCAGTTCTGCTGGCATTTGATTTATCGAAGTTTGCAGATATAGAGACTCAGGGTAATTTTTGTACTATCTGCTGTTGGTGCTTTTTTGATAGTGTTTTATACTGACCGCAATAGTAGTCTATCCTGTCTTTCCTATATAGCTAGTTTGGCCTCTTTTGCTAAACCTTTTACTCTGCCTGTGTTTGTTTTTCTTTCTCTGATTTCCCAGTTAATATCTGTGGGGGCTTGCTATTCTTTTGGGGTTCTGCTCTGAGGCAAGATAGCTTTTCCTACATCCATCTTTAGGAGCAGTTAGTTCTCTGGCTGTGCAGAGGTGTCTAGGTCTGGTTAGTTACATCCCATGGCTACTTCTAGTTGTGGTGTGTAGTCAGAGATTGCGGTCAGTACAGTTACCAACGACTTCTATGGAATCTGAATATTACTCCAGAGTCATCGGTTCATAACAGTACAACTGGCCAAAAGAGTTAAAATCGAGATACATGCATCTCAGAGGAAGGGAAGAGAAGTGTTGAGGCCGTTGTCTCTTTTTTCTTTTTTTCCAGGTAAGATTCTATTGGTGCACTCTTGTTGAAGTCCCTTTTTTGTTTTTCTCGAGCCTGTTCAAGGTTGTCTTCAACGCAAGCGTGATCCTTGTCTGTACTGTTCTAGCTGGTTAGCGTTCCAGCTGGACTGGGAAGCATCTGCTTTGGGTTCTACAACTCCGAGTTCCAGGTCTACGGGTAATCTTCCTGTACGGGCTCTCATGAGATAAGCGGGTGTACAGTTTGTAGAACTCACTGGAATGTGGTTGTATATGTCGACTAAATCTGGCAGTTTCTCTGGTCATTGTCTTCTTTCTTCCAGAGGTAATATTTTCAGCATGTCTATGACGATGTTATTCATTTTCTCTCATAACCCGTTGGTTTTGGGATGATATGGTGTAGTTCGTATCTTCTTACAACCATACATATGGCAAAATTCTTGGAAGATTTCTGCTTTAAAAGCTCCACCTCTGTCAGTCAGAATTTGCTCTGGATATCCTAATGGCCTGCAAAAGACATTCTGGAATGTTCTAGCAGCTGTTGCAGCCGTTAGATCTTTTACGGGTGCGACCATCAGGAACCTGGAGTAATGGTCCACAATTGTTAACGCATACGTGTAGCCTGATCTGCTTGGAGTCAGTTTCACGTGGTCCAAGGCTATGATTTCAAGTGGTTGTTTTGTCACTATAGACTGGAGTGGTGATCTTTGGCTCTGCAGGTCTTTTCTTCTTAGATTACAGGGTCCACAGTCCTTACATCACCTCTCTATGGATCCACGCATTCCAACCCAAAAGAACCTGTCCTTAAGTAGCATCTCCAGTTTCTTCCACCTGAAATGACCAGTTTGATTATGATAGGCATTCAATACCATCTGGATCTCTGTTTTTGGTACTACAATCTGCCACACCCATTTCATGGGTTCGTGGGTTGATGTGCCTTCTACACAGCTTTCCAGGTAGATGAACAGCTTACTTCTCTCGTTCCACAGGTGTTTAGCTTCTCGTGGAGGGTTCAATGGCAGCTTTGCTTACTCCTGCGTGATCAGTCCTTTCACCAAACTGATAGCCGGGTCACTGTCTTGCACTTCCTTCCAACCAAAGTGTGGTAACAGGTTCACTACCCTCTTAGGAGGATCTTCATGGGCTTGTTGGCACTGTTTTACCCTTAACTGATGGAATGCCCGTTTTCATCCACTCCCATGTCTGACAGGTGAGGCATTCATGATAGGGCATCTGCATTGCCGTTCTTATGCCCAGCCCGGTACTTGATGGTGAATTGGTAGTTGGATAATCGGGCCATCCATCTCTGCTCCATGGCTCCCAACTTTTCAGTCTCCAGGTGGGTCAGTGGATTGTTGTCCGTATAGGCAGTGAACTTGCTGGATGCCAGGTAATGTTTAAACCTCTCGGTAATGGCCCATACCAACTCCAGGAACTCCAGCTTGAAAGAACTGTAGTTTTCCGGGTTTCGTTCCGTAGGGCAAAGCTTTTTCCTCTAGTAGGCAATCACTCTTTCTTTGCCTTCTTGCTTTTGAGAGAGCACCACTCCTAACCCCACATTGCTGGCGTCTGTATATAAAAGGAATTGAAGGCTGTAGTCTGGGTAAACAAAGACCTCAACCCCTGTTACGGCTTCTTTCATCATCTGGAACGACTCTTCTTGATCCTTACCCCACTCCAAGGGAGGATCTCTAGACTCGCCTTTCTTGGGTTGGCCTACTAAGAGGTTTTGCAGTGGAGCTGACTTCTTCGTGTACTCCTTTATAAACCTCCGATAGTAGCCCACCAACCCCAGGTATTGACGTACCTCCTTCAAGGTCTTGTGTTCCGACCATTCCTTAATGACTGTTACTTTGTCTGGATCAGGGGCCACTCCTTCAGCACTGACTATGTGTCCCAGGTACTGGACTCTAGGCTTTAACAGGTGGCATTTGGATGGCTTCAGATTCATCCCATATTTGGACAGAGCTTCAAACACCTCTGCTAGATGAGCGATGTGCGCTTCATAGGTCTTAGAGTATACAATCACGTCATACAGGTAAAGCAGTACCGTCTCGAAGTTCTTGTGCCCCAGGCAACTCTCCATCAACCTCTGGAACATTCCGGGTGCATTACATAGTCCAAATGGCATGCTGTTAAATTCACACAGGCCCACGGGTCTTGTAAATGCTGTCTTCTCGCGGTCTTCCTCTGCAACGGACACCTGCCAATACCCACTAGTGAGATCTAAGGTAGAGAAGTAATTGGCAGACATCAACACAGCTAAGGATTCCTCAATGCGAGGTAATAGGTAAGCATCCTTGTGTGTTATGCGATTTATTTGCCTACACACATCCTCATACTGCCATCTTTCTTTCTGACTAGGACCAATGGGGCTGCCCAGGGACTACAACTATCTCTGATAACCTCTGTAACATTTCTTTGGCTTTCTGGTAGTGTGCAGGTGGAATAGGCCTGTATCGCTCCTTGATGGGTGGATGTGTTCCTGTGGGGATATGATGTTGCACCCCTTTTATCCTCCCAAAGTCAAGTGAATTCTTACTGAACACTTGCTCAAATTCTCTGACTACCCGGTACACACCTTGCTTTTCGTACACAGGAGTGGTGTCAGTTCCTACATGGAGCTGAGGGCACCAGTCTTCCAGTGGCCCTGTTGTATCATCAGGTTCTGCCCCATTAGCTTGGGGTAAGGGTCCCACTGTTTGGATCTTATTGTTATTTACTGTGTACAATTTAGCAATGGTTGTATTCCTTGGTAATTTGACTTCTTCACTGCCACAGTTTAAGATGGTACTCTCCCATTGTGTACATCAACCAACCCCCTGGCTGTCAAGTGTGTAGGTCTATGTTCTGTGCTAATGAGCTTCACTAATGCCTGGTAGTCCTGCCCTCTTAGACCTATGGCTGCTCGACACCAAATCATCATTTCACTCATTGGAGGGTTTACAATAGGAAACGGGTCTGTCACCCGGGCTGTGCCAATTTCGCCACCTGTAAGGTTTACCTGTTGATGGTGACGCTGAAGAATTTTCTTCTGCCCAGGTTTGGCAGTATCTGCAATCTGTTGAAGCAAAGACAACACTTCACCCACGCAATTGCTAACAACATTAGTACCAAGGATTATGCAAGAGTCTCGAGCATTGCTCGCTTCTGCTACTACTAAGACCCCTTGGTTTTGCAATTCTACCCTCCCCACCTTTATTGGTACTTCCCTAACCCCCATCACGGTAATTGGTTCACCGCTGTGCGCGTTGAGGGTAAAGTCTAAGGCGGGTGGTTTAAGTTCTGCATCAGACCAGTACTTTTTGTAAAGGATATAGGGGATGGTGGTCACCTGTGACTCGGTATCCAGTAGAGCAGGTGTCGGGATGCCATCTAGTACAATGGACAGGAACGGTCTCTGTCCGATTAAGGTCTTGTACCAGGCAGCTGGGCGCTGTTGAGATAGTCCTGAGGTTTGGCCTCGGCCCCCAGGTACTGCGCGTTTAAAGGACAGCTTCTAGCGATGTGGCCAGTTCTGTTGCAACGACGACAGATGGGGTCTCCGGTAGAACTGTAGCGGTCAGTGGTTCTTCCTCTGTACTCTGTAACTTGTCTTGCTCTCATCCACGGGACATCTTCCGGACTGTCAGCAAGCTGGATCAGCGGTTGAGGCTTTTGCTGTGGCTTTGGTGCGTGTTTTGGCCCTTGTTGCAGCTGCAGGGCTTCCATAACTCTATTTAAGTTCTTACTCATCTGACGCATCACAGCACGCAAAGAGTCATATCTGTCAGGTTGAGTAGACTGCACGCTGTTCTCAGCCGCAGGCACGGGTACCAGTGTTGGGATAGCCTGCACTTCACCACTGCACCACCGATGGATGGTGGCTTCAGGGGTCTCCACTGGCCGCAACCCCTTTATGGCCATATCCTTTCAAGTGCTAAAGTTGGCTTCCGGGTTACTTAGAGATCACCAGTGTCGAGCCCCTCGGGACGGGGTACTCAGTACCAGACCGGGTCTGCTACTGGGGATGTCACGGGTGGTCCTGGTCCGGACCGTGTCCCTGGCCTGACAGTGAAAAGGGAATATTTACAGGGGATAGTGTCAGTCGTGACACCACCCACGATTTGTGGTCAATATGGGGGACCACCGCTGCTGCAGAACCTCCGGGGATGATGTAATGGCAGCCAAGATGGAATAGTTCTCCGTGGGTAGAACTGGGTTTCCCGGGGTAGTGATGATAGAATCTATGGTGTATGGTGCTGGGTGCAATGCACTTACTGTCCTGATGCTGCAGGAGTCCTCATCCAGCGTTCTGAGCGGGCAAGCTGTGGCTCTCCCAGGCGGGAATCTTCTACAGACCTGGTTAGGGGGAGTCATATGCAGGTAGACACATACAATGGAGTCGGAGTCAGGGTTCACCGTGTTTACTTCTCAAACGTCTCTCTCAGTTACAGTTCACAGTCACAGTTTATAGTTTACAGTCTGTACACGGGCATAACTCTCCCCTCCGGGTTCCTTTACTCCCTGCAGCCAGGTTGTTCCTTCTTTGACCCCTCACTCTGTCTCTCTGTTCTTTCTAGGCTTTTAACTCTCTCTTGTTCGCTTGGTGTGTGTGACTCCGGACAGTATGGCAGTGGCTCGGACTCCTGTGAGCCCTCCGGGCACCACACCTGCACTTTAGGACTGAAGTTCTGTCTTCACCGACATTAGTGCCAGACAAAGGCAGTGAAGGTGAGAAGGTAGAAAACCCGAACTGCCAGTGTCCTATCCACAAACTGCCGCATCCCCTGAAGAAAATGTATCTGCTGCAGGAATAAAACCACTTCAAGAACGAAAGGAACTCTGAAGGAAGTGTGTAGTATGCTTCAGGTGCTATGCCTCTACCGCACACCTTGCTAGGGACTGTGTCACCGACATCAAGTGTCTAGAGTGCGACAGCGAAGACCACGTGCAAGTGCTTCACACTTCACAACCGGACTCTACGTCTACACCTTCTCCCACCACAGGCAATGGCGGGGAGAGTACAGACAAAGCAACAAAACATCTTGCGGTATCTTCATCCTGCACCAAGGTTTGCGGAGAAGGTCTTTGCGACAAGTCCTGCGTGAAGATTTGCCTGGCAAAGGTGTATCCCGAAGGTCATCCAGAGAAGGCAGTCAAGGTGTACGTCAGTCTGGACAATCAGAGCAACAAATCCTTGGCCAGGTCAGAACTCTTCTACTTGCTCGGCTTAAAGGGAAACACCTACCCCTACACCTTGGGCACCTGCTGCGGTGTGACAGAAGCCACTGGAAGAAGGGCCAGCGGCCTCATAATAACTTCTCTCTTCAGCTCCAAGGAGATACCACTTGCCATACTCTTATGTGTAACAACAGGGAAGAAATCCCAACCCCAGAAGCGGCTCTTCACCATCCTCACCTCAGGTCCATAGCCAATGAGATACCGGCTCTATATAACAAGGCAGACATCTTAATTCTCCTCATCCTATGAGAGACATCCTATGGCTGCATAAGGTGCGTCAACTAATCAATGGACCACCCGATGCTTCGTTCACTCTGCGCCTGGACCTAGCCTGGGACATCATCGGCAACGTCTGTGGTGCCCAATTGAGGAACTCAAACTACGTCTCCTCCTACAGATCTCTCATCACGTCAGGCGACCAAGACGTGTCTCTCCTGTCATACCCACATCACTACCGTGTAAAGGAGAAGCCAAACGACACTAGGTGGCAACAACAACCACCTGACAATTCAAATCTGCTTCATCTTCAAGATGACAACCTCTAGTCAACAGCACTCTACCCTGCAAACCAGGTCAACAACTCGCCACCTACAGAGGAAGACAAGGTGATCATCAGGGACACGAGCATCAAACCCACTGAAGACAACTACAACAGCTGGGTAGCTCGCTCACCCTCTGTTCCCGCAAAGACTAAGTTGCTAAGGGATCTGCTACAAGCAACTGCTAGGTTCACAACCCGTGACACCTATCTCCATCACAAACCTGGTCAACACGAAGCCATGCTAGGCTTCAGTGCCCAAAGCAAGAGCCCCTTTCTCAACTGCCTACCCCTTACAACGCAGCCTCAGTGCACCACCAGATGTCGAACAAGACACGTGCACCTCCCAAGCTTCACCCTGTGATGAACTTACTATGAAAACAAGGAGTCTCACCTGTTGAAAACAACATCCACGATTCTCTTGGGTTCGGGACACCCGTCACAGAGCATAACAGGGTACTGCCGAGACAGCTTGCTATCGAGGGCATCGACAGGAACACTACGCCACTATCTCAGAGACAACACAGGTGGGAGATGGGGAAGAAGTCTGTAAAAGTCTTAGAGCGACTCCAAGTCTTGCACCGTGGTCCTCTAAGGACTCTTTCAGCTGTCACCAAGAGTCAAGCTTATGTTTCCTACAACAGATCTATGGCGGCTACAGTTGCAGCAGACTCCCTGAATGCTTCAGAAACCGGCAGCAAGGTACGTCGCAGCTTTGTCCTGAACGAGGTAAAGTTCACTTTAAAACCCGCATGCACCATACCAAAGCTGGAGCTCTCTGCTGTTGCGCTAACAGTCAAACGAACAGTGGCATCTCATCTCCACTGACCTGCAACTAGCCAAGTGGAGACTCAGCTCACCACCCTCAGTTTGGCACTCCAACAACCTTTGTTCTATTGTTGCCATCAATGAACTCAAGCAGAAGGATCCAGAGCCTGGAAAGACTTTCAGGCCAACCTACAGCACAAGCCCTGTGTCCAAGCTGTCAGTAAAAGGGCTCAGGTCTCATCATCTTGGACACTCTCCAACCTAGTCGTTGTGCAGGCTGACACTCAGTACAACTACATCCCCGGTAGCTCCTTCAAGCAGGAGTTACTTGAAATGAACTTGTTGCTGGACTCTGCCATGGGACACCCGTCACAGTGCGGAGAGTCCCCACATGTAGAGAAACAGTTCTGTTTGGACAAATGGGAGGAGTTAGACGGGAAAGAGGAAGATTGGAAACCTGGAAAAGCTGAAATAGATGATGGCACTGTGGAGCCCACTGGGACAGGGTACTCGGTACCGGACTGGGTCGCTGCTAGGGATGTCACGGAGGTCCTGGTCCGGACCATATCCCGGGTTCTCACAAGTAAAAGGGGAATATATACAAAGGATACAGTTTGTCGTGACGCCACCCACGGTGTGTGGTCAATGATGGGGCCACCGCTGTAGCTCTTCTTCTGCCAGGAGGATGGATGGATGGGCTGCAGCCAGATGGATGAGCCCGCTGCGGGTCGGGCTGCTCCTGACAGGAATGAAAGGTAATAATACAGTTCTCTATCCCCAGAATTAAACACGGACACACAGGCAGGGTTCACCGGGTTTACTTGTCAGTTCTCTGTAAGCAGTTCACAATATTCCTCAGTACAGTTCACTTCTTAACACCAGTTACAGGCATTGTACTCCGGTTTCTACTCAACTCCCTGCAGCCAGGTTGTCACGCTGCGACCCCTCACTCTCTCTAGTGTCCTTTCCAGGCTGTGGTCTCTCTCTCTGGGTGTCTCTGGACAGTGTAGCGGTAGCTCGGACCCTTGTGGGTCCTCATGGTTGCTACTGTGCTTTCTGTCCTTTGGGTAGGAACTCCAACTTAAAATTGGAGCTCCCCGTCAGTGAATCTGGGGATACCGGGTAAATCTTCGGTCCCCGTCAGAGTTAACACCCTGCAGTGTGCCTAGCCTCCAATACTCCTCTCCGCAAGGCAGGCTCCCTCTGACCCGTGTGATTCAAACTTCAGTAGGGAAGACTTCTCTACTAGTCAGTGCTGCTGATCTGACTCGTTCCTCACACTCCCCTGGGGTGTCGGCTATGGACGAGCTTTCTCTCCATGGTTTCTGTGACTCTGTGGATTCTGCATCTCCATGAGCCCCACTCCTCCAGAACGTGTGTGTCTTTCTTTCTGTTCTTGTGTCTTTTCAGCTCGGCACCCTCGGCCTACTGTGGCCTACTCTGTGTCTTGGCTGCTCGGCTCACTCTGGCCTACTAACTCCTTCCTCCTCCTCTTCCTCTACTTGTACCTTCTGTCACCTGACCTACATGCGTTCCCACCCACTGTCCTCTAAACCCACACCCCCTTGCCCGGCTAGAGTTCCTGGCTCCGGGTTGGGTGCTGCCTCCTAGTGGTGTGTGGGATGTCTGTGAGGGTGTTTAGTATATAAACTGTCTTTCCCTCCTACCTGGCTGCAGTTCCCTATGTGGCCACCCTGGTCGCAGGGGCGCCAAAGCACCATGTCACATCTACAGGACCCCGAAACAGCAGAAACCCCCACAAGTGATCTCATATTGGAAACTAGATCCCTCCAGGATTCTATCTAGGGGTATAGTGATCATTGTGACCCCACAGGGACTTCACACAATGTGATAACAATAGATCGTCATATTCTACATTATCTTTTCTTCACAGAAAATGTCCCCTTTCCGGGTCTGTGGCCACGATCCTCCGCCCCTGTGTCCTGCACGTCTCCTCTCCTGTAAATCATCCACTGCTTGTTTGGCGCCCTGTGCCAGGTCACCACAGATTCCCTTGGGACATGGAAGGATGTAAGGGCGGCTCCACACTGGCGGCGCGGCATTGCGGAGTCCGCAATGAGACCAGGCAATGCTGGCCCAATGGCACAGTGTGCCCTTGCGGCCGGCATTGCAACATGCTGCGGTGCGGAATTCCGTCCGCAGCATGTCCATTTTCAGTACGGACACCGCACTGCCGCATCCCATTGGAATGAATGGGGTGCGGCACAGCCGCAATTCAATTGCGGCAGCGCCGCCCTACGCAGACTGTGGGGGCGGGTGTTTCCTGTTTCTTCCCAGGAAGTGTGTGTCTCAGCTGACTACAAGCAGAAACACAGACCCCTGCATCTGCTCATCACCACCTTTCTCTGCGACATGGCACCCTTTCCTATCGATCAGCTCATTGAGCTGATGGTCGATCATCCAGCTATATGGGACACAAATTCCCCTTGTTATGCAGAGAGAGAAAAGAGGGAGAAGTCGTGGGACACCATCTGTCACCATGTATATGCAGAGCACTGGGAAGAGGCTACCACCAATATTCGCTGTGATTTGGGTAGGTGAGCTGCAGTACCAATGGGCTAGTGTCGTCCCTCAGGAGATCCTTGGAAGGTGCAGAAAACCTCTGTAAGCTCTGATCTCCGTGGAAACCAGGAAAAGAAGGAAGTGAACTCAGCAGAGGCAGCCGCATGACCAAAAGAGGGGAGGGGGCGAAACCACATGACCATCAGAGAGTATCTGCAATGGGATCCGCAATAGACTGCAATAGCGTCCGCAATAGACTCCGCACTGACAGCCGCGATTTCCTCCGCAGCACCGCAACTAGTGTGCAAGAGGCCTAACACAGCGAGTAACCCCACTAACAAACAACACCTTTCACCCCAGGCCTGTAGGGGGAGCTCCACTGGTTGCCTTAAGCCAGTTCCCCCTATAAATACGGGTTCTGGAGGGAGAAACTCCGGAGTGTGCAGTCACTACAGAACTGTGAAGAGCTGAGTGAGCTGAGCTGGTACTGGAGCTGTGCTAGGCCCATACCTGAGACAGTGGTAGACCCGCAGAGTAGGGGTCGAAGGCAGAGGAGAGAAACGTGCTACAAAGGGGGCAAAGGAGTCATAGCGACTCACCCCAGCAGAGCTCCGGTCACTGGGTCCGAGCTACAAAGACACAGAATAGGCCCCACAGAGAAACCAGCACCACAAGGAGGTTTAGCTTCCAGGACACCCGAAGCACCAACAAGTGAGAGCCCGGAGTCTAGGCCTGACAGGAATCCCATAGAAGTGCCCTCAGTGCAGCAAATCCGGGTGTGAAGAGACAGAGAGTGAAGTAACGGTCTGGTCAGGTTCCATGTCTGCCAGACCCAGACAGAGTAACAGAAACCAGGAGGCCGACAACCCTACTCACTGTGGAGATCCTGAAGTGTTACCTCATCTCCGGTCGAGTTTACACGTGAAGAACAGCAGTAAAGGTACCAAAAGACTTTATGTGTGAGTGTCCCTCCTACCACCTGCACCACACCTACCGCGCTACCCTATTCCTCTCAACTCCATTAAATGCCCCAGGGAACCCCGCTCGTCCTGTAGGGAGCGGTTCCATCTAGCTGCTGCACATCACCCCGGAGGCTAAAGCAGCGCCGGTGCCATCACCGGACCCCTACAGGTGGCGTCACGACAGACATTTTATTTTACTGCCATCTACCCCCCTTTTATCTGCATCCCCCGGGCCCACGGCATCAGGCACCGCCAGAGACTACCCCCAGAGACCGCGCCTGAGTGACCGAGTATCCTACAGGCCTGGGCCGGACAATAACATCAGGGATCAATGTGAGGAGACATCCACCAATAAGAAGAGCACATCTGGGACTAAGCTCCACCCCCTGATCACATGACACTGATGAGGTCATCACAGGTCCTTCAGCTCTCACAGTGCATCAGATCCGTCCTGGTTGTAGGTGGAGGAAGATTCCCTGTCCTCCTCTATACAGGTGATTATACAGAGAACAACTGCATTATGGGATAATATCATCATCATCATCATCATCATCCATCAACATCATCATCATCATCATCATCATCACCATCAGCATCATCATCATCATCATCACTGCTAGAGGAGCCTCATTACATCACTAAGGACCGGATCCATCGCTCATGGTCGGTGATCTCTTGTAGATGTGATCGGTCCTTAGTTACAGGATCCATCGCTCGTGGTCGGTGATCTCTTGTAGATGTGATCGGTCCTTAGTTACAGGATCCATCGCTCGTGGTCGGTGATCTCTTGTAGATGTGATCGGTTCTTAGTTACAGGATCCATCGCTCGTGGTTGGTGACGTCTTGTAGAGGTGATCCCTTAGTTACAGGATCCATCGCTCGTGGTCGGTGATCTGTTCCTCAGTATTTGTGGTTCTGGATCTCTCGTTATTTTCTCCTCTATGATTTCCATCTTCTTTTAATCATACAGACGCTGCAGGACGAGATCCCTCCGGCTGATCCAGTTTTCCTGAATGATCCCGAGGATGGACGAGGACGGGAATGAGATCAGCAGTAGATTACTCCACCTCACCCTGGAGATCATCTCCCTGCTGAGCGGAGAGGTGACTCCTCCACATTTCTATCAGCTTTATTGTATCATTGTAGTTACTGGGACCTGTCATCAGGGGGCGACAAGACTCCAGGATCTCATGATGCCGCATCTCCCTAAAGCGGCCGTCACACGCTAAGATATCACTCATATCGCTGGTGAGATGTCACACAGACAGACTCACCAGCGATGTGGGCCAGCGAAATCACTGGTAAGTATGGTACACATCGGGTTACTAGGCGCCGCACGGCGCTTAGTAACCCGACGTTTACCACAGATACCATCTCCCAGCATAGGCTCTGCCGCTGGGAGATCGTTCATCGTGGGGTCACACACCACGATGAAGCAGATTGTTCAATCGTTTATCGCTTGATATGAGCTCCGGCTCTCATATCTGCGATGTCACGATCAAGCGATTTTACATTGTAAAATCGCTTGATTGCACGCAGCGACGCACAAACGATATCGCTTAAGCGATATCGTGCATTAAATTGAAGCGTGTGACGGCCACCTAAGTGTCTCTCTCCATACACAGGATTACACCATAGTGAGGAAGACACCGGGGGACTGTGTGACTCCCATCATCCATCTCCAGGAGTCAGGAGGGCGGAGCCTCATCACAGCCCCTCCCCCGCACTCCCCGATACATGAGAGGAACAAGAAGAAGATCCTAGAGCTCAGCAACAAGATGATTGAGCTGCTGAGCGGAGAGGTGACTGCTGGGACATTATACAGGACAGCACTGGAGGATTCTGGGTGATGAGCGGAGAGGTGACTGCTGGGACATTATACAGGACAGCACTGGAGGATTCTGGGTGATGAGCGGAGAGGTGACTGCTGGGACATTATACAGGACAGCACTGGAGGATTCTGGGTGATGACTGGAGAGGTGACTGCTGGGACATTATACAGGACAGCACTGGAGGATTCTGGGTGATGAGCAGAGGGGTGACTGCTGGGACATTATACAGGACTGCACTGGAGGATTCTGGGTGATGAGCGGAGAGGTGACTGCTGGGACATTATACAGGACAGCACTGGAGGATTCTGGGTGATGAGCAGAGGGGTGACTGCTGGGACATTATACAGGACAGCACTGGAGGATTCTGGGTGATGAGCGGAGAGGTGACTGCTGGGACATTATACAGGACAGCACTGGAGGATTTGGGTGATGAGAGGAGAGGTGACTGCTGGGACATTATACAGGACAGCACTGGAGGATTCTGGGTGATGAGAGGAGAGGTGACTGCTGGGACATTATACAGGACAGCACTGGAGGATTCTGGGTGATGAGTGGAGAGGTGACTGCTGGGACATTATACAGGACAGCACTGGAGGATTCTGGGTGATGATGGAGAGGTGACTGCTGGGACATTATACAGGACAGCACTGGAGGATTCTGGGTGATGAGCGGAGAGGTGACTGCTGGGACATTATACAGGACAGTACTGGAGGATTCTGGGTGATGAGTGGAGAGGTGACTGCTGGGACATTATACAGGACAGCACTGGAGGATTCTGGGTGATGACGGTATCATTGTGTTGTCAGGTTCCTATAAGGTGTCAGGAAGTCGCTGTCTATCTCTCCATGGAGGAGTGGGAGTATCTAGAAGGACACAAGGACCGGTACGAGGAGGTGATGATGGAGGAGCACCGGCCTGTGACATCACAAGGTGAGGAGATTTCTATGTCTGCCCATTACTGTGGGCACAGGCTGGCACTGGCTGCCATGATGAAGCCTTACTGCCGGGATGTGCAGGGTGTACACACGTTTGTGCAGTAACCTGTAATGTCGGACGTCCCTAATTCCATCTTTTAACAATACATCTTTTAGAGCGGAGCACAGTGAGGAGGATCTGGTGATCCACTGTGTGGAATGCAGCAGAGATCCAGTAGGATCAGCAGGGAGCAGGGACCATTAGATTTAGCTGTTAGTAGATCATTAGAGACTTTAGTGAGGGCAGTCTCTCTCTCTCTGTAGAGTGTAAGGAGCGGAAACCGGATTGTAAAGGGAGAAGAAGAGAATTACCTGAGTTATAGCCGATCACACAGGAGTGGATCAAGTGATCCAGAAGATCAGAGATGAAGGGAGATCAGAGACCGGTCTGTAGTCAGCAGGAAGTTCTGGTCGGGGAAGGTTTATCAGTAATGGGTGTATGCTGCGTGATTGAAGGAGGAGGGAAAGACACCAGATGAGAGAGAGGTTAAATATGTTAGTGAGGTGAGTGGTGACAGCCGGGAAGAGGGACTGGAGGATGTGAGGGAATAGGGTCACTGGGGCAGGTAGTAGGGTGAGGAGATGTGAGGGAATAGGGTCACTGGGGCAGGTAGTAGGGTGAGGAGATGTGAGGAGCCGGGTCACTGGGGCAGGTAGTAGGGTGAGGAGATGTGAGGAGCCGGGAAGAGGGACTGGAGGATGTGAGGGAATAGGGTCACTGGGGCAGGTAGTAGGGTGAGAAGATGTGAGGAGCCGGGTCACTGGGGCAGGTAGTAGGGTGAGAAGATGTGAGGAGCCGGGAAGAGGGACTGGAGGATGTGAGGGAATAGGGTCACTGGGGCAGGTAGTAGGGTGAGTAGATGTGAGGAGCCGGGTCACTGGGGCAGGTAGTAGGGTGAGAAGATGTGAGGAGCCGGGAAGAGGGACTGGAGGATGTGAGGGAATAGGGTCACTGGGGCAGGTAGTAGGGTGAGTAGATGTGAGGAGCCGGGTCACTGGGGCAGGTAGTAGGGTGAGAAGATGTGAGGAGCCGGGAAGAGGGACTGGAGGATGTGAGGGAATAGGGTCACTGGGGCAGGTAGTAGGGTGAGTAGATGTGAGGAGCCGGGTCACTGGGGCAGGTAGTAGGGTGAGAAGATGTGAGGGAATAGGGTCACTGGGGCAGGTAGTAGGGTGAGAAGATGTGAGGAGCCGGGTCACTGGGGCAGGTAGTAGGGTGAGGAGATGTGAGGAGCCGGGTCACTGGGGCAGGTAGTAGGGTGAGAAGATGTGAGGGAATAGGGTCACTGGGGCAGGTAGTAGGGTGAGGAGATGTGAGGAGCCGGGTCACTGGGGCAGGTAGTAGGGTGAGAAGATGTGAGGAGCCGGGTCACCTCTTCTGTGATTGGTTCATAGACAGAATGTGAAGTAGATGAAGAGGGAGGAGAATGCAGGAGATTATGAGGTCGGGGGACATTTCCTGGGAATATGGGAATCTTTTCTATGAAGTAATTGGTCGGATCGTCAGCGCTGAGGTTGGAGGCGACAATCTAGGAGCGAGGAGGGAATGATAAGTGTCAGAGTCATTTGGGATTGTTGTATGGTGAAGTGCGGAGGGCGGTGAAGGCTCCGGTGTGGAGGGTGAAGGGCAGAGTTGTGTTTTCAGCATAAACTTTTAATGGATGAAATCTTCCTCCAGATTGGATTTTCTCTAGATATTCGGCCCCTGGAGCAGCGCTGGAGAGAACGTGTTTGCAGCGTGAGCCAGGGCTGCCGCCATCTGTGCAGAGCTGTTCTATGTGTAGAAGGTGCAGCTTCATCCAGGGCTGCCGCCATCTGTGCAGAGCTGTTCTATGTGTAGGAGGAGCAGCTTCATCCAGGGCTGCCGCCATCTGTGCAGAGCTGTCCTATGTGTAGGAGGTGCAGCTTCATCCAGGGCTGCCGCCATCTGTGCAGAGCTGTCCTATGTGTAGGAGGTGCAGCTTCATCCAGGGCTGCCGCCATCTGTGCAGAGCTGTCCTATGTGTAGGAGGTGCAGCTTCATCCAGGGCTCTGCAGAGCTTCATTATAATGTTCCAGAGTCAGGACATGACAGGGACCAGATTGGGATAATGATGACTGCAAATTCTTCATAGGTTTCTGGGTATTAATGGCTCATATGTTCCTATAAGTGTAATAAGTGGGGTGTTCTGAGTGGGGTGAGAGTTCTTGATAGAGAATGAATGAAAGTTGTGGTCAGAGAGCAGAAGAGAAGAGATAGTGATGTCATGTACTGAGCAGAGCCGGGAGAAGATCAGGTCCAGATTATTCCCATCTTCATGTGGAGGAAAGTTTATAAATTAATCTAATATATAAAACCAAAAGCCACTTCCGTCTTCAAGGGACAAAAAGGACGTCACACGACGAAAGTGGCTTGGGCACTACACCCGCTCAGGGTGATCCAAGATGGCGGCGAACGGTGGCGCTTTAGCGCCCACCGCGAGCCGCTATCCCGCCACTAGCCGCCCCTGTGCCTCTGCCCTCCAGCCGCCCCTGTGCCTCTGCCCTCCAGCCGCCCCTCTCCTCACCCCTCCAGCCTCCGCTGCGATGACCACTCTGGCCACGGCGCTGCGATGACCACTCTGGCCACGGCGCTGCGATGACCACTCTGAGCCACCACACTCGCTGCTAACCACTGAGCCACCGCACTCGCTGCTAACCACTGAGCCACCGCACTCGCTGCTAACCACTGAGCCACCGCGCAGTGCTAACCACTGAGCCACCGCGCAGTGCTAACCACTGAGCCACCTGTATACATACAATTAATTTCACCGCACTCCCCTAACTATTAGTAAATAAACTATATATGGATTCTAGACTACCCGATTCTTTAGAATCGGGCCACCATCTAGTAATAATAATAATCATCATATTTATATAGCGCCAAATAGGGCTGGGCGATTAATCGAATTAATTCGATTAATTCGCCCCCTGCTTTGGCCACGATTGTTGTTTTAGTAACAATCGTGAAATTCGATTTAAAATGGCGGCATTTCCGGTCCGGCGTCACCAGGTACTTCCGGTGGGCCGGTGCACACTGCGGTGCGCTCCGCCTCCTCCCCGGCCGGTGCTGGACAGGCCCGGACACTGGGGGCCGCCGACCTCCGCCTCCTCCCATGCCGGTGCTGGGCAGGCCCGGACACTGGGGGCCGCCGACCTCCGCCTCCTCCCCGTCCGGCGCTTGACAGGCCCGGACACTGGGGGCCGCCGACCTCCGCCTCCTCCCATGCCGGTGCTGGGCAGGCCCGGACACTGGGGGCCGCCGACCTCCGCCTCCTCCCATGCCGGTGCTGGGCAGGCCCGGACACTGGGGGCCGCCGACCTCCGCCTCCTCCCCGTCCGGCGCTTGACAGGCCCGGACACTGGGGGCCGCCGACCTCCGCCTCCTCCCCGTCCGGCGCTTGACAGGCCCGGACACTGGGGGCCGCCGACCTCCGCCTCCTCCCATGCCGGTGCTGGGCAGGCCCGGACACTGGGGGCCGCCGACCTCCGCCTCCTCCCATGCCGGTGCTGGGCAGGCCCGGACACTGGGGGCCGCCGACCTCCGCCTCCTCCCCGTCCGGCGCTTGACAGGCCCGGACACTGGGGGCCGCCGACTGGTGCGAGGAGAACTACGCCGTGTCCTGTGAGTATACATCGCCGAGTTCTGTGAGTGTCCAGTGCACTGTGTGTATGGTGTATACTGTGTGTGTGTATGGTGTATACTGTGTGTGTGTATGGTGTATACTGTGTGTGGTGTGTATGGTGTATACGTGTGTGTGTGTGTGTATGGTGTATACTGTGTGTGTGTGTATGGTGTATACTGTGTGTGTATGGTGTATACTGTGTGTGTGTGTGTGTATGGTGTATACTGTGTGTGTGTGTGTATGGTGTATACTGTGTGTGTGTGTGTATGGTGTATACTGTGTGTGTGTGTGTGTGTATGGTGTATACTGTGTGTGTGTGTGTGTATGGTGTATACTGTGTGTGTGTGTGTGTGTGTATGGTGTATACTGTGTGTGTATGGTGTATACTGTGTTGTGTGTGTATGGTGTATACTGTGTGTGTGTGTGTGTGTATGGTGTATACTGTGTGTGTGTGTGTATGGTGTATACTGTGTGTGTATGGTGTATACTGTGTGTGTGTGTATGGTGTATACTGTGTGTGTGTGTGTATGGTGTATACTGTGTGTGTGTGTGTGTTGTGTGTGTGTGTGTATGGTGTATACTGTGTGTGTGTGTATGGTGTATACTGTGTGTGTATGGTGTATACTGTGTGTGTGTGTGTGTATGGTGTATACTGTGTGTGTGTGTGTATGGTGTATACTGTGTGTGTGTGTGTGTGTGTGTGTGTGTATGGTGTATACTGTGTGTGTGTGTATGGTGTATACTGTGTGTGTATGGTGTATACTGTGGTGTGTGTGTGTATGGTGTATACTGTGTGTGTGTGTGTGTATGGTGTATACTGGTGTGTGTGTGTGTGTGTATGGTGTATACTGTGTGTGTGTGTGTGTGTGGTGTATGGTGTATACTGTGTGTGTATGGTGTATACTGTGTGTGTGTGTGTGTATGGTGTATACTGTGGTGTGTGTGTATGGTGTATACTGTGTGTGTGTGTGTGTGTATGGTGTATACTGTGTGTGTATGGTGTATACTGTGTGTGTGTGTTGGTGTATGGTGTATACTGTGTGTGTGTGTGTGTGTATGGTGTATACTGTGTGTGTATGGTGTATACTGTGTGTGTGTGTGTGTATGGTGTATACTGTGTGTGTGTGTGTATGGTGTATAACTGTGTGTGTGTGTGTGTGTGTTATGGTGTATACTGTGTGTGTGTGTGTGTATGGTGTATACTGTGTGTGTGTGTGTGTGTATGGTGTATACTGTGTGTGTGTGTGTGTGTGGTGTATACTGTGTGTGTGTGTGTGGTGTATACATGGTGTGTGTGTGTGTGTGTGGTGTATACATGGTGTGTGTGGGGTGTGTGTGTGTGTGGGGTGTGTGGGGTGTGTGTGGTGTGTGGGGTGTGTGTGTGTGTGGGGTGTGTGTGTGTGTGGGGTGTGTGTGTGTGTGTGGGGTGTGTGTGTGTGTGTGGGGTGTGTGTGTGTGTGGGTGTGTGTGTGTGTGTGTGGGGTGTGTGTGTGTGTGTGGGGTGTGTGTGTGTGTGGGGTGTGTGTGTGTGTGTGTGGGGTGTGTGTGTGTGTGTGTGTGGGGTGTGTGTGTGTGTGTGTGGGGTGTGTGTGTGTGTGTGTGGGGTGTGTGTGTGTGTGTGTGGGGTGTGTGTGTGTGTGTGTTGTGTGGGGTGTGTGTGTGTGTGTGTATGGGGTGTGTGTGTGTATGGGGTGTGTGTATGGTATATACATATATACTGTGTATGCTGTATACATATTTACAGTGTGTATGATATATACTGTATATATAAAAAAAAAAATCGAGATTTAAATCGAAAATCGTCCATAGGGTTAAATAAAATCGAGATTTTGATTTTTCCCAAAATCGCCCAGCCCTAGCGCCAAAATATTCTGCAGCGCTTTATAATACAGTGGTTTGTATAAGAACGGTCATAGGTAACAATAAAAAAAATACAATAAAGTGAGTAATTAAAGTAGAGAATCAATGTAAAAAATACAATACAATAATTAAAGAAAAATAAAGGTGCAAAATAAAGGTGACTCTGCTCAAAAGAGCTTACAATCTACAACAAGATGGGGGTTACACAAAGTGCAGGGGCTTATGACAGTGATAGTCCAGGCATCTTGAAGTGGGGTACAGAAATAAAGTTACATGAATGGTCAACAGACATCTGTGTAGAGCATTTGGGTTTGGTGGAGTTTGACGAAGAGATTATGTCCAGAGGGATAGCCCATTCACTATTTACAGTACAAAGGACTTCTATTAGGGAGCATGATAGGCCACCTTAAAAAGATGTGTTTTTAGGGAGCGTCTAAATCTATGTAAATTATGGATAGTCCTGATTTTGGGGTATGCAAGGCGGAGAGAAGACATGGCACATTGAGGGAGCAACACACACACACACGAGTAGTAGAATAGTGAAAATTATAACTTTATTAGTGCAATAGACTAAACAACATTAAAAAATTTAAAACCATAGGGTGCCACTGCAGAACACACCACTGAACATATGTACAGAATAGAATGCTGACAAAACATGAGCAGGATATGACACAATATCGGTGATCACAACAGGTTAGACAAAATACAGGATTGAGTTGTAGGGAGAGACCCGAGGGTGGGGGATAAGAGCAGGTACGAGAAGTAGTAGTGCTCCTTCACCACAATATTTCACGTAAATACGCTTGTTAGCCCAATATAGGGTGGACAGTGTTATGGGTAACCACATCTATGTCAGGGGACCTATTATGAAGCACAAATCATAGGGCCACAGAATGATTGGTAGTGCTGGGTATGTTAAATATGATTAAATACTGGCCTCAGCAGCTGGAATAAACAATGTTTATAAGTGAAACAGATACCGGTATCTCACACAAGTGAAGTCTGCAGAGGCACAGACAATTATAGAGAAAATGTCACATATTATAAGTTTACCCCAAGATTCCGCAAATCATCCAATGAGTAATGCTAGGAGTCGTTTAGTAGTCCCAAACACAGTGGCCCCTAGGGGTGGTCACATATGGATGATAACAAAAGTCTTAACCATCAACTAACTAACCGTATAATTGATACAAAGACCACCCATATATATTGGGTACTCCCTAATGTTTACATATAGTCAAACAGTGTAGGTCACCGTGTCCACTGACAGTGGAAGATAAAGTGCATATTACCAGTCCGTGAATTGTCCGAAGTGTCAGTCCGAGGTATGTAGCGAGGTGACTGCAGGGCACCCAGGCCCCACGCGTATCGCTGCCAGGGCGCAGCTTCCTCAGGGGAAGTATAAGTCTGTTACACATTGGGACTCATTTTATATCTGTTGGTAATTAATGATCAGATACAGCTGAGAGAGCACAATTAGACCACATGATATTGCCATAGGCGGAAGTGACATCACAATCACAACTCAGTGACCATGGTAACAAGTAAGCAGTGTGCCTTATACCTATTACAGGAAGTGACATAGAGGAAGTGACATCGCAGTCACAACTCAGTGACCATGGTAACAAGTAAACAGTATATCTTATACCTATTACAGGAAGTGACATAGCGGAAGTGACATCACAATCACAACTCCGTGACCATGGTAACAAGTAAGCAGTATATCTTATACCTATTACAGGAAGTGACATAGTGGAAGTGACATCACAATCACAACTCAGTGACCATGGTAACAAGTAAGCAGTGTACCTTATATCTATTACAGGAAGTGACATAGAGGAAGTGACATCGCAGTCACAACTCAGTGACCATGGTAACAAGTAAACAGTATACCTTATACCTATTACAGGAAGTGACATAGAGGAAATGACATCGCAGTCACAACTCAGTGACCATGGTAACAAATAAACAGTGTACCTTATACCTATTACAGGAAGTGACATAGCGGAAGTGACATCACAATCACAACTCAGTGACCATGGTAACAAGTAAGCAGTGTACCTTATATCTATTACAGGAAGTGACATAGAGGAAGTGACATCGCAGTCACAGCTCAGTGACCATGGTAACAAGTAAGCAGTGTACCTTATACCTATTACAGGAAGTGACATAGAGGAAATGACATCGCAGTCACAACTCAGTGACCATGGTAACAAATAAACAGTGTACCTTATACCTATTACAGGAAGTGACATAGCGGAAGTGACATCACAATCACAACTCAGTGACCATGGTAACAAGTAAGCAGTGTACCTTATACCTATTACAGGAAGTGACATAGTGGAAGTGACATCACAATCACAACTCAGTGACCATGGTAACAAGTAAGCAGTGTACCTTATATCTATTACAGGAAGTGACATAGAGGAAGTGACATCGCAGTCACAACTCAGTGACCATGGTAACAAGTAAACAGTATACCTTATACCTATTACAGGAAGTGACATAGTGGAAGTGACATCACAATCACAACTCAGTGACCATGGTAACAAGCAGTGTACCTTATATCTATTACAGGAAGTGACATAGAGGAAGTGACATCGCAGTCACAACTCAGTGACCATGGTAACAAGTAAACAGTATACCTTATACCTATTACAGGAAGTGACATAGAGGAAATGACATCGCAGTCACAACTCAGTGACCATGGTAACAAATAAACAGTGTACCTTATACCTATTACAGGAAGTGACATAGCGGAAGTGACATCACAATCACAACTCAGTGACCATGGTAACAAGTAAACAGTATATCTTATACCTATTACAGGAAGTGACATAGTGGAAGTGACATCACAATCACAACTCAGTGACCATGGTAACAAGTAAGCAGTGTACCTTATACCTATTACAGGAAGTGACATAGAGGAAGTGACATCGCAGTCACAACTCAGTGACCATGGTAACAAGTAAGCAGTGTGCCTTATACCTATTACAGGAAGTGACAGAGGAAGTGCCATCACAATCACAACTCAGTGACCATGGTAACAAGTAAGCAGTGTACCTTATACCTATTACAGGAAGTGACATAGTGGAAGTGACATCACAATCACAACTCAGTGACCATGGTAACAAGTAAGCAGTGTACCTTATATCTATTACAGGAAGTGACATAGAGGAAGTGACATCGCAGTCACAACTCAGTGACCATGGTAACAAGTAAGCAGTGTACCTTATATCTATTACAGGAAGTGACATAGAGGAAGTGACATCGCAGTCACAACTCAGTGACCATGGTAACAAGTAAGCAGTGTACCCTATACCTATTACAGGAAGTGACATAGAGGAAGTGACATCACAACCACAACTCAGTGACCATGGTAACAAGTAAACAGTATATATTACAGTGGTGTTCAAAAGTCCTGCATAGGCATGAAGAAATCTATATATTTCACACTTCTGCATCTCTACAGTGAAACTGGTGGAACATATATGTTTTTGTAATCCCTCATTGTATGCCATACTCATTTTTGAATGTCCCAAGTGTATAAATTGTTATGGTATGCACATTTCTGATATTTTTTTTTACAGCATAACTATACCTACACCTGTACAGTGTGTAGAATGGTGAACAGGTTTCTAAGTTCATTAACTTCCAATGCAAGTTCACACAGACTTAAATTTTACTTTTTAAGATTTATCATTTTTTATTTAATTCAGAGTCCTGTAAAGGGCCTTTTGAGTGCATCTTTAGCTTCTAATACTTTATTGGCCAGCCTTTGCTCTTGAGCACCAACGTGCATCCCTGTGGCATTGAGTGAACAAGCTTCTGCAGATGTTCACGAATGATGATGTGGTTCCAGGTCTGTATCAGAGCCTCAATCAACTCTTTCTTGGTCCTTGGCTGTTTTTTAGATATCTCTATTGATACCTTGGATTGGATTGAGGTCCGGGGACTGGGCTGCCTGTCAATAATAGCCACCTTGTTCTTTTTTTTCCATTCCGTTACTGTCTTAGCTCTGTGACAAGGAGCGTTATCATCCTGGAAGATATAATCCCCTGAAAACAGGTGTTGAGCAGAAGGCAGCATTTTCTTATTAAGGATGTCTATGTATTTTTTTGCATTAACCATACCCTCCACAATATGAAGCCTTCCAACACCATTGGCTGCCATACAGCCCCAGACCATTACTTTCATCGGATGTTTCACAGAGAAGCTCAAACACTCCGGCTTGTGCTCTTCATGTGGAAACTTTCTCACATAAGACTTGCCATCATTTCCTAAAATGCAAAAAGTGCTTTCATCACTAAATAGCACTTATTCCCACTCCTCTTTCCTCCATTTTGAATATTTAAATGGCCACAGTTTTCGCCTTTGTCTTTGTCTGGCTGTCGTCAATGGCTTCTTTTGGGCCTTGCACCCTCTCAATCCTGCTTCCAATCATCTCTTCCTAACAGTTGATGTTGCCACCTCAATATTGCACTTTTCTTGCCATTCTCGCAGAAGCTGAGCAGAGGTGAGGAGCTTTCCATTGGTAAGGGATGTTCTTATCAGTACTCTATCCTCCTTTTAGTTGACTTTCTGGGCCGACCAGATCTGGGCCTGTCCTGGGTAATTCCAAGCTGCTTATGTTTCTGCACAATTCTTACGACTGTCCTCTGATTACAGCCGACCTTCCTAGCGATCTGGGGGCCAGTATAACCCTCTTCATGTAGCACCACAACTCGCACACAATCCACCGCTGACAAAAATCTGAAGGCTCCCATCATAAAGCTCTACAGTTTGATTCACTAGATAGACCAACAGATAAAACACACAAACAAAGCAGCAGATGTGATGCAATGTAATGGAAAGTGATTGGCTGCCATATCCAGGTTATGACTGATCACAAGAACCTCATCTGTGATTGGCTAATTTTGGATCTGAGGCTGTACAATATTTAGTTGTGCTTTCAATTCCCATATTGTTGCAATAATTTCAGGCAAAACTGCTTCAAAAGCTAAAAATATTACAAGGAGAGAATGCAAAATTGTATTCTGAACAAAACCATATATAATAAGTCATATTAGCATCGAAGATATTCGACAGAAAAGGTTTAAAACTTGAAAAATCTATTTATCCTATGCCTATGCAGGACTTTTGAACACCACTGTATACCTATTACAGGAAGTGACATAGCGGAAATGACATCGCAGTCACAACTCAGTGACCATGGTAACAAATAAACAGTATACCTTATACCTATTACAGGAAGTGACATAGCGGAAGTGACATCGCAGTCACAACTCAGTGACCATGGTAACAAGTAAACAGTATACCTTATACCTATTACAGGAAGTGACATAGAGGAAATGACATCGCAGTCACAACTCAGTGACCATGGTAACAAGTAAACAGTATATCTTATACCTATTACAGGAAGTGACATAGAGGAAGTGACATCGCAGTCACAACTCAGTGACCATGGTAACAAGTAAACAGTATATCTTATACCTATTGCAGGAAGTGACATAGCGGATGTGACATCGCAGTCACAGCTCAGTGACCATGGTAACAAGTAAGCAGTGTGCCTTATACCTATTACAGGAAGTGACATAGCGGAAGTGACATCGCAGTCACAACTCAGTGACCATGGTAACAAGTAAACAGTATATCTTATACCTATTACAGGAAGTGACATCGCAGTCACAGCTCAGTGACCATGGTAACAAGTAAACAGTATATCTTATACCAATTACAGGAAGTGGAAGTGACATCACAGTCACAACTCAGTGACCATGGTAACAAGTAAACAGTATATCTCATACCTATTGCAGGAAGTGACATAGCGGAAGTGACAACGCAGTCACAACTCAGTGACCATGGTAACAAGTAAGCAGTGTACCCTATACCTATTGCAGGAAGTGGAAGTGACAACGCAGTCACTGCTCAGTGACCATGGTAACAAGTAACTGTTTAGGTATAAGATATACTGTTTACTTGTTACCATGGTCACTGAGCTGTGACTGCGATGTCACATCCGCTATGTTACTTCCTGCAATAGGTATAAGGTACACTGTTTACTTGTTACCATGGTCACTGAGTTGTGACTGCGATGTCACTTCCTCTATGTCACTTCCTGTAATAGGTATAAGGCACACTGCTTACTTGTTACCATGGTCACTGAGTTGTGATTGTGATGTCACTTCCGCCTATGGCAATATCATGTGGTCTAATTGTGCTCTCTCAGCTGTATCTGATCATTAATTACCAACAGATATAAAATGAGTCCCAATGTGCAACAGACTTATACTTCCCCTGAGGAAGCTGCGCCCTGGCAGCGATACGCGTGGGGCCTGGGTGCCCTGCAGTCACCTCGCTACATACCTCGGACTGACACTTCGGACAATTCACGGACTGGTAATATGCACTTTATCTTCCACTGTCAGTGGACACGGTGACCTACACTGTTTGACTATATGTAAACATTAGGGAGTACCCAATATATATGGGTGGTCTTTGTATCAATTATACGGTTAGTTAGTTGATGGTTAAGACTTTTGTTATCATCCATATGTGACCACCCCTAGGGGCCACTGTGTTTGGGACTACTAAACGACTCATAGCATTACTTATTGGATGATTTGCGGAATCTTGGGGTAAACTTGTATTATGTGAAATTTTCTCTATAACTGTCTGTGCCTCTGCAGACTTCACTTGTGTGAGATACCGGTATCTGTTTGACTTATAAACATTGTTTATTCCAGCTGCTGAGGCCAGTATTAAATCATATTTAACACACCCAGCACTACCAATCATTCTGTGGCCCTATGATTTGTGCTTCATAATAGGCCCCTTGACATAGATGTGGTTACCCATAACACTGTCCACCTTATATTGGGCTAACAAGCGTATTTATGTGAAATATTGTGGTGAAGGAGCACTAGTACTTCTCGTACCTGCTCTCATCCCCCACCCTCGGGTCTCTCCCTACAACTCAATCCTGTATTTTGTCTAACCTGTTGTGATCACCGATATTGTGTCATATCCTGCTCATGTTTTGTCAGCATTGTATCTGTACATATGTTCAGCGTTGTGTTCTGCATTGGCACCCCATGGTTTTAATTGTTTTTAATCTTGTTTGGTCTATTGCACTAATAAAGTTATAATTTTCACTATTCTACTACTCGCGTGTGTGTTGCTCCCTCAATGTGCCATGTCTTCTCTCCGCCTTGCATATCTGTCCACCTTGGCACGCTGAGCGACCCCTCCTTCCCTTGATATAATTCAGATCATTGCGGTGCACCCTGTTTTCTGTTGAAACTGATTTTGGGGTAGAGCATTCCAGAGATTTGGTGCAGCTTAGGAGAAGTTTTGGAATCGGGAGTGGGAGGATCAGATTAGTGCAGATGTTAGTCGAAGGTCATTTGTAGAATGTAGACAGGGGTGGGGTGATAGACAGAGATGAGGGAGGAGATGTAGGGGGGTGCTGCACAGTGAAGAGCTTTGTAGGTGAGAACAAGCTATTTGAATTGGATCCTGTAGTGTATGGGCAGCCAGTGCAGTGACTGGCACAGAGCGGAGGCATCTGAGTAATGATTGACCAGATGGGTGATCCTGGCTTCTGTATTAAGGATGGACTGGAGAGGGGAAAGTCTAGTGAAGCGGAGGCTGATTAATAGAGAATTGCAGTAGTCAAGGCTGGAATGGATTAGGGCCAAGGTGAGGGTTTTTATTGTTTCCATGGTCCATGGTGAGAAAGGGGCGGACTCTAGAGATGTTCTTCAGGTGAAAGCAACAAGAGCGAACGAGAGATTGTATATAGGAGGTGAAGAAGAGATCGGTGTCAAATATAACACCCAGACAGCGAGCCTGCTGACTAGGCGTCATCATGGTGCAGCACACTGAGAGAGAGAAGTCAGATTTAGGGAGGTTAGTGGAGGGCGGGAGCAGAAGAACTTTAGTTTTGGAAAGCTTGAGTTTCAAATATAGAGTAGACATGATTTTGGCAACTGCAGCCACACAGTAATTGGTGTTCTTTAATACAGCGGGGGTAAGGACAGGAGTTGAAGTGTATAATTCTGTGTCATCAAAGCCGTGTCCTTTATGTCGATGGAGTGCAGCATAGAGAGTAGGAGATGGTGGTTGACTGTGTCAAAAGCTGCAGAGAGGTCAAGAAGAATAATCAGAGAGTGGTCACCATTACGTTTTGCCGTCAAAAGGTCACTGGGCTCTTTGATGAGATCAGTTTCTGTAGAATGTATGGGATGGAAACCAGACTGTAATGGATCTAGAAGAGAGTGAGTGGAGAGGTAATGAGTGAGGCAGGTGTAGACCACGCAATCCAAGAGTTTAGAGATGAAGGGGAGATTGGAGACTGGTCTGTAGTTATTTGTGCAGGATGGGTCGGGAGAAGTTTTCTTTAATAATGGTGTAATGATAAAGTGTTTGAAGGAGGAGGGGAAGATGCCAGAAGAGAGGGAGAGATTAAAGATTTTAGTTAGGTGAGTAGGGACGACCGGTGAGAGGGACTGGAGTAGGTGTGAGGGAATGGGGTCAGTAGTGCATGTAGTGGGACGAGAGGAATAGAGGAGCCTGGAGACTTCTGGAACTGGGTGGATGAACCTGGGGGGGGCGGTATACAAATGCTACTCTGAGGGGGAGGGGATGGAAGATCCTAATGGTGTGGACGTCAAAAAAGGGGAATGAGATTGATGGGGCTGGAAGGATGACCTGAAAAGTACATTGTGGGGACAGGAGTAGGCCAACTCCACCACCATGTCTGTTCCCAGGTCTCGGTGAATGGGAGAAATGTAAGCCGCCATAAGAAATAGCAGCAGGGGAAGCAGTGTCTGAATCCTGGATCCAGTTTTCTGTAAGGTTCTGTGAACGAAGTGAAGCCTATTGCATACAAACCGTGGATTCCAGAGCGCGCAGTTAAAAAAGGGGGATGAAGGTGTGCAGGTGATGTTAATGAGGTTAGTGGGGTTTCTGTGTAAGGTGGGGGAGGGGTTGAAGTTAGTAGAGGGACGACCAGGGTTGGGAGAGATATCACCTGACAGGAGTAGCAGCAAAAAAGAAAAAGAGTAAATAGTTTTTGGATTTGTGACATAAACACAGGTCTGCAACTAAAAAGCTGTTTGATTATTTTCATCTAATTTCTATGTATTTTGGTGTGCTGAAAACGAAAAAAATATTGAAAACAATCCTGGACGTCAGGATTTGCCACAAAATGCAAACTTGTCTTCAAATTGAGTAAATTTTTCTCAATTTTTGGTATTTTTTTTATCTTGAGGTTTTGAAAGTCAAAATTACTATTAATTAATTCGCATCAATGCATTGAAGATATACAATGCCAAAAAAATATAACTTTCAAAGAAAAGAACTTTCAGAGTCAGCTAATGAAACAAGCATCAACATGTTGCGAGCTGAACGAGCGGGCTCTCACATGCCAGGACTTGTTTCAATTATTTTATCTTGGTTCTCACCTGTTCACACTTTTTAATCTCAGTTCGTGTTAGCTCGTCATATTCAACCGTGTTTCCCAAAATTAGCATTATCTATTACCGTATATACTTGTGTATAAGCCGACCTGTGTATAAGCCGACCCCCCTACTTTTGCCCCCAAAAACTGGGAAAACCTATTGACTCGCGTATAAGCCGAGGGTGGACAATGCAGCAGCTACCGGTACTGAAAAATGTTAAAAATGGAAATAGATACGAATAAAATGTTGAACTTTTATTTTAAATAGAAACAGTAAACTACCAATGCAGCAGACCACCGTCCTGTTATAAAGCCCCCTATCACTGGTTTGTCGAGCCCACTGGGACGAGGGTACTCGGTACCGGACCGTGTCTGCTCTTGGGGAAGTCACAGGTGGTCCTGGTCCGGACCGTGTCCCGGGCCCTGGCAAATAAAAGGGTGTATTTACAGGGGAGAATAGTCTATCGTAACGCCACCCACTATATGCGGCCAGTAAGGGGGCCGCCACTGCTGCAGAACCTCTGGGGATGATGTAGTAGCAGCATAGATGGTATAGTTCCAGTGGGTAGAACTGTATTCCCCGGGTCAGTGTTGGTAAAGTCTATAATGGATGTAGATAGTGGAGACGGGATTAAAGAACACACACTCATGTTTTGTAGTAAAAGGTGCAATTCTCCTTTTCTCCTGATGCTGCAGCTTCTTCTAACCCGTGTGCAGAGCTGGCAGGCTTGTAGCTCTGCAGGTGGGATCTCTCTTCTGCTGGATGTAGGGCAAAGGTTGCAATCAATACACAGACTCACAGTTTTGCTGTTTTCCAAAGTTTTACTGCGGATGTTGTTGCAGATTATAATCAACGGAGTCTGTAATGGGGCTAGGCTCTCTTCCCACCCTGTCCGGGTCATCAGCTTCCACGTGCTGTGCTGTGTGTGTGTCCTGGGCTGCTGCTTCTAGTTGAGCTGCTGGGACTCCTCACTCTTTCTCTGTGTTCTGCTGGTACCACTTGGCTAGGCAACTTGAGTCCTCTGTGCTGTGCTGACCCCGCCGTGTTGCTTTGCACTGGTACTGTGGGCATCTAGAAACCCCACAGTACTGGATCCGGTGTCCATTCTGTGCGCTTCTCGGGGGCGAGTAATGGTTGCTCTCAAGCTCCCAGACGTGTTCCTCAGTCTGTAGTTCTCCTGTTCCTCAGACCCTCACTAGGCCTGGAGTCTGTGAGCAGACTGCAGAGAAGCTTAGCACAGCCTCTCTCTGTCATGCAGTCTCTCTCAGTTCTCCAGGAACTGAACTAACTTACTTCCTCATGAGCTGGAGTATTTAAGAGAGCAGGTCGTGCTCCCCCTCCTGGCCCAGAGGTGCTAGTCTTTGTCAGTGTGTAGTGGGGAGGGAACCCATGTGATGTTATTGTGGCACATTAACCCATGGGGTGCCACAGGTATATAGCCCACCATCCCTGTATATAGCAGCCATCACTGGTATATAGTGGCCATAACTAGTATACAGTTGTCGCCATCACTGATATACAGTCCCCAGCAGTGGTATACAGGCCCCTCATCAGTGGTATACAGGCCCCTCATCAGTGGTATACAGGTCCAGCAGTGGTATACAGGCCCCTCAGCAGTGCTATACAGCCCCAGCAGTGGTATACAGACCCAGCAGTGATATACAGGCCCCTCGGCAGTGCTATACAGCCCCCAGCAGTGGTATACAGGCCCCTAAGCAGTGCTATACAGCCCCCAGCACTGGTATACAGACCCAGCAGTGCTATACAGCCCCCAGGACTGGTATACAGGCCCAGCACTGGTATACAGCTCCCCTGCTGTCTCACCGCTCCCCATGTATACCGCGGGTCACATGATTACATTCAAGCAGGAAGAGCGGGGAGGACGCCAGGATTAGAAGCCGCGGGGCACGCAGACGGAGCAGCTGGAGGACCCGGGTGTAGACTGAGGTCCAGGACAGAGGGGGTGAGATGGATCACTGCGGGGGGCCTCTGTATACATACGTCATATATGTGACGTGCCGCTCATTCTGCAGCCTCCCCCTGCCTCCTCCTGCCTCCTGCTGTGCCCGGACACAGCCCCCAGCACACTATAGTGTATATGACTCACGTATAAGCCGAGGGGGGGGACTTTTCAGCCCAATTTTTGGGCTGAAAAAGTCGGCTTATACACGAGTATATACGGTAATTCGCCTGACAGTTTCTGTTACATTTGTGGTGAATATACAGTGTTGAAGCAACAGCTGAATATTACAGACTTTGTGAAAAAAGTATACTTCGCATATTTCGGACTAAAGCTTGGAGATCAAGATAAAGCTTGGGTGCCTCATAAAGTGTGCAAACGGTGCGTTGAGGACCTCCGAAATTGGTTCAAGGGTAAGAAAAAAACTTTCCGTTATGGGACTCCTATGGTATGGCGAGCGCAAAAGAACCATAGTAAAGATTGTTACTTTTGTTCATGCGATGTGAAAGGGTATAATTCAAAATGGAAGCATTCCATTTCATACCCCAATATTCACTCAGCAATTTATCCCATCCCCCATGGCACAGATATATCAGTACCCAAGGCCCCTGCTACCTTGGAAGAGATAACTAGCTCCGATGAAGGTGGAGTCATACCTGAACCAGATGATGAATCAAGTTCTGACATTCAAGATGATACAAGACCAAAATTGGTTTCCCAGGAGGAGATGAATGATTTGGTAAGAGACTTGAATCTTCCCAAAGATGCCGCTGAGTTACTCGGCTCAAGGCTTTATTGTTGCCAGGAGTGTCTTTTTCATGGTTCAGACATCGTGAAGACGAGTTCGTTCCTTACTTTGCCCAGAAAGATAAGTTGGTTTATTGCATTGATGTCGAAGGTTCGATGGGTCAATTAAAAATCGAATATTATTCAGCGCAATGGCGTCTTTTTATAGATTCTTCATAAAGAAGTTTCAAAGCAGTTTTACTCCACAACGGCGGTTTTTATGCTTCCATCCCTGTAGGTCATCCGTACACCTCAAGGAACCCTACGAGAACTTGGAATTGGTTCTTCGTAAACTTAAATATGAAGACCACGGTTGACAAGTGTGCGGGGATTTGAAAGTCTTGTCCATGCTGCTCGGGCAACAAGCTGGGTATACCAAATACCCTTGTTTTCTGTGTCTAAGATAAGATAAACCTTATTGATCCCGGAGGAAGTTACAGTATTACAGCAGCAGAACAAAGATCAAGAACATTTCACACTTTACAAAATAAGTCTATGGGACAGTCGAGACAGACAAAACCACTGAACCAAGAAGAATTGGCAGCCGAGGGTGCTCACAGTTGGTGAAAAAAATGCCCTCCGAGAAACTCTGGTTCCTCCCCATAAAGTTCTTCTACCACCTCTCCACATCAAATTGGGATTGATGAAGCAATTCGTAAAATCACTTCCAAAAGATGGAGAATGCTTCAAATATTTGGTCGCCAAGTTTCCAGGCCTCTCGGAGGCAAAATTGAAGGAAGGTGTGTCCGTCAGACCAGACATTAGAAGGCTTAGAGCTGGTAAAGAGTTTATCAATACCATGATGCATCCTCACAAAGAAAGGTGGATTGCATTTAAAGAGGTCGTAGAGACATTTTTAGGCAATAACAAAGACCCTGACTACAAACAAATCATCGGACGAATGCTGAAAGCATTTCAAGCTTTAGGTTGCCTGATGAGTTTGAAAGTGCATTTCCTCCATTCCCACCTTGACAACTTTCCTGAAAATTTGGGAGCTGTGAGTGAAGAGCAAGGTGAACGATTCCACCAAAACATTAAAGGGAACCAACCACCTAAAAATCCCTATCTAACTTATAAATATCTGTCCCTGGAGCCTAAAATTACTATTCTAACCATCCCTGACTGACTAAATCTACCTAACTAGATGCACAATAAATCACTTTTTATACTTCCCAAATCCTTGTCTGATGGGCGTTCCTCCAGGGTCTTTGAGCGATAGGCGGGTCTCCTCGCCGCGCTCGCACCCGCCTCGCTGCTGTCCATCTTCTTTCCAGGAGGATTCAAATTACCCGCCCATCGCGTCCTCGCAATGAGCGGGTCACGTCCTGCAGGCCCCGCGTCACTTCCGCCCGCCGCGTCGCTGGGTCTATGACGCGCCCAGGCCGGCTTCAGCATGCCATCTGTGCATGCTCTGAAGCCGGCCTGGGTGTACCAGTGACGCGGCGAGCGGAAGTGACGCGGTGGGCGGAAGTGACGCGGGGCCTGCAGCACGTGACCCGCTCATTGCGAGGACGCGATGGGCTTGTAATTTGAATCTTCCTGGAAGAAGATGACACCTTGGAAAGAAGATGGACAGCAGCGAGGCGGGTGCGAGCACGGCGAGGAGACCCGCCTATCGGTCAAAGACCCTGGAGGAACGCCCATCAGACAAGGATTTGGTAAGTATAAAAAGTGATTTATTGTGCATCTAGTTAGGTAGATTTAGTCAGTCAGGGATGGTTAGAATAGTAATTTTAGGCTCCAGGGACAGATATTTATAGGTTAGATAGGGATTTTTAGGTGTTGGTTCCCTTTAAAGAGATGGAAAGAAGATACCAGAGAAGATGGAGCATTACAACGATGGCAGACTACTGTTGGATGCTTCAGAGAGACATTACAGATGCTACTCACTGTAACTGTACCAAGAGAAGCCTCACAGGGAAGAAGAATCGATTTTAGTGTGTGTTAGTGAGCTCATTGGAGTTAAAAAAATGATTTGCATGAAACATTTGTAATAAAAAATTAATTTTACGAGTCTATTTTCATTTATTTCGAGGTATTGTCTTATTTAACATAGTTACTTAAATTGTCAGAAAACGTGATGTCCTATGACAAAACGGAGGTCATTTGGATTCAGCGCACTCAAAAACATAAAGTTACGTGGAATAACCAAAACAGCTCTCGAACAAAATTTTTTTGCAGACCTGTGTTATGATTCAAAACTTTGGAATATGATCGGCTGAGATTCTTCAGTAAACTGAAGATAGCATGGGAGCTGTACATAGAGTAGGGCAGGAGAGAGGGGCTGATGTGAATGAGTGGTGATGGAGGAAGGATGGGGTGGTGAAAGTGGGTGGCAAAAGCACATAGGAAAACAAACAATTAAATAATAGACATAGCAAAGATTGAAAGTGAAAAGAATTATACACAATTTTTCAGTGGCTCTCTATCCCATTACCTTCCAGTCCATCTCAGTCAATTTCGGTCAATTTCTGGTCTATTTCATATTTTGACACTTTATGAGACACTTATTGGAGACACAAAAACAGATACGTCTGAAGCAGACTAGTAAAGTGTAAAAGATCCAGAGAGGAGGTTAGAGATCAAATATGAGCAGCAGTTGGGGAGAGAGGATCCTCAATGAGAATATTAATGTCCCCCATGATAAGAGTGGGGAGGTCACAGACTAGAAATTGTGGAGGCCGAGGGAGGAAGTGAAAAAAATGCTTCACCTGGGAGTGATTGAGAAGTCCAGGAGCTAATTGGCCAGTCCCATTGTACTGATCCCAAAACCCGACGGATCGTTACGGTTTTGTAATGACTTCAGGAGGTTAAACGAAGCGTCCAAATTCAATCTTTACCCCATGCCCAGGGTGGATGAGCTGATTGAGAGGCTGGGACAAGCACGGTATTTCACAACGCTCGATCTTACCAAGGGCTACTGGCAGGTGCCACTGACGGAGTCAGCAAAGGAAAAGACCGCTTTTGTTACACCTGAGGGTCTCTATCACTATGTCGTCTTGCCTTTTGGGTTACATGGGGTTCCGGCCATGTTCCAGAGGCTGATAGACATGGTGTTGGAACCATATCAGACGTATGCATCAGGGTACCTGGTTGACATCATAATTTACAGCACCGAGTGGCAGACTCACTTGGTTCAGGTACAAGCGGTGGTGGATTCGCTTAGAACTGCCGGTCTGACAGCTAATCCAAAAAAGTGCGCATTGGGACTCATGGAAGCCCAGTACTTAGGGTACGTGATAAGCCAAGGGGTGATTAAGCCCCACATCAATAAAATCGAGGCGATCCAGAAATGGTCTCGACACCTTACCACGAAGCAAGTAAGGGCTTTTCTAGACATCATAGGGTACTATCAGTGGTTCATCCCCAATTTTGCTGGACTGTCGGCCCCGTTGACAGATCTTCTGAAAGGAAAGAAGTCTGTCATGGTGTGCTGGAATTCACACGCCGAGGAATCCTTCATGGCCCTGAAGGGGGTCCTGTGCTGACAACCCGTTCTCACCAATCCCGACTTTCGGAAGGAGTTTATCGTGCAGACGGATGCCTCTGAGGTTGGGCTGGGAGCGGTACTGTCCCAAGTGGTTAACAGGGAGGAACACCCCATCACCTACTTGAGTAGAAAGCTCACCCCACCGGAGAGAAACTATAGCGTAGTGGAAAAAGTGCCTAGCCATAAAGTGGGCCTTGGAATCTATACGCTACTACCTGTTGGGGCGCCAGTTCTGCTTGGTAACGGACCACCGGTGGTTCCTCTCACTGCAGAACTACAGTTTTACTGTGGAACACCGGGCAGGGAGGTTGCAGGGCAATGCGGATGCCCTGTCTAGGGGCCCTTGTATGGTGGCTGGTGTTCAACCCCACAATGTGACGCTGTGCTCCATATCTCTATAAGATCCCCTCCACTCCAGGTCTTTGAGAATCCCCGTGTCTAGGCATGGGTTTAAACGTGAACTACAAGACAGGGTGTGGTCTCACTGGAAGCCAAGGAGGCTAATCGGCGGGAGCTGTGAAACAGGGGCTGTGCGCATTAATACACAGTCCAGCCATTTGGTTTTCTCTGTTTGGACTTATACCAGTATATCCAGGACTGTACCGGCTGTGATCTGGAACCTTAAAGGTCTGTAGTCGCCTGGTCTGGCAATTATCTGTGTGTGGTGTGAATAAGAGCCTGAGTCACTGCCTCCCGTCATGCTTGTCCACCGCCGCTATCTCACAAAATATATAGGGTGAAAACATTTTGCAGCACAAAGTAACTTTAAACAAGTTTGTTTGAATGTGTTACATGACTTACTTGTCTCCTGCCTAACTGCCATGTTTAACTGCCCTGGAACTTTAAAAATACTAGAAATAGGCCCAATGCTATCGCTTCCGGAGTGCGGTGAAATGAACTTCTGTGTATGCTTTGTGGTGCTGACAGAAGCAGTGTACATGTGTCACACCGTTTGCGCTTTCCAACTTATCTGTTCGCAGCCAGCTTTAAATCTCCGGCCTATTCCGCACTGCTCAGGTGATTGGTCACGCGCTGCCCGACACGCGACTAATCAGCTGAGCAGCGCGGTATTGGCGGGAGATTTAAAGACTGCTTAGTTGATTGGTCATGTGCTCGGTAGAAAGCGCAAAGGGGCCCCAGGCAGTGCACGGGGACTCAGGCAGCACACAGGGGAGCAGAGACAGCGCACGGGGCCCCAGGCAGCACATGGAGCTAATGGCAGCACACAGGGGGCAGAGACATTGAGCAAGGGTGGGGAAGAGACATCGTGCCAGGTCCCTTTGCGTTGCTTGGGGCCCTGTGTGCCCCCTGTGTCCTGCCTGGGGCCCCTGTGTGCTGCCTGAGGTCCCTTTGTGCTTTCTCTGCCCCACTGTGTGCTGCCTGGGGTCCTGTGCGCTGCCTGAGGCCTTGTGTGCTGCCTGGGGCCCTTATCTACAGCAGCTGGGGCCCCTTTATGCTGTCTCTGCCCCCTGTGTGCTGTCTGGGGTCCTGTGTGTGGCCTGGGGCCCCTTGCACTGCCTGGGGCCCCATGTATTGTCTCTGTCCCCGTGTGCGGCCTGGGGTCCGTTTGCACTCCTTGTGGCCCCATGCGCTGTCTCTGCCCCCTTGTGTGCTGCCTGGGGCCCCTTTGCACTGCTTGGGGCCCCATGTGCTACTTGGGGCCCCATGCACTGTCTCTGTCCCCCTGTGCGCTGCTTGGGGCCCCATGTGCTGCCTGGGGTCCCATCCATTGTCTGTGCCCCCCTGTGTGCTGCTTGGGGCCCCATGTGCTGCCTGGGGCCCCATCCATTGTCTCTGCCTCCCTGTGTGCTGCTTGGGGCCCAGTGTGCTGCCTGGGGCCCCGTGTGCGGCCTAGGGCCCTGTGCACTGCCTCTGGGGCCCTTTGTGCTGCTTGGGGCCCCATGTGCTGCCTGGGTCCCCAAGCATTGTCTCTGCCACCCTTTGCGCTCCTGTGGCCATGCGCTGCCAAGAGAAATAGGGAAAATTTATTTTTTAGCAAATGCTGATACAAGTTAATATTTATGATAGACTAGATGGTGGCCCGATTCTAACGCATCGGGTATTCTAGAATATGTATATATGACTGAAGAACAGCACAATATGACTGACAGCCTTATAGACAGGAGTGAACTTCGTCACACTGACTATAACAGCCTTATATACAGGAGTAAACTGTGTCACACTGACTGACAGACCTTATAGACAGGAGTGACCTGCGTCACACTGACTAACAGCCTTATATACAGGAGTAAACTGTGTCACACTGACTGACAGACCTTGTAGACAGGAGTAAAGTTCGTCACACTATGACTGACAGCCTTGTAGAAAGGAATGAAGTTTGTCACGCTGACTGACAGCCTTGTAAACAGGAGTGAAGAACATCACACTGACTGACAGCCTTGTAGACAGGAGTAAACTGCGTCACACTGACTGACAGACCTTGTATACAGCACTAAACTGCGTCACACTGACTGACAGACGTTATAGACAGGAGTGACCTGCGTCACACTGACTAACAGCCTTATATACAGGAGTAAACTGTGTCACACTGACTGACAGACCTTATAGACAGGAGTGACCTGCGTCACACTGACTAACAGCCTTATATACAGGAGTAAACTGCATCACACTGACTGACAGACCTTATAGACAGGAGTAAACTGCGTCACACTGACTGACAGCCTTGTAGACAGGAGTAAACTGCGTCACACTGACTGACAGCCTTATATACAGGAGTAAACTGCGTCACACTGACTGACAGACCTTGTATACAGCGCCGACCAGTCAGAATAGCTGCGCGTGCCATGGCGCCATATTTCAAGTTCCTGGCTGGCGAGCCGCTAACCGGAGCTCAGCCGCGGCTACCTGCGGCACAGAGGTCAGCGGCTCGCCAGCCGGGAAATGACAGGCTAACGCCGGTCGTCTCCCGACTGGCTCGCGCGCACTGCGGCCACCGTCTGCCAGACGGTGTATACCTGCAGAAGCGGCGCTCTCGTCGGGCTGCAAATTGGTGCGAAATTCGAATGTTCAGCACACGCTATTTGCCTAGCCTTCGGCGGCAACCAATGAGCTGCCTCTGTGTGGCGCGCAATTTCGGCGACAGACACACTCAAAAAACCCTAACACAGTTATATAATAGATCATCGTTGTTAGGATCCTTTATCCATCAGGACATCTGTAATAATATTATAATGAGGACGTCCTGCCCCACCCATTTGTCTCAGAAGCCATTGGTCACGTCAGGCTGCACCTAGAAGACCCCGGGTCCTTCACTTACACAAAGAGGACGACAACATAGAAATCCTGGTGATGATAGAAGGTTCTGGTATATAGATGTATGAGAGGTCGTGTATTCAGTCTCTGTGTCTCCACAGATGGATCCAGGAGGAGAAATCCCCCAGAGAGATGTCCCCGTCCTCTGTATCCCCAGGACTGTCCAGAGGAGAATCACAATGTCCCGGAGAGTCATCAGGTAGATGCGCTGAAGTCTCCACAACATCTGACCATAAAGTGATTGGACCGGAGCTCGATGTACATTTCTCTTTTTAGGGTGAAGATCTGATTGATATTAAGGTTGAGGTTATAGATGAAGATGAAGAGACGATGGATTTATGGGCCGATCCACAAGGTAAGGAGGGGAGACTGTCATGTCTCTTCTGTGGTCACCTACTACTACTCCCATCATCTCATCACATGACACAATCTATTCCATCACTGTGTGTTTCCTACAGATGGACTCATGGAAAGAAATCCCCCAGAGAGATGTCCCCGTCCTCTGTATCCCCAGGACTGTCCAGAGGAGAATCACAATGTCCCGGAGAGTCATCAGGTAGATGGCGCTGAGCTCTGTATCTATATGGAGGGTTGGGGGCTTTCCTGCTCCTGCCGTCATAGAGGTCATACACAGGGCCGTATTTGCCATTAGGCACCCGTAGGCACGTGCCTAGGGCGGCGCCATTCATAGGGGGCGGCGCCTCTGCGTGTTTTTTTTAAAAAAAAATTTATTTTTTTGCTGCCCTGTGTCGGCCGGGTCTTAAGCCCCGCCCCCTCATACCCCACCCCCCTTCCCGCTCCCCCGTCGTCATCAGGCCGGCCACCAGCTCACATAGCCTGCAGCAGCCGGAAGAGAGAAGGACTGGAGGCATGGGCGTACCCAGCGTGGGGCAGGTGCCCCCCCAAGAGGCTGCCCCGGGTGAGCGTGGCACTGTGCGCACCCCACCTGGCACCTACTGTAACTGTACTACTGTGACCAGGGCTTTTTTTTGTGTCGGAAAGGCCGCCGCCGCCCGCCCCCCCCTCCCTCCCCTCTTTGGGAGTCAAAGGAGCAGCACTGTCTCCCGGCCGAGTGAGGGGTCAGACTCAGTGCTGAGGGCGGACTCCAGAGGAGCGGGCGGGAGCCGGCGGCACAGCACTGTCGGGTGAACGGACGGCAGAGGAGATGAAGAGAGGACAGCAGAAGAGAGCAGGTGGTGAGTGGCCCCAAGGAAAGAAGGTGCAGTGTGCTGTGCAGAGTGACAGTGTGTGCAATGTGTGTGTGCAATGTGTGTGTGTGCAATGGTGCAATGTGTGTATGTGCAATGTGTGTGTGCAATGTTTGTATGTGCAATGTGTGTGTGTGTGCAATGGTGCAATGTGTGTATGTGCAATGTCTGCGTGTGCAATGTGTGTGTGCAATGTGTGTGTGTGCAATGTGTGTGTGCAATGTGTGTGTGCAATGTGTGTGTGTACAATGGTGCAATATGTGTATGTGCAATATGTGTATGTGCAATGTGTGTGTGTGCAATGTGTATGTGCAATGTGTGTGTGTGTGCTGTGTGTGTGCAATGGTGCAATGTGTGTGTGCAATGTGTGTGTGTGCAATGGTGCAATGTGTGTATGTGCAATGTGTGTGTGTGCAATGGTGCAATGTGTGTATGTGCAATGTGTGTGTGTGCAATGTGTGTGTGCAATGGTGCAATGTGTGTATGTGCAATGTGTGTGTGCAATGTGTGTGTGCAATGGTGCAAAGTGTGTGTGTGCAATGTGTGTGTGCAATGGTGCAATGTGTGTGTGTGTGCGCAATGTGTGTGTGTGCAATGTGTGTGTGCAATGCTACACAGTGCACGCTGCAGTGCCGGCCCGGGAGCAGAAGAGCCTGTGCAGCTGCCCTGTGGACTGTGGGGGGCTGGAGGCAAAGACAGAGCAGCTGGAGGATCACAGTGAGTGTAAAATAAATGTAATGTAAATAAAGATAAAGTTGGCTGCACTGTGCTTGTGATGGGGGCCTCCAGCCTCTGTCCTCCTGCCCTCACCCCTCCAGCCTCTGTCCTCCTGCCCTCACCCCTCCAGCCTCCGTCCTCCTGCCGTCACCCCTCCAGCCTCCGTCCTCCTACCCTCACCCCTCCAGCCTCCGTCCTCCTGCCCTCACCCCTCCAGCCTCCGTCCTTCTGCCCTCACCCCTCCAGCCTCCGTCCTCCTGCCCTTACCCCTCCAGCCTCCGTCATCCTGCCCTCACCCCTCCAGCCTTTGTCCTCCTGCCCTCACCCCTCCAGCCTTTGTCCTCCTTCCCTCACCCCTCCAGCCTTTGTCCTCCTGCCCTCACCCTCCAGCCTTTGTCCTCCTGCCCTCACCCCTCCAGCCTCTGTCCTCCTGCGCTCACCCCTCCAGCCTCTGTCCTCCTGCCCTCACCCCAACATCCTTCGTCATCCTGCGCTCACCCCTCCAGCCTCCGTCCTCCTGCGGTCACCCCTCCAGCCTCTGTCCTCCTGCGCTCACCCCTCCAGCCTCTGTCCTCCTGCCCTCACCCCTCCAGCCTCTGTCCTCCTGCCCTCACCCCTCCAGCCTCTGTCCTCCTGCCCTCACCCCTCCAGCCTCTGTCCTCCTGCGCTCACCCCTCCAGCCTCTGTCCTCCTGCCCTCACCCCTCCAGCCTCTGTCCTCCTGCCCTCACCCCTCCAGCCTCTGTCCTCCTGCCCTCACCCTCCAGCCTCTGTCCTCCTGCCCTCACCCCTCCAGCCTCTGTCCTCCTGCGCTCACCCCTCCAGCCTCTGTCCTCCTGCGCTCACCCCTCCAGCCTTTGTCCTCCTGCGCTCACCCCTCCAGCCTCTGTCATCCTGCGCTCACTCCTCCAGCCTCTATCCTCCAGCGCTCATCCCTCCAGCCTCTGTCCTCCTGCCCTCACCCCAACAGCCTTCGTCATCCTGCGCTCACCCCTCCAGCCTCCGTCCTCCTGCGCTCACCCCCCAGCCTTCATCCTGGTCTAACCGCCTGCCCACCATATACTGTGCTGCTAACCACTGAGCCATCATACTTTGCTAACCACAGAGAAATCGCGCAGTGCTAACCACTGAGCCACCGTACAATGCTAACCACTGAGCCACCGTACAGTGCTAACCACTGAGCCACCATATACGGTGCTAACCACTGAGCCACAATACAGTGCTAACCACTGAGCCACCATATACAGTGCTAATCACTGAGCCACCATATTCAGTGCTAATCACTGAGCCACCATATACAGTGCTAACCACTGAGCCACCATATACAGTGCTAACCACTGAGCCACCATACTGTGCTAACCACTGAGCCACCATATACAGTGCTAACCACTGAGCCACCATATACAGTGCTAACCACTGAGACACCATACAGTGCTAACCACTGAGCCACCGTATACAGTGCTAACCACTGAGCCACCATATACAGTGCTAACCACTGAGACACCATACAGCGCTAACCACTGAGCCACCATATACAGTGCTAACTACTGAGCCACCATATACAGTGCTAACCACTGAGCCACCATATACAGTGCTAACCACTGAGCCACCATATACAGTGCTAACCACTGAGCCACCATACAGTGCTAACCACTGAGCCACCATATACAGTGCTAACCACTGAGCCACCGTATACAGTGCTAACCACTGAGCCACCGTATACAGTGCTAACCACTGAGCCACCATACAGTGCTAACCACTGAGCCACCATATACAGTGCTAACCACTGAGCCACCATATACAGTGCTAATCACTGAGCCACCATTTACAGTGCTAACCACTGAGCCACCGTATACAGTGCTAACCACTGAGCCACCGTATACAGTGCTAACCACTGAGCCACCGTATACAGTGCCAACCACTGAGCCACCGTATACAGTGCTAACCACTGAGCCACCGTATACAGTGCTAACCACTGAGCCACCGTATACAGTGCTAACCACTGAGCCACCATATACAGTGCTAACCACTGAGCCACCATATACTGTGCTAACCACTGAGCCACCGTATACAGTGCTAACCACTGAGCCACCATACAGTGCTAACCACTGAGTCACCATATACAGTGCTAACCACTGAGCCACCGTATACAGTGCTAACCACTGAGCCACCGTATACAGTGCCAACCACTGAGCCACCGTATACAGTGCTAACCACTGAGCCACCGTATACAGTGCTAACCACTGAGCCACCGTATACAGTGCTAACCACTGAGCCACCGTATACAGTGCCAACCACTGAGCCACCGTATACAGTGCCAACCACTGAGCCACCGTATACAATGCTAACCACTGAGCCACCGTATACAGTGCTAACCACTGAGCCACCATATACAGTGCTAACCACTGAGCCACCGTATACAGTGCTAACCACTGAGCCACCGTATACAGTGCTAACCACTGAGCCACCATATACAGTGCTAACCACTGAGCCACCATATACAGTGCTAACCACTGAGCCACCGTATACAGTGCTAACCACTGAGCCACCGTATACAGTGCTAACCACTGAGCCATCATATACAGTGCCAACCACTGAGCCACCATATACAGTGCTAACCACTGAGCCACCATATACAGTGCTAACCACTGAGCCACCGTATACAGTGCTAACCACTGAGCCACCAATATACAGTGCTAACCACTGAGCCACCATATACAGTGCTAACCACTGAGCCACCATATACAGTGCTAACCACTGAGCCACCATATACAGTGCTAACCACTGAGCCACCATATACAGTGCTAACCACTGAGCCACCGTATACAGTGCTAACCACTGAGCCACCATATACAGTGCCAACCACTGAGCCACCATATACATTGCCAACCACTGAGCCACCATATACAGTGCCAACCACTGAGCCACCGTATACAGTGCTAACCACTGAGCCACCGTACTGCGAGTGTATGCCCCTGTGTGTGTATGCCTCCCCCCTGAAAATAAGACCGGGTGCAACGTTCGGAGCAAATATATTAATATATTAAATATATTAATCTCGCCCGGCCCCTGACGGCAGCCCACCCATGTCATATACAGCCCCTGCCCCCATAGGGCTCCCCAGTGGCGCAATATGTCTGATGGGCACAGGTGCGCAATGTAGGCCCCCCACCTTCCGCGTGCACGTTGGTCAGATGTATGGGCCCCGTGTAACATTCTAAATCCTATACTCACAAATTGACACCTCTCCCCCTTCATTATGTATTAATGTCCCTTATCCTGCTGTATATGGTCCTCCTCCTGGAATATGGCCTTTATCGTGGTATACACTTAGGGCCAGAAATATTTGGACAGTGACACAATTTTCGCGAGTTGGGCTCTGCATGCCACCACATTGGATTTGAAATGAAACCTCTACAACAGAATTCAAGTGCAGATTGTAACGTTTAATTTTAAGGGTTGAACAAAAAATATCTGATAGAAAATGTAGGAATTGTACACATTTCTTTACAAACACTCCACATTTTAGGAGGTCAAAAGTAATTGGACAAATAAACATAACCCAAACAAAATATTTTTATTTTCAATATTTTGTGGCGAATCCTTTGGAGGCAATCACTGCCTTAAGTCTGGAACCCATGGACATCACCAAACGCTGGGTTTCCTCCTTCTTAATGCTTTGCCAGGCCTTTACAGCCGCAGCCTTCAGGTCTTGCTTGTTTGTGGGTCTTTCCGTCTTAAGTCTGGATTTCAGCAAGTGAAATGCATGCTCAATTGGGTTAAGATCTGGTGATTGACTTGGCCATTGCAGAATGTTCCACTTTTTTGCACTCATGAACTCCTGGGTAGCTTTGGCTGTATGCTTGGGGTCATTGTCCATCTGTACTATGAAGCGCCGTCCAATCAACTTTGCAGCATTTGGCTGAATCTGGGCTGAAAGTATATCCCGGTACACTTCAGAATTCATCCGGCTACTCTTGTCTGCTGTTATGTCATCAATAAACACAAGTGACCCAGTGCCATTGAAAGCCATGCATGCCCATGCCATCACGTTGCCTCCACCATGTTTTACAGAGGATGTGGTGTGCCTTGGATCATGTGCCGTTCCCTTTCTTCTCCAAACTTTTTTCTCTAGTCACCTTCCACGACAGCATAGGAGGTAGCCTCTCCACGCCCTAATGGGGACAGGAACACAAGAGAGGTTAAAAGGCCCCTCCCACCTCCCATTAGCCAGTGTTTTTCCTGTCCCCATGGGGCATGGAGAGGTTTTTCCCTGTGCTGTGGGGCCGGCGACTGCAGCATACCTGATGTTTAGCCGGGCAGCGTTGGTCGGTGCTGCGGTTCTCCTCCTCCGGCTGCTCCTACCGCACGTTTTTCGCGGTAGGACCGTGCCCTGGTCCTCCGCATCCTCCTTGGAGGTGATGCGGGCTTTGGGCGCCCCGCCGGCGGACTCTTGGTGCTCCCTGAGCCGCCGGCTTCCCCCTGCGCGCGCGCTGTCGCGCCGACCGTATGTGACGTCACGCGCGTCACTTCCAGGTCACGTGCTTCCCCGGGGGAGCGGCGCTTCCTGTTCCGGTTGTCGGAATCCGGAGGGACAGCGTGCGGGGCACGCCTCTGCTGCTACTGCAGGCCTGCCTGGGACCCTGCGTGGGGGGAAGGGGCACCTTGTTTGGAGCGGTGGGGCAGGCTTACATAATATAAGCTGCCCTGAAGACATCAGTAAGGTGAGCTGTACTATTGGTCAGGATGGCTGATCTTGCTGCTGAGACCAGCTCTGCCCCAGCCACAGTGAGTCTGTGCCGAGGGGGGGGTCCATGTGCCTGTGTGCAGGCAGATTCTTATGGCGCCCTCTCTATTTCTTATAGGGAGAGAAGCCAGCAGTTAAAAAGCCCGGTGGGAAGCGATGCCCTGTCTGTAATACGAAGTTTTCTTCCCCCTGGGACAAGAAACTCTGCCAGGAGTGTACAGATCATGTAGTTCGGGCCGAACATCCCTCCTTAGTGGAGGAATTACGCTCCATGGTGAAGCAGGAGATCCAGGCCTCTTTGGCTTCCCTGACTCCGACTGCTCCCAACCCGGTCTCAGGTCCTCCGTCTCCAAAGAAACGGAAACGGCAGCAGGACCTGTCTGACTCTGACGTCCAGTTAGACTCTGACTCGGATAATTGGGATGATGGTTCTTCCCCCATGGCCTCTGACCCTAGCAGATTCCTGTTCTCTTCAGAGGATTTGGCTGGGCTCATTAGTGCTGTCCGTAGCACTATGGGTCTGGAGGAGGAACCGGTCCTCCACTCTGTCCAGGATGCTATGTTTGCTGGGCTTCGTCCGGTCAAACCGGTGGGATTTCCTGTCCATCCCAACATTCAGGATCTCATTGTTCAGGAGTGGGAATTTCCTGAAAAAAGGGTTAAAGGTACTCTAAAAAATAGGTTTCCCCTGGAGGACACCCCATTTTCTTGGGATGTCCCCAAGGTGGATGCCCAGGTCATTCGGGTGGCTAAAAAGACCTCGCTCCCTTTCGAGGATACGTCCCAGCTGAAGGATCAGATGGATAGAAAAATTGAGGGGCTGATGAAGCGCTCGTGGGAAGTATCAACATCTACCTTGCAGGCGAATGTTGCTTCCACCTGTGTTTCCAGGTCAATCCTCAGATGGTTGGATCAGCTTGAGTGTCATATCTCCCAGGGTACTCCGAGGGAGGAGCTTCTGGAATCCTTGCCTTTGTTAAAAAAGGCGACTGGATTTCTGGCTGACGCCTCTGCATGGCTGCCCGTACTTCCGTCCTTTCCAACTCGGCTTGGCGTGCACTCTGGTTAAAGATGTGGACGGGGGATTCCACATCTAAGGTGCGCCTTTGTTCCATTCCCTTTAAGGGGGATTTGGTTTTTGGGCCTGCCCTGGATGACATCCTGGCCAAGGCCTCAGATAAGAAGGCTCTCCCTGAACAGCGTATAGAGAAAAAATCGTTTTTTCGTCCCCAGGTGCCTCAGGCCTCCCAGCACAGAGGTAAAGGGAAGGGGGGTCGTTGGTCCTACCCGAAAGGTCGAGGGAGGAACATCTTTGTCCCCCCCCAACAACGTCCTCAACAGGACAAACAGTGACTCGGTGCGGGTAGGGGGAAGACTCTCCGCCTTTCTTCCCATCTGGCGAGGCATTACCAACTGCCAGTGGGTGCTCAACATCTTATCGGAAGGTCTCTTAATCGAGTTTGTGTCTCCTCCCCTCCGGTTCTTCGAGTCACTACCCTGCCCTCGAGGGGATCTCAGGATCTCCTGTTTTCCAACCTTCTGGAACTCCTGGCTTCCAATGTCATTTCCAGAGTTCCGGAGTCGGAACGCGGCAGTGGACATTACTCCCGGCTCTTCATGGTGAAGAAGCCTTCGGGGGCTGCCCGGATTATAATCAATCTGAAGCAGCTCAACCAATATGTCCGCTACCGCAGATTCAAAATGGAATCAATCAGGTCAGTGATCCCCTTGATAGGGCCCCACTTCCAGATGGCCACAATAGATTTGAAGGATGCGTATTTCCATGTGCCGATTCATCCTCGGCACAGGAAATACCTGTGGTTTGCGTTGTCTTACCGGGGGGATATCCACCACTTCCAGTTCGACGTTTTGCCTTTCGGCATCTCCTCTGCTCCCCGGATTTTTACAAAAATCATGGGGGAGGTGGTGGCCTTCCTCAGGTTACAAGACATCTGTCTGATCCCATACTTGGACGATCTTCTTCTGATCGCGCCTTCAGAGGAGGTCCTCAGGTCGGACGTGGACAGGGTGTTGGGCATTCTTCGGTCGTTGGGGTGGCTCCCCAACATGTTGAAGTCTCAGCTTCTCCCCTCCTCGGTCAGGAGATTCCTGGGGGTGCTTCTGGACTCAGACAAACAGGTGTCTTTTTTGCCGGAAGATCACAAAACGTCCCTCATGTCACGAATCTCTTCCCTGAGAGCTCACTGGTCCCCCACGCTCCGGGAATCCATGTCGGTTCTGGGGTCTATGACAGCATGCATCCCTTCAGTCATGTGGGCCCAGGCACATTCCAGGTGCCTTCAGGACCACATCCTGGGGCATTGGAATCGTCTCCCCTCCTCCCTCAACAAGAGAGTTTGCTTGTCAGGGAGGGTGGTGTCCTCCCTCAGGTGGTGGTTGTTCCCGGCAAATCTGGCCAACGGAGTCTCTTGGTCTCGGACTCCTCTGGTTACTGTGACGACGGATGCCAGCCAGCGGGGCTGGGGGGCGGTGGTATCGGGGTCCCCGTTTCAAGGTATCTGGGGTCCTCTGATAAGCTCTCGCTCCTCCAACTTCCGCGAACTCAAGGCGGTAGAGGAAGCTCTTCTGGCTGCGCAAGATTTGGTCCGGGGGTCACATGTGTTGGTGTATTCGGACAATGTGACCACTGTGGCCCATCTTCGTCATCAGGGCAGCACCCGGTTTCGCGACCTAAAAGTGATCTCCAGCCGCATCTTCCTCTGGGCCGAGAGGTCTCTACTGTCTCTCTCGGCGGTCCATCTCAAAGGAGACTTGAACTCTCAGGCGGATTATTTAAGCCGCAGAGATCTCCAACCAGGGAGTGGAGCCTCGACCAGGCAGTTTTTTGCAGCTTGGTGGTGCGCTGGGGAGTTCCGGAGGTGGATTTATTCGCCTCAGGGCTCAATTGCAAAGTAAGAACGTTCTTCTCCCTCAACCCCAAGGACGGAGCTGTTGGGGTGGATGCCTTCTCCCACGCTTGGCCGTTTCATCTAGCCTACGCGTTTCCTCCGCTCCCTCTACTGGCCCGGGTTCTGGGGAAGATCAGGGACGAGAAGGTTCCTACTATCCTAATTGCCCCCTTCTGGCCAAAGAGGAGCTGGTTCAATCTGGTCAGGTCTCTCAGGGTGGACGGTCCTGTGCATCTGGGGGAGGACCCAAGCCTCCTCTCACAGGGTCCGTTCTTCCATCCGGCTCCGCAGTGTCTCAGTTTGGCTGCTTGGCTTCTGAGGCCCGAGTGCTGAAGGCCCAGGGCCTTTCCGATAAGGTTATCGCGACCTTACAAGATTGCCGTAAACCAGTCACTAATTCCATATATAATAAGATTTGGAAGAAGTTCTCCTCCTGGTGTGGGGCCCGGGTGCTGTATCCTTTTGCTCCTAATGTTTCTCAGATCTTGGACTTCTTGCAGCAAGGTTTGGATCTGGGACTTAGGCCTAGCACCCTTAAGGTCCAGGTTGCAGCCCTGAGTTCGGTGTTTGACGTGAGACTGGCTGATCATCGTTGGGTCAAACGATTCATGGTGGCGGCTTCCAGACGGTGTCCCTGTCGGAGGAGTGTCTCCCCCTCGTGGGATCTGAATATTGTGCTGACAAGCCTGACTCGTTCTCCTTATGAGCCCCTGTCGGATTGCTCCATGAGGTCCTTGTCTCATAAGCTCGCTTTCCTGGTGGCTATTACTTCAGCGAGGAGAATTGGTGAACTTCAGGCCTTGTCCATACGTGAGCCCTATCTGACGGTGCGGGATGACAGCATTGTTTTTCAGTTGGATCCGTCCTTTCTGCCGAAAGTGGTGTCGGAGTTCCATCGATCTCAGTCAATCATTCTACCATCCTTCTGTCAACATCCTAGATCGGCGAAGGAGGTGGAGCTTCACTCCCTGGATGTCCGTCGCCTGGTGTTACACTACCTGGAGGTCACGGCTCCCTGGCGTATTGACCAGAATTTATTCATTCAGCATTTTGGTCGCAACAAGGGCCGGAAGGTGGCTAAAGGCACTATCGCCAATTGGATAAAACGGGCAATCACGGACGCCTATCTCGGTCAAGGGCTTTCGGCTCCTACTGGTTTTACGGCCCATTCTACCCGAGCCACTTCGGTCTCCTGGGCTGAGCGTGCTGGGGCTTCTCCGGAGCAGCTCTGTAAGGCGGCTACATGGTCTTCATTACATACCTTCACCAAACACTATCGTTTGGATGTGATGGCTGGCAGGGACTTGGCCTTTGGCCGGAAGGTCCTGCAAGCTGTTGTCCCTCCCTAGGTAAGGATTCGTGGGCATGCCTCCTATGCTGTCGTGGAAGGTGACTAGAGAAAATAGAATTATTCTTACCGTTAATTCGGTTTCTAGGAAACCTTCCACGACAGCACCTAATTCCCTCCCTAATTTCCTGGTTTATGGATTTTATGCTTGTTTCTTATTCCTTTATGGGTTCGTTGTAAGACACTGGCTAATGGGAGGTGGGAGGGGCCTTTTAACCTCTCTTGTGTTCCTGTCCCCATTAGGGCGTGGCGAGGCTACCTCCTATGCTGTCGTGGAAGGTTTCCTAGAAACCGAATTAACGGTAAGAATAATTCTTTTTTCTTCCCATCATTCTGGTACAGGTTGATCTTTGTCTCATCTGTCCATAGAATACTTTTCCAGAACTGAGCTGGCTTCTTGAGGTGTTTTTCAGCAAATTTAACTCTGGCCTGTCTATTTTTGGAATTGATGAATGGTTTGCATCTAGATGTGAACCCTTTGTATTTACTGTCATGGAGTCTTCTCTTTACTGTTCACTTAGAGACAGATACACCTACTTCACTGAGTGTTCTGGACTTCAGTTGATGTTGTGAATGGGTTCTTCTTCACCAAATAAAGTATGCGGCGATCATCCACCACTGTTGTCATCCGTGGACGCCCAGGCCTTTTAGAGTTCCCAAGCTCACCAGTCAATTCCTTTTTTCTCAGAATGTACCCAACTGTTGATTTTGCTACTCCAAGCATGTCTACTATCTCTCTGATGGATTTTTTCTTTTTTTTCAGCCTCAGGATGTTCTGCTTCACCTCAATTGAGAGTTCCTTTGACCGCATGTTGTCTGGTCACAGCAACAGCTTCCAAATGCAAAACCACACACCTGGAATCCACTCCTGACCTTTTAACTACTTCATTGATTACAGGTTAATGAGGGAGACGCCTTCAGAGTTAATTGCAGCCCTTAGAGTCCAATTACTTTTGGTCCCTTGAAAAAGAGGAGGCTATGCATTACAGAGCTATGATTCCTAAACCCTTTCTGGATGTGGAAACTCTCATATTGCAGCTGGGAGTGTGCACTTTCAGCCCATATTATATATATAATTTTATTTCTGAACATGTTTTTGTAAACAGCTAAAATAACAAAACTTGTGTCACTGTCCAAATATTTCTGGCCCTAACTGTATATGTCCCCCATCATGGTTTATACGGTCTTCCTCCTCAGCTACCATAGTCCTCCAATTATTATAATGCATCCCCACGTTCCTCCATATATTACAATGTATTCCCATAGTCCTCTATGTATTATAATGCACCCCATAGTCCCCCATTCATAAGGTACACCCATAGTCATCCAATTATCATAATGCAACCCCACTATCCTCTATATAGTATAATGTAGTCTCATATGCCTCCATACATTATAATGCACCTCCAATCCATACAGTATAATGCACTCCTATAGTTCTCCATATAGTAGAATTCACCCCCATAATTCTCCATATAGTATAATTCACCCATAGTCCTCTATACAGTATAATGCACCATCAATAGTCCTCCATGTAGTATAATGCACCCCCATAGTTCTCCATATAGCCCTCCATACAGTCTAATGCACCCTCACAGTCCTGTGTTTAGCATAGTACAGCCTTCCATATAGCACAGTACAGCCTCATAATTCTCCATACAGTATAATGCAGCCACAGTGAGCCACCCCCTTCCCCCCCCCCCCCATACTCCTCTGGCCAGTGTGTACTCCTTAAAAAAAATCTGTACTTACATCTCCTGGTTCCACCGCAGCTTCCCAAAATTGAAGATACAGGAGGAGGTGGTGACGCCGAGCGTTGCACAGTGTAATGCATAAAAGCAGGAAGTGCCGCCTAGTCCACACTAGGAGAAAGTAGTGCTTCCTGCTTTTTATGCGTTCCACTGTGCAATGCATGGCATCACCCCTGTGGTAAGAGGAAGCGCAGGGGGGCGGCAGTGGATAGCAGGAGGCTCAGTGAAACACAAGGGATCCTTAGCGGCCCGTGTGCTGCTGCGCAGTGATGGTACAAGAAGTGGGCGCAACCTGAACGACCATGGCTTGCCCCCCCTAGTTTTGATCCTGGGTACACCCATGACTGGAGGGGCTGGCCCGCCGCCGCGCCGAGGAGTAGACCGTACTGTGTTCCCGCGGAGGACCGGGCAGAGGCGGCACTGTTTTGCAGAAGTGGCAGACTGGCAGTGCAGCACATCGCCCCAGTCGGCGCCGCCGCGCCGGGACGATGGAATGTGTATTGTGCCAGGCTGCCAGCCTGCCAGCAGTCACTGTGCATCGGAGGAGGGCGGAGAGGGAGCAGAGCAGGAGCCAGGAGGAAATCCTCAGAGGCCCGGGCGGGCGGCAGCACATTCCCGGTTCCTGCGACAGCCAGGCTGCCCGCCGGCCGTGTGTTAATGTTGAAGTGCAGCATGGGCCAGCCCTGGGCATTGCATATTGCATAGAAACATAATGTGGCTTGTGGGGGTGGGAGCGGCTGGGGGCCAGTTATGTGTATCTATGCAATGCTGCAGCTGCCAGCATCCCCAGCTCCAGTTATGTGTGGGCCGCTCCCATCCCCCACATTATGTATGTATGCAATGCTGCAGCACCCCCAGGCTGGGAGCGCTGCAGCATTGCATAGATACATATGTGGGGGATGGGAGCGGCCCACACATAATTGGGGCCGGGGGCTCGCTCCCATCCCCCACATTATGTATCTATGCAATGCTGCAGCGTTGCCAACCCCAGTTATGTGTGGGCCGCTCCCGTCCCCCCTATCTATGCACTGCTGCAGTGCCTGCAGGCTGCTGCAGCCCAAGTCTGTGTGGGCCGCTATCATCCCCCCATATGATATGGGGGTAGGGGGATCGGGATGACAGCGGCCCACACACAGACCTTGGCTGCAGCAGGCACTGCAGCAGTGCATACATATGGGGAGGATGGGAGTGAGTGGCCCACACAGACCTGGGCGGCAGCAGCCTGCAGGCACTGCAGCATTGCATAGCTAGGGGGAAGAGGGATGGGAGCAGCCCACACAGACCTAGTGTGATCCGGTCCACAGCAGACAGCCCCGGATCGGATCATCAAAGAGAACGGGAGGGCCAAACATGCCCTCTTGTCCGGTGTGTAGCTGGATTCTTCTTCACGCAGCTGCTGATAATTCAGGTTCGCGGCTCACTGGGAGCTGTCCGCGGTCTGGAACTGTTAGCAGGGGACATCTCCATAGTGCTGAGCTTCAGCACCGGCCGTCCGGCTCCCGGGTGCCAGATTTTGTCGGCTCTGGTGCGATCCAGTGCCATAGACCCCTATGTGAGGGGGCACCGGATCGCATTGGACTGGGACAATCCGGGAGGATCCGAGGTTCTCAGCATTTTTCCCATGGACACAAAAATGTTGCTTGCAACGTTTTTGTGTCGGGGAGAAAACCCTGCAACCTCCCGGACACAGGGAAACCGGATGGCAGATAGCTGCCATCCGGGTCAATCTGGGCCCCATAGGAATATTATAGGGGCCGAAATCAGACCCGGGGCTGTCTGGTTCACAACATCCATGTGCAATCTGTTTTGTTTCTCAGCAGCTATTTCTGTAGACTCATTTACAGGAGCATTTTACAGTGCTTTCAGCTGCAGAATGATAATGTATCAGTGAAAAAAACAAATGCCTCTCGGTCTCGGATGGTCCGTGTGCGGTCCATAATTTTGTCAGACCCATAGCCTTGCATTGGCGAGTCTCGCACATGAATCGCAGACTGTTGCAGCATCTTGCGACTTTTTTCCCATCCAGAATCTGGATGAGAAAAAACCGTCTGACAGATGCCAATGTGTCTCAGACATTGATTAACATTGGTCTGACTGCAATGTGAGAGAATGACACATTGCAGTCATCCGCTTTTCACGCCAGTGTGACGGTACCCTATTAATAAAATCCATATAGTAATCCTACAATGTCTGCTGGACATGGTATGGGGAGGGTGTATGGCTCAGTTAGTACACACACCATACTTCATGGTATGGGGGGGTTTATGGCTCAGTTAGTACACACACCATACTTCATGGTATGGGGAGGGTTTATGGCTCAGTTCGTACACTCCATACTTCTTGTTATTAACCAGTTAATGCCCTCTTGTCCACCGCACTGCAGTGTGAAAAGAGGACGACAGCGAGACAGGCAGCAGCATCGCATCAGAGAGCCCCTGACCTCGAAATAGAAGATCCTCAGATCCCGGTATTGTGACGACATATGAAGAAATATTCTTATACATTTATATTACACTATGAACTCCACAAACTTTACATACATCATCAACACTGTCCCCACTGGGGCTCACAATGTAAACATCCTACCAGTATGTCTCATATTGTATATCGCTTTTCTTTGATATCACCTTCACAAATATAGATTTTATTATTCTTTGTATTTATTTCAAGGCAGTCTGTCTGCAGGGGGGCGTGGCACGATGGGGCGTGGCACGATGGGGTGTGTGGTGCGACGGGGGAAAAGGCACCGCTGACAGTGCCTAGGGCGGCAGGAACTCCAAATACGGGCCTGGTCATACAGTGTTGGCCAAAAGTATTGACACCCCTGCAATTCTGTCAGATAATACTCAGTTTCTTCCTGAAAATGATTGCAATCACAAATTCTTTGGTATTATTATCTTCATTTAATTTGTCTTCAATGAAAAAAACACAAAAAGAATTGTCCTAAAGCCAAATTGGATATAATTCCACCAAACATAAAAAAGGGGGTGGACAAAAGTATTGGCACCCTTAGAAAAATCATGTGATGCTTCTCTAATGTGTGTAATTAACAGCACCTGTAACTTACCTGTGGCACCTAACAGGTGTTGGCAATAACTAAATCACACTTGCAGCCAGTTGACATGGATTAAAGTTGACTCAACCTGTGTCCTTGTGTGTACCACATTGAGCATGGAGAAAAGAAAGAAGACCAAAGAACTGTCTGAGGACTTGAGAAACCAAATTGTGAGGAAGCATGAGCAATCTCAAGGCTACAAGTCCATCTCCAAAGACCTGAATGTTCCTGTGTCTACCGTGCGCAGTGTCATCAAGACGTTTAAAGCCCATGGCACTGTGGCTAATCTCCCTAGATGTGGACGGAAAAGAAAAAATTGACAAGAGATTTCAACGCAAGATTGTGCGGATGGTGGATAAAGAACCTCGACTAACATCCAAACAAGTTCAAGCTGCCCTGCAGTCCGAGGGTACAGCAGTGTCACCCCGTACTATCCGTCGGCGTCTGAATGAAAAAGGACTGTATGGTAGGAGACCCAGGAAGACCCCACTTCTTACCACGAGACATAAAAAAGCCAGGCTGGAGTTTGCCAAAACGTTTTGGAAGAATGTTCTCTGGTCAGATGAGACAAAAGTAGAGCTTTATGGGCAAAGGCATCAACATAGAGTTTACAGGAGAAAAAAAGAGGCATTCAAAGAAAAGAACACGGTCCCTACAGTCAAACATGGCGGAGGCTCCCTGATGTTTTGGGATTGCTTTGCTGCCTCTGGCACTGGACTGCTTGACCGTGTGCATGGCATTATGAAGTCTGAAGGCTACCGACAAATTTTGCAGCATAATGTAGGGCCCAGTGTGAGAAAGCTGGGTCTCCCTCAGAGGTCATGGGTCTTCCAGCAGGACAATGACCCAAAACACACTTCAAAAAGCACTAGAAAATGGTTTGAGAGAAAGCACTGGAGACTTCTAAGGTGGCAGCAATGAGTCCAGACCTGAATCCCATAGAACACCTGTGGAGAGATCTAAAAATGGCAGTTTGGAGAAGGCGCCCTTCAATATCAGGGACCTGGAGCAGTTTGCCAAAGAAGAATGGTCTAAAATTCCAGCAGAGCATTGTAAGAAACTCATTGATGGTTACCGGAAGTGGTTGATCACAGTTATTTTGGCTAAAGGTTGTGCAACCAAGTATTAGGCTGAGGGTGCCAATACTTTTGTCCGGCCCATTTTTGGAGTTTTGTGTGAAATGATCAATGTTTTGCTTTTTGCTTCATTCTCTTTTGTGTTTTTTTCATTAAAGACAAATTAAATGAAGATAATAGCAAAGAATTTGTGATTGCAATCATTTTCAGGAAGAAACTGAGAATTATCTGACAGAATTGCAGGGGTGTCAATACTTTTGGCCAACACTGTAGATTTTGGTGGTCTCTTATATTGCACTGATTGTTACATCTAATCTATCAGGGGAAGATCCGACTAATATTAAAGTGGAGGATGAGACAGAAGAAGCGATGAGGAGGGGGATCAGCCGTTGTGTGAGTGACGGGAAGGAGGAGATTCCAGGAGATGTCACCACAGGTATGGAAGAAACTTCCACAATGAATCCAGATGTTTCTCTCCTCCACACTGTATAAGTGACACATGGGGCAGGAGTCATACACTGAGTTATGTACAGGGAACAGAGGAATCCTCCACAAGGTGTTCTGTGGAGCCGCTCACACACCAGGTACAGCACCTTCCTCTATATGTGTTATTCCTTCACATTTACCTCTGGCTGCAGCTCTGAAACTACAGATATTATTTTTTTTTTTTCTTAAATCCCCATAGGTGAAATAACCTTAACCCCGTAACGATCGCTAATACACATTAATATGGCGGCCATAAAGGGGCTTTTTCCCCTCATTGATGTTTTACAATGGCGTTGAAGTTTAAGTGTATAGCGCCCCCTGGAGGCAAAAATCGCTCTGGAAACAGCTGTACTGACAGGAGACATTTTGCTGCATTGGTCCCCAAGAACATAAATTAGCTGCTTTCACACTGGCAGATTTTGAATCCGTGGGCGTAGAGGAACACCCTGTATACCCACGGATTCCCACACAACAGGCAGCATATATTTGCACACTTCTCATGGAACCACAATGACACGCCCGTTAGGGGCGCATCATTAACAACTTCATCAAGCGCATGTCCTGCACATGCACAGTTCATGTGTCCCAGACTGGACGTGCAGATCCGTACTGTCCGTGGCTTTTCCGTGCCCATAGACACTCGTTCTTAGTTTTCACGTGGTGCCGTGGATCCGCAGCATCACATTACTTTTTGCGGAGACCAAAATCGTTGCAAGGTACGATTTTGGCCTCTATGGATGATCCATAAAGATCTGTGTCAAAACAATGACACAAGGATGCCCACAGAGGAGTTTTCTGTCCCGTTGAAAGACAACGAGGCCGAAAACTGATTCATGGGCATCCTGTTTGTGGAGAATTCACACGGATCAAAACTGCTGCCAGTGTGAAGGCCGCCTTAGCTTCACTTAAGCCACATGTGAATACACCCTAATAGAGATGGTATAGCTACTTTGGATTGTGAAAAAAATGTACTAAATTCATGTTTAATCCTTACAGAAAATGACAATAACAATTCTGAGAGACGCTTCATGTTATTGGCAAACTATAAATTAGAAGATGAAGATATGAAGCAGAACTCTCCAGAAGAAAATCTCATCAGCACTAATGTAAATTCAGGATTCAACAGTACAGAACTAACATATAATCCACCTAATCCTGAGGAACCTTCTCCTGACCAATCTCACATTGTTACAAGTACAGATCAGAAAGGAGGCAAAAAGCTTTTAACAAGAAGTTCAAGTCCTCATACACACAGAAGAATTCATAGAGGGAAGAAGTCGCTCTCTTGTTCAGAATGTGGGAAAAGCTTCAGAGATAAATCACATCTTGTTATACACAAAAGAATTCACACAGGAGAGAAGCCGTTTTCATGTTCAGAATGTGGGAAATGTTTTACAGTTAAATCAAATCTTGTTAAACATCAAAAGATTCACACAAGAGAGAAGCCGTATTCATGCTCAGAATGTGGGAAATGTTTTACGGATCAGTCCTATTTTGTTCAACATCAGAGAATTCACACAGGAGAGAATCTGTATTCATGTTCAGCATGTGGGAAATGTTTTACAGATAAATCATATTTTGTTATACATCAAAGAATTCACACAGGAGAGAAGCCTTATTCATGTCCAGATTGTGGGAAATCTTTTATACGTCAATCCTCTTTTGTTAAACATCAGAGGATTCACACAGGAGAGAAGCCATATTCATGTTCAGAATGTGGGAAATGTTTTACAGATAAATCATATTTAGTTAAACACCAAAGAATTCACACTGGGGAGAAGCCGTATTCATGTTCAGAATGTGGGAAACGTTTTACACAGCAATCATCATGTGTTCAGCATCAGAGAATTCACAAAGGAGAGAAACCGTATTCATGTTCAGATTGTGGGAAACGTTTTACACAGCAATCCTCTTGTGTTCAACATCAGAGAATTCACAAAGGAGAGAAGCCATACTCATGCTCAGAATGTGGGAAATGTTTTGGACAGAAGTCACAGCTTGTTAATCATCATCGAAGTCACACAGGGGAGAAGCCATTCCCATGTTTGTTTTGCGGGAAATGCTTTGCAATTAAATCAGATCTTATTACACATGAGAGAATTCACACAGGGGAGAAGCCGTATTCATGTTCAGAATGTGGGAAATGTTTTGCACAAGTATCAACTCTTATAAATCATTGGAGGATTCACAAAGGGGAAAAGGTGTAATTATGTTGTGAATGTAGAAATTGCTTTACAGAGATATTTCATCTTAGTAAATATCAGAGAGTTACATTAAAAGCTGTTTATATGTGCAGTCATCAGAAAATGTTTTATTACTAAAACCAAATGTCTAAAGTCATCAGAGAAGTAATAAAGGAGAGAAGCCGCGCTGATGCTCTATAGGTGTAAAATGTTTTATTACTAAAGATAAACATCTAAAGTCATCAGAGAAGATACAAAGGAGAGAAGCCGCGCTGATTCTCTATAGGTGTAAAATGTTTTATTGACAAATTTGTAAGTTCAACAACAAAATAGAACAATGTGTCCATGATGGTTGCTGGCCCTCTGACTGTCTGTTGCTGTGCTATATATGTTTATATTTTCTTACCTATCATGTCTTTGCTTTTTCTCATTCCTCATGATCACTCTTCCATGACCTGGAGTGGCTACTCCAACCCCTCCCTACTTGTTATAACCTTTGTTTAACTCTCAGTATCTGGTCAGTCCATACCTACCCACCTCCTCATCCACACTGATTCATCTTAGCTGCAGATATATTCAGAACCATAAGTCTGATCCAGACTTGTCTGATCCATGTATCTTTCAAAGTACAATACTTAGAAATAGACTAGAAATGGACTGGAGGGTAAAAGAATAGAAAGCCAACACAATGTTTCTTTTCTATTTACTACCACCCCTTACTACTTAATTTCTTATTAACTCCTTAAATCCCTCCAACAAGTAAGGAACTAGTCATCTTTCCACCCATCCTCCCCAGCCATCTTACCTCCTCCTGACTACTATTCCTCCACATACTGGCTGCATCACCTCGTCCTCCGGTTGCATCATTTCATCCCCTGGCTGCAGCATCCCATCATCTTGTCTCCGGCCAATCTACCTCGCCCCGGGTGCATCATCTAGTTCCTGACTGTCCCATCTGATCCCCAGCTACATCCCCACTGGTCTGCATCTGAATCCTCAATCACTGCTGCACCTTCTCATTCCCGGCTCCATCACCTCATCCTCAGCTCCACCATCTTGTCCCGGACCGCTCGATCTCGTCCCCAGCCACATCTCCCCTATACTGTAGCTCATCCCTTGCTGGCATCCCTCCCCGGACTGCTCTTCACCACTGACCACTCGTCCACCGCTACAGCTCTCTTTCCTGCTGCACCTGACCCCTGCTGCGTCCGACCTCTACCCCCACCTACCATCCACAATGTTTCCGCTCCTTTGCACTCTCTCCCATCCTCCTCCACTTCCTGCTACCCCCAGTCATCCCACCACCCAGCAACAAAATACTTCTCTCACCCTCCATCCTACCTAACCACCTTACCCATTTCTCCGAACTATTCCTTCACCTTCAATCCTCCATCTCCAAACAGGCACGCCCACCATGTAAATTCTCCTGCTCTCAACTGCTAACCCTCTCCCTGCTCCTCCTACTCGCTGGCTACATTTTCCCTAATTCTGCCCCCCCCCCCGCCACATTCCCACAGTCACCTACACCCCACCCTCACAACCTACCACCAACCCTCGTAACCTCACCATCACCCTCCCTCGCAACCTCATCAACCTTAGACCCATCCTCCCAGCCCCTGCTCCCCCAATCTCCCTGCGAGGCGTCCTCTGGAACGCCCGCTCAGTCTGTAATAGACTCACACACATCCACAAACACTTTATTTCTAATAAACTCTCATTCCTTGGCATCACAGAGACCTGGCTCACCCCCTCCGACATTGCCTCCCCTGCTGCCGTATCCTACAGCGGTTTTAGTCTTTCCCACACACCCCCGCCCCTCTAACAAACATGGCAGAGGTGTTGGCATACTCCTGTCCGACACCTGCTCCTTCGCCCCTATTCCACTACCCCCCTCTGCTACTATTCCCTCTTTCGAAGCCCACTCTGTCCGCATCTTCTCCCCCTGTAACCTCCAGCTGGCCGTCATCTGCCGCCCCCCCTGGATCCATCCCCGCCTTCCTCGACCACTTCACCACCTGGCTACTTCACCTCCTCTCTGCTGATATCCCCACCATCATTATGGGTGACTTCAATATCCCCATCGACACCGCCCACCCAACCACCTCTCAACTTCTTTCCCTGACCTCCTCCTTCGGGCTCTCCCAATGGTCCTCCTCCACCACCCACGAAGGTGGCCACATGCTGGACCTCATCTTTACCTGTCTTTGCTCCCTTACTAACCTCACAAACTCATCCCTCCCCATCTCTGACCACAATCTACTGACCTTCTCCTCCCTCTTCTCCCCTACTACGCCACCTCCTCTCCGCAAACTCAATCACCCCCACAGAAACCTAAAACACATTGATCTACACTCACTCTCTGAATACCTCCTTCCTCTCACCGACATAACATCCATACGCGACACAGACACTGCCACCACCCTCTAAAACACCATGCTAACCAAGGCCCTCGACCTAGCCGCACCCCTCACACATCACGCTCCACGCACTGACAGGCAACCCTGGCACAACGCCCTCACTAAAGACCTGAGACGAGCATCCAGGGTGGCCGAGAGGTGATGGAAATAAATCATATTCCACTGAGCACTTTGTGCTTTTCAAACAGTCCCTCAGCGCCTTCAAGAATGCTCTTGCTACCGCCAAACAAACCTTCTCATCCCTAATAACCTCCCTGTCCAACAACCCCAAACAACTTTTCAAAACCTTCAATTCCCTACTCCGCCCGCCCGCTCCCCCTCCATCTCCCCTTATCTCTGCTGAAGACTTTGCCTCCTTCTTCAAAGAAAAGATTGACAGAATCAGAGGCAGCTTTGATCCACTGTCCCCACAGCATCCCCTCTCGCCTATACTGCCCTCTCCTTCCATCAACTGCTTCCCCCAATAACTAAAGACCAGCTCTCCTCCCTCCTGTCAAAATCACACCAACACCAGCGCCCATGACCCGCTCCCATCCCACCTCATTCCCAACTCATCTTTTCAATCTATCACTCACCACCGGCACCTTCCCCTCAGCCTTCAAATATGCCTTGATCACACCCATCCTCAAAAAACCCTCCCTTGACCCCACGGCTGTCTCCAACTACCGCCCTATATCTCTCCTCCCTTTCGCCTCTAAACTACTTGAACAGCATGTCCACTCTGAGCTGTCCTCTCACCTCTCCTCCTGCTCCCTCTTCAACCGCCTGCAATCCGGCTTCAGACCCCTCCACTCCACTGAATCAGCCCTGACCAAAGTCACAAATGACCTACTGACTGCCAAAAGCAAGCGCCACTACTCTGTTCTCCTCCTCCTCGACCTGTCCACCGCCTTTGACACTGTTGACCACTCCCTTGTACTTCAGATCCTAGAATCTCTTGGCATCACGGACCTTGCCCTCTCCTGGATCTCCTCATACTTAACGGACCGGACCTTCAGCGTCACCCACTCCCACACATCCTCCTCGCCCTACCCCCTATCTGTCGGGGTCCCCCAGGGCTCGGTTCTTGGACCATTACTGTTCTCAATCTACACTCTCGGCCTAGGGCAACTCATTGAGTCCCATGGCCTCCAATATCACCTCTACGCCGACGACACCCAAATCTACCTGTCTGGTCCTGACATCGCCTCCCTTCTATCCAAAATTCCGCAATGCCTGTCCGTCATCTCTTCCTTCTTCTCTGTTCGCTTCCTTAACCTCCCTGGCGGTATGATTATGTCAGGAATTTTGTGCTAAAAGCGGTACCATTTTTTTGCATGGAAATTTGGTGTTATGTACTGCAGGCCTGCAATTCTTAGTAATTACCTGATCAAAGAAGACTCTAGTAGACCTCTCAGATGTGATAAAGTTTTTTTTTTTTTTTTTCTTTTTATAGAAAACTTTTATTCAACAGACAACATTTTCAGATGTGATAAAGTTTGAAACATAAAATCATGAATTATAATTAAATAAATAATATTATTTTATTCAATAATCAATAATCTTATACCTGGCTGTATGATTATGTCTGGAATTTTGTACTAAGGATACTTTCACACTAGCGTTTTTTTGCACTTGCGGCAGATGCGGTGAAAAAAACCAATCTGCCGCGATTGCCGCATAGCTGCCGCATAACCGCTGCACTTGCGGCGCGGTTGCGGTAATCGCCATACTAAGTATAGGGGGACTTGCGGCAGATGCGGCAAGTGCGGTTTTGCACTTGCGGCAGGTGCGGCTGCGAAAAAAACGCGGTCAGCCGCGTTTTTTTTTCGCGGCCGCATCTGCTGCAAGTGCAAAACCGCACTTGCCGCACCTGCCGCAAGTCCCCCTATACTTACTATGGCGATTACCGCAACCGCGCCGCAAGTGCGGCAATCGCGGCAGATGCGGTTTTTTTCGCGGCCGCACCTGCCGCAAGTGCAAAACCGCACTTGCCGCACCTGCCGCAAGTCCCCCTATACTTACTATGGCGATTACCGCAACCGCGCCGCAAGTGCGGCGGCTATGCGGCAATCGCGGCAGATGCGTTTTTTTCACCGCATCTGCCGCGACCGCGGGTAAGCCCGAGCTTGACTCGGGGTTACCGCTTCTGGCAGTGAATGTTAACCCCGAGTCAGGCTCGGGAATACCGCTAGGAAGGTTAAGCTCAACATGGACAAAACCGAATGCATCGTCTTCCCCCCAAGACGGTCCCCCTCACTACCTGGCCTATCCATCGTCATCAACAACTGCTCTCTCTCCCCAGTCCCCCATGCCAAGTGCCTCGGGGTTATCCTTGATTCTTCCCTTTCATTCAATCCCCACATCCAATCCCTCGCCACCTCCTGCCGACTCCAGCTCAAAAACATCTATAGGATCCGCACTTTCCTTGACCACGACACCACTAAAACCCTTATTCATGCTCTCATCATCTCCCGCCTCGATTACTGCAACCTCCTGCTCACCTATCCATCTATCCTGAACTCCGCTGCCCGCCTAATCCATCTGTCTCCCCGCTACTCCCCTGTCTTTCCCCTCTGCCAAGCCCTTCACTGGCTCTCTGCTTCCCAGAGATCCCGGTTGAAAACATTAACCATGACATACAAAGCCATCCACAACCTGTCCCCTCCATACATCTCCGACACGGTCTCCCGATATCTACCTTCACGCAAACAGCAATCCTCCCAAGAACTCCTTCTCTACTCCCCCTCATCTCCTCTTCGCACAACCGCATACAGAACTTCTCCCGTGCATCACCCAGACTTTGGAATTCGCTGCCCCACCACATCAGGCATTCCCCTACCCTGAGAACCTTCAAAAGAGGCCTGAAAACCCACCTCTTTCGCCAAGCCTACCACCTGCAATAAGACCCGGTCCACCACACCGCCTCACGACCGACACCTCCTCCTCCTACTGTATCCCCACCCGCCCCTCGTAGACTGTGAGCCCTTGCGGACAGGATCTTCTCCCCTATTGTATCTGTACGACCGAATTGTCCACAGCCATTGTTACTTGTATTGTTACTATGTTACTTGTCCTAGTCTGCCCTCTTAACATGTAAAGCGCCATGGAATATAATGGTGCTATATAAATAAATAATAATAATTTCACTGCAACAAGCAAATTGCCTATCAATATTGCCGCGTGTGACGGTACCTTAACTCAATCAGAGGGTTTGGTTTGTATTTTAGGTCAATTTAGCTTGGATCTGTTAAACACCAAATTTGTATGTAATAAAGATATACAGTATACTTTTTTTATTAAATAAACAAAAGGAGAAAAAAATATTTGCTTACAAAGTAATGAAGCTTCCATGAACCTTGTATTTATTACTGTGTGATCTGTGGACATATTAATATTTATCCTCAAATACTAAAATGACAATGATGAAATTGAACAATGCACTACAAAATATATTTTTTAATAAATGATTGAAATTCTAATCCACAGTAGGAAATGCCATGTATGATCTCCATAAAACCCAAACCTTAAAGATCATAAACATAAGGGTGTAGCAACTTCTACAGTCAGAAAATCCCCAGGGTTTCAGCTGAGACTCTGGAGATCATGATTCGGGCTGGATCATCCGGTCCTCGGTCACGTGATCGCTGTTATTGAATGGATAACGCCAATCACATGATTAGAATAGTAAATTGCCTTTTAAAATAGTTTCTCCCTCCTGTGACATGATCAAACATGTCAGATGGGAGAGAAATGTCCTTCCCCGATCCCTCCTCCATCAGTCCCCTGGTACAGCACTCACCCCCGACTTCCTCCTGCTTATCAAATTGTGTACCCATTGAAATCTGCCTTATCCACCTAATTTCTCTCTCATCTGATGTTATCAAACATGTCAGACGAGAAAGAAATGTCCTCTTCTGTTACCTCCATAAAATCTAAGTCCTCCTCCTCCTTTTTGCAAAATGTTGGGTGAAATCTGCCTCCTCCACCTAGTGACTGTCAGGGAAATTGGTTCCTGACATTTAATCACTGTGATCGGGTCTATAGCAGCACTTGGGTCTGCCCCTCTCCTCTCTTCCATGTAGTTGATCTAGGAGAGAAGAGAGAGACTACAAGTGCTGTTAGATAAAAAAAAAAAAATAGCTACATGAAATAATTATAATCCCTTTCATAATTTTCTAATCACCCCCCGTTATCCATCTAAGGCTACTCTCACATACCGATTTTGTAAAATCCGATCGGATTCTTCTAATGCCTGGAATCGGGTGCCAAATAGGCATCCGATTCCGACAGAAAATAGGATGCCCGCCCTCCTGTCAGATCGCTCCCTGAGAGCTGTCAGTCTCTCCCCCGGTCCTCTTCTTTATCCCCTGTGTCTCCCCTCTTGGCCCCCGGTCCTCCCCTCTTGGCCCCCTGTCCTCTCCTCTTATCGCCCGGTCCTCCCCTCTTGGCCCCCTGTCCTCTCTTATCGCCCGGTCCTCCCCTCTTGGCCCCCTGTCCTCTCCTCTTATCGCCCGGTCCTCCCCTCTTGGCCCCCTGTCCTCTCCTCTTATCGCCCGGTCCTCCCCTCTTGGCCCCCGGTCCTTTCCTCTTATCCCCTGTGTCTCCCCTCTTGGCCCCCGGTCCTGTGTCTCCCCTCTTGGCCCCCGGTCCTCCCCTCTTGGCCCCCGGTCCTGTGTCTCCCCTCTTGGCCCCCGGTCCTGCCCTCTTGGCCCCCGGTCCTGTGTCTCCCCTCTTGGCCCCCGGTCCTCTCATCCCCTGTGTCTCCCCTCTTGGCCCCCGGTCCTCTCATCCCCTGTGTCTCCCCTCTTGGCCCCCGGTCCTCCTATGCGTCCTCCTCCTCTCCTCTTGTCCTCCTCCTCTCCTTTCTCACCTGTCCACGACTCCTGCACAGTCCCGCGCGTCTCCGGTGTCTTGCTGTTCTGTCTTCTGTGCTGCCAGGACCTCTCGTGATGTCACAATCACATGACTGCCGGTTATTGGTTCCTGGCAGTCATGTGATTGTGACATCACGGCAGGTCTTATCAGCACAGACGGCAAGATACCTGGAGACACCGGAAATGCCGGGAGACGTCGGGGGCCTCGTGGACAGGTGAGCATAGATTTTTTTATTTTTAATTAACCCATTCATTCACTTTTGGAGCGATTTTAGTGTACTGAGCATGCTCAGTACACTAAAATCGGTCCGAGGAGACATCAGATGTTTCCTCGGACCCTGCTCCATAGGGCCCCATGTTAAATTGATCGGGTCGGATCGGATGTGCACTAAATGCCATCCGATCTGGTCCGATCCAAATCTGTCAGATTTTATTTTCGGTGCAAAAATCGGAGCAAGCTCCGATTTTTGCACCAATAAAAAAATCGGACAGATTCGTATCGGACCAGATCGGATGGCATTTAGTGCACATCCGATTCAGTCCGATGCCCATAGGGATGCATGGGGTCCGAAAATCGGTCCGATGCTGTCCGATTTTCATCGGACAGCATCGGAAATGCTAAAATCATTATGTGAAAGCAGCCTAATCAGGATGATCAGATTATTTGTTTTGTTAAACATCAAAAGGGTCACACAGGAGAGAAGCCGTATTCATGTTCAGAATGTGGGAAACGTTTTACGGATCATTCATATTTTGTTAAACATCAGAGGATTCACGAAGGAGAGAAGCCATATTCATGTTCAGAATGTGGGAAATGCTTTACACGTCAATCCTTATGTGTTCAACATCAGAGGATTCACGAAGGAGAGAAGTCTTATTCATGTTCAAAATGTGGGAAACGCTTTACACGTCAATCCTTATGTGTTCAACATCAAAAGGGTCACACAGGAGAGAAGCCGTATTCATGTTCAGAATGTGGGAAATGCTTTACACGTCAATCCTTATGTGTTCAACATCAGAGGATTCACGAAGGAGAGAAGCCATATTCATGTTCAGAATGTGGAAAATGTTTTACAGATAAATCATATTTTGTCAAACATCAGAGAACTCACACAGGAGAGAAGCTATATTCATGTTCAGAATGTGGGAAACGTTTTACGGATGATCAGATTATTTGTTTTGTTTTTCTGTTTCCTTTTATTATTTTTCTTAGCCATAGAGGCAAATTGTGTGGGAATATGGGGGGTGAGTCTTATGGTCTGGATATCTGGGCCTGTGCAGGCTGGGGGAAGCAGCGGATCTGGAGGAGGTTGGCGGAGGCTGCAGAGACACCTTGTAGTCATGTGGGTCTGCTCATTCATTGCATGGCATTGCCTGTCCACCTCAGCGCTGAAGCTGGCGCTGAGAGGTGTGGGGGGGGTGCATATTACTTGTGCCTAAGTATACTGCCCCCCCCCATCCTGTATATGGCCCCCCAGGTCATGCTATATATTCCCCTGCTGGCACACGCACAAAAATAATAAACAATGTTAATTTCCGCTCTGTGTCTCTCTTCCTGCAGCATCGCTGTCTTCCTGTGTCCCCGGGCATCAGATCACATGACCGGGTCGCACAGCAATGATGTCTCCGTGTGCCCCGGTCACATGATCTGAGGCTGGGCACAGACAGGAAAACAGACGATGCTGCAGGCAGGGAGCGACAGAGGGTAAGTTAACATTGTTTATTATTTTTGTGTGTGCGCCAGCAGGGGGGCATATACCGTGACTGGGGGAGCCAAATCCAGAATGGGAGGCTATATCCATTATGTGGGGCATACACAGGATGAGGGGCTATATCCATTATGTGGGGCATACACAGGATGAGGGGCTATATCCATTATGTGGGGCATACACAGGATGAGGGGCTATATCCATTATGTGGGGCATACACAGGATGAGGGGCTATATCCATTATGTGGGGCATACACAGGATGAGGGGCTATATCCATTATGTGGGGCATACACAGGATGAGGGGCTATATCCATTATGTGGGGCATACACAGGATGAGGGGTTATATCCATTATGTGGGGCATACACAGGATGAGGGGCTATATCCATTATGTGGGGCATACACAGGATGAGGGGCTATATCCATTATGTGGGGCATACACAGGATGAGGGGCTATATCCATTATGTGGGGCATACACAGGATGAGGGGCTATATCCATTATGTGGGGCATACACAGGATGAGGGGCTATATCTATTATGTTGGGCCATATCAGGATGGGGGGCTATATCCATAATGGGGTGTCATATAAAGGATGGGGGTACTGTACCAAAGTAAGGGAGCGATATCCAGGATGGGGACATTACCCCCATAAGTCTCAGCAGCAGATCCCCAATAGCAGTGCTTATTTCTCTGTCCTCTATTTTCCTCATCTGGGTGCATCTCATGGTCCAGTGCATCTTATAGTCCAAAAAATAGGGTATCTGTGTTATATTATCAGTCATGGCTTACCATATCATGAATCTATAGTATTATATTACTGATTGTCATGATGATGATTATTATATTTTTCTGATCATCATAATGGGAGACCCAGACAATGGGGTTTAGGCCACTGCCCTCCGGAGGCCACACTAGGTACTACAAGTTTGTAGACACCGCCCCCTCCGCTTATAAACCCCTACCGCAGGGAATATCCTCAGTTTTAAACTTAGTGTGCTCGGAGGAATCACACGCTTTGCTTGCACATCACTGCATTCTCACAGCTTACGTGATGGCGTCTGAAGACAAGGTAGGTCCCGGTCGGGGACCTCCGGCAGTCTCCCTGTTCACCCTTGGGGAACACACAGGTTGAGGTACCGGAGGGCCCAGAGCCTGGACACTTTGTGTTCTCCCGGTACGCTGCCGTGCTCCTTCCCATCCCTCCTTGGGGGGCTCTGGGAAGTGGGAGACAGGAGCCTTGCACAGCTCCGCTCCGTCCGAGGCCTCCCTAAATGGTGCTTACAGACCGGACTGGAGCCAGCCCAGTCCGAGGCCTCCCTAAAGGTGCTTACAGACCGGACTGGTGCTGAAACCCCTGTCCGAGGCCTCCCATATATGGTGCTTACAGACCGGACCGGCACTGAGGCGCCCTGTGTGTCTCCGGTGTGCCTGGGGGTAGTGTCTGACACTATGTGTTTTGACACTCAGACCGCGCGCAACCTTTGGGTCCGCGGTTCTGGCGGTGTACCCTGTGCTGGGGTCACTATAGCTGACCGCCCTGTGTGTCACAGGGGCTGCGGCTGCGGGCTACAAATTTTGTCTGCAGCCCTGGGTATAGTGTGATGCTATATCTCCCGCGCTGCGGGCTCCAGCACCAGATTACTAAGATGGCTGCTTGGAGAGATGTGGAGCGGCCCATGGGATGACGTCATCGCTGGGCGTGTGTGTGTGTGTGCTTCCCGCGTGTTTTCGGCACCGCCCACGACTTGTCTGGCGGCGGCCATCTTCTCCTCACTTCCCTGTTGGGACTGAATGAGTGCACTACTGCGCTCCCGGGAGAAAACGATCCTTACCCTCGCGGAGGCCACACACACCCCGCTCCCCTCCACCGCATTGAAGCGGTCGGTAAGCCGCCGGTGTTCCGGTTTCCTACTTGGCTTATTTTTCTCTTCTGCTGTCGGCATGTCCCCAGCAAAGAAGAGCGCTGCTAAGGCAGACAACTCTACCACTACCTGTGCTACATGCAACGGGACGCTGGTTGGGGGGTCCTGCAATAACTGCGGACGCCCAGAGGCCCGGACTGATGCTGCAGAGGCTGCAGCTCCGGTGCTGTACCCTGAGGTTCAGGTGATCCCAGGGCCATGGGAGACACAGAATAAGATAAATGACTCTGTGTTATCCAAGCTGTCCTCCATGTCGCAATCCCTGGAGGCACTGACTAGGAGACTGGAAAGTCCAGCTGCTCCCTCAAGTTACCCCCGGGTGTCACCCCTTGTTGCCGCGAGATCCCTTAAGCGGGCTCGCCGGGATGAATCACCCGAGACCCAGAACCTCTCTGAGGAGGAGCGTCACTCTGACGGTGACGAGGATGATGGGGGTTCAATACTTGAGTCTATGTCAGAACCACCTGACGGGGTGGAGGATTTGGTATCCTCCATAAACGAGACTCTTCATCTCGTGGCACCCCCTGAGGAGGTGGACCTCCATCCGAAGGAGGCTTATCAATGGCTGCAGCCAGAGGCTCGCTCATGTGGCTCCTTTATGGACCACACTAACTTTGGAAGGGTGGTTAGAGCACCCAGGGTTCACCCTGGGCGGCGTTATGTCCGCAAATCTAGGGACACTCGCTTCCCCTTCCCCCAGGAGGTGCTTCAGGAGTGGTCGCAGTCCCCGAAGGTGGACGCTTCCATGACCAGGATTGCTGCACGCTCCCTATTCTCTGCCTCTGATAGCTCCTCGCTGAAGGACGCGACGGACAGACAGGTCGAACAACTCGCTAAGTCTTCCTATGAGGCTGTGGGGTCTTCATTTGCCCCTAATTTTGCCACGGTCTGGACCTTGCAGGCGATCACCGCCTGCTTGGATGGTATAACTGACCTGGCGGGGTCCAATTCAGAGGTCCTAGCGCTTACTGATAGGGCAAAGGCCTATGCAGATTACGCCAGGACTGCGACCCTAGAAACTGCCACTCGCTCGGCTGTGGCTTCGGCCAATGCGATAGCGATCCGCAGGTTATTGTGGCTGCGTCTATGGGACTCAGATGCCACGTCAAAGAAGATTCTGCAGAATCTTCCGTTTTCTGGTGACAGACTGTTTGGTACTGAGCTGGATAAGCTGATAAAGGATTCTGCGGAGTCTAAGATCCCATAGAATAAACCCAAGCCACGGTATACCGTTAAAAGGAACCCTAAACAGTGGTCCTTTTGCTCCAGCTCACAGTCATCAGCCTCGTCCGTTCGCGCGGACAGAGGGGGTAAGCCATCTACTCAGTGGCGCCCCAAGGGTCGCCAGAAGAAGTCAACGGGGGCGGCGGCTGCCACTCCCAAACCCACTTCCGCATGACTCGCTCTCCAGTCCTGCCGCCCCACAGGTGGGGGGCCGCCTGTCCCGATTTCAGGACAGATGGTTACTCCTCGTTCAAGATCAGTGGGTCCGAGACGTAGTCTCGCGCGGCTACAGGATAGAGCTGACGTCGCGGCCGGCACACCGATTCCATCGGTCTGTTCCATCCCCGGAAAAGGCTCAGGCTTTTCATCTGGTGTTGGAGGGGCTCCGCAGAGACGGAGTAGTGATCCCAGTACCTTCCGGAGAGAGGTTCAGGGGTTTTTACTCCAACCTCTTTATCGTCCCGAAGAAGGACGGCTCCTTTCGCCCGGTTCTGGACCTCAAGTTGTTCAACCGTCACGTGTTGGTTCGGAAGTTCCGCATGGAATCCCTGCGCTCCGTGATCGCGGCTGTGTCGCAGGGAGACTTCTTAGCGTCCATAGATATCCGAGACGCTTACCTTCACGTGCCCATTGCACCAGCTCATCAGCGCTGGTTGAGATTTGCAGTGGGGGACGAACACTACCAGTTCGTGGCGCTGCCCTTCGGGTTGGCCTCGGCTCTGCGGGTGTTCACGAAAGTGATGGCCTCTATGATGGCTCTCCTACATATGCAGGGACATGCCGTCATACCCTATTTAGACGACCTGCTGGTCAGGGCGCCATCAGAACATCTTTGCCGGAAGAGCCTAGAGGTGACCATGAAGTCTCTGGAACAGTTTGGGTGGCTTCTCAATGTCCAGAAATCAACCCTGGTTCCGACCCAGTCACTGACATATCTGGGCATGGACTTCCACACGGACTCAGCTCTGGTGTCCCTACCACGAGCCAAACAGCTGGCCATCCAATCGGGAGTCCAAGATATACTCCTGTCCCCACAATCATCCATACGGGTGTTGATGAAGCTGGTGGGACGCATGGTGGCAGCGATAGAGGCGGTGCCTTTTGCACAGTTTCACCTCCGTCCTCTTCAGCTGGAAATTCTCCGCAGATGGGACAAGAGGACGATCTCGCTGAATCGGCTGATGGCCCTTTCACGATCGACCAGGGATTCCCTGCTGTGGTGGCTTCAGCCACATCACTTGTCACGGGGCCGGTCTTTTCTCAAACCGTCATGGTTAGTGGTGACCACCGACGCCAGTCTGAAGGGCTGGGGGGCGGTGTTCTTACACCACAGGGCTCAAGGCCTCTGGACTCAGTCGGAGTCGGCGTTGCAGATCAACGTGCTGGAGATCAAGGCGGTCTATCTGGCGCTCCTGGCGTTTCAGAAGTTCCTGTCGGGACAGCCCATCCGGGTTCAGTCCGACAATGCGACGGCCGTCGCATATATAAATCATCAGGGAGGGACCAGAAGTGCTCAGGCCCTCGCCGAAGTCCACCGCATTCTATCCTGGGTGGAGGACAACAACTGCCTGATCTCCGCAGTTCACATCCCAGGGGTCGAGAACTGGGAGGCCGACTACCTGAGCCGACAGGGAATGGACGCCGGAGAGTGGTCTCTTCATCCGGACGTCTTCCGGGACATCTGCAGCAGATGGGGCACTCCCGACGTGGATCTGATGGCCTCACGGCTCAATCATCAGGTGCCGCAATACATGGCGAGATCATGGGATCCTCAGTCTCTGGGGGCGGATGCCCTGATCCTGAGTTGGTCCGGATTCCATCTACCATATGTGTTCCCTCCGCTTGCACTGATTCCTAAGGTTTTGTGGAAGATCAGGACGGAGTGCAGCGTAGCCATTCTAGTGGCACCAGATTGGCCCAGGAGGTCCTGGTATCCGGACCTGTGGCAACTGTCCGGCGGACTCCGGTGGGCTCTTCCAGACCGCGCAGATCTACTCGCGCAGGGCCCCTTCTTCCACCTCAATTCCAAGGCCCTCAGATTGACTGCATGGCTCTTGAGGCCTGGCTTCTGACATCCAGGGGATTCTCTCCTACAGTGGTTGCCACTATGAATCGGGCTAGGAAGCCTGTATCACGGAGGATTTACCACAGGACGTGGAAAATCTTTTTCTCCTGGTGTGCCTCTGGTGGACGGTCTCCGTGGCCCTTGTCCGTTCCGACTTTGTTGGCTTTCTTGCAATCGGGTTTGGAATTGGGCTTATCCCTCAGCTCCCTGAAGGGTCAAGTATCAGCGCTTTCAGTGCTGTTTGACAGGCGCTTGGCACTCCTTCCTAAGGTCCGTCAATTTCTGCAGGGGGTGTCTCGGGTGGTTCCGCCATACAGGCGACCGCTGGACCCTTGGGACTTTAACATGGTCCTGGCGGCTCTGCAGAAACCGCCGTTCGAGCCACTGAGGGAAGTCCCCCTCTCTCATCTGTCACAGAAAGTGGTCTTTCTGGTGGCAATTACATCTCTGAGACGGGTTTCAGAATTGGCTGCACTGTCGTGCAAGTCACCCTTCCTGGTAGTCCACCAGGACAAGGTGGTGTTGCGTCCGCGGGCAGAATTTTTGCCAAAGGTGGTGTCCACTTTTCACTTGAACCAGAAGATTGTGCTCCCATCATTTTGTCCCGCTCCTGTTCATCAGGTTGAGCGCGACCTCCACACTCTGGATTTAGTGAGGGCTGTACGCATTTATGTGTCCAGGACGGCCTCTTTCCGGAGTTCGGACTCTTTGTTCATCCTTACGGCGGGTCGCTGTAAGGGGTCTGCGGCATCCAAATCAACCTTGGCCAGATGGATCAAGGCTCCCATTCAAGAGGCTTACCGTTCGGCGGGTCTGCCTCTCCCGGTGGGCTTGAAGGCGCACTCGACCAGAGCCGTTGGTGCTTCCTGGGCTTTGCGACATCGTGCTTCAGCTCTGCAAGTGTGTCAGGCGGCAACCTGGTCCAGCCTGCATACATTCTCTAAGCACTATATGGTGCATGCCCATGCCTCTGCGGATGCAAGTTTGGGCCGGCGGGTCCTCCAGGCGGCGGTTGCCCACCTTTGAGGGGGACCGTGTATATCAACGTCTTTTGAGGAACTCTTCCCGCCCTGGGGTTTGCTTTAGGACATCCCCATTGTCTGGGTCTCCCATTATGATGATCAGAAAAAAGAGAATTTTGTTTACGTACCGTAAATTCTTTTTTCTTGAATCATCAATGGGAGACCCAGCACCCACCCAGTTGTTCCGTTGGATGTTTTGCATTTGCCTGTTCCCAGTTGGGACAGTTTATCCGGGTTGTTGGACCGTCTGTGCACGGTTTCTTTCCCGATGTTTCGGGTGTGGTTTATGTTGTCTCCTCGCAGCTTATGGACCAAACTGAGGATATTCCCTGCGGTAGGGGTTTATAAGCGGAGGGGGCGGTGTCTACAAACTTGTAGTACCCAGTGTGGCCTCCGGAGGGCAGTGCCCTAAACCCCATTGTCTGGGTCTCCCATTGATGATTCAAGAAAAAAGAATTTACGGTACGTAAACAAAATTCTCTTTATTATTATGATAATTATTATATTAGCACAGACTTTATATTAATATTATTGACATTGAATTACTATTGCCAGGGCCGCCACCAAGGCATAACTGCTCTGACAGCTGTCACAGGCCCTGCAGTGATTGGGCCCCACCCCTCACCTCTCCTCTGGGCCCCCTTTTTATTCAGCTCCTTAGGGCCACGCCCCCTCATCTCTTTTACTGCTACCTTTCCTGTTAATCACCTTACCTCTTGAGCTAAAAGATCTTTGATGACATCACCACCATGTTATCCGTGTGGGCGAAGCCTGGCTCCAGGCTGCGCTAGCAAGTTTCTTTTTTGTGAGGGAAGTCGAGCTTCCCCAATGAACAAGTAATGGAGGGGAGTGAGCTACAGGGCATAGGAGGCTTCATACTGTACTCCTGAGTCACAGGACTCAACCACCTGCACATGTACATACACTATCAATAATGGAAGGGCATGCTGCAGAGCTGTGTGTGTGTGCACTGAGAGCTATGTGTGCGTATGCTGCAGGGCTATGTGTGTGTATGCTGCAGGGCTATGTGTGTGTGCTGCAGAGCTGTGTGTATGCTGCAGAGCTATATGTGTATGCTGCAGAGCTGTGTGTGTTCTGCAGAGCTATGTGTGTATGCTGCAAAGCTATGTGTGTATACTGCAGAGCTGTGTGTGTGTGTGCTGCAGAGCTATGTGTGTATGCTGCAGAGCCATGTGTGTGCTGCAGAGCTATGTGTGTATGCTGCAGAGCTATGTGTGTGCTGCAGAGCTGTGTGTGTGTGGTGCAGGGTTATGTGTGTATGCTGCAGAGCTATGTGTGTATGCTGCAGAGCTGTGTGTGTGTGCTGCAGGGCTATGTGTGTATGCTGCAGAGCTATGTGTGTATGCTGCAGAGCTGTGTGTGTGTGCTGCAGGGCTATGTGTGTATGCTGCAGAGCTATGTGTGTGTGCTGCAGAGCTATGTGTGTGCTGCAGAGCTGTGTGTGTATGCTGCAGAGCAGTGTGTGTGCTGCAGGGCTATGTGTGTATGCTGCAGAGCTGGGTGTGTGTGCTGCAGAGCTATGTGTGTATGCTGCAGAGCTGTGTGTGTGTGCTGCAGGGCTATGTGTATTCTGTAGAGCTATGTGTATACTGCAGAGCTGTGTGTGTGCTGCAGGGATATGTGTGTGTGTGCTGCAGAGCTGTATGAGTACGCTGCAGAGCTGTGTGAGTCGCTCCCCGGGGACCGGGGTTACTTGGAACCAGGCCCTCTTGTCTTTCAGGGCTGTGGGGTGTCACGGTGACGTGACCCGGCTCCATGGTCCCAGATGCGGCAATAAAAAGCGAATGAGAAATAAAATAATTGGGAGGTAGAGTTGTGTAGCCAGTGTATGTTACGCCGCTCGTGGTTTGTGGCCAGTGTGGACCACCGCTGCCGTCCAGGCCTCTGGGGATGATGGTGGTGGTAGGCAGCCCGGATGGTGAGCCCTCCACGGGCAGGCTGTATCCCCAGGGCAAGTATAGGGACAAAACAAAGCACTTTCAGTAGCCAGCAGGATCCAGCAGTTCTCACAATCAGATTGACTCTGTCTGTGCAGCGGATCAGTCGTCGGCTCTGCAGGCGAGCTCCGCTGCTGTCGCACAAATCAGTCTCACACACATAGTTCTGAGCTTGCCCAGGTACTTTACTCAAACTCTGCAGTTCACACGGTACAAACAGTTCTCAAGTGGCCCGGTCTTAACCTAGCAGCTGGGACGTCTTGTCAGTTGCACCTCCTTTCTGGTATCTCTCCAGGACTCGTTCACTTGTCCCAGTGCTAGCTCGAGCCAGCGGTTACAGGTCTTTTCCTGGGGAATCTCAGTCTGTCCCCTTAACACTACTTTGACGGCCTTTCCTTCACTGCACCGGGGAGGGGTAGGTTCCAGGCATAGAGTCCCTTCATCTCGCCGGTTAATCTGTGGTTGGGGCATACAGCTTCCGGCCAATTCAACAGGGCCAGTACCCTGGCTTCGGCCCGATCCCCCGGTGTCCCCACTGGTCTGGGCCGCTTCTGGCTTCCCCCAGTAGCCTGTCTGGGACCCGGACTAGCCTTACGGTGGCACAGGTCGCCGGGTCTGGTTCTTTACACTCTGGACTTACAGTTTGCTAGGCTTATCACGTGTTTCAGTTTAGGAGGTCTGTTCCTTCTCCCATTACAGCTCGCCAGGAGCACAAAACTTAACTCTCTACTCGAGCTCTCCTAACTTAATGTTCCTGGGTCTTGCTCCAGTTCCTCCACCCCCTTCCCTAGCTTTTTCCTCACTCTCCACCCTCCACTTAGGCCCATCCACTATCCCTTGCTTGACTTACAGCCCCCGGTCCCTAGTCCTGGTTACTTTATCGGGTGCTTGTGTAAAGTCTCACGAGTCCCAGCTGCTGTACCACTTAGTGGCGACCGGTCCGCAGGGGCGCCACATGTGTATGCTGCAGAGCTATGTGTGTATGCTGCAGAGCTATGTGTGTATGCTGTAGGGCTATGTGTGTATGCTGCAGGGCTATGTGTGTATGCTGCAGGGCTATGTGTGTATGCTGCAGGGCTATGTGTGTATGCTGCAGTGCTATGTGTGTGCTGCAGAGCTATGTGTGTATGCTGCAGAGCTATGTGTGTATGCTGCAGTGCTATGTGTGTGCTGCAGAGCTATGTGTGTATGCTGCAGAGCTATGTGTGTATGCTGCAGGGCCATGTCTGTATACTGCAGAGTTATGTAATAAAGAGGGTTTCGACTTCCGGTTCCGGCGCCTCCATGCAGAGACGATAGAAAGGAAGCTCCGGAATCCAGGGCCAAATAACCTACCCAAATAGCACCACAACCCGCCGCAAACCGTCACCGGAGATCACGGAGGACACATGAAGCCGACGGCACTAGATCGGTTCGTGTTCCGCGGCGGAGATAAAGACGGGCACATAAGGGCGGGAAGACCCGCAGCAGCAGCAGGGGCAATGATGGCGGTGCCCGAGGCGGCTCTGAGGGAGCGGCGGATAGAGGAGAGGATGGCTGAGGAAGGCATGCATAATCCAGGACCGATGCTGGAAGTAGGTACTGAGGGGGATGAGAGACAGGACGAGGCGGAGGCATATGTGGAAGAAGAGGATGGAGGGGGATACGAAGTGCAGAGAGATGAGGCGGGAGGAAAGATGGCGCGCAAACTTCCTGAATGCCCACCTTATAAACAAGACATTAATAACCTGGTGGTCCCGACTCTGCTACCTGCCATTAATTACAAACAATTGGCAAAAGAAATGGCGACATATATGGCAGATGAATTTCGCCAAGCAATGACGGAAATGATCCGTTCAACCACAGAAGGGATGCAGACGAAACTGACTAGCCATAACCAGAGATTAAGTGAAACGGAGGAGCGTCTGGCAGCCGCAGAGGAACGCATACTGGATTTAGAACAACAATTAGACGAGCTACATAAAAACTCTTCCTATGCACTAACTAAACTAGATGACTTAGAAAATCGCAGATGCAACCTTAAGTTAGTTGGCCTCCCTGAAACAATCTCTCCTAACCAACTAATAGACATATTTGAAGTGGACCTACCGAAAACACTAGGTCTCTCACACCCCTGCCCTACTGAGAGGACTCACAGAATTGGCCCACCGAGGGAAACGGAACCGGAGGAGACAGGGATCGCGGGAACGTCGCAAAAAAGACGTGGAGGTGATGCGACTAAACCCAGACATTCCATAGCGAAATATCTGAATGATCGTGACAAGGAGGAGATTTTGAGAGCGTATAAGCCAAGCCGTATTCCCCTACACATACGTGGCCACAAAGTGCTCCTTTACCAGGATTACTCCGCGGAAGTTATGAGAAAGCGCAATGGATTCAGCGAGGTATGCACGTTACTCTACAAGAAAAACATGAGATTCCAGATGCTATATCCTGCCACTTTGAGATTCAGGTCACCAGGAGGAGAGACAAAGTCCTTTCACTCGCCTAAAGAAGCTATGGACTATGTACTGAGACAGCGAACGCCCCCACCTAGTTCAAACCCGTCCTCTCCTGACACTAGAAATACGCTAAACAGTCAACTGCCAGAATCTGGAGATGGAGAACCACAACGTCCCTATCATCTACGCTCAGGAGCGGGTATGGGAACGGCAACGCCAGACCGACTACCATCGAGCAATCAAAGACAGCAAAAACCGGGCTGGTCTAGGAAGAAATCCGGCACAGCCAAAAATGAAGCCCAAACGATGAGATTTAACTGAATATGCATCTACCCAGTCATGTATCCAAGACCATGTGACAGCACATATTAGATGCTCTTCTTGAACTGATCTTACCAGACCGCCCCAATGGACTGTACCGTCTTCTGATTGACTGAGTTATTTATTGAGGAAGGTTGTCGGGTCAATGGGCCTGACACCTCGAGGCATGACTGCTGATATACACGGACACACCAGGTGTCTCCATACGTGAAAAGACAACCAATTGTAGATTCGAGCTGGATCCATTGCGGTGCCAGAGGAGACGGTAATGGAGGAAAAAAGAGAAGTGAGCAAAATGGAAAAAGGGAGGGATTGTACAGGGAGGGGAAGGGAAAGTGATAAGGTAGTTGTTTTTAAAGGTTTTTTGATATACTGCGAAATTGTTTCTAATATAAAATTGTCTCTCCCAGGAAAATACACAAGAGGGAAAATGTGTAGGATAGTGACACGTGACAAGGTAACTGAGGTGACGTGGGTTCACTCCCATATTATATGTAAACTTTGCTATTCATTACTTAAAGCTACAACACCACCATGGTCAGGTGGGTAACCTGGAACGTCAAGGGGATGCGCTCCCCAGCTAAGCGCATGATGATATTGAGACACCTTAAACGATTGAAAGTAGACGTGGCGCTACTTCAGGAAACCCACCTGACCAAAGAAGACTTCTTCCGCCTAAAAAAGATGTGGGTAGGTGAGATATATGGCTCGGGGGCAGTCAACCGGAAAGCAGGGGTTTTAACTCTGATTAATAAGTCCTTGGTGCATGAAGTCACGGCACATGATGCAGATGATGAGGGGAGACTAATTCACTTGGTCTTACAAGTGCAGAATGATGTACTGAGTATTTATAATATTTATGCTCCCAACACAGCCCAACGGACTTTCTTTAATGACATTCGAAAGCGCCTTTTGACTGACAGAGAACCTATTAAGCTAATAGGGGGTGACTTCAATATGGTCTTTAATGAACTAGAAGACAGACGAGGGGCTCAGACACGAACCTTACAACGGAAAGGTGGAGATGGGCAGCAGAGCTTCCTGACAGAGTTGTCAGTTAACTGCATGGTACCTGATGCTTGGCGTTCCCTACATCCATTGGGTAGGGAATACACGCATTATTCACATGTACATGGCACGTGGTCGCGATTAGACACATTCTTGACCTCCCCGTGCCTACTCCAGAGGGTGATGGAAATTAATATAGAAATGATGGTTATTTCCAACCATAGCCCAGTACTTCTGGAAATCAGTGATACCTACCCAAAAGGAAAGGATATTCTATGGCGATTTCCAGATGCATTGGCGCGCGAAGAAAATTTCGTGGCAATGTTGAAAGAATGGTGGCAACGTTACTCTAGAGATAACGAGATTCACCATTCGGATCCCCCTCTGTTTTGGGAAGCGGGGAAGGCGGTAATGCGCGGACATATTATGGCGCACGAAATAAAACGCAAGAAATTTATAAGAGAGCAATATAGCAAAGCCAGCTCAGCAGTTAGAGAAGCGTACTGTGTATACCAGAAAGTAGGAACGACTGCCAATAAGAAATCTTGGCAACAGGCGAAAAAGGAATTTGATGAATGGGCGGCCAGACGCGAGGCCTTGTATAAGACACATATGGACCTTAAACTTCACAAGTTTGGAGACGAGGCCGGACGTCTGCTGGCCAATCTGGCGAGGGAGAAACGACCTCAGACACATGTCCTTAGAATCCGCGACAGACACGGAACAATTAGAAACAACCCCAAAGAGGTAGTCCAGATATTGGGAAGATACTATGCATCGTTATATTTAGACCGAGATACTGGAGGCACTGATGACGGAGATGCTGCTTGGCTAGACTCACTCCCCATACCAAAACTAACTGACGATAATTTGCTATTCCTCAATAGCCCTGTCACAGAAGACGAGGTCAAAGGAGCAATAGGACGATTGAGTGCTGGCAAGGTGCCCGGCCCTGACGGTTTCAACGGAACATATTTTAAAGCCCTGAAGGATCAGTTCGCCCCAATACTTACCGACCTATATAACGGATTCTTGCGAGGAGCCCAAATACCAGAGGCCATGAACATGGCTTACATTAAATTAATTCCCAAATCAGGAAAAGACACCCTAGACCCATCGGGATACCGGCCAATATCTTTAATCAACCAAGACCTAAAATTAATGTCAAAAATAATGGCCGACCGCTTAGCCTCAATTTTGCCAAACTTAATCCCCGCTCACCAGGCGGGCTTCATAAAAGGAAGATCCACTACAACGAACATACGTAAAGCAATGCTGATAATGGATGTAGTGAGGGGGAGGGAGAGGGGTGAGAGAGGCTATCCAGCCATAGTCACATTAGATGCCGAAAAGGCTTTTGACAATATACGATGGACATGGCTGGATAAGGTCTTCAAAACCTATAACCTCAAAGGTAATTTTAGGACGTATCTTGGGGCCCTATATAACAACCCGAAAGCTAAGGTGAGCATCCCGGGATTCCTGTCAGACGCCATTAGGCTTAATAAAGGAACTAGGCAGGGCTGCCCACTCTCGCCCTTACTTTTTAATATGGCAATCGAACCACTGGCACTATATTTAGAGCACCATAAGGTATTCCGGGGCATCATGGTGGGGTCGAAAGAGGTACGTCTGGCGATGTTTGCTGATGATGTCATTCTCTTTTTGAACGACCCGGACAAAGATCTCAAGAAAGTCCTTTCAGAAATAGAACGACTGGGCAGATCTTCGGGTTTCACGCTTAACAAAAACAAATGCGAAGTCATGTTTCTCCAGAAAACACCTCCTCTGTCAACAGGAAATCAATATGAAAATATACCGATAGCAAAAGATAAGATACGTTACTTAGGAATTCTACTGGCCAGATCACCCGCCCAGATATATAAATATAACTTTGCTCCCATAATTGAAAAGATTGAAAAGGAACTACTGAGATGGAAAGACCTACCCTTGTCTCTGTCGGGTCGGGCGCACTTGGTCAAAATGATCAGCTTTCTGAGACTCCTCTATCCGCTCCAAAATATTCCCTCGCTATTGAAACACGCAGATGTCAAGCGGCTCAATAAAGCATTTTCAAAATTTTTGTGGAAAGGGGGGAGAGTGAGGATAGAGATGCAGACACTTCTACAGACAAAAGACTCGGGCGGACTGGGCTTGCCAGACATAAGAGGCTATAACCTCGCCTGTATGGCCAGACATGTGGCAGACTGGTTGCATAACACTGACAGATACTCTGACGTTACGCTGGAGGGTGAATTGGCCAATCCGTGGGGGTTACCGGCCCTCCTTCACTCCCCGCTATCGGTTATACCAAAAAAGATTAAGGACACGATGGTTTGCAGAGACACCATTGCCACATGGAAAGCCATTAGAAAAAAAATGAGACTCTCATGGAAAATCTCTGCACACCTATCCCCATGGAATCATCCTGGTTTCAAAATAGGCCGCCTAAATAAGCTTTTTGGGGAGTGGAGGGAGAAAGGAGTAGACACCATGAAAGACCTCATGAACCTAAGCGAGAAGAGGTGGTTGACCGGTCCGGAGATATTGCAGAGATTTGGACTCCCAAGTAACCACTTTCTGCAGTATTACCAGATAAGACATCAACTAATGGACAGTCTCCTAGATATAAAGGGAGAGATAAATAACGAGCTCTGGGCAAACACGATTGACTCGAATCCGTCCAACATAAACATCTCATTTCTCTATGCAGGGCTACAAAAGGTACTATGACCGACTGCCCCAGACAAATTGTTCCGAAAATGGAAAAAACACTTCCCAGACCAAGACTTGGTATCAAAATTACTAGAGGGATGGCAAATAGCAAGGCGACACTTGGGAAACGAGAGGTGGGACACCCAATACAGGGTGATGCATGGGACTATCCAGGGCTTCAATATCCCACCGAAGCAGGGAGGACCACAGAGATGGCTAGCCTGCCCCAAATGCAAGACCCCAATGACAGATATAGAACATGGACTGTGGTCATGGCCAGTAACTCAAAACCTATGGAGGGGGGTTGAGACACTAACATCAACCATGTCTGGACATAAAGTTGGACTATCCCCGCTGCTATGGCTGTTTCATTACGTAGACACGACTGACCAAACCCCAATCCCATTGACATTATTTCATACAGTAGCTATATTGGCTAAACGCCTCATACTACAATGCTGGCTGGACGAGTCACTACCAGATGCAAAGGTGATTGTAACTGTAATGAAAAATGTTGCATTTCTGGAGAGAGCGGAGGCACTGAGGTCACCATCATCACTGACCACAAAATTCTTTCAGAAATGGCGCCCTTTCATTGAGAAAATGATGACAGATCATGACATCAGGGACTTTATGGTGCCCTTTAGGAATACGACATGGTATGCGAAGTCGGAATTGGAAGGATCCCTAGGAAAACTCAGATGTGACACAACACCATAAGAAAGCCATACACAGATAAGCCCGAAAATTAATAAAGTATATTTAGATATCTTGAGAGTTTACAAGAGACATTTGCACACATGAATCAAAGTAGAATTATCGCAGTGGGGAGGGGGGAGAGATGGGGAAAGTTATTTGGAATGTTAATACGTGATATATGGTTAAGACAGCTGTACACTCTTGCTATTTAATCATACCATGTTACTGTTTAATATGTATTCTTCTCTGTACGGTTATACTTGCTAGATGACATGTACATTGGAAAGTTGAAAATTTAATAAAAAGGTTGATTAAAAAAATAAGAGGGTTTCCGGCATCACGATGTATTTTCATTAAAACGAGCCTTTATTCAAAAATTCTTTAAAATCAATCTCCATTGGATATAAAAGCAAGTCAGCCTGACTTGCTTTTATATCCAATGGAGATTGATTTTAAAGAATTTTTGAATAAAGGCTCGTTTTAATGAAAATACATCGTGATGCCGGAAACCCTCTTTATTTCATGATACACCTCTCCAGGATGGGGAGTTTTTGAAATCCGAGCACCGATCTCTAAGGAAGGTGGACGGGGCTGACTGGTACAGGTGAGCTGGAAATGTTCCTTTTTTGTGCAGAGTTATGTGTATATGCTGCAGAGCTGTGTGTATGCTGCAGAGCTATGTGCATGCTGCAGAGCTATGTGTATGCTGCAGAGCTATGTGTGTATATGCTGCAGGGCTATGTGTGTGTGCTGCAGAGCTATGTGTGTATGCTGCAGAACTATGTGTGTATGCTGCAGAACTATGTGTATGCTGCAGAGGTATGTGTGTGTGCTGCAGAGCTCTGTGTATATGCTGCAGAGCTGTTAATATGCTGCAAAGCTGTGTGTATGCTGCAAAGCTATATGTGTATGCTGCAGAGCTGTGTGTGTACGCTGCAGAGCTATGTGTGTGCATGTCATAGGGCATTGTGTGTATGTGCTGCAGAGCTATGTGTGTATGCTGCATAGCTGTGAATGCTACAAAGCTATGTGTGTATGCTGCAGGGGTATGTGTGTGCTGCAGAGCTGTGTGTATATGCTGCAGAGCTGTGTGTATATGCTGCAGAGCTGTGTGTGTATGCTGCAGAGCTATGTGTGTGCATGTTGTAGGGTATTGTGTGTATGTGCTGCAGAGCTATATGTGTGCTGCAGAGCTATGTGTGTATGCTGCAGAGCTATGTGTGTGCATGTTGTAGGGCATTGTGTGTATGTGCTGCAGAGCTGTGTGTGTGCTGAAGAGTTATGTATGTGCATGTTGTGGGGGCTATATGTATGTGTTGCAGAGCTGTGTGTGTGTATGTTGCAAGGCTATGTGTGTTTGCTGCAGAGCTATGTGTGTGTATGTTGAAAGGCTATGTGTGTATGTACTGCAGAGCTATGTGTGTGTGCTGCAGAGCTATCTGTGTGTATGTTGAAAGGCTATGTGTGTATGTACTGCAGAGCTATGTGTGTGTGCTGCAGAGCTGTGTGTATGTACTGCAGAGCTATGTGTGTGTGCTGCAGAGCTGTGTGTATGTACTGCAGAGCTATGTGTGTGTGCTGCAGAGCTATGTGTGTGGGCTGCAGAGCTATGTTGTGCATGTTGTAGGGCAATGTGTGTGTCACGTCGCTGTTGGACTCGGTGGCTGGTGTTTCGGACTTGGCCGCTGGGAGTCGCCGGACTCCTTCGGCTGGTGGTGCCGGTGATAGAAGGGCTATGTCCTCATATGGACCTGCTCCTTTGACATATGCCTCGGTCACTGGGCATCGCCGTGTTTCTCCTGTGGGTGATGTTGGTAACAGAAGAGAGGGTCCAGCTGAGGCGTCTGGTAGGCTTCATTCTTTTATCAGAAGTGGGGTGGTTTGTGCCATTCATGCATCACTGTCTGGTCCATATGAGGTCATCAGGCTGTGAGCTCAGGCCTATGGGAGGGAACCGCGCCCTTCAAATACCTTGGAGCCTGTCCTGCAGACCGCCAGATATAGTATTGGTTTCCCAAGTGATCTAGTGTGTGTTTGGTTTTGACTCTGACCTTTGCTGCCTTCCCGAATTTTGACGTTGACCTTTGCCTGGATTTTTGACTCTTCTACAGCCTGACGATTTTGTACCTTTGCTACCCTTCTGGTTTTTAATATTCCCTTCCTGGCGACCTTCTTGCTCCAGTCTGCTGCTCAACATAGGCAGCTACCTCCTGGGCAGATGGTTGTCACAGTGTGTATGTGCTGTAAAGCTATGGGTGTGTGTTGCAATGCTATGTGTATGTGTGTATGCTGCAAAGCTATGTGTGTGCATGCTCTAGGGCTATGTGTGTATGTGCTACAGAGCTGTGTGTTTATGCTGCAGAGCTGTGTGTGCTGCAGTGCTATGTGTCTGCTGCAGAGCTATGTGTGTATGCTGCAAAGATATGTGTGTATGCTGCAGAGCTGTGTGTGCTGCAGAGCTATGTGTGTGCATGTTGTAGGTCTATGTGTGTACGTGCTTCAGAGCTGTGCGTTTGCTGCAGAGCTGTGTATGTTGTAAGTCTATGTGTGTATATGCTGCAGAGCTATGTGTGTGTGCTGCAGAACTGTTTGTGCATGTTGTAGAGCTTTCTGTGTATGTGCTGCGAATCTGTGTGTGTGCTGCAGAGCTATGTGTGTGCATGCTGTACGACTATGTGTGTATGTGCTGCAGAGCTGTGTGTGTATGTGTCATGGGTGTATCAGGAGGCACGGATGAGACTGTAGAGGGACTGTAGAGGTCCCAGCATTTGGCCAAACAGCCCACATCCTAAAGAAAAAATGTCTCTGTCACTTTAAGAGGCATTTACCTTTTAGTTAAAGCTGGAGGTCACTAGGACCCAGCTGATTCCTTACCTTGGAGCTGCCTATATATTTCCCTTGACTCCCAGGATGCACTGCTGGTGATAGCCTCAGGTGTTCCTGATTGATTCTTGGATCAAAGCAGTGTTTCTTGGAGCCTGCTGGTTTGCTGCTTGGATCTGCTAAAGCTAAGTGTATCTCTTCCCACTTTGTATGCTTCCCTTGTGTGTTTCTCTAGTTGCTAGCCGGGTTGACTAGTGATCACCCACTCTGAGCCCTGTGTAGTGGTAGTCCAGGGACAGTCGGGGAATAAGTATCCTGGCGGCGACAGTTGCGGAAACTGTATAGGGACGTTAGGGTGCCAGGTGTTAGCGCTAATTGTTCTTGGGGTCACCATCCCCCCTTTTTGCCCTTAGCATCAGGGACTCCTTTCCCCTCCCCTGTTGTCGTCCAGCGCTGGGTATCTCCCTACACCCAGTATGACAGTGTGCTGCAGAGCTGTGTGCGTATGCTGCAGAGCTGTGCGTGTGTGCTGCAGAGCTGTGCGTGTGTGCTGCAGAGCTGTGTGCGTATGCTGCAGAGCTGTGCGTGTGTGCTGCAGAGCTGTGTGTGTACTGCAGAGCTATGTGTGTATATGCTGCAGAGCTATGTGTGCCCGCAGCTGCCGAAGCAGAGGAGGCTGGCTTGGCCGAGACTGTCATCTTCAGTAACATCAGGCTCGGCCGGGTTTGTACTGTGCATGGTCCTAATAGGCTAACATCCGCAGTACAAACTGGAAGTCACAGTAGAGCATGGGCGCCGTCAGGATGTGGACGTTGGAGCTGCTGCTGCTGGTGGTATGGTGTGTCTAGTGTGTGTGTGTGTGTGTGTGTGTGTGTGTGTGTGTGTGTGTGTCTATGTGTCTCAACACAGCACTATACTGTATATACAGGTCCACACTATATACATACAGTGTATAAGGAATTCTGCTCTCATCCTCCATCCTTCCAACCCACCTCACCCTATCCTCTGAACTATTCCCCCACTTTCAACCCACCACCTCTAGATGTACACACCCACCACGCAAGCTCCCCTGTTCCCACCTCCTAACCCTCTCCCTGCTCCTCCTACTCTCTGGTGACATCTCCCCTAATCCTGGCCCACCCCACCGCACCACCTCACTCCCCTCCATCCCACTCCGACGACCCATCACCAACCCTCATAACCCCCTTAACCTCCAACCCATTCCCCCCACCCCTGCCTCCCCTGTCCCCCTACCTGGCGGAACGCCCGCTCGGTCCGTAAGAAACTCACACTTATCCACGACCTCTTCATCTCCAAAATACTCTCCTTTCTCGGCCTCACAGAGACCTGGCTTACCCCCTCTGACACAACCTCCCCGGCTGCCCTCTCCTACAGTGGATTCACGCTCTCCCACACTCCCCACCCCACCAACACCCACGGCAGAGGTGTTGGCCTACTTCTGGCCAATGACTGCTCCTTCTCCCCACTTACACCACCCCCCTCCCCTTCTTCAAGGCACACGCTGTTCGCATCTACTCCCCCTGCAACCTCCAACTGGCCGTTGTCTATCGCCCCCCTGGATTCCCCTCTACCTTCTTTGACCACTTCACACCCTGGCTACTCCACCTCCTCTCCTCCGACATCCCCACCATCGTCATGGGTGACTTCAATATCCCTATCTACATCCTCAAAGCTGCTGTCTCCAGACTCCTATCCCTCACCTCCTCTTTCGGCCTCTCCCAATGGATCTCCTCTGCCACGCACACTGGTGGCCAGACACTTGACCTAGTCTTCACCCGCCTCTGCTCCCTCACCGACCTCACATACTCAACCCTCACCCACTCCGACCACAACCTACTGACATTCTCATCCCTCTCCCCCCCTACCACGCTCCCCCCTCTCCGGACACTCCCCCACCCCCGCAGAAACCTTAAGCTCATAGACTTCCATTCACTCTCAGAATCCCTCCTCCCCCTCTCAGACTTGGCCTCTTCTCAAGACGCTGACTCAGCTGCCTCCCTCTGCAACTCCACTCTCACCACAGCCCTCGACCAGGCTGCTCCACTCACATTTAACACAACACGAGTACAACGACAACCCTGGCTCACGACCCTCACAAAAAAACTCAGACGGACGACTAGGGCAGCCGAGCGGAAATGGAATAAATCCCACTCTGCAGAGCACTTCGCCCTATACAAGCGTACCCTCAATACCTTTAAGACTCCCCTTGACTCCGCAAAACAAACCTACTTCTCCTCCCTAATTACTGCCCTGTCTCGCAACCCCAAACAACTCTTCAAAACCTTCAACTCTTTCCTTCGTCCCCCTGCACCACCTCCCTCACACCGCATCTCCGCCGACGACTTCGCCACCTTCTTCAAAGACAAAATTGACAAACTCAAAGCTTCGACCCTCACTCCCACCGCCCCATCCCACCTCAAGCCCATCCCCCCTTACCCAAATGCAGTTTCACCCCCATGACAGAGGACCACCACTCCTCCCTTCTAGCACGATCACACCTCACCACATGCGCCCTTGATCCACTCCCCTCCCACCTCATCCCAAGCTCACCTCAGTCCTCATCCCTGCTCTAACACACCTCTTCAACATTTCACTCAAATCCGGCACATTCCCCTCACCCTTCAAACACGCCCTAATCACGCTCATGCAAAAAAAAAACATCCCTTGACCCTACAACAGTCTCCAACTATCACCCCATATCTCTCCTCCCGTTTGCCTCAAAACTTCTTGAACAACACGTCTATTCCGAACTGTCCTCCCACCTCTCTTCCTGTGCGCTCTTTGATCGCCTACAATCCGGCTTCCGACCTCACCACTCCACCGAAACAGACCTAACCAAAGTCACTAACGACCTTCTGATTGCCAAGAGCAAACGTCACTACTCCGTCCCCATCCTTCTTGACCTCTCTGCTGCCTTCGACACTGTTGACCACTCCCTCTTACTTCAAATTCTTGAGTCTCTTGGCCTCGCCCTCTCCTGGATCTCCTCCTACCTAACGGACAGGACCTTCAGCGTCACCCACTCCCACACCTCCTCCTCGCCCCACCCCCTCTCTGTAGGTGTCCCACAAGGCTCGGTCCTGGGACCACTACTCTTCTCCATTTACACCCTCGGCCTAGGCAACCTCATCGAGTCACATGGCCTCCAATACCACCTCTACGCTGACAATAACCAGCTCTATCTGTCTGGCCCTGATATCTATTGTCCTTCTTTACTAGACTTCAGGCAGCTATTTCTGGGTTTGTTTGGAGACAGCGAAGTCCAAGGATTAGTGCGTCCACACTTTACCGCCTCAAGTCTGACGGAGGGACAGGTCTACCAAACTTTAAGAAATACTATAAAGCGGCCATATTAACAAGATTGCTGGACTGGCAGTATCACGGTGGATCCAAACAGATTGTAGACTTAGAGCAGGAAGACATATTGACCCCAATACAACACTTGCCCTGGATCCCAGCATCCCACAGACCGGTGACGGGACCTGACAGTGATGTGACGACCACGACCTTGAGGATCTGGGACGGAGAGGTCAGGAGAGGTGTAGTCTCCAGGAGCAGAGGTCCTCTTACCCAGCTGTTCCACAACCCCGAGTTCTACCCGGCTACACAGGCCCATACATTCCTGGGCTGGCATGAGAGAGACGATCCAAGTATGGCCCATATTATGAGTGGAGGGAACTTTTCCCCCTTCCACGTTCTTAGCGCCAACGGACCAGATCTGTCTTGGCTGGAATACGCACACTTAAAATCTTTTTTGACTTCTTGTCGAACTACAGCTAATTATAACTCTGTCTTGACTGCATTTGAGGGCTTGTTTATGATGGACCACCCACCTGCCCACACTATCTCCATTATTTACAATATTCTCAATGTTTCGGGACCACTGAAAGGCCACTCATTTTTTAGACAGTGGGAAATAGACTTGAATTTAGATATTTCAGAGACACACTGGAAGAGAGCCTTTGTGTATACACACGGTCTTTCCACTGCCTGTATAGCACAGGAAAGGAATGATAAGATAATCTCCCGATGGTACCAATGCCCGGCAAATATTCACCGTATTTACCCCACTGTCCCGGATGTATGTTGGAGATGTCAAAAGGAAAAGGGAACTTTGCTACATATATGGTGGGAATGCGAGAATATAAAGCCTTTCTGGACACAGGTGTTTGATACGTACCAGACAGTCACGAGCCAGGTGGTGGATAGAACTCCCCAGGTTGCACTTCTGTCCACCGTGTCGGGACCTATGGAATCCCAAAAATCTGATCTTTTAAGATTTTGCCTTACGGCAGCCAGCAACATCCTACCCAGACATTGGAAGACGACTATTCAGCCTCACCTGTCCGAGTGGATGATTGAGATGAACAGACTGTATAGAATGGAGGAACTTACAGCCGAAGTCACACATAAGGGAGACAAATTCCCGCGTATCTGGAGCCAGTGGGTGATTTTCCGTGAGTGTCCTGATATTAGAGATCTTATATCTAGATGAGATCCAGTTGTGGGGTTGTGAGGCCATAACACGGCTTATATGCTGAGGATATAGTGAGGCGTATAATTCCAATGGAAATATTGAGCTATCAGAGGATTCCACCCCTTGGAAGCCTGTAACCCTTCCCCCTCCCCTAACTTCCATTCTTTTTTCTTACTCTTCTTTTCTTTTCTTCTCCTTTAAATCAGAATAGAAACCTATAAGAATCCTGAGAAGTGAGTTAAACTTAAACTCAGATGTATGTCAAGGTGATTTACTCAGCATTCTTTAAGTAACATACTGATACAATATACGGTTGCATATGTAAAGTTTGAAATATTGTACTCCCCACATATATAACCCAGTTAGAAAGCGCAGATACATTGGTAACATAGATTTGCTAGACTAGGGGATATCTGATGTACTCTGTTATTTGCTTGTATTTTGTTCTTTTCTTTTCAAATGCTTTTGGCAGATGAAGAGCTATTACTTGAATAGATACCGTTAAATGGACTTTCAGATTTTGAGGATAATCTTCCATACTAAATTGATGTATGTCATAAATATATTCTATGTGTTATAAGTCACTTGACCAATGTTATGTTCTATAAAATTTAACAAATTTAATAAACTTGAATTGAACCAAAAAAAGAAGGGAAGATAAGTGAGGGGACAGGTGGGATAACCTGAAAAGCACAATTTGTTGACAGCAGAAGATCAACGCCTCCACCTGATCTGTTCTCAGGTGTAGGGGTATGAGAAAATTGGAGGCCACCATATGAGAGAGCAGCAGCAGCGGTAGTGTCTGACTGCTGAATCCAGGTCTCTGTAAGAGCAAGGAGGTCAATGTTATGTGACAGGAAAAAGTCATGGATGTAGGAGAGTTTGCTGCAAGCTAAGCGAGGGTTCCAAAGGGCACAGTTGAAGGCGACAGATGGCATGCAGGGGATATTAATTAAATTCTTTGAATTTCTGAAAGTAGTATGGAATGAGTTAAGTTTACTATTGTAAGAAGAGCCTGGATTTGGTTCAATATCCCCTGCGACTAGGAGCAGATGAATAAAGAGAGTAAATACATGGTTAAGGGGTTTTTGAAACTGTGTCTTATATTGTATGGAGGGTGTCAATAAATCTGGGCTTATTAACATTTTAAAAAGAGCATGAGAGCTGTACATACGAGAGGGACTGATATGGATAGAATGACCCGAGTGTGTGAAAGAGCAGTAGATATGCGGCATGGAAGCAGCTAGCACAAAAATGATGCAAATACAAAATAGTGAACACATTTAGCAGCACAAGTGAACAAGTTATATATCTGTTTGTTTGTCTGGTATGACTTACCCGTTTTCTGCCCCATTTAACTGTCCGGTATAACTGCAAGTGATACAAGACCCTTTGGAGGTGAGTGCTAATACTACCGACCCCATTATTCTTTGATATTGCTACAATTAGATCTGTGCGCCTTCTGTTTTCTTTCCTATTTTTGGTCTATAAAATAATTAATATATAACATTTCCCAGATGTCTGCTTTACATCAGCACAATTATTGAATTTGTTTTTTTTTGTTTAGAAGAGTTAGAGGTTCATAGTGAATCCTGCTTTGAGAAGAGGGTTGGCCCAGATGACCCAGGAGGTCTCTTCCAACTCTACGTATGAGTCATAGAATGTGAGGACATTTAACTCTTCATATTAAAAATGTTCATCTTTTCACGAAAATGTTGCTTTAGCACCAAATTTCTCACTTTTACAAGAAGTAACACCAAATAGTGGACCCCAAAGTTTGTTGCCCACTTTCTCATAAGTGCGTTAAGATAAACTTTATTGATCCCGGAGGAAATTACAGTATTACAGCAGCAGAACAAAGATCAAGAACATTTCACACTTTACAAAATAAGTCTATATGGACAGCAGATGCGGGTAGACTGGTACATGTACCTCACCTATTCCCCCCATACACATAGAACTTCACTTAGTCTTGGGACACTTTACACTCATACATTTGTTAAAGATCCCCACAGCTGTCGGAACAAACGATTTTCTGTATCTTTCCTTTTTACACATTAGTTGGATTAGACGCTTGCTGAATGTGCTCTTCTGCTTCGCAAACAGTTCAGAGAGCGGGTGTGTATTGTTGCTCATTATAGCTTTGCATTTCTTATTAATTCTATCTTCTAATACCTCCTCGAAAGTCCTAAGTTGTAGACCCACCGCCGCACTAGCCTTCTTGATAAGTTTATTCAGCTTATTAGCGTCAGCTGTGCGCACACTACTACCCCAGCATATTATTGCAGCAAAGATTGCACTCGCCACAATAGATTGGTAGAACATTTCAAGCATTTTGCTACACACATTAAACAACCTTAATTTCCTTAGGAAGTAAAGTCTACTCATCCCTTTCTTGCAAACCTTCTCCATATGGCACCTCCAATCAAGCTTGCTGTCCAGGTGAACCCCCAAATATTTGAAATTCTCCACCATCTCCACATCCTGACCATCAATAGTGATAGGTAAGCAATCCTTCCTGCACCTTCCCTAACTCAACACCAACTCCCTGGTTTTCTTTACGTTGAGTTCTAAATGGTTAGCCTGGCACCAGTCAACAAAGTCCGAGACCACCCTTCTGTATTCCTCCTCCCCCCGGCCTCTCTCAGTACCTCCAACTATCACTGAGTCATCAGAGTACTTCTGAAGGTGACAAAGGTCTGATTTATACTGAAAATCAGATGTGTATAATGTAAAAAGGAATGGCAACAGCACCGTTCCCTGAGGGGCTCCAACACTGCTCCGAACACTATCCGATACGGCCGCCCCCAACCTTACGAACTGTGGCCTGTCCGACAGGTAATCAATGATCCAATTCACTAGTCCCTCATCAACCGCCATACTCCATACGCCATACTCCACTTGTAGCAAAAAAGTAATTTTTGGACAAATGGGAGGGCTCAGAACGGAAGGAGTAATATTTAATTTTGGAAACCAAGTTTGGAGTGTTGGTTTGGCGGTCTCCACCTTCAGAAATGAGAAAGGTGCACGTGTACCTGCTGGTGCCACATTTTGTATAATTTCAAACCACATTTGGCGCTTGGAGGGGATAAATTTGAAAAATGACACATGGCCCTTGAAACGCATTAAAGGGATCCTGTCACCTCCAGAACGGCTCATAAGCTACCAAAACATGTCCCTGCAGCATATTATCACTAATCTCACACTCCTTTTGTCTCCTAAAAACATCCTGTGAAAGTGCATAAAAACGTTTTAATACTTACTCATTAGTGATTATAATTAGCAGGGGCTATATTCTTTAGTCCCTTAGGGCGTGTTGTTTTGCAGGCTACAGGATCCACCCTCTCTCTGTCTGTGTTGCTTTGTTTGTGCAGGCTTTGCCCTCCCCCCCTCTCTGTCACTCACAGAATGCAAATCATTAGTCCTGCCTTCAACTTCACATCACAGCAGCACAGACAGAGAGAGGGTGGATCATTCAGGCTGCAAAACAACACGCCCTAGGGGCTAAAGAATATAGCCCCTGCTAATTATAATCACTAATGAGTGAGTATTAAAACGTTTTTATGAACTTTTACAGGATGCTTTTAGGAGACAAAAGGAGTGTGAGATTAGTGATGGGCTGCAGGGACATGTTTTGGTAACAGGAGGCATTCTGGAGGTGACGGGATCCCTTTAAGGACTCATCAATGGAAACATTTGGCTCTGGGGTATAGGAATTTAGAAATTAATCATTTAGAAGGGAAATTAGGGGTCTCAATTTCTTTAGGCTATCATAATGAGATCACTCCTTGGGAATCTTGGGAATTGTCAATAAAATGGGGGAATGTCTTTAGGGTTTCAAATCTGGATCTGGACATAATGTCTGTAAATACAGGGGTGCTGTGGACAGATTCAGTTGCCCAGTAGGAACGCAGAGTGTTTTTTTTTTTTTTCACTATACCCATGTTCAGGATATTGCCCCAAATCTTTTTTTTATTTCCAGGACAGTTGTGGGGGATTCAAGAACAGATAGACGTGGGATTTTGGGAAATGTATTGATGGGTATATGCATTTGTATGTTGGGCAATAAGTTCTAGTATATCATGGCTTTCAAAGAAAAATCAAAAGTGAAAAAATTAGTGACGTCTACTTTGATGCCAAGAGGCTGCTACAAAAGGGGGAATTTTTGGGGGAAAGAACTGGTTGGGATAGTGGATACAGAGCTGCAGTAGTTGGCGCTGCCTCTGACAATTCAGTAGTGACTAATGACACCGCTTCTACCAGGTCGTAGGATCCCGTTATTGAAGCCGAGTCGTCATTGTCTGAAAAAGGCTCTACTTCAGAGGCTGATTCAGTATCCATCCCAGAACTGCCAGAGGTGAGCTGTGTGTACGGCTGCTCAGCGGTGTACTTTCTTTTTACCCTAACCCTAGTTTGTAACTCTAATCCTAACCTGTTTGTAGCCCTAAGCCTAGATTGTAACCCTAATCCCAGCTAAGAAAAAAAAAATAAAAAAAAACAAACAAAAAAATGATCTGATCATCAGATTTGAGCAGAGGCGGACCTACTGTGGTGCACCAGGGCCCCGACCGACTAGGGGGCCCCTCAAGCCTGCAGGGGGGCCCCCAGCGGACCCCCGTAATCCGATGTCAGAGGAGAGGAGGGTCAGGCAAGGGAAGCAGGAAGCTTTCTGCTTCCCTTGCCTGATCCCACCCCTCCTCTCCTCTGTGCTCCGGCCCACAGGAATGCACACAGCGTGGCTCAGCAGGTAGGAGAGCCGCTCCACTAATAAACGAACGGCCGCCATCCACCCCCCCACTCCCCACCGACGGCCGCCAGCACCCTTTTCCCCCCAGCTCCACACCGACGGCCGCCAGCACCCGGCCCCCGCTCCATGGCTGCACCAGGACCCCCTGGGTTCAAGATCTGCCCCTGGATTTGAGGGATCTAGCACTTCTAGTCTCTCTCTCTTTTGTCCCAGATCAACTACGAGGTGGAGAGGAGAGGGACAGACCCAAGTGCTGCTATAGACACGATCACATATCAGGAACCAATTTCCCTGACAGTTACTCGGTGGAGGAGGCAGATTTCGCCCAACATTTTGCAAGAAGAGAAGAAGGGAAGCCCCAGAGGACTTGGATATTATAGAGATACCAGTGGGGACCGGAAGAGGACATTTCTCTCTAATCTGACATGTTTGATAACATCAGATGAGAGAGAAATTAGATGGATGAGGCAGATTTTAACGGCCACCCAATGCATGCGCCCGCCATTTGATAAGCAGGAGGGGGTTGGAGGGGACTTTGGCCATAACAGGGGACTGGAGGGAGAGCAAAAGGAAATCTCTCTCTCACCTGACACATTTGATCATGTCAGAGGAGACACAAATTATTATAAAAGGCTATTTACTTTTTTGATCATACAGTATGATCGCAATTATCCATTCAATAGCCGTGATCACGTGACCGGAAAGACCAGCCCAGGTTATGATCTCCAGGGTCGCAGCTACTCGCTTAGCCGAGACCCCAGAGATCTCCCAACTATAGGGGTTGCTATACACTTATTAATGGGTGTCGTTTCACAGTATGTGCGGGGAAAGGTCATAGATGGCTCACATGAAGCAGAGCAGGAGGATGTGGTTGTAAGAAGACAGGAGGGGTCGGACCGAGACCGGCTATACTTATCGGACTGGACTGCCCTGCAAGCGAGTATAATGAAAGCTGTTCTCTTGGCAATATACAGATGGGTCTGGGACTTTTATACAACATTCTGGAATGCTGTATATGAGGCCTTACTGGTGGTGGCCGTAACTCATGTGTGAAAAACTGCTGAAAGGTTCACTTTAATAAGGTCATATATCTCTGTCAAGTACTTTCTATATTCTCAACATAAGTACACCTTGTCCCCTTTGTGAATACTCCGATGATGAACAAGACGTGATACGTGTGCAAAGTGTTTCCCACATTCCGAACATCACTAAGACTTCTCTCCTGTGTGGATTCTCTGATGTTTAGCTAAATATGATTTATCTGTAAAACTTTCCCCACATAGAGAACATGAATATGGCTTCTCTCCTGTGTGACTTCTCTCATGCTTAAAAAGATTTGATTTATTTGTAAAGCATTTCCCACATTCTGAACATGAATATGGCTTCTCTCCTGTGTGACTTCTCTGATGTCTCAAAAGATTTGATTTATCTGTAAAGCATTTCCCACATTCTGAACATGAATACGGCTTCTCTCCTGTGTGAATTCTCTGATGCTGAATAAGTGTTGATTTATCTTTAAAGCATTTCCCACATTCTGAACATGAATACGGCTTCTCTCTTGTTGGATTCTCTCATGTGTAATAAGATGTGCCTTCGTTGCAAAATATTTCCCACAAACCAAACATGGAAATGGCTTCTCTCCTGTGTGACTTCGATGATGAATAACAAGTTTGCACTTAGAAGTAAAACATTTCCCACATTCGGAACATAAATACGGCTTCTCTCCTGTGTGAATTCTCTGATGTATAGTAAAAGAGAAATGACGTGCAAAACGTTTCCCACATTCTGAGCATGAATACGGCTTCTCTCTTGTGTGAATTCTCTGATGTGTGGCAAGATCTGACAAACATAAATAAACATTCCCACATTCTGAGCATGAATACGGCTTCTCTCCTGTGTGACTTCTCTGATGTCTAAGAAGCTTTGAATTTTCTTTAAAACATTTCCCACATTCTGAACATGAATACGGCTTCTCTCCTGTGTGAATTCTTTCATGTCTATCAAGATTTGATTTATCTCTGCAGCGTTTCCCACATTCTGAACAGGAATACGTCTTTCTCCCTCTATGAATTCTTCTGTGTCTAAGAGGACTTGAACTTCTTGTAAAATGCTGTTTTCCTCCTTTCTGATCTGTACATGTAACAATGTGAGATTGGTCAGGAGAAGGTTCCTCAGGATTAGGTGGATTATATGTTAGCTCTGTACTGTTGAATCCTGAATTTACATTAGTGCTGATGAGATTTTCTTCTGGAGAGTTCTGCTTCATATCTTCATCTTCTAATTTATAATTTGCCAATAACATGAAGCGTCTCTCAGAATTGTTATTGTCATTTTCTGCTGGGATAAAACATGAATTTAGTACATTTCATCACAATCCAAAGTAGCTATACCATCTCTATTACGGTACCGTCACACGCTGCAATCTCGCCTGGAAATCATAAAGGCGATATGTCGCCCCGGAGCAATCGCCGTGAAATTGGCTCACGGTTGCGGCGTGTGATTTGGGAATTTCTTGGCGATAAATCGCTCCTCGGCCGTCGCCTGATTCCTGAACAGTGCTCAGTAATCAGCCGCAACCCTTAAGGCGATAATTCAGAGTTGTGGCGTGTGACAGGATGGAAAGAGCGTTTCCTATCATTTCCCGTATTCGAAGCCTCAAGCGTTCCGTAGTCCGCGCCTCGTCTGCGATGATTGGTGGTGGCTACTGTGTTCCCATTGGCTGTCAGTTGACACCGCGCCATATCTGAAGAGCTGTCCGTTCAGCACCACACACATGTTCAGCTACACAACCGTCTGCAAGCTCACTGCAATTACGCGCGCGATTGAATAGCGCAAGCTATGTTGTCTGCATGTATTAAGTTGCGCTGTGTGGAGTATAGTGCCACACACGACAGCTCAGATGTTGGCCTACACATCGTAGATGGATGCCATGGGCCACGCACTACAATCGCCATACGTGTGTGAATTTGGTGACGCAGCTGGGTACATTATCCTGCTCCCACTCCGCGGACATTGACCTTGTTAGCGCCCTCAACTTTGTTTGGCGGCACCAGTGTGCGTGGTGACGTCATCAGGTTTCTGCCAGGCTGCGTGGTGAGTATGCGGCAATGCCAAACACACACATGCCAATCATCCTACTCCAAACACTACACAACCATCATGTGATATTGTGCCATGGCACATAGTGTGACATAAACCACCATGTGGATCTGTCACCAATGTGCATTTGCATGTTGGTCACAATGCAACATGAAGGTGTAGAATACACTACATGTTTTGGTAATGCTCACGCCTATAGTGGTCCTTGACCTGTGTGTGGCCGAACATAGGGGTGGAATGACAGCAAAGTTGACCACAACATATTAATGCTAATTTGAAGGGCCACATCACACCTGGCAGCAGATATGTGCGCACTCTGACACATAGCATTTCACAACACATTGATCACAATCTGGAGAAGCTGACTGCTATGTGTTTGCACCCATGGTGGCACCACCAGATTCTTACTGTCTGCTCTTGGGTTTGCTGTCAAATTCCATCCCCTGCTAATCACAGGGTGTTTGACATCCCAAACATGTGCACACTGGGTGTTGTGGTCTTGTTCAAAAACAGACAGGCCCCTAACCATAGTGTCGCTCAAGACCAAAACCTTTCAGGGTAGCCTTCACCCCCTAATTACGTTGACACACACACAGTACGTGTTTGACCTATGTTGTGTTTCTTTTTCCCAATCGGTGTCTTGTCAATTTTGATATTACAGATGAGGATGACTCCCCGTCAGAGGAGGCACAACGGTCCCTTACACCACCCGGGACACCCCCTCCCCCTCACCTGCCCTTGAGAGACAAAGAAGACCCTACCCTCACCTGCCCTGGAGGGACCTGGAAGCCTGGTCCTCTTGATCCAAAACCCCAGTCCCGGATCACCCCCCCACCCCCCACCCCAACCATCTCCAGCTCCCGGGACCCACACAGTCACATGGAGCCTGCTGTGTTTGGAATTGGTGGTAAGTGTTGGCAATGGGCTCAAACCTATAGGTGTACCAAGTATTGAGGAGCTGCTACTGGCTCACCAGGAGGCACAGCAGCATCTGGAGAGGGCACACAGAGAAGGACAGCACCATCTTGCCCGTTTGGGTGCCATGATACAGGCCCTCCAGGCGGCCCAGTCCGCCCTTGCCCCTACTCCACCATATCCCCCCCCCCAATAATGTGGCCAATGGCCCTTTATTCAAGTTGTCCATGTTGGGCCTTATTTGTTTCCCCTGTTGCCATGTTGGCACCTTTGTTTGTTAGGCTCCGTTGGCCTCTTTTCTTATACTATCCCACATTGGGAAAGTGGGTAGTATGGTTTGGCTACTACTAATCTGTATTGTTGTTACTTTTCAATACAGGGCAGTTGCACATCGCTTTATGCTGTGCACAGAGGTATGTGATATGTTAAATGGTATAGATGGGTCCGTGCAGCATTGTGTGCTAATGTCCAGTACACAGGTCCAGCCCTTTGGGCCACACTGTATGCCATGACTGTGTGTACATGTCCATTATGATGGTTTTGGCCACATCGGAACATGTCCACACACATGGAGAATGCAATGGTGTTTGTGGAGGATGTAGGTACACTCCAGTACACACACGCAAATATATGTGCACACACATAGTTCAGTACAGCCATGGCAGCTCTGGCATGGTGTGAACCAATGCAGGCACATATGTCCATAGTGTTGTTTGTAGCTTACGCAATGACTTACAGACGCACACCGAGCCATTGTTAGTGTAATCCACTGTACTGCACAAGACCGCTCCTGTGCGACACTTTTGCGCCTCGAAAGTGTGTTGTAGGAGCCACAATTGACGACCTGAGCGTGTATTTGTGCCAAATTCTGATAGACAATGGCGTCATGTACAGTTGTGGCCAAAAGTATTGACACCACTCAGTATCTTCCTGAAAATGATTGCAATCATAGTATTATTATCTTCATTTAATTTGTCTTCAATGAAAAAACAACCTCTGTCCTGTGTCCTTGTGCGTACCACATTGAGCATGGAGAAAAGAAAGAAGACCAAAGAACTGTCTGAGGACTTGAGAAACCAAATTGTGAGGAAGCATGAGCAATCTCAAGGCTACAAGTCCATCTTCAAAGACCTGAATGTTCCTGTGTCTACCGTGCGCAGTGTCATCAAGAAGTTTAAAGCCCATGGCACTGTGGCTAACCTCCCTAGATGTGGACGGAAAAGAAAAATTGACGAGAGATTTCAACGCAAGATTGTGCGGATGGTGGATAAAGAACCTCGACTAACATCCAAACAAGTTCAAGCTGCCCTGCAGTCCGAGGGTACAACAGTGTCAACCCGTACTATCCGTCAGTGTCTGAATGAAAAGGGACTGTATGGTAGGAGACCCAGGAAGGCCCCACTTCTTACCCCAAGACATAAAAAAGCCAGGCTGGAGTTTGCCAAAACTTACCTGAGAAAGCCTAAAACGTTTTGGAAGAATGTTCTCTGGTCAGATGAGACAAAAGTAGAGATTTATGGGCAAAGGCATCAACATAGAGTTTACAGGAGAAAAAAAGAGGCATTCAAAGAAAAGAACACGCTCCCTACAGTCAGACATGGCGGAGGTTCCCTGATGTTTTGGGGTTGCTTTGCTGCCTCTGGCACTGGACTGCTTATCCGTTTGCATGGCATTATGAGAAGACTACCAACAAATTTTGCAGCATAATGTAGGGCCCAGTGTGAGAAAGCTGGGTCTCCCTCAGAGGTCATGGGTCTTCCAGCAGGACAATGACCCAAAACACACTTCAAAAAGCACTAGAAAATGGTTTGAGAGAAAGCACTGGAGACTTCTAAGGTGGCAGCAATGAGTCCAGACCTGAATCCCATAGAACACCTGTGGAGAGATCTAAAAATGGCCGTTTGGAGAAAGCACCCTTCAAATATCAGGGACCTGGAGCAGTTTGCCAAAGAAGAATGGTCTAAAATTCCAGCAGAGCATTGTAAGAAACTCATTGATGGTTACCGGAAGCGGTTGATCGCAGTTATTTTGGCTAAAGGTTGTGCAACCAAGTGTTAGGCTGAGGGTGCCAATACTTTTGTCTGACCCATTTTTGGAGTTTTGTGTGAAATGATCAATGTTTTGCTTTTTGCTTCATTCTCTTTTGTGTTTTTTTCATTGAAGACAAATTAAATGAAGATAATAATACCAAAGAATTTGTGATTGCAATCATTTTCAGGAAGAAACCGAGTATTATCTGACAGAATTGCAGGGGTGTCAATACTTTTGGCCACAACTGTATTAGCCAGCCTTCCACAGCAGGCTGCCCAATTGTAACACTGTTGCATTGTCCCATGAGCGTGTATGGGGCTCTGTGTAAACCACTTTGGAACGCCTATCTCCTCGCCGCGCTGCACATGTACGCCCACATTGCCTTTGGAATTGCAGCGTGTGAAGTGACGATGGAATGAGGCAAGATTGGTTCCGCTATAGGGGAGGCGATTTCCGGAGCGACACATCGCCTTACCTTCAGGGCGGTATTGCGGCGTGTGATGCCGCCATCAGCGATCTGAGGCGACCATGAAAAATGTGAACGCGCACTTAGATCGCAACATATTGCCAGGCGATATTGCAGCGTGTGACGGTACCCTCTGGGTGTATTCACATGTGGCTTAATTCCAGTGGATTTTTCTGCACCAAAGACCAGAGTGTTGGCTGTCTCCCCCTCCTGTGCTGTCTTCTCCCTCTTTACTCTCTCCTTTGCGTGTTACTAGTACTGTAAAATTCTGTAAATTGAGTATTTTATCCACATAATAGACTGCGTAAAATGAGCAGAAAAAATGCTACAATAATGTCATGTGAGAAATAACCGTTAGGGTACCGTCACAGTAGGTGACATCGCCGGCGATTTCGGCGGCGATGCAGGGGCGTGGCCTATCGCCGGTGCGTCGCCTAGTGTGACGCGGCGATAATGAGGCGAAATATCGCCTCAGAATTATCGCCAGGTTTCACAGCAGTGTTGTGAAACCTGGCGATCTGAACGGGGCGATCAGGCATGATCGTCCTGTGCAACACAGCGACCCGCAATGTTTAACATTGAGGGTTACCAGTCGCTGGGTTCCTGGGCAACCCAGCAAGCGGTCTGCGACGCTACTTGCCGGCAAGTACGCCGGCGAGTTGCCACGTGTGACATCTCACCGGTGATGTCGGCAGGGATGCGTGCACCCTTGATTCCCCGCCGACGTCGGCGGCGAAGTGGCACCGTGTAACGGGCCCCTAAGACAGCACAATACACATGTAGAGTCAAAGCCAGAAGTGGAGGGAAGAAGAGGCACAAACAACACCAAGATTTAATCTTCATCGCCATTTTAAAACAACAAGGAGGAAAAAAGGTTTTTAGATGTGAAGCCAGTGGTAAATTTGAAAGTACCTAGATGGGAGCCTATCGCATCAGGTGGGCGGTGACATCATGATGGGGGTGGGCTCTATGGCACTGGGGACAGCATTCGCCTCTCCCCCCTGCCCGCTGTTTTTTCCCCCTAGCTCTTTGACCCCCCAAGTGCTGCAGGGTGACCATGGTGCGGGCTGAGTGAATGCGGGGTGACCGTGGTGCAAGCTGACGTAGTGTGGGGTGAGTGCGGGGTGAGCGTGGTTCGGGGTGACCGTGGTGAGAAATGAGTGCAGGGTGAGTGCAGGATGACTGTAGTGTGGGATGACCATGGTGCGGGCTAAGTACAGGATGACCGTAGTACGGGGTGTGCACAGAGTGCAGGGTGAATGAGTGCGGGGTGACCATAATGCAGGCTGAGTGAGTGCGGGCTGACCATGGTGCGGGATGAGTGAGTGCGGGTTGACCATGGTGTGGACTGAGTGAGTGTGGGCTGACCATGGTGTGGACTGAGTGAGTGCAGGCTGAGTGCGGGATGACCGTAGTGCGGACTGAGTACAGGGTGACCATGGTGTGGGCTGAGTGCAGGGTGAGTGCGAGCTGAGTGAGGGCAGGCTGAATGAGGGCAGGCTGAATGAGGGCAGGCTGAATGAGTGCAGGCTGAGTGAGTTCAGGCTGAGTGAGTGTAGGCTCAGTGGTGATGACCGTGGAGCAGGATGGGTGAGTGCAGGGTGAATGCGGGCTGAGTGCAGGGTGACCGTAGTGTGGGGTGACAGTGGTGCGGGTTGAGTGAGTGCAGGGTGAGTGAGCGCGGGCTAAGTGCAGGCTGACCGTGGTGCGGGCTGAGTGAGGGCAGGCTGAGTGAGCGCAGGCTGAATGAGTGCTGGCTGACCATGGTGTGGGCTGAGTGAGGGCAGGCTGAATGAGGACATGTTGAGTGAGGGCAGGCTGAGTGAGTGTGGGCTGAATGAGTGCGGGCTAAATGAGTGCAAGCTGACCGTGGTGTGGGCTGAGTGAGGACATGCTGAGTGAGGGCAGGCTGTGGGGGCTGAGTGAGTGCTGGCTGTGGGGGGTTGTGAGTGAAGGCTGTGGGGGTCTGAAAGTGTGAAGGCTCTGGGGCGGTGTGAGTGCGGGCTGTGGGGGGTGGAATGCTGGCTGGGCTGAGAGTACGTGAGTGAGTGCAGGCTGTGGGGTTGGGTGTGAATGAGTACAAGCTGTATGGGGGTGAGTGCAGGCTGTCAGGGGTGTGGGTGAGTGAAGGTGAGGGGGGTTTGAGTGCGGGCTGTAGGTGGATGAGTGAGTACAGACTGTGGGGGGGTGAGTGAGTGAAGGCTGGGGGAAAGTGCAGGCTGGGGGGTGTCAGTGAGTGCAGGCTGCGGGGGGTGTGAGTGCGGGCTGCGAGGGGGATGAGTGCAAGCTGTTGGGTGAGTGAAAGCTGTGGGGGGATGAGTGAGTGTGGGCTGTGGGTGTGAGTGAGTGCAGGCTGAGAGGGGTGAGTGAGTGCAGGCTGAGAGGGGGTAAGTGAGTGTGGGCTGTGGGGAGCTGTAGGGGAATGAGAGTGCGGGCTGTGGTGGTGGGGGGAGTACGGTCGGTGGGGGATGAGTGAGTGCTGGCTGTGGGGGGGGAGTACAGGCTGTGGGGGGTGAGTGCAGGCTGTGGGGGGGGTGACTGCGGGCTGTGGGGGAATGAGTGAGTGCGGGCAGAGGGGCGTGAATGTGGGATGTGGGGGGCTGACTGAGTGAAGGCTGTGGGGGTGTGAGTGTGGGCTGTGGGGGGCTGAGTGAGTGAAGGCTGTGGGGGTGTGAGTGTGGGCTGTGGGGGGCCGAGTGAGTGAAGGCTCTGGGGCGGTGTGAGTGAAGACTGTGGGGGGTGTGAGTGAGTTTGGGCAGTAGGAGGTGAGCAGGGGCAGTTGGAGGTGAGCGGGGCCATTGCAGGGTGAGCAGAGGCAGGGGGGGGGTGAGTAGGGGCAGTGGGGGGTGAGCAGGGGCATTGTGGGATGAGCAGGGGCATGGTGGGGTGACCAGGGGCATTGCAGGGTGAGCAGGAGCAGTGGGGGATGAGTGAGGGGGCGAGCAAGGGCAGTGGGGGGTGAGCGGGGGCATTGTGGGGCGAGCGGGGGCACTGGGAGTGAGTGTGGACACTGGGGGGTGAGTGGGAAAATTGCTGGGTGAGCTGGGGCACTGGGGGCTGAGTGGGGTGTGAGCAGGGCAATGGGGGTGAGCAGGCGCATTGTGGGGTGAGCGGGAGAATTGCGGGGTGAGCTGGGGCACTGGGGGCTGAGCGGGGGCAGTGGGGGTGGTTGGGGGTAAGCGGGTGCGGTTGGGGCTGAGTGGGGGCAGTGGGGTGTGAGCGGGGGCAGTTGGGGGTGAGCAGTGGGATGGAGTGGCTCCAGTCCACGCTCTCGCTCACCTCATTCTTCTTGCGGAATTGACATCGGAAAGTCAATGGCTGTGGGGGAGGAGGGGAGCTAACAGAGGGGGCATTGCAATGGGTGTGGCTAAACATGTGCCCTGATATGGTGGGCCTGTCCTCAGTCACGCCCATTATGACGTCCCTCTGTTACGTAGCTCGTCCCCCATGGCCATTGACTTTCTGACGTCAATTCCGCAAGAATAATGCTGGGTGAGCAGGAGCGTGGAGTGGAGCATGGAGGGGGAAGCAGGGAAGGCGGGAGGGCGGCTGGACCCAGCGGTGTGTGCGGCGGTTTCTGTTATCCACCCTTGCCAGCCTGCACCATATTACCATACCCATCACTTGGGTGTGCTAATATGGCGGGCGGAAGTGACATAGGCGGACATCCAGACGGAAGTGGATGAGCCACTCGCAATTATATATATAGAGATAACACATACAGCTGAAGCCAGAGGTTTCCATACACTAAAGGAAAAGACACATCTGCATGTTTTTCTCGCTATTAACATGGAATCGGAATAAACCTTCGCTGTTTGAAGCCAATTACCATCATTATTGTATTATTGTTATTATTATTATTATTTGCCAAATGCCAGAATGAGAGAGAGAACGGTTTAAGGCTTTTTTATTACTTTCTGCAAAGTCACAGTTTACATACACTAAGATTACGATGCCTTTAAACAATTTGGGCAGCCCATATGATGAGTCATCTGTTTCGAGGTAACTGATAAGTTTATTGGCAACATCTGAGTTAATTAGAGACACACCTGTGGATGTATTTTAACACACACCTGAAACACACTGCTTCTTTGTGAAGCATAATGGGAAAGTCTAAAGAAATCAGCCACTATATCAAGAAAATTGTCGACTTACACCAGTCTGGTTCATCCATGGATTCAATTTCCAGATACCTGAAGGTGCCTCGTTCATCTGTAACACAATTTAGAATTGTATCTTATAAACAAGATAGACTGTCCAGCCATCATACCGCTCAGGAAGGAGATGGGCTCTGATCTCAGAGATGAAGGCGCTTTGGTCCGACATGTGCATATCAACCCAAGAACAAAAGCAAAAGACCTTGTGAAGATGATGGCGGAAGCTGGTAAGATTGTGTCATTATCTACAGTGAAACAAGTACTTTATCAACATGGCTTGAAAGGCCACTATGCCAGGAAGAAGTCGATACTCCAAAAAAACATAAAAAAGCCAGATTAATCTTTGCAAATGCACACAGGAACAAAGACCTACATTTCTGGAGATATTCTGTGGTCTGATGAGACTAAAATTGAACTGTTTTGCCATAATGATACAAAAACCTCCTGAGCCAAGGCACAAAGTGAACACGTCTGTATGACCGTGTTCACACCACTGAAAGACTAAATCACAGAAAACCAGTATAACAACGTCTAAAAATACTCTGCTATAATAAATAATAATAAAAAGCAAGTGCTAGTAAAATCAGTGTTAATAATAGGGTACTTTAATCATTTTTTGCTAGAAATGCACAAAGCCGTTCTACCGCTGTCAAGGTGTTAAGCAAGATTGGGAGTGCCCCACCCCTTCCTTACTGAGCCAAGCACATACAGTGCCGTATGCTGTGCCCATCTTGGGACTTTGAGCCTTCTGCACCCTGAATCCATTGAGATTTTTATATATAGGATCAGGTTTTAAATAAGGTAAGTTAGGGACCGTTCTGATATGGGTCACCTTGACGGCGGTTAGAACGACTTTGTACATTTTTTGCAAAAAACTTATTAACTAAGTGCCCTGTTATTAACACTGATTTTACTAGCACTTACTTTTTATTATTATTTATTATAGCAGAGTATTTTTAGATGTTGTTATACTGTATTTCTGTGATTTTGTTTGGCATAATGACCATCCGTTACTTTTGGAGGAAAAAGGGAGAAGCTTGGAAGACCTAAGAACACCATCCCAACTGTGAAACATGGGGGCGGCAGCATCATGGTGTGGGGTTGTTTTACTGCAGGAGGACTGGTGAACTTCACAAGATAGACTGCATCATGAGGAAAGAAGATTATGTGGCAATACTGAAGCAACATCTCAAGACATTAGCCAGGAAGTTAAAGCTTGGGTGGAAATGGGTTTTCCAAATGGTCAATGTCCCAAAGCTACTGCCAAAACTGGTTACAAAGTGGCTTAAGGATAACAGTCAATGTTTTGGAGCGGCCATCACAAAGCCCTGATCTCAATCCAATTGAAAATTTATGTGCAAAGATGAAAAGGCTGCAAGCAAGACGATCTACAAACATGGCTCAGTTACCCCAGATCTGTCAAGAGGAATGGGCCCAAATTCCCACCAACTAGTGTGAGAACCTTGTGGTAGGAGATCCAAAATGGGCACTGGTACCAAATACTAATGAAATGAATGTAAACTTGTAACTTTGCAGAAATTAATAAAAATGCCTGAAAATATTCTCTCTATCTCTCATTATTCTGACATTCGGCAAATATTAATAATAATTATGGTTCATCCTAATTGACCTAAAATGGAAAGGTTTATTCTGATTTCATGTCAGATAGTGAGAAAAACATGCAAATGTGTCTTATTATATAGTGGATGGAAACTTCTGGTTTCAACTATATAAAGGAAGGTGTTGTACCTGGTGTGTGAGCGTCTCCACAGAACACCTTGTGGAGGATTCCTCTGTTCCCTGTACATAACTCAGTGTATGACTCCTGCCCCATGTGTCACTTATACAGTGTGGAGGAGAGAAACATCTGGATTCATTGTGGAAGTGTCTTCCATACCTGTGGTGACATCTCCTGGAATCTCCTCCTTCCCGTCACTCACACACGGCTGATCCCCCCTCTCATCGCTTCTTCTGTCTCATCCTCCACTTTAATATTAGTCGGATCTTCCCCCTGATAGATCAGATGTAACAATCAGTGCAATATAAGAGACCCCCAAAATCTATCACCTCTATGACGGCAGGAAAGCCCCCAACCCTCCATATAGATCCAGGGCTCAGCGCCATCTACCTGATGACTCTCCGGGACATTGTGATTCTCCTCTGGACAGTCCTGGGGATACAGAGGACGGGGACATCTCTCTGGGGGATTTCTTTCCATGAGTCCATCTGTAGGAAACACACAGTAACATAGTAACATAGTTTTTAAGGTTGAAGGAAGACTTTAAGTCCATCTAGTTCAACCCATAACCTAACATGTTGATCCAGAGGAAGGCAAAAAAAAAACATGTGGCAACACTAAGCTCCACATTGGGGGAAAAAATTCCTTCCTGACTCCAGATACGGCAATCAGACTAATTCCCTGGATCATAAAGCCCTATCAAAGAATCTAGTATGTATAACTGATAATATTATAGTTTTCAAGAAAGGCATCCAGGCCCTTCTTAAATGTTAGTAGTGACTCCCTCATTACACCATCATGTGGTAGAGAGTTCCATAGTCTCACTGCTCTTACAGTAAAGAATCCGCGTCTGTGATTATGATTAAACCTTCTTTCCTCCAGACGTAGAGGATGCCCCTTGTCCCAGTCTCTGTAGAGGACGCCCCCTTGTCCCAGTCTCAGGCCTAAGAGTAAAGAGATCATTAGAAAGGTCTCTGTACTGTCCCCTCATATATTTATACATTATAAGATCACCCCTAAGCCTTCGTTTTTCCAAGCTAAATAACCCCAAGTTTAATAACCTGTCTTGGTATTGCAGACCCTATCCTCTAATAACTGTCTTGGTATTGCAGACCCCTCAGTCCTCTAATAACCTGTCTTGGTATTGCAGACCCCTCAGTCCTCTAATAACTGTCTTGGTATTGCGACCCTCAGTCCTCTAATAACCTGTCTTGGTATTGCAGACACCTTAATCCTCTGACTTTGGTTTGCTCTTCTCTGGTCCCGCTCTAGTTCAGCTATGTCTTTCTTATACACCGGAGACCAGAATTGTACACAGTATTCTAAGTGTGGTCGCACTAGTGACTTGTATAGAGGGAAAATTATGTTCTCCTCATGAGCATCTATGCCTCTTTTAATGCATCCCATTATTTTATTTGCCTTTGCAGCAGCTGCCTGACACTGGCCACTAAATGTGAGTTTGTCATCTACCCATACACCCAGGTCTTTTTCAGTGACAGTTTTGCCCAGTGTTTTACAATTAAGCACATAATTATACCTTTTGTTTCCTCTGCCCAAGTGCATGACCTTACATTTATCCCCATTAAAGCGTATTTGCCATTTAGCAGCCCAAGCTTCTAGTTTACATAAATCCTCCTGTAATATAAAATTGTCCTCCTCTGTATTGATTACCCTGCAGAGTTTAGTGTCATCCGCAAATATTGAGATTCTACTCTGTATGCCCCCACAAGGTCATTAATAAATATATTAAATAGAAGCGGGCCCAACACTGACCCCTGTGGTACCCCACTGTTAACTGTGACCCATTCTGAGTGTGTTCCATTAATAACCATCCTTTGTTTCCTATCACTAAGCCAGTTTTTAACCCACTTACACATATTTTCCCCTATCCCCATTGCCCTCATTTTATGTATCAACCTTTTGTGTGGCACCATATCAAAAGCTTTTGAAAAGGCCATATACACAACATCCACTGCATTTCTTTGGTCCAGTCCAGAACTTACTTCTTCATAGAAGCTTATTAGATTAGTTTGACAGGAACGGTCCCTCGTAAAACCATGTTGATAATGGGTCATGAGGTTATTTTTCTTCAGATACTCCAGTATAGCATTTCTTAGAAAACCCTCTAGGATTTTACCCACAGTAGAGGTTAAGCTTACTGGCCTATAATTTCCAAGTTCAGTTTTTGTCCCCTTTTTGAATATTGGCACCACATTTGCTATACGCCAGTCCTGTGGTACAGACCCTGTTATTATGGAATCTTTAAATATTAAAAATAATGGTCTATCTATGACAGTACTTAATTCCTGCAGCACTCTGGGGTGTATCCCATCCGGGCCCGGGGATTTTAATGATCCTTCCGCAGGTGATGGAATAGATTGTGTCATGTGATGAGATGATGGGAGTAGTAGTAGGTGACCACAGAACAGACATGACAGTCTCCCCTCCTTACCCTGCGGATCGGCCCATAGTGCGATCGCCTCTTGTGCTCCATGTATAACTGCAACCTTAATATCAGTCAGATCTTCACCCTAAAAAGAGAAGTGTAAAACGAGCTCCGGTCCAATCACTTTATGGTCAGATGTTGTGGAGACTTCATCTACCTGATGACTCTCCGGGACATTGTGATTCTCCTCTGGACAGTCCTGGGGATACAGAGGATGGGGACATCTCTCTGGGGGATTTCTCCTCCTGGATCCATCTGTGGAGACACATAGACTGAATACATGACCTCTTATAGTTGGAAAAATACGGTAGATTTATAAGATGCACTTTTTTCCTCCAAATTTTGGATGAAAGTGGGGGTGCGTCTTATAGTCAGAATGCAACATTCTAGCATCCTGGGTAGCTTGGGAGGGGATTGACAGCGATGAGGTGGGGTCAGAAGTGGCAGGGAATGGTCCGTGCTGAAGAATCAAGCAGCAGGAGCAACCACGTATCCCCGGCTCATTAAGGACATGAATATTCACTTCACTGGTTCCCCATGCCCAGCCGCTGCACTGAAGACAGCGGAAAGATGAGCACGGGGAGGTCCGTTACTCTAAGCCGGCACATGTGGTCTCTCCCCAGCTTCCTGCAGCTGTTGGGGAGATCGTGTGCTGGGGCTAATGAGAACGGAGGAGCAGAATCAGCACTGAGCTTTGTGCTGATTCACTGCCATGAAGACAGGGACAGAGCAGGGCAGATCGGCACCTTATCACAGGTACCTTTGTCACAGTTTCATGCCTCGCTCTTTCTCTTCACTGTAATGTCTCCTCCTGCTGAGCCCTGCACCGTGCAGAAATCCAGGGAGTGCGCGGTCTGCAGTTCAGGAGCTTCAGTCTATTAGAGCAGGGCTGGAGCATAGTATAACAGCACAGTGTACGGCCCTCCTGGCCCTGCATCTACAGGTCAAGCTCTGCTGTAATGAATTGTAATTAGGAGACAGGGCTGGAGCATCATATAACAGCACAATGTACAGACCCAGGTTCTAGGTCGCCTCCCTCCCTTTTATGCAAGTTTACGCGCTGAGGTCGCATCATTCCCTGCACATCAGCTGACGTGATCAGCCGACATGTGCAGGTAAGAGGTGCAGGTGGTTCAGAGATCAACCCACAACTGTTAACCCATTAGATCCTGCTGTTAAACTCTGACCGCGCGATCATCACCGCCGCATGTTAGATCGCGCTGTCAGAGTCTCTCTCTCTGTTATCGATCAAGGGCGCCAATGTGTTGCGTTCACTCACTGACTGCGCCAAAATTCACAGGAGATGATTATTTCTGCAGTATAGAGATGTGGATCAGCATCAGCCCCGATCTGTACACCAGAAGTGATCGTACACTGCAGAGCTGAAGCGCCACAAGGGAACAAGTAAAATAAATGAAAAAGTGTAAAAAAAAAAAACCAGTTTTTAAAAACGTGAAAAAAGAAGTTCTGTCCTTTTTTCAAATTGAAAATAAAACTTTTTTTTAATCCACATATTTGGTATCACTGTGTTCCGTGTCGTGGAAACCCTTCTTTAGGGAGAACGTTTGGGACTTGACACAATGGGTCTACACGTTGCCAGTGAGGTTCGAATTAACACAATTGATGAATGGAGACGAGACAAACAACATCATGTGTCTGCAGCTAGAGCCTCGTCTGCCTGTGACTTCAAGACCCCCAGTGTTTATTAGCTTGATAAAGCAGAAACTACAGACATTGCAGGAAAATGAAAGGAAACTAAAAGACATCATCAGAGATGACACCTCCATAGCCCGACACACAATCAACGTGTCAGGAAAACTGCAGAGGAAACCAGATTCCTGCTCAGACATTTTCCATGACGCAGCCTTTAAAGGGAACCAACCACCTCAGATCACCCTAATACACAGTTAATACGTGTCCCTGCACCCTAAGGATACCTTTCCAGCACTGTTTTTGTGTAAAATCTTGCATTAGTATAACCGATATAAAGACTTTATAAACTTACTAGCCTGGAGACATCTGGGCGTATCCCTCCTTCTGTTATACTTCAGGGCTGTGCATTGCATGTCTGTGCTCCCCCTCCCTCCGTGCCTGCTGCCCTGCCCTGATGGGTGTGATCGTTATCTCCTCTGCACAGAGGGAGGGGGAGCACAGCCATGCAATGCACAGCCCTGAAATATAACAGAAGGAGGGATACGCCCAGAAGTCTCCAGGCTAGTAAGTTTATAAAGTCTTTATATCGGTTATACTAATGCAAGATTTTACAAAAAAAAAAGTGCTGGAAAGGTATCCTTAGGGTGCAGGGACATGTACTAACTGTGTATTAGGGTGATCTGAGGTGGTTGGTTCCCTTTAAACAAATGATAAGACATATGGAAAAACATAAAATGGTTTCTAAATAATGATGAAGCCAGATATAAAATATTAACCATAACATCAGAAATGCCCGATCCATCAACATTATAACATAAATTAAACTGATCTGTAAAATGCGAAATGGAAAAATAAGTCAAAACGCCAAAATTATGTTTTTTGGTCTCTGTAACATTACAATAACAGGAGATCAAAACTTCACATCTACCCACAAATGGCGTCATTAAAAACGTCACCCAGTACACAAACAATAAGCCGTCACACAGCGCCAGATCCCGAAACGTGAGAACGCTACGGGGCGCGGAAGATGGCGACAAAAGGGCAATTCTATTTTTGATAAATTTCTGAATTTTTTTCCCCCAGTTACATATAAGTAAAAGTAATGTTTGGTGTCTACAAACTGGAACCGACCAGGGAAATCATAGTAACAGGTCAGTGTTACCATATACTGAACCGGGTGAATAAAAACCCTAAAACAATCGTGAAATTCCACTTTTTTTTGCAATTTCACCGCACTTGGAATTATTTCCCGCTTTCCAGTCCATTATATGGTAAAATGAATGATGTCATTCACAAGTACAACTCGTCCTGCAAAAGACAAACCCTCATATGTCTATACCGATGGAAAAAAAATATTCTGGCTCTTGGAAGAAGGGGTAGGAAAAATTGAAAACCTCCAAGTGGTTAAGGGGTTAATTCCCAGAAACCTATGAAGAATCTGCAGTCCTCATTGCCCCAATCTCGTCCCTCTCAGGTCCTGACTCTGGAACATTATAATGAAGCTCTGCAGAGCCCTGGATGAAGCTGCACCTCCTACACATAGAACAGCTCTGCACAGATGGCGGCAGCCCTGGATGAAGCTGCACCTCCTACACATAGGACAGCTCTGCACAGATGGCGGCAGCCCTGGATGAAGCTGCACCTCCTACACATAGAACAGCTCTGCACAGATGGCGGCAGCCCTGGATGAAGCTGCACCTCCTACACATAGGACAGCTCTGCACAGATGGCGGCAGCCCTGGATGAAGCTGCACCTCCTACACATAGAACAGCTCTGCACAGATGGCGGCAGCCCTGGATGAAGCTGCACCTCTACACATAGAACAGCTCTGCACAGATGGCGGCAGCCCTGGATGAAGCTGCACCTCCTACACATAGAACAGCTCGGCACAGATGGCGGCAGCCCTGGATGAAGCTGCACCTCCTACACATAGGACAGCTCTGCACAGATGGCGGCAGCCCTGGATGAAGCTGCACCTCCTACACATAGAACAGCTCTGCACAGATGGCGGCAGCCCTGGATGAAGCTGCACCTCCTACACATAGAACAGCTCTGCACAGATGGAGGCAGCCCTGGATGAAGCTGCACCTCCTACACATAGGACAGCTCTGCACAGATGGCGGCAGCCCTGGATGAAGCTGCACCTCCTACACATAGAACAGCTCTGCACAGATGGCGGCAGCCCTGGATGAAGCTGCACCTCCTACACATAGAACAGCTCTGCACAGATGGCGGCAGCCCTGGATGAAGCTGCACCTCCTACACATAGAACAGCTCTGCACAGATGGCGGCAGCCCTGGATGAAGCTGCACCTCCTACACATAGGACAGCTCTGCACAGATGGCGGCAGCCCTGGATGAAGCTGCACCTCCTACACATAGAACAGCTCTGCACAGATGGCGGCAGCCCTGGATGAAGCTGCACCTCCTACACATAGAGCAGCTCTGCACAGATGGCGGCAGCCCTGGATGAAGCTGCACCTCCTACACATAGAACAGCTCTGCACAGATGGCGGCAGCCCTGGATGAAGCTGCACCTCCTACACATAGAACAGCTCTGCACAGATGGCGGCAGCCCTGGATGAAGCTGCGCCTCCTACACATAGGACAGCTCTGCACAGATGGCGGCAGCCCTGGATGAAGCTGCACCTCCTACACATAGAACAGCTCTGCACAGATGGCGGCAGCCCTGGATGAAGCTGCACCTCCTACACATAGAACAGCTCTGCACAGATGGCGGCAGCCCTGGATGAAGCTGCACCTCCTACACATAGGACAGCTCTGCACAGATGACGGCAGCCCTGGATGAAGCTGCAAACACGTTCTCTCCAGCGCTGCTCCAGGGGCCGAATATCTGGAGGAAGATTTCATCCATTATAAGTTTATGCTGAAAACACAACTCTGCCCTTCACCCTCCACACCGGAGACTTCACCGCCCTCCGCACTTCACCATACAACAATCCCAAATGACTCTGAAGGCCCCATCACACGCTTCAACATCGTTGCAACGTGACCATTTTGGTGAACGACATCGTTGTGTGTGACACTTGTGAACAATCAACGATCAGTGGTTGATCGTTGATCGCAGATTTGTGAACATGTTCACAAATCTATCATGGTTTCCGCTGGACGTGCAGCATCGCTGCGTGTGACAGCAGGAGACCAGCGATCAGCGAGCTCCCAGTGCCTCACAGCAAGCGCTGGGAGCTGGTATCCAAGATAAACTGTGGGTAACTTAGCGCCATGCAGCACTTAGTTACCCGCTGTTTACCTTGGATACCAGCTTGCTCGCTGGTCCGGATCGCTGGGGAGTCTGCCTGTGTGACCGCTCACCAGTGATCTGACCGATGTTGTTAGCGATCGCGCATGCATGTGATCGCTAACACTGTTCATTAAACTGAAGCGTGTGATGTGGCCTTAACACTTATCATTCCCTCCTCGCTCCTAGATTGTCGCCCCCAACCTCAGCGCTGACGATCCGACCAATTACTTCACAGAAAAGATTCCCATATTCACAGGAAATGTCCCCCGGCCTCATAATCTCCTGCATTCTCCTCCCTCTTCATCTACTTCACATTCTGTCTATGAACCAATCACAGAAGAAGTGACCCGGCTCCTCACATCTCCTCACCCTACTACCTGCCCCAGTGACCCGGCTCCTCACATCTTCTCACCCTACTACCTGCCCCAGTGACCCTATTCCCTCACATCCTCCAGTCCCTCTTCCCGGACTCCTCACATCTTCTCACCCTACTACCTGCCCCAGTGACCCTATTCCCTCACATCCTCCAGTCCCTCTTCCCGGCTGTCACCACTCACCTCACTAACATATTTAACCTCTCTCTCATCTGGTTGTCTTTCCCTCCTCCTTCAATCACGCAGCATACACCCATTACTGATAAACCTTCCCCGACCAGAACTTCCTGCCGACTACAGACCGGTCTCTGATCTCCCTTCATCTCTAATCTTCTGGATCACTAGATCCACTCCTGTGTGATCCGCTATAACTCAGATAATTCTCTTCTTCACCCTTTACAATCCGGTTTCCGCTCCTTACACTCTACAGAGAGAGAGAGAGAGAGACTGCCCTCACTAAAGTGTCTAATGATCTACTAACAGCTAAATCTAATGGTCCCTGCTCCCTGCTGATCTCCTGGATCTCTGCTGCATTCCATACAGTGGATCCCCAGATCCTCCTCACTGTGCTCCGCTCTAAAAGATGTATTGTTAAATGATGGAATTAGGGACGTCCGACATTACAGGTTACTGCACAAACGTGTGTACACCCTGCACATCTGACAGTAAGGCTTCATCATGGCAGCCAGTGCCAGCCTGTGCCCACAGTAATGGGCAGACATAGAAATCTTCTCACCTTGTGATGTCACAGGCCGGTGCTCCTCCATCATCACCTCCTCGTACCGATCCTTGTGTCCTTCTAGATACTCCCACTCCTCCATGGAGAGATAGACAGCGACGTCCTGACACCTTATAGGAACCTGACAACACAATGATAGCACATCACCCAGAATCCTCCAGTGCTGTCCTGTATAATGTCCCAGCAGTCACCTCTCCGCTCATCACCCAGAATCCTCCAGTGCTGTCCTGTATAATGTCCCAGCAGTCACCTCTCCAGTCATCACCCAGAATCCTCCAGTGCTGTCCTGTATAATGTCCCAGCAGTCACCTCTCCAGTCATCACCCAGAATCCTCCAGTGCTGTCCTGTATAATGTCCCAGCAGTCACCTCTCCGCTCATCACCCAGAATCCTCCAGTGCTGTCCTGTATAATGTCCCAGCAGTCACCTCTCTGCTCATCACTCAGAGTCCTCCAGTGCTGTCCTGTATAATGTCCCAGCAGTCACCTCTCCGCTCATCACCCAGAATCCTCCAGTGCTGTCCTGTATAATGTCCCAGCAGTCACGTCTCCACTCATCACCCAGAATCCTCCAGTGTTGTCCTCTATAATGTCCCAGCAGTCACCTCTCCGCTCATCACCCAGAATCCTCCAGTGCTGTCCTGTATAATGTCCCAGCAGTCACCGCTCTGCTCATCACCCAGAATCCTCCAGTGCTGTCCTGTATAATGTCCCAGCAGTCACCTCTCCGCTCAGCAGATCAATCATCTTGTTGCTGAGCTCTAGGATCTTCTTCTTGTTCCTCTCATGTATCGGGGAGTGCGGGGGAGGGGCTGTGATGAGGCTCCGCCCTCCTGACTCCTGGAGATGGATGATGGGAGTCACACAGTCCCCCGGTGTCTTCCTCACTATGGTGTAATCCTGTGTATGGAGAGAGACACTTAGGGAGATGCGGCATCATGAGATCCTGGAGTCTTGTCGCCCCCTGATGACAGGTCCCAGTAACTACAATGATACAATAAAGCTGATAGAAATGTGGAGGAGTCACCTCTCCGCTCAGCAGGGAGATGATCTCCAGGGTGAGGTGGAGTAATCTACTGCTGATCTCATTCCCGTCCTCGTCCATCCTCAGGATCATTCAGGAAAACTGGATCAGCCGGAGGGATCTCGTCCTGCAGCGTCTGTATGATAAAGAGAAGATGGAAATCATAGAGGAGAAAATAACGAGATCCAGAACCACAAATACTGAGGAACAGATCACCGACCACGAGCGATGGATCCTGTAACTAAGGGATCACATCTACAAGACATCACCGACCACGAGCGATGGATCCTGTAACTAAGGGATCACATGATCTACAAGACGTCACCAACCACGAGCGATGGATCCTGTAATTAAGGACCGATCACATCTACAAGATGTCACCGACCACAAGCGATGGATCCTGTAACTAAGGGATCACATGATCTACAAGACGTCACCAACCACGAGCGATGGATCCTGCAACTAAGGACCGATCACATCTACAAGAGATCACCGACCACGAGCGATGGATCCTGTAACTAAGGGATCACATCTACAAGAGATCACCGACCACGAGCGATGGATCCTGTAACTAAGGGATCACATCTACAAGAGATCACCGACCACGAGCGATGGATCCTGTAACTAAGGACCGATCACATCTACAAGAGATCACCGACCACGAGCGATGGATCCTGTAACTAAGAACCGATCACATCTACAAGAGATAACCGACCACGCGCGATGGATCCTGTAACTAAGAACCGATCACATCTACAAGAGATCACCGACCACAAGCGATGGATCCTGTAACTAAGGACTGATCACATCTACAAGAGATCACCGACCACGAGCGATGGATCCTGTAACTAAGGACCGATCACATCTACAAGAGATCACCGACCACGAGCGATGGATCCTGTAACTAAGGAGCGATCACATCTACAAGAGATCACCGACCACGAGCGATGGATCCTGTAACTAAGAACCGATCACATCTACAAGAGATCACCGACCACAAGCGATGGATCCTGTAACTAAGGACTGATCACATCTACAAGAGATCACCGACCACGAGCGATGGACCCTGTAACTAAGGACCGATCACATCTACAAGAGATCACCTCACACGAGCGATGGATCCTGTAACTAAGGACCGATCACATCTACAAGAGATCACCGACCACGAGCGATGGATCCTGTAACTAAGGACCGATGACATCTACGATTCAACCAGAGTTAAGGGATGGGGTACTCGGACACTGGGGCTACTGTGTGGGGAGTCACGGATGGTCGGGAACCCAGTGCTGTGCCCTGGCGATCAATTAGAAAAGATGTTGATGTTAATGGTGGGGGTTAAAGGGGTTATTTACAGGGGAACGTGACGCCACCTGTAGTGTCCGGTAAGATGGTACCGGCGCTGCCAGCCGGCCGCTGAGGTGATGATTGAGGCAGCAAAGTGTGGTACAGCTCCCCACAGGTGGAGCTTTACCTCAGGGCAGCGATGAAGGAAGATTGTGAGGGAGGGCAGCAATGGAGTTGGTGCTGCAGTTCTTTCCCCTCTGCTGAGTTGCTGCTGTTGCTGAGCCCTCCGGGCTGCGGCAGGAAGAATAACAGAAACCAGTTCAAGATTAACTCCACTTTACTCGGTACCGGCTGATAGCATAAACAAGACACGGTACAGTTTGGTGTACAGGGTGGATGTTACCAGCTCAGAGTTTTCCTTATGGAGTCTCTAGATGTCCTCTCTTTGTCTTTCAGGGCTAACTTCTCTCTTCCTTTCTCAGTCTTCCCCACCCTTGCAGAGCTCACCCGCCTGTCCTGCGGTCTGTATCTAGTAGGCTTAGCTAGACTTGTACCGGTCCAAATGGGAACAGCAGCAACGCACAAGTTTCCCACCTGACACCGGGTTTCAGTCTTCCTTCACTAGTGTAGAACCGTCTTTTGGGCTTGAGGGGAGAGGTACCTTTGTGGACCTGTCAGCAACCCGGTCCTGTTGGGCCGGCAGCTCGTCGGCTTTGCAGTCAGGGCTAAACTTCTGGCTGCCTCGGCTGTCCGTGTCGCCAGTGCTCCCTCAATGTGACCAGCCGGCTCCTACCAGCCTGGCCCGTTGCCTTCTGTCCTGGGTCCCCACTTAAAGATGGGGCTCCCTCCACTCAGCTGGGCTGTCAGGCCTGACCACTCTGTCTGCCTTCCCAGCACCGTCTGAGGTAAACTGTCAACTGTCACTCTACCTCTATCCTAAGCTCCACCCAATACCTATCTGGGATCTACCAAGTATTGGTTATCCCTATAATAGGTGGTGTGGTCCTAAGTGAGTGTAAAAATAGACTCCATAAGGTTTAAATCCTGAACTAGCAATTTACAATAATATTACATATAGATAATAAGTGTAATACCACTCTGTGGCGCCTAGTCACAGGGGTGCCACATCTACAAGACGTCACCGACCACGAGCGATGGATCCTGTAACTAAGGACCGATCACATCTACAAGACGTCACCGACCACAAGCGATGGATCCTGTAACTAAGGACCGATCACATCTACAAGAGATCACCGACCACGAGCGATGGATCCTGTAACTAAGGACCGATCACATCTACAAGACGTCACTGACCACAAGCGATGGATCCTGTAACTAAGGACCGATCACATCTACAAGAGATCACCGACCACGAGCGATGGATCCTGTAACTAAGGACCGATCACATCTACAAGAGATCACCGACCACGAGCGATGGATCCTGTAACTAAGGACCGATCACATCTACAAGAGATCACCGACCACGAGCGATGGATCCTGTAACTAAGGGATCACATCTACAAGAGATCACCGACCACGAGCGATGGATCCTGTAACTAAGGACCGATCACATCTACAAGAGATCACCGACCACGAGCGATGGATCCTGTAACTAAGGAGCGATCACATCTACAAGAGATCACCGACCACGAGCGATAGATCCTGTAACTAAGAACCGATCACATCTACAAGAGATCACCGACCACGAGCGATAGATCCTGTAACTAAGGAGCCGATCACATCTACAAGAGATCACCTCACAAGAGCGATGGATCCTGTAACTAAGGAGCGATCACATCTACAAGAGATCACTGACCACGAGCGATGGATCCTGTAACTAAGGACCGATCACATCTACAAGAGATCACCGACCACGAGCGATGGATCCTGTAACTAAGGACCGATCAGTTCTACAAGACATCACCGACCACGAGCGATGGATCCTGTAACTAAGGACTGATCACATCTACAAGAGATCACTGACCACGAGCGATGGATCCTGTAACTAAGGACCGATCTCATCTACAAGAGATCACCAACCACGAGCGACGGATCCTGTAACTAACGAGCGATCACATCTACAAGAGATCACCGACCACGAGCGATGGATCCTGTAACTAAGGAGCGATCTCATCTACAAGAGATCACCGACCACGAGCGATGGATCCTGTAACTAAGGAGCGATCACATCTACAAGAGATCACCGACACGAGCGATGGATCCTGTAACTAAGGGACCGATCACATCTACAAGACGTCACCAACCACGAGCGATGGATTCTGTAACTAAAGAACTGATCACATCTACAAGAGATCACTGACCACGAGCGATGGATCCTGTAACTAAGGACCGATCACATCTACAAGAGATCACCGACCACGAGCGATGGATCCTGTAACTAAGGGACCGATCACATCTACAAGACGTCACCGACCACGAGCGATGGATCCTGTAACTAAGGACCGATCACATCTACAAGAGATCACCTCACACGAGCGATGGATCCTGTAACTAAGGACCGATCACATCTACAAGAGATCACCGACCACGAGCGATGGATCCTGTAACTAAGGGATCACATCTACAAGAGATCACCGACCACGAGCGATGGATCCTGTAACTAAGGGATCACATCTACAAGAGATCACCGACCACGAGCGATGGATTCTGTAACTAAAGAACTGATCACATCTACAAGAGATCACCGACCACGAGCGATGGATCCTGTAACTAAGGAGCGATCACATCTACAAGAGATCACCGACCACGAGCGATGGATCCTGTAACTAAGGACCGATCACATCTACAAGAGATCACCGACCACGAGCGATGGATCCTGTAACTAAGGAGCGATCACATCTACAAGAGATCACCGACTACGAGCGATGGATCCTGTAACTAAGGGATCACATCTACAAGAGATCACCGACCACGAGCGATGGATCCTGTAACTAAGGGATCACATCTACAAGAGATCACCGACCACGAGCGATGGATCCTGTAACTAAGAACCGATCACATCTACAAGAGATCACCGACCACGAGCGATGGATCCTGTAACTAAGGACCGATCACATCTACAAGAGATCACCGACCACGAGCGATGGATCCTGTAACTAAGGACCGATCACATCTACAAGAGATCACCTCACACGAGTGATGGATCCTGTAACTAAGGAGTGATCACATCTACAAGAGATCACCTCACACGAGCGATGGATCCTGTAACTAAGGAGCGATCACATCTACAAGAGATCACCTCACACGAGCGATGGATCCTGTAACTAAGAACCGATCACATCTACAAGAGATCACCTCACACGAGCGATGGATCCTGTAACATGTCCATAATCCATTGTGTGTCCTCGGCCTCCTCTCATTATCAGCCTCGTCGGCGGAGGTCGGTCACCGTGGTAACTGCACCGCCAGCGGGGACTGAGGATCAGGAGGAAAATCCCCGGGAGCAGCAGGAGCCTCCACAGGAGCAGCTCTGCCCTCAGCACACACTGGACTCTCACCTGGATGGAGGGAAACGGAGAATAACCGGACGGAGCGGCTTCTCTATGAGAGCTGGAGGACCTGTGATGACGTCACTGTCATGTGACCAGGGGGCGGGGTCAGGAGAGAAGAGCTGGAGGACCTGTGATGATGTCAGTGTCATGTGTGCAGTGGGCGGGGCTTTCCAGGGCTCCGCCCCCTGTGTGTGGTATATAGTGTGGTGATTGCTCCTCTCTCATCACCTCAGGATCAGCGTCATCATCTGCACAGAACATTGGGGAATATCTATTATGGAGAGTCAGGATGGAGCTGAACATGGGGCGGCTGCTCCACACAGAGAGACACAGACACTGACCACTGCCAGGTACAGGACACGTGAGATGGACGAGACCAACTGGAAGTGGTGAAAATTCCCCCTACATCGATCAATGATCACTGAAGATGCAGTGACGATGTGGCACCCTGGTTCGGCACCACAGAACTCTTAAAACACAAATGGAAAGTACACAGCAAGCAGACCTCACTTACTAACACAACCTTCAACACCCCTTTCACCCCAGGCCTGTAGGGGGAGCTCCACTGGTTATCTTGAGCCAGTTTCCCCTATAAATACGGGTCCTGGAGGGAGAAAACAGGAGTGTGCAGTCACTTTAGAACTGTGAAACAGCGAGGAGAGCTGACCTGGTACTGAGCCGCGCTAGGCCCATACCAGCACACCCGGAAAGTGGGAGACCCTCGCAATAGGCGTCATAGGAACAGGAGGCGAATACCTTACAGGGACAGAAGAGTTACTTTAACTCGCCCTAACAATCCGGTCACTGGGTCCGAGCTGCAGGAGCCATAGCGCAGGCTGCTGAGAAACCAGCACCTCAACCAAGGGAGTTTTAGCTTCCTGGACACCTGAAGCACCACCAAATGAGAGCCCGGAGCGGACGCGCATTAAACAATCCTTTATAGTGCCCTCAGTGCAGCAAACTCAGGTGAATCATGACACACCAGAACGTGCAACCCCGGTCCGGTGGTATTTCATATCCACCAGATCCTGTAGAACTGTGTATATAAGGAAGCCTATACCACTGCTTGCTGTGGAAACTCCAGGAGTGTCTACTTCATCACCCGGTGAGTGTACCTGTTGTCACCAGTAAAAGGTACAGAAAAGACTTCATGTGTTTGTGCATTTTTCCTGGATTAACACTTAACACAACTGAGCTGCCGTATTCCATCCAGTGCAGCTCCTGGCCCCAGGGACTCCTGCTCATCCTGTGGGGAGCATCCCATCTAGCTGCCGCACATCCCCCGGAGGCCCAAGCAACGCCGGTGCCATCACCGGATACCCACAGGTGGCGTCACAACAATCAAGAAATATCCCCATCCTTTAATCCCTTTTCATTTGACCACCGGGCCCCACAGCCTGGGCAATCACAGAGCGTTTCAAGCATTACCTGGCATCTGCCCCGTTCACAGCTTTCACTGACAACAACCCTCTAACACACTTAGAGACTGCAAACTGGGAGCCCTAGAGCAGCGTTGGGTAGCAAGATTGTCGAACTATGACTTTACTGTGAAGTACCGGGCAGGTCACAAAAAACGGCAACGCTGATGCCCTGTCTAGGATGCCTAACCTCCCTGAAGAAGGAGAAGACATAGATACCTGGAGGAGATAGAATTACCACCTTTCCATTGCACGGGTACGGCAACCTGTCATCAGGCGAGTCAGAGACTTGGAGAGAGGACAGTAAACCCTCTACCTCATCACACTGGAAAGAGACTCAAGCCAATGATCCAGCTTAGTCAGGGAATTAATAACCCAAGAGCACGCCAGTATGGATCCAGATGCCGAGCGCCTGTGGAAGGAGAAAGGGAAGTTATTTGTCTACCAAGGGAAACTATGCAGAAGTTATTTGAACCCCAGAACACACAACTCATATGGCAGATTGTAGTTCCAAAAACTGAAGTCCAATGATCCTTGAAGCCTACCATGATGATGCAGGACACTTCGGATGGAAGAAGCTGGAAATGCTGCTGAAAGACCGTTTCTACTGGGTCGGTATGCGAGGTTCAGTTGACAGATGGTGTAAAAACTGTGGACCATGTCATCTCCGGAGAAAAGACCACTTAAGTCAGAAAGTTCCATTGCAGCCCATCATTACCAAAAGACCTCTTGAGATAGTCGCTCTCGACCACGTAAAGTTAACCCCAAGTCGCACCGGTTACACTTATGCACTCACCATGGTTGATCACTATTCAAGATTCCTTGTGGTTGTTCAGTTAAAGACTTAACTGCAGAAGTAGCAGCTAAAGCATTTCAGAGTTACTTTTGTCGCCCCCATGGGTACCCAGACCAAGTCTTAACTGACCAAGGACCAGCATTCGAGTCAAACTGTTTCACGCATTCCTAGGGCTATATGGGTGTAAAAAGATCAGGACCACACCATATCATCCTCAGACAAATGGTTTATGCAAGAAATGAACCACATAGTGATTGACATGCTCAAAACTCTGCCCCTTGAAGAGAGAAATCAATGGCCTGAAAAACTTCCAGACCTCGTAGATATCTACAACCACAAACCAGTTCAACTAATTACTCACCAGCTTACTTGATGCGAGCAAGACCAGGTAAACTGCCAGTTGATCTAGAAATGGGAACCATCAAACCAACACCAGATTCTCCAGAGGAAGATTGGATTAACCAACGTCAAGAACTGTACAGGAAGGTACAAGAGAGTGTGGAAAGAAATCTGAACCTAAGCAGAAGCAAACAAGAGCATATTTTAATAAACGCACCTCAGCAGAACCTTTGACCACAGGTGAACTAGTACTAAAAAGGAAGAGAAAAACCAACAAATTGGATGACAATTGGGAGTCAGAACCTTACACAATAATGCCGTCACAATATGACAACTCCAAAACTTGTGTAATCAGCAAAGATAAAGGAAACACCTTTACAGCTGTATCAAGAGACCATTTGAAGAAATGTCCAGAACAGTTAATACCTCAAGAAACCAGTTACCCTACAGTAACCATTGAAAAACCAAAAGAAAATCTAGTCCATACAGAAATTGGAGACTTACCCGCCGACTGGCCTCAATGCAATAGTGCATTTATCACACCAGTTATTTCTTTCTACCAACCTGTAGAAGATCCAATATCAACTCAACCAGTTCAAGAAGAACCAGTTCAAATGCAAGAAATGCAGCCTGTTATTCTGGAACCTGAGATTCCTGTAATCGGTGAACCTGCTAGTCTCATAGTAAGAGAAAGAATCAATAGACAGGTACCTACACTACCACCTTTAACAGAGGATAGTCAAGTAGACAGATTACGTACCTATTATGGAATTACAGAAACACGTAGGAGCAACTTACATCTAACTTATACTTGACGGATCTTAAGTAGCTCTGTTTGACACTTTAAAGATTTAAGGTCCAATTAGGCACAATGGCCAAAACATTAGCCTTGCAGGAAGTTGAATAACGGTTCCCTTGAACCCTTCCTTATAGTATTGATACTTACATAGTTCTTATTATTAGTTACATTCTGTGTTATAGTTTGCTTCATTTAATAGTTTGTTTCTTTACCTACCTGTAGTAGTTTAGTTTCCCTCCTAATTCTCTCCCTCTCCCTCACACTTCCTCAGCTTCATACTTTCATTGCAGCTAGCTTACATACATTTTTAATTCTTCATTGAGACAATGACCACCAGATACCTTTCACTAAATGTCCATAGGTTAAATACCCCTCAAAAAAGGTTCCATGTATGGAAAGAACTTGTGAGACATAAAATTGATTTGGCAGGACTTCAGGAAACTAAATTTTGCCTAGAAAATCCACCAAAGTTTACGAATAAACTATTTCCTCATATCTATTTCTCCTCTAACAAGAAAAAAAAATCTGGAGTTGCCATTTTGGTTAGGGATACTCTTAAATTTGAAGAACTTGAGGTCCATAGAGATGATGAGGGCCGATATCTTATCCTGATATGTAAAATAAATGATACTCCTCACACACTTGTGAATTTATACGCTCCTAACAAAGGTCAAATTTCATTTTTTAAAAAACTGTTCAGGACTATCCATGATCATAAGAAAGGCAACCCAGGGCCGGGACGACAGCTAGGCGACCCTAGGCGATCGCCTAGGGCGCCATCTTGTGGAGGGCACATTTTTGCCCGCCCCCTGGAGGCCCCGTGCTGGCTGCTGGTGGCCTCGGCACGTCGGCCAGAGAGGAAGGAGGGCGGGACTCCGACTTCCTGTCCCGCAGCTCTGCCCGCCCTCCTCTCCTCCTCCGTACAGCCAGCAGACGCACGGTGACGGCGGCCTCGGTGACCGGTGGCGGTGAGTGTGCAAAGGCGCCCCCCCCCCAGTCCGCATACTGGGCCCTGTATACACCACCTCCACCACTGGGCCCTGTATACACCACCACCACCACTGGGCCCTGTATGCACCACCACTGGGCCCTGTATGCACCACCACTGGGCCCTGTATACACCACCACTGGGCCCTGTATACACCACCTCCACCACTGGGCCCTGTATACACCACCTCCACCACTGGGCCCTGTATACACCACCTCCACCACTGGGCCCTGTATACACCACCACTGGGCCCTGTATGCAGCACCTCCACCACTGGGCCCTGTATACACCACCACTGGGCCCTGTATACACCCCCTCCACCACTGGGCCCTGTATGCACCACCACTGGGCCCTGTATACACCACCACTGGGCCCTGTATACACCACCACTGGGCCCTGTATACACCACCACTGGGCCCTGTATACACCACCTCCACCACTGGGCCCTGTATACACCACCACTGAGCCCTGTATACACTACCACTGGGCCCTGTATACACCACCACTGGGCCCTGTATACACCACCACTGGGGCCTGTATACACCACCACTGGGGCCTGTGTATACCACCACTGGGGCCTGTATATACCACTGGGGCTGCTGTATATACCACTGGGGCTGCTGTATAACCCCTGGGGCTGCTGTATTACCCCTGGGGCTGCTGTATTACCCCTGGGGCTGCGGTATAACCCATGGGGCTGCGGTATAACCCTGGGGCTGCTGTATAACCCCTGGGGCTGCTGTATTACCCCTGGGGCTGCTGTATAACCCCTAGGGCTGCTGTATAACCCTTGGGGCTGCTGTATAACCCCTGGGGCTGCTATATTACCCCTGGGGCTGCTGTATTACCCCTGGGGCTGCTGTATAACCCCTGGGGCTGCTGTATTACCCCTGGGGCTGCTGTATTACCCCTGGGGCTGCCGTATAACCCCTGGGGCTGCTGTATAACCCCTGGGGCTGCTGTATTACCCCTGGGGCTGCGGTATAACCCCTGGGGCTGCTGTATTACCCCTGGGGCTGCTGTATTACCCCTGGGGCTGCGGTATAACCCCTGGGGCTGTGGTATAACCCCTGGGGCTGCGGTATAACCCCTGGGGCTGCTGTATACCCCTGGGGCTGCTGTATTACCACTGGGGTCTGTATATACCACTGGGGAGGCTGCTGTATACCACACTGCTGGGGGCTGTATACCTGTGCTGGGGTCCACCCTCGGCTTATATACGAGTCAATAGGTTTTCCCAGGTTTTGGGGCAAAAATAGGGGGGTCGGCTTATACACGGTTCGGCTTATACACGAGTATATACGGGTAGTAATCCTACAATGTCTGCTGGACATGGTATGAGGAGGTTTATGGCTCAGTCTGTACACTCCATACTTCATGATAAGGGGAGGGTTTATGGCTCAGTACACACTCCATACTTCATGGTAAGGGGAGGATTTATGGCTCAGTACACACTCCATACTTCTTGTTATTAACCAGTTAATGCTCTCTTGTCCACCGCACTGCAGTGTCAAAAGAGGACAACAGCGAGACAAGCAACAACATGGCATCAGAGAGCCCCTGACCTCGAAATAGAAGATCCTCAGATCCCGGTATTGTGACATAATATTAAGAATAATACTTTTTGCATTTATATTACACTATGAACTCCACAACACTTTACATACATCATGAACACTGTCCCCATTGGGGCTCACAATGTAAACATCCTATCAGTGTGTCTCTGCAGTGTGGTTGGACGATCCTTTTATAGGTCCCCGTTAAATTAAATTTACTTTCAAAGTATGTTGACATTTTTATTCCCAGACATATTTCGGGGAGGGGGGGGGGGCGCCGTTTGCCTTACCTGCCTAGGGCACCAAAATGCCTTGTCCCGGCACTGAGGCAACCTCTTCATTTTTGGGGTCTTTAACGCGGTTCCTAATGCTATGTTTGACTCATCCAATAAAGCCAGGAATACCAATGTCCAGCTTGATCCATTATTTAACCAGGAGGAATTCTATGATGCATTCCGGTGCATAAACTCGTCATCTATAGAATTTACTCATTTTTCTGACTCGCATAAATCCTTTGCTAGGATAGATCTAGTTTTGACAGATATCAATTCCTTGCAGAAGATTAAATCAATAGAAATACTTCCTAGATCTTGGTTCGGATCACTCTCCAATAATCTTCGTTACTACAGATGGGGCTTCTTATAGTGGGCGGAAACTCTGGAGAGCAAATTCTTTTCTATACCACCATCCAGATTATAAATCCAAAATTCATAGTATATTACAATATTACTTTAAAGAAAATGATTTGGGAGATATGCCTATTCCAACTTTATGGACTGCCCATAAGGCACTGATTAGAGGTCATCTAATTCAATTAAATTCTCTCCTAAAAAGAAAATTAACTAAAGATACGGCTTCCATCATAAGTAAGATTAAAGACTTGGAATCGGAGGTGATTCGGACCAAGAAAAATTCCATCTTTGTTGACATTCTTAAATTGAGGGTTGAACTAATATCCCCTTTAACTGCGGAATTTGATAAGGTTTCCCACATTACTAAATCTAATTTTTATAATTGCACCAACAAACCCTCCAAACTATTTGCCAAATTGATAAAAATACGAAGGACCAAAACGAGAATTCTACAGATCAGGAATAAACCTAATTCTATAGTCAAATCCCCTGCGGAAATTTCAGATGCCTTTGAAGTTTATTACAAGAAGTTATATAACTTTGGAAAGGAGCCCGGGGAAGTTCATCCCTGTACTGTGGAAATGGCTTCGTTTTTAGACTCTATTCAACTTCCTTCTTTGACATCTGACCAGTTAAAATTCCTAAACTTACCCTACACTGAAGCTGAAATCTCTGATACTATTGCGTCCCTAAAGAAATTTAAGTCTCCCGGGCCTCACGGGTTACAGAACGAATACTATATTGCCTTTAAAGATATCCTTGTCCCATATTTAACTAGGTTAATCAACTTCCTCACTACTGACCAGAGTAGTCTTCCCAAGGAAATGCAAGAAGCAGTGATTACGGTTATCTCAAAAGATAAGGGTGACACTGAGAATGTAGCTAACTATAGACCCATATCGCTCCTAAATTCAGATCTAAAAATTATTAGTAAAACTTTAAATAACAGACTAAAACAAGTTATCTCGACACTCCTTCACGGGGATCAAGTGGGTTTCGTTCAGGGAAGGGGAACATTGGATGCTACGAGACGGGCGATAAATTTAATAGATTTTATAGAGAGAACTGGGACTCCAACCCTAGTGGTCGCTATCGACACGGAGAAAGCGTTCGACAGGGTCCACTGGGGGTTCCTCTGAGGTTTTGAGGAGGTTTGGCTTTGGGGTAATATAACTAACTTAATTAATTCGCTTTATTCTAATCCGAGTGCGAAAATCATAATAAATAACTTTTTGTCAAAAGACATTTTGCTAACGAATGGTACACGTCAAGGTTGTCCCCTTTCCCCTTCTCTCTTTAACCTCTTTATTGAGCCGTTAGCGGAAAAAATACGTACTCATCCTTTGATAAAAGGCATTCCCATTTCTATGAGACAATTTAAGATTAGTTTATTCGCTGACGATATCCTGGTAACTTTGACTGATCCCATAAATTCTTTACAATATCTCCTTGACACAATTGATAAATTTTCTCGAATTTCCCATTATAAGATCAATTTGAAAAAGACTCAGGTGTTACACGTAAATATAGATCAGGACCTCCTTGACTTGTTAAAACGCGAACACTCTCTCTCGTGGGAAAAAGAATCTATAAAATATTTAGGTATTTATTTGACCAAATCCCTATCTAAGATTGTAGACTTTAATCTTAATTATATCTACAAAGTAATTCAGGACGATGTTCTTCATATTTCCAAAATTGATATTTCATGGTTGGGAAGAATAAACTCATATAAAATGTTTATCTTACCGAAACTTGTCTATATTTTTCGTTCTGTACCCCTACCTGTGTCCAGACAATGAATGGCAAAATTACAAACTCAACTGACGAGATTCATTTGGAATAAAAAAAAAACAAGAGTGGCTAAGACTACCCTGGAGAAAGGGAGGTCTAGAGGAGGCCTGGCTGTTCCCAACCTCACCGCATATCATCACTCCACTATTATAAAACTGAGTCAATCATGGTGGGAGACAGGCGATAGACCAAGTTGGCTTACTCTTGAAGATAAAAATATGCTAAAGGGAGGCCTTGGTCCACAGCTTCTTTCCTTCCTTTGTGATAAAAACAAACCTCTTCCGAAAGAAACGTTAGTGAAAGCCTCCATTCAATCCTGGAGATTGTTTGTTTCCAAATCATTGAAAAGCTTTCAACCTCATCCACCTACTTGGATCCCAATTGATATATTAGACTATATTTCTGCAAACCTGAAACTTAAATCCTGGAAAGACCATGGGATTGGTTTTATATCTAACATCTTGGATGGCAGAGGAGGGTTGATTCCCTTTACGGTCCTACAAAACACTTATGGTCTGGAAGACATAGAAGTTAAAACCTGGGAGGAGATTCATCGCATTCTGTTGAACCATAAACTGGTATTCTCTCTTCCTCACAATGTGACACAACTTTTGAAGTTCCCGCAGAGTACCTTTTTTTGGAAGTTGAAAAACATATATCAGGACATTAACCTAGATTCGGTCTATGTGAAATCTTCAAATGTAGTAGCCTGGGAGAAAGACCTGAACATCTCTATAAATACTGAACAACTTGGCAAGACCTTTGATCTTATGTATACACAGGTACCGTGCATCTCCCTTATTGAGACCCAATTTAAATTGTATTCAAGATGGTATCCTACTCCGTTGAAGCTCAATAAGTTTAATTCACTCAACTCCCCGATGTGCTGGAGGAACTGTAACCAAACTGCTGATCTGACTCATGTGTTCTGGGGATGTCAATTCTTTAAAAAATTTTGGAGAGACATAAGGCATCTAATTAAAGATATTTCTGGAATTGAGGTTCTTCTATCTCCTGAGTTAGTGTTGCTTTTGGTTGGGTTGGATTCTCTTCCAAAACGTATAAGGCCACTTACGATTCATATTCTTTTAACAGCGAAAACTATGATTGCCTCACTTTGGAGAGAGTCTACAGTCCCACCTATACAGGATGTCATAGATAGAATTGCATCTCATAATTCTTTTGAATATTCATTCGCTATTAGAAATGGCCTACAAACCAAATATCAGAAGAAATGGGCATCGTGGAATATACAATTTCCATCTCCGTTCTTAAAGTAAGCCAAAGTCCCCCCCAGATAACTTTCTCTAGGCTTCACCATTGGACTGTATCGCTTGTACTATAGTAAGTGTCTATAGCTACCTTCTCCCCCTTCATTTCCTTTCTCCCTTATGTTTATCTGCTGAAGAGCAGTTCTTCATAACTTGACTTAGCTTGAGATTCTTGGTCCTTAGTATTGATTGCCTTTAGTTATACTCTTTCGTAATCACTTCCCAAAGTATTATTTGGAGATGTGTAATTCTTTGTTTCTCTGTTTACTTTCATTGTTCTCTTTTGGTGCTCTGTATTTGATGAAATTGATTGTAATAAGGTAATCTCTCCATATTATACCTTTGACTTCTCTACTTCTTATCAGTTTGCTGTACGACTGTATTTGATTGTTATACTTTGTACTTGATTTATTGAAACTCGAATAAAAATTATTTGAACATAATAAATATTCCCCAATGTTCTGTGCAGATGATGACGCTGATCCTGAGGTGATGAGAGAGGACCAATCACCACATTATATACCACACACAGGGGGCGGAGCCCTGGAGAGCCCCGCCCACTGCTCACATGACACTGACATCATCACAGGTCCTCCAGCTCTTATCCCTTTACCCCACCCACTGGTCACATGACACTGACGTCATCACAGTTCCTCCAGCTCTTCTCTCCTAAACCCCGCCCCCTGGTCACATGACACTGACCTCATCACAGGTCCTCCAGCTCTTCTCCCCTGAGCTCCGCCCCCTGGTCACATGACAGTGACGTCTTCACAGGTCCTCCAGCTTTCATAGAGAAGCAGCTTCCTCTGGTTATTCTGTGTTTTCCCTCCATCCAGGTGAGAGTCCAGTGTGTGCTGAGGGCAGAGCTGCTCCTGTGGAGGCTCCTGCTGCTCCCGGGGATTTTCCTCCTGATCCTCAGTCCCCGCTGGCGGTGCAGTTACCACGGTGACCGACCTCCGCCGACGAGGCTGATAATGAGAGGAGGCCGAGGACACACAATGGATTATGGACATGTTACAGGATCCATCGCTCGTGTGAGGTGATCTCTTGTAGATGTGATCGGTCCTTAGTTACAGGATCCATCGCTCGTGTGAGGTGATCTCTTGTAGATGTGATCGGTCCATAGTTACAGGATCCATCGCTCGTGTGAGGTGATCTCTTGTAGATGTGATCGCTCCTTAGTTACAGGATCCATCACTCGTGGTCGGTGATCTCTTGTAGATGTGATCGGTCCTTAGTTACAGGATCCATCGCTCGTGGTCGGTGATCTCTTGTAGATGTGATCGGTTCTTAGTTACATGATCCATCGCTCGTGGTCGGTGATATCTTGTAGATGTGATCCCTTAGTTACAGGATCCATCGCTCGTGTGAGGTGATCTCTTGTAGATGTGATTGGTTCTTAGTTACAGGATCCATCGCTCGTGGTCGGTGACGTCTTGTAGATGTGATCGGTCCTTAGTTACAGGATCCATTGCTCGTGGTCGGTGATCTCTTGTAGATGTGATCGGTTTCTTAGTTACAGGATCCATCGCTCATGTGAGGTGATCTCTTGTAGATGTGATCGGTCCTTGGTTACAGGATCCATCGCTCGTGGTCAGTGATCTCTTGTAGATGTGATCCCTTAGTTACAGGATCCATCGCTCGTGGTCGGTGATCTCTTGTAGATGTGATCGGTCCTTAGTTACAGGATCCATCGCTCGTGGTCGGTGATCTCTTGTAGATGTGATCGGTCCTTAGTTACAGGATCCATCGCTCGTGGTCGGTGACGTCTTGTAGATGTGATCGGTTCTTAGTTACAGGATCCATCGCTCGTGGTCGGTGATCTCTTGTAGATGTGATCGGTCCTTAGTTACAGGATCCATCGCTCGTGGTCGGTGATCTCTTGTAGATGTGATCCCTTAGTTACAGGATCCATCGCTCGTAGTCGGTGATCTCTTGTAGATGTGATCGGTTCTTAGTTACAGGATCCATCGCTCGTGGTCGGTGATCTCTTGTAGATGTGATCGGTTCTTAGTTACAGGATCCATCGCTCGTGGTCGGTGATCTCTTGTAGATGTGATCCCTTAGTTACAGGATCCATCGCTCGTAGTCGGTGATCTCTTGTAGATGTGATCGGTTCTTAGTTACAGGATCCATCGCTCGTGGTCGGTGATCTCTTGTAGATGTGATCAGTCCTTAGTTACAGGATCCATCGCTCGTGGTCGGTGATCTCTTGTAGATGTGATCCCTTAGTTACAGGATCCATCGCTCGTGGTCGGTGATCTGTTCCTCAGTATTTGTGGTTCTGGATCTCGTTATTTTCTCCTCTATGTTTTCCATCTTCTCTTTATCATACAGACGCTGCAGGACGAGATCCCTCCGGCTGATCCAGTTTTCCTCCCTCTTCTCCTGAATGATCCCGAGGATGGACGAGGACGGGAATGAGATCAGCAGTAGATTACTCCACCTCACCCTGGAGATCATCTCCCTGCTGAGCGGAGAGGTGACTCCTCCACATTTCTATCAGCTTTATTGTATCATTGTAGTTCCTGGGACCTGTCATCAGGGGGCGACAAGACTCCAGGAACTCATGATGCCGCATCTCCCTAAGTGTCTCTCTCCATACACAGGATTACACCATAGTGAGGAAGACACCGGGGGACTGTGTGACTCCCATCATCCATCTCCAGGAGTCAGGAGGGCGGAGCCTCATCACAGCCCCTCCCCCGCACTCCCCGATACATGAGAGGAGCAAGAAGAAGATCCTAGAGCTCAGCAACAAGATGATTGAGCTGCTGAGCGGAGAGGTGACTACTGGGACATTATACAGGACAGCACTGGAGGATTCTGGGTGATGAGTGAGAGGTGACTGCTGGGACATTATACAGGACAGCACTGGAGGATTCTGGGTGATGAGCGGAGAGGTGACTGCTGGGACATTATACAGGACAGCACTGGAGGATTCTGGGGAATGAGCAGAGAGGTGACTGCTGGGACATTATACAGGACAGCACTGGAGGATTCTGGGTGATGAGCGGAGAGGTGACTGCTGGGACATTATACATTTACAGGACAACTGTGGAGACACGGGGGTCACTGGGGGCTCTTGTCTGCTGGCCCAGTCGTCTTTAGCAAGACAGCCTGGACCAGAGCTCTTCCCCAAACCAAACGCCCGAGCTCCTTACCCATGGGCAAAACACTACTCAGACAACACAGGGTAAGGGAACCGCAATATTAAGGCTTTATTGGATCCCAATACAGTTAACAGCATATAACACATAACCAGCAAGACACAATAATGTAACAGGCAACAGAGTCTCACCCTTCCACTGGCTCACCAGGGATTAGAATTTAGCACAGCAAAGTTTGTAGCCAGTTGACTGGATCGTCCCAACCTGGGTTGCTTCCTTATGCAGTCTTTGTCATCACAGCCAAATCCGATAATTCGATGCTGAAGTCCTTGTAGAGTTATAATCCAGGTTCCGATCCCCTCGGTTGGCACCATATTGCCTAAGCCTGGGGTTATGGCCAGCTAATCGGGTCCGTAGATCCTGTATCAAGTCCGGTGCACCTCTAGCCAGGACCGAAATACCTAGACTGAGGGCACTAGACAGAATCTCCAAACTCCACCCTGGTTAATCAGCAGGTCTCTTTATATACCCTCAGCCCTCATTGCAGGATATTGGGGACTTCACGATTGGTGGAATAAAACTGTCTTCTCATTGGCTGAATCTCAAGTCTAAAACATTTCTACTAGTATTGCAGTCCTGTCAAGGGAGAGCCACATACTGATTGACATAACACCTAGCAGGATACATTTAGTCTACAATCCATGACATTAAACAATGGAGCATTTACATAGAGTCAACAATCCACATAGTAATACAATGGCATTCTAACAGGATTAAGTTTCTCTGAACGTATAGAGGAGAGATAATTGCATTACATAAGTCCACATCACCAAACATCTACAAGACTTGTATTTACAATGAGTTGCTTATCACAAGGTAGATAATTACATAACCCACTTTAAATGCTAGCAGGCTCTTAGAAATCTTGTGTAACCCATGAGTGGCATATTACAAGTTTGCAAACCGAAATACAATATTGTTGGGATAAATAAGAAATCCTCCTACATTATATATTAAAGGGGTCCATTTTGACACAACAACAATAGAGGATTCTGGTGATGAGCGGAGAGGTGACTGCTGGGACATTACACAAGACAGCACTAGAGGATTCTGGGGATGAGCGGAGAGGTGACTGCTGGGACATTATACAGGACAGCACTGGAGGATTCTGGGTGATGAGCGGAGAGGTGACTGCTGGGACATTATACAGGACAGCACTGGAGGATTCTGGGTGATGAGTGGAGAGGTGACTGCTGGGACATTATACAGGACAGCACTGGAGGATTCTGGGTGATGAGCGGAGAGGTGACTGCTGGGACATTATACAGGACAGCACTGGAGGATTCTGGGTGATGACTGGAGAGGTGACTGCTGGGACATTATACAGGACAGCACTGGAGGATTCTGGGTGATGACGGTATCATTGTGTTGTCAGGTTCCTATAAGGTGTCAGGACGTCGCTGTCTATTTCTCCATGGAGGAGTGGGAGTATCTAGAAGGACACAAGGACCGGTACGAGGAGGTGATGATGGAGGAGCACCGGCCTGTGACATCACAAGGTGAGAAGATTTCTATATATATTTCCTGGAATAATCCTCACAGAAGAAACTGCCCCCAACACCCTAAAGTGTTCAGTACAAGTCAGTATAAGAAGCAATGCTTAGAATGACGATCAGATGGAAACTGGGAACTTCTCTGACTCAGTCGCCCTTATGGCCAGCCCGACACGTTTTCCCCCTGAGTTGGTTTCGGGTTCATCAGGGGATTTAAGGACAGCAGACAATAGTGGAGTCCCAGGAGATGGCGCCTCTGTAATATGAAGCCGCTCATCCCCTGATCATTCCCCAACCATCTCAGGGGGAAACATGTCGGGTGACTTTGAGTCCTTTTGCTTTTTCATTGTACCTGGATGTTTTATTTGGATAAATCCTTGAAATAAGGGAACCTCTGTATGCCTAGAAGTAATTAGTGATATATATATATAATTTGGGGGTATATTGTGTTTGTGATTGTACATATATACTGTATATATTTTACACAATATTCCCTATTTGATCTATGTCTGTATGATTGAGCACTTTAGGGTGTTGGGGGCAGTTTCTTCAGTGAGGGTTGTTCCAGGATCGGCTGTCTTGGATCGGGGCACCGGCGACCCTCGGGTGTATACCCTCCGCTGCCAGGTCGGGGTTTACATTAGGGAGAGTCTTCCCTATTTGGGCCTTGTGTAACATTATGGCCCCTGCCCTCTGCATATCCGGCCCCACAGACTGCACTTTACACTTTATGGCCACTTTACACGCGGCTACATTTCTAGCTTATCCACAGGTAACTTACTGGCTGCAGTGAAATCATGGAGACATTGTTCTATCTTGTTGCTGTGTACAAATGGAATAATGTCTCCATGATTTCACTGCAGCCAGTAAGTTACCTGTGAATAAGCTAGAAATGTAGCCGCGTGTAAAGTGGCCATTACAGATTATACTGTGAAGGGGCACGTACATTTGTTTGTTTGTTTGAAGTTTGTATGTCCCTTGGATTTGATTGGTAATTTAACCCCTTCACCCCTGGGCGATTTTCCATATTTTGTTTTTCCCTCCTTTTTCTTCCAAAAACCATAATAGAGATACGAGGGATTGTTTTTTGAATTACATCATTCATTTTACCATATAGTGGACTGGAAAATTGAGGAAAAAGTGCAATTACACAATTGTTTTGGGTTTCTTATTCACCATGTTCACTATATGGTAACACTGAGGTGTCGTATGATGCCTCGGGTCATACTATATGGTACACTGAGGTGTCGTATGATGCCTCGGTCAGTACTATATGGTAACACTGAGGTGTCGGTATGATGCCTCGGGTCAGTACTATATGGTAACATTGACGTGTCGGTATGATGTCTGGGGTCAGTACTATATGGTAACACTGACGTGTCGGTATGATGCCTCGGTCAGCACTATATGGTAACACTGACGTGTCAGTATGATGTCTGGGTCAGTACTATATAGTAACACTGAGGGGTCGGATGATGTCTGGGTCAGTACTATATGGTAACACTGAGTTGTCGGTATGATGTCTGGGGTCAGTACTATATGGTAACACTGACATGTCAGTATGATGTCTCGGGTCAGTACTATATGGTAACACTGACATGTCAGTATGATGTCTCGGGTCAGTACTATATGGTAACACTGAGGTGTCTGTATGATGTCTGGGGTCAGTACTATATGGTAACACTACCTGTGTCAGTATGATGTCTGGGGTCAGTACTATATGGTAACACTGAGATGTCGGTATGATGTCTGGGGTCAGTACTATATGGTAACACGGAAGTGTCGGTATGATGCCTCGGGTCAGTACTATATGGTAACACTGAGGTGTCAGTATGATGTCTGGGGTCAGTACTATATGGTAACACTGACGTGTCGGTATGATGTCTCAGGTCAGTACTATATGGTAACACTACCCGTGTCAGTATGATGTCTGGGGTCAGTACTATATGGTAACACTGAGGTGTCTGTATGATGTCTGTGGTCAGTACTATATGGTAACACTGAGGTGTCGGTATGATGCCTCGGGTCAGTACTATATGGTAACACTGACGTGTCTGTATGATGTCTCGGGTCAGTACTATATGGTAGAACTGATGTGTCTGTATGATGCCTCTGGTCAGTACTATATGGCAACACTGACGTGTCGGTATGATGTCTGGGGTCAGTACTATATGATAAAACTGACATGTCGGTATGATGTCTCGGGTCAGTACTATATGGCAACACTGACGTGTCGGTATGATGCCTCAGGTCAGTACTATATGGCAACACTGACGTGTCAGTATGATGTCTCAGATCAGTACTATAAGGTAACACTGACGTGTCGGTATGATGTCTCAGGTCAGTACTATATGGCAACACTGACGTGTCAGTATGATGCTCAGATCAGTACTATAAGGTAACACTGACGTGTCGGTATGATGCCTCTGGTCAGTACTAATGGTAACACTGAGGTGTCGGTATGATGCCTCAGGTCAGTACTATAAGGTAACACTGACGTGTCGGTATGATGCCTCTGGTCAGTACTATATGGTAACACTGACGTGTCGTATGATGCCTCAGTTCAGTATTATATGGGAACACTGACGTGTCGGTATGATGCCTCGGGTCAGTACTATATGGTAACACTGACGTGTCGGTATGATGCCTCGGGTCAGTACTATATGGTAACACTGACGTATCGGTATGATGTCTCGGATCAGTACTATATGGTAACACTGACATGTCGGTATGATGTCTGGGGTCAGTACTATATGGCAACACTGAGGTGTCGGTATGATGCCTCAGGTCAGTACTATATGGCAACACTGACGTGTCAGTATGATGTCTCGGATCAGTACTATAAGGTAACACTGACGTGTCGGTATGATGCCTCTGGTCAGTACTATATGGTAACACTGACGTGTCGGTATGATGCTCTGGTCAGTACTATATGGTAACACTGACGTGTCGGTATGATGCCTCAGTTCAGTATTATATGGTAACACTGACGTGTCGGTATGATGCCTCAGGTCAGTACTATATGGTAACACTGACGTGTCGGTATGATGCCTCGGGTCAGTACTATATGGTAACACTGACGTATCGGTATGATGTCTCGGATCAGTACTATATGGTAACACTGACATGTCGGTATGATGTCTGGGGTCAGTACTATATGGCAACACTGACGTGTCGGTATGATGTCTCGGATCAGTACTATATGGTAACACTGAGGTGTCGGTATGATGTCTCGGGTCAGTACTATATGGTAAGACTGAGGTGTCGAATATGATGTCTGGGGTCAGTACTATATGGTAAGAATGACATGTATATATGAGGCCTCGGGTCAGTACTACAGTTGTGGCCAAAAGTATTGACACCACTGCAATTCTGTCAGATAATACTCAGTATCTTCCTGAAAATGATTGCAATCACAAATTCATTGGTATTATTATCTTCATTTAATTTGTCTTCAATGAAAAAACACAAAAAAGAATGAAGCAAAAAGCAAAACATTGATCACACAAAACTCCAAAAACAGGCCAGACAAAAGTATTGGCACCCTCAGCCTAATACTTGGTTGCACAAACTTTAGCCAAAATAACTGCGATCAACCACTTCCGGTAACCATCAATGAGTTTCTTACAATGCTCTGCTGGAATTTTAGACCATTCTTCTTTGGCAAACTGCTCCAGGTCCCTGATATTTGAAGGGTGCCTTCTCCAAACTGCCATTTTTAGATCTCTCCACAGGTGTCTATGGGATTCAGGTCTGGACTCATTGCTGCCACCTTAGAAGTCTCCAGTGCTTTCTCTCAAACCATTTTCTAGTGCTTTCTGAAGTGTGTTTTGGGTCATTGTCCTGCTGGAAGCCCCATGACCTCTGAGGGAGACCCAGCTTTCTCACACTGGGCTCTACATTATGCTGCACAATGTGTTGTAGTCTTCAGACTTCATAATGCCATGCACACGGTCAAGCAGTCCAGTGCCAGAGGCAGCAAAGCAACCCCAAAACATCAGGGAACCTCCGCCATGTCTGACTGTAGGGAGCGTGTTCTTTTCTTTGAATGCCTCTTTTTTTTCTCCTGTAAACTCTATGTTGATGCCTTTGCCCATAAAGCTCTACTTTTGTCTCATCTGACCAGAGAACATTCTTCCAAAATGTTTTAGGCTTTCTCAGGTAAGTTTTGGCAAACTCCAGCCTGGCTTTTTTATGTCTCGGGGTAAGATGTGAGGTCTTCCTGGGTCTCCTACCATACAGTCCCTTTTCATTCAGACGCCGACGGATAGTACGGGTTGACACTGTTGTACCCTCGGACTGCACGGCAGCTTGAACTTGTTTGGATGTTAGTCGAGGTTCTTTATCCACCATCCGCACAATCTTGCGTTGAAATCTCTCGTCAATTTCTCTTTTCCGTCCACATCTAGGGAGGTTAGCCACAGTGCCATGGGCTTTAAACTTCTTGATGACACTGCGCACGGTAGACACAGGAATATTCAGGTCTTTGGAGATGGACTTGTAGCCTTGAGATTGCTCATGCTTCCTCACAATTTGGTTTCTCAAGTCCTCAGACAGTTCTTTGGTCTTCTTTCTTTTGTCCATGCTCAATGTGGTACACACAAGGACACAGGACAGAGGTTGAGTCAACTTTAATCCATGTCAACTGGCTGCAAGTGTGATTTAGTTATTGCCAACACCTGTTAGGTGCCACAGGTAAGTTACAGGTGCTGTTAATTACACAAATTAGAGAAGCATCACATGATTTTTCTAACAGTGCCAATACTTTTGTCCACCCCCTTTTTTATGTTTGGTGGAATTAGATCCAATTTGGCTTTAGGACAATTCTTTTTGTGTTTTTTCATTGAAGACAAATTAAATGAAGATAATAATACCAAAGAATTTGTGATTGCAATCATTTTCAGGAAGAGACTGAGGATTATCTGACAGAATGGCAGGGGTGTCAATACTTTTGGCCACAACTGTATGTATAGATGTGTGTGTGTGTGTATATATAGCTATATATACACAGAATTCATATTTGTTTTGTCATTTTGAAAAAAAAATATTATACTGGACATGGTAATCACATACTTCTTATTAATTTTTCCTCCCGATCGTTTGTGGCACAATGGGGGCTGTGAAAAAAGCCTTTGTTATTAATATGATAAAAGAGCATACTTCTTTCTTCTGCTCCACGGTGTATGGAGCTCGCAAAACTGGTTCGCGGCAGCTCATCACTGATAAGAAGCCGCAAACCAACCTCGCGCATGCACAATGCGAGGTCCGCATACTGACGTCAGTATAGCTGGATATGACGCGATTAGCGTCATAGCGGCTATACTGCCCATTTAGGTGACGCAGAGGCTCTCTGTTCTTTAGCACGCCCATCGGGGAGTGCATAATTACGATGCAGGCGGCGACGAGCAGAAACAGGGAACGCCTTTTGCGACTTCACTACTCTGAGAAGTCACAGTTCTGGAGATAATATAATAACTTTTCTTTTTAAATCAGATAAGTTTTTATTAATTAATAAATCAGATTCCAATCAGGATTACACAAATACATCAAGACAACACGTCTCTTTTTCGCATGAATAATTGAACTACAGTCCCGAACCCCCCCTCCCTTTCCCCCCCCCCCCCTATCCCCCCCTCCCGACAGCTAGCACATTACACAACAGCTCATGGTGTTATTTAGTGAAGTAATCGTCAATAAGGCATATCAATTATACCGCATTTCAGAACAATTTGCTCACATCACCGCTTAGTGTCATACTTCCTCTTCTCATCTGTAATTTATCCAGGGTAACCACATTTTCTCAAACATTGCTATTTTTTCTCTTTTCCCATAATACCCTTTTCCATATACAGTAGGGTATCCACCTGTTTCACAAATTCCTCTCTGCTTGGGGGAACATCTCGTATCCAGAATTTTGCAATCAGTTTCCTTGCTACAAAGAGCAATTTTGCAATCATTATTTTAAATGCATTTTCAATATTCACTTCCTCCACATATCCCAGCAAGCAAACCACCGGTTCTCTAGGTATTTCACACCTATACACTCTTTCTATTCGGTTAATGACCGCCGTCCAGTATGTGGATAATCTTGGGCAGGACCACATCATATGGAAGATGCCCGCATTGTCTCCTCTGCATCTCGGACATTCAGAATCAGTCCTCAGACCTGCTCTGTGCATAACCATTGGCGAGCGATATACTCTGTGTACCACGTAGAGATGCGAGAGCCTAGCTGATTCACATATAGACAACTTAGGTATGTATTCCAGGATACTAGTCCACCTATCATCCGGTATGTGTCCCATTTCCTCTTCCCATTTCGAACGTGTCTTTATGGGAAATGAAAGGAGGAATGTATGTATTAGATCTCTATATATGCACGATATCACTCCAGTCGAGAGTCCCTCATGGCAAATGTAATCTAGGACAATATCATCCTGTATTTGTAAGATACTGGTCTCACCCTGTTTACTGACAGCATGGTGCATCTGTAAATACTGAAACCAACCCGATTCTGGGAGTCCAAATTCCAATCTGAGTTGTTGAAAGGTCTTTAATCCTTGTCTATTTATAATTTGATGCATGTATACAATGCCTCTATTTTCCCACTCCGTAAGTCGTCCCATTTTGATCAGTTCTGGAAGGTTCCCATTGTCCCATATGGGAGTGTATTTGGTCAAATTTGTCACTCCTCTCAGTTGTTTAAGTTTTGTCCATAACTTATGTATAAGGTCAAATGTAGGGTATGTCCTTCCCAATATTCCTACAGACCCGTCCTCAAGTCCATCCGTGAAAGGGGATCTACCAATTATTTTACCCAATATTTTCGTACCGTGACTGTTCTCTGATCTACTTGCCCATCCCCTCAAGTGCTGACTTTGGGCTGCCAAAAAATAAATCCCAGCATGCGGTATCGCTAGTCCCCCATCATCCTTTGGCCTTTGCAATGTTTCCAGCCGGATCCTAGGCTGCCTCTTCCCCCAGATTAGTTCCTGGAATATGGCATTAATAGGCTTAAGTCTGCGTTGAGGGATCCACAGGGGCGAATTGTGCATAATATAAAGTAATTTGGGCATCAAGATCATCTTGATCAAGTTAACTCTCCCCACCACGGATAAACATAGCTTATTCCAGGCAGTAACCTTTCGCCTTAGTATTGTCAGTAACGGAGCAAGGTTCAATTGCAAATAATCCGTGATGGGCAAAGAGATCCAAATGCCCAAATACTTAAACTGCTCCACCCTACTCAGTCCTCCCGGTTCCACTTCCTCTTCTGTGTCTGTCTCTTCTTTGTCTACTTTAAATAAACTTGACTTGGTCCAATTAATGGTAAGTCCCGAGAGCGCCCCAAAACCCTCAATGGTCCGCATGGCATGGCTCAACGAGGCCCCACTATCCTCTAGAAACAGCAGAATGTCATCCGCGTATAACGCGACTTTTTCCTCATTTTCCCCGTATTTAAATCCCTTGATGTCACTGGAATTTCTTATGGTAGCAGCTAGTGGTTCCACCCGATGGCAAACAGCAGGGGTGACAGCGGGCATCCCTGTCTGGTACCTCTCTGTAGGTCTATCTTTTTAGAGACAGCCCCATTGACTCTAATTTTGGCAGTAGGTTGGGCATACAAGAGTTTTATCCAAGACGTGAATTGCGGACCAAATCCCATATACTGTAGCACTTTCCACAGGTACCCCACTCCACACTGTCAAAGGCCTTGCGAGCGTCAAGCGACGCTATAGCCCTTCTACCCATATTGTCTGACGGCAGCTGCAGATTCAAAAATAATCTTCGTAAGTTAGTCGCAGTAGATCTATTGGCATAAAGCCGGCCTGATCTGGGTGTATTAAATTTGAGATCACCTTTGTTAAACGGTTTGACAGTACTTTTGCTAGAATTTTCACATCTGCCGTCAGCAATGAAATAGGCCGGTATGACTCTGGGCTCGCAAGGTCTTTACCTTCCTTAGGGATCACAACTATAGTCGCCTCTCTCATGGATGTTGGTAATACCCCCTGTTTCTTAGCCTCCACATAAACCTCCAGCAATCTGGGTAAATAAATTTCTTCTAGTCTCTTATAGACCTTCCGCCGGGAGTCCATCTGACCCCGGGGCCTTTGTCATTGGCCATGCCATGCAATGCCTCCCCTATTTCATCTACCGTTATAGGTGCCTCCAAAGTGTCCCTATCCTCCATTTATAGAGTGGGTAACGATGCCGCTGCCAAAAAAGCCTCCACCTCTCTTTCATCTGATCCTTCTTGTGACGTATACAGATCCTCATAAAACTTCACAAAGATCTCCATAATGTTCTCTGTATTCGATGTTCGTTCTCCCCCCTCTCCCACTAAACAATGGACAAACTGGTTCCCCCTCTGCGCTGCCGCTATGATGGATAATAAATGACCCACCTTCTCCCCCTTCTTCAAAAAATCTCAGTTTCTGAAATGCCATTTTTCTATCTGCCCTTTCCATAAGAACTTTATTCACCTCCTTTTGTGCTTCTCGTAGTAGTTTCTTAGAATGTGTATCACTCTGCCTCGCCGCCTCTATCTCAGCTCTCTCCAATTTCTGTATACTATCCTTTTCCTTTTGTTTATTCTGTGATTTACATCTACAGATATCCCGAAACAGAATCCCCCTTAGTATGCTTTCATGGTCTCCCAAACCATCAGTGAGTCCAGCACTTCCCTCATTTAAATTATAAAATTCCTCTATTTCCCTTCCAATTTTAGCCATATCAATAGTGCGCAGCCACACGGGGTGTATTTTTCATTCTCTGACCACATTCCCCGGTGAACCCGGTCGTCTAATGGAAACTAAAATCGGCTATGATCCGAAACAGCTCTGGCTAGATATTTCACCTCCTCTATCAGCCCATCCAATAGACTATTTCCCAGGGCCATATCAATACGGGAAAGTGTGTCGTATGATGTCGAAAAACAAGAGAAACATCTCCCTCTACATTTCTGACCCTCCAAAGATCCGTCAACCCCATTTCTTGTATCAGTGAGCCAAATGGAGTCAGAGTGTTCTTACTAACCCATATAATAACTTTTCTAATCTTTACAAACACACAGTTTTCGGACCAGGGATGTCTAGAAATGTGTTAGGCTACTGCAGGGACAGGTCTGAGGAGGCTGGGGGATGATTTTTAGGGGTCAGGTTCCCTTTTAACTCTTTTGTAGATTCTGCCTAGTGTCACCTCCTAGTGGACAGCAGCATAACACCCATGGTCATGTGTCCCCCCAAATAGAGGCTAAGAGAAATGGATTTTACGGTGAGTACACTAAAATCTCCTTTTCTCAGGGCACAGGGCGACTAGAGACAACGGGGACCCCTTCCATGAATGCAGCAGGCATGCTGCGTTCAGTGGTGCATTTACATTGCCATGCACCAGGGGGGTGACAGATCCTCTTTAACTGTGCTGTTCGTATCGCTAATCCGATGGGTGTTGTTAACTACACATGTCAGCTGAGGAAGGGAAGGAGAGAGAGACTGTTATGGATGCAAAATGTAAGCTGTACATGGGAGAGGGACCAATATGGATTAAGAGTGTGAGCTGTACATGGAGGAGAGGCGGAAAGAGAGGGACTGTTATGGATGGAGAAAGTGAGCTGTAGATAGGAGAAGAGGGGAGGGGGACTGATATGGATGGGGAATGTGAGCTGTACATTGGAGGGAAGGGGGAGAGGGACTGATATGAATGGAGAATATGAGCTGTACATGGAGAGGAAGACTGATATACATAGAGAATGTGAGCTGTACATGGGAGAGTGGAGGAGAGAGGGACTGATATTGATGTAGAATGTGAACTGTACATGGGGGAGGGGAAGAGAGAGGGACTGATATTGATGGAGAATGTGAGCTGTACATGGAGAGGGGAAGAGAGAGGGACTGATATTGGATGGAGAATGTGAGCTGTACATGGGAGAGAGGAGGAGAGAGGGACTGATATGGATGGAGAATGTGAGCTGTACATGGAGAGGGGACTGTGCACTCCTTCCAAATGGAGTGTGTTAAAGGGCAGTAGAAATGAGTGACTGCAGCAGCAAATACATAAATGACAGAAATACATATAGTGAAAACATTTTCCAGCACAAATGACTTGCACAAAATGTGTTGCATGACTTACCTGTCTCCTGCCTAACTCCCATGTTTAACTGCCCAGGAACTTTGAAACACATGGCACTTAGATAAAATCTACACGTGTGCCTTCCTCTTAGCTCTGTCGGAATATATATGAAGGTTTGTGCTTAGATCGAGGTCCAATATAAGTTGTTGAAATAGGATATCAATCTGGAAAGACAAGGAGCAGAAAATGGGGTCTTATCCAGGTAACACAAGAGAAGATGTAAGAATCGTTCTCACCTGAAGATGTTGTGAGAGTCACAATCACTGAAAGGCTCAAAACAGCTGCTGCAGCCCCTCATGGAGAAAAGGCAAATGAGAATGGAGAGAAGGGATTAGTCCACCCCAGAAGACCCCGGGTCCTTCACTTACACAAAGAGGACGACAACATAGAAATCCTGGTGATGATAGAAGGTTCTGGTATATAGATGTATGAGAGGTCGTGTATTCAGTCTCTGTGTCTCCACAGATGGATCCAGGAGGAGAAATCCCCCAGAGAGATGTCCCCGTCCTCTGTATCCCCAGGACTGTCCAGAGGAGAATCACAATGTCCCGGAGAGTCATCAGGTAGATGGTGCTGAAGTCTCCACAACATCTGACCATAAAGTGATTGGACCGGAGCTCGATTTACATTTCTCTTTTTAGGGTGAAGATCTGATTGATATTAAGGTTGCAGTTATACATGGAGCACAAGAGGCGATCGCACTATGGGCCGATCCGCAGGGTAAGGAGGGGAGACTGTCATGTCTGTTCTGTGGTCACCTACTACTACTCCCATCATCTCATCACATGACACAATCTATTCCATCACTGTGTGTTTCCTACAGATGAAAGAAATCCCCCAGAGAGATGTCCCCGTCCTCTGTATCCCCAGGACTGTCCAGAGGAGAATCACAATGTCCCGGAGAGTCATCAGGTAGATGGCGCTGAGCCCTGGATCTATATGGAGGGTTGGGGGCTTTCCTGCCGTCATAGAGGTGATAGATTTTGGGGTCTCTTATATTGCACTGATTGTTACATCTGATCTATCAGGGGAAGATCCGACTAATATTAAAGTGGAGGATGAGACAGAAGAAGCGATGAGGAGGGGGGATCAGCCGTGTGTGAGTGACGGGAAGGAGGAGATTCCAGGAGATGTCACCACAGGTATGGAAGAAAGTTCCACAATGAATCCAGATGTTTCTCTCCTCCACACTGTATAAGTGACACATGGGGCAGGAGTCATACACTGAGTTATGTACAGGGAACAGAGGAATCCTCCACAAGGTGTTCTGTGGAGCCGCTCACACACCAGGTACAGCACCTTCCTCTATATGTGTTATTCCTTCACATTTACCACTGGCTGCAGATCTAAAAATTACAGAAATTAAATTTTTTTTTTTTTAATGAAATCCCCATATGTGAAACGACCTTAACCCTGTAATGATCGCAAATATGCATTAAAACGGCCTTTTCCCCTCATTGCCTTTTTAAGATGGTGATGAAGATTAAGTGTATAGCGCCCCCTGTGGGTGAAAATCCCACAAGTAGCAGTTATACTGACAGGTGACATCTTGCAGCATCGGACCAGACCAATTTTGGAATTGTTGGGAGCTGATTAACCCCATAAATACATCTGATCCTTTCCTTGTATAGATAATACACTGCACTACTTGTGCTTTATCTCATCCTGACAACATTTTACTTAAGGTACCGTCACACACAGCAATATTTCTATGCAATTTTACTGGCAATTTGCTGGTTGCAGTGAAATCATGGACACATTGTTACATTTGTATACAGCAACAAACTGGAACAATGTGTCCATGATTTCACTGCAACCAGCAAATTGTCAGTGAAATTGCCTAGCAATATTGCCGCGTGTGACGGTACCTTTACAGCCGCCTATTACATCTTGTCTATAGCAGGACTGAGGCCAATGAGGGACAGAGGGAGCATTCTCCTTCAGTCAAACTCAATAGTGACTTTGACATTGTGTTTATTGAAAAGTAGCAAAAGTAACCACTTACAATATCAACCGTTAAGATTATATGGGAGCAAAACAAAACCAGAGACCCCCTTGCATGCAATCCCAGCAATAAACATTACAGTGCTCGTGGGGACGTTTCAAACGCGTGTCTCTATTAAAGTGTATCCATATGATATTATAGAAATAATATTAACATAGTGAGAATGAAGAGGAAAAAAAGAGAATAGTGCAGGAAGGGGGGGAAGAAAGAAGAGAAAATGAAGAGGGAAGGAGCAGGGGGGAAGGGTAGGGGACCATAACCCTTCGTAGTGTCAAGAATATAGCCGCGCAGTGCCTGGGAGCGAAATATATACAAGCCAATTGAACTAGCACATACATCATAGGGGGTGGAGTCACACATCCAACCTGACTGAGCATAGGAGGAGGGTCAGATTCAGTGGCGTAACTATCGCGGTCGCAGCAGTCGCGGCTGAGACCGGGCCCGCCCCTGCAGGGGGGCCCGTGCTTCCAGCCGCCCACCGCAACCACGATCGCGTGTGTCCGAGAGGAGGGAGGACGGGAAGTGAAGCCTCACTTCCTGCAGCTGTGCCCGGCCCTCCTCTTATCGGCGGGGCTGCTGCCGCTGACCACGGAAGTCCTATTACTGTAAGTAATATACCAACTATCCACTACCAGCAAACTCCCCCCTTTCAGCTCATCAACTCTCCATGAGGGGCGATCTTAAAATTCCCACCAGCACACCCCCCTCCTGCTCCTCAGCTATGCACCTATGGGGACCCGGTGTAAATGCTGCACCGGGGCCCGCAATGGTCATGTTACACCACTGGTCAGATTAAGTGTCGTCCAACCATGAGGAGACATCAGGGCCATCTCTGAAAAGGTGCCATGCACACCATATTCTGTGATGCTTTTCCCACCTATCATAATCAAGGGCCATAAGAGATTTCATACGCTCAAGCCTATTCAGGGCTGCAGGACCACCAAATATGGAGCCTTCTCTCCACATCTCCAGCACAAGTTCGACACAGCAGGATAGATCCTGTGAAGGAGATCTGGACACCTATACCACCGGGTTAGAATTTTATAATTCTTTTCCTGTGACGCACAGGATACAGAGAGCCTATGGGTCAGAGTAAAGATCTTTTGACAGTCCAGGTCAGTAAAGGTAGTTTGCAGGTCCCTTTGCCATGCTTCCATGAATGGAAGAGGAGCCGTAGCGGATGTCTCAGTCAACAGGCTATGCATAAAGGACACCGCATGTGGAGGGCCCTTGGCGGAACACAGCAGGGAGTCTAGGGCAGTAGGAGGTCCAAGCCTCGCCGAAGCAAGGTAGGCCTTCAGTTGGATGAACTCGAGCCAAGACATCGAATCCACACCAATTCCCCTCCTCAAGGCCCCCACCGTGGAGAAACCCGAGAGCCGGCCCGCAACCTGATCCATAGATGGCCCATCGTTTTTTTTCCAACAAAGAAAATTGTGTCTGCCCACTGCGGGTGGAAAAGCGGCATTATCAAAAAGAGGACTTAATCCACTAGGATCATTAGATAGCTTCAGTCTGTGACTCTGCTACTCACAGACTGAGGAAGGACTCCGTGAGTGGTGGTATATCTATCAGTGGGGATCTATGGGAAGCACTGATCCAAGGCAACAAACCCACAGGGCGGGGAGAAAGGAGGTCCTCTATGAGTACGGTTAAATTTCCATTCCACCACTCTAGTTAGGAGAACAGAGTGGTAGTATTGTCGAAAGTTGGGTAAGCCCGAGCCCCCCCTCGACTTCGGACCGGCCAGGACAGAGAACCGCAGACAAGGTCTTCTCGCCCCCCCACACAAAGCTACGAATGGCCGAGTGTAAACGTCGAAAAAAGTGGTCCGGAACAATAACGGGGACGGTCTGAAACAAAGAAAGCGTGGCAATATGTCTATTTTGACAGCGTTAATATGCCCGAACTACGAAGGTTGTGTCTTATTATATTGTTTCAAATCCCTCAGTGTCCTATGTAGCTGGGGATATAGTTCTGTCACGCTGGGAGCGGGAGAGACACTCAGCGTAGGACAACGACGGGGGGGGGGGATAAGGAGTCCCTAAAGCTATGGGCACAAGAGGGAGAGGGTGACCCCTAGTCTTCCTGGGGCTGACCCTGTCTGCCCTGACGTCCCTATACAGTTTCCTCAACTGTCGCCGACCACGAACCTCGTCCCTCTCTGATCCTAGCACTACCTTATCTAAGGATCAGATGGAGAGGTTCACTAGACCCCTCCACTAACAACTAAAGACAAACACAAGGAAAAACAGACAATGGGGAAAGAAAACACTTATCTTGCAGCAGAGCACAGCAACCTCCACAACCTCAGCTTCTGCTGGAGCAAGGATAATGAGTCCACAAGGAAATATCACCTGCACCGAGGGAGGGCAATGAAACTCCTTATAAAGGTGGGAAGAACCTGCTGGGTCCTAGTGACCCACAATACTGGTGTAGAAACCAGACCGAGCACAAGACCTTCCCAGCCGTCTCCCCATGATAGGGAGATCTTATCATACCTTCTCTCTATCTACACAGAAGGTAAAAGCCCATGAAAGACGAAACGTCCTCAAACATTATGGCTGATTGGCCAAACGCTGGGATCGTCTGCGCGTGGTCTCTACCCTGTCATCCGTGCCACCCGTGACAAGTTCAGAGAGAACAGATCATCATGATTATTAGATATGTGAACACCTAAATATTTCAATACCTTGTCTTCCCATCTGAACGGGAAAGATGTTCGAAGTCTCTGGACTACCTCATCAGGAAGTGTGAGATTGAGGGACTACGTCTTAGAATAATTAACTCTGAAATTAGAGACTTCTCCAAATCTCCGAAATTCTTTGATCAGCATCGGGAAGGCCACTGTGGGGTTGGAAATATACAGTAACAGGTCATCTGCGTAGAGGGAGAGTTCTAAAGTGGTGATCGGCCAGTCGTATACCCGAGATGTCCTGCGACCTCCTTAGAAATCACAAAGGAGGATGACATGGCACTATTCACTCTCAGGCGCGCGGTGGGCCCTTGATATAGTGCGGATATTTTCCCCAGAAAATTCACTCCCAGTCCCAACTGCTTCAATGACGAGAACAGGAAGGTCGATCCAAGGCAATCAGAGGCCTTCTCTGCATCAATAGGAGACAGTCCGGGATCTTTCGAGACCGTATGAAAGAGGCGAGAAGCATAGTCTTGATAGTATTATCCCTCGCCTCTCTCTTCCGCACAAAACCGGTTTGGTCGCCATGGATGGAGCCCAACAACAACGGTCCCAATCTGTTGGCCAGTGCTTTCGCAAAGACCTTGATCAAGGAAATGGGGCGATAGTTGGAACAAAAGAGAGGGTCCTTACCAGGCTTTGGGAGGACCGTTATTCTGGCCGCTAAGGTCTGTGGAGCCAGGACTTTTCCCATTTGCAAAGGATTGGATAGTGTCAATAATTTCCTGGTCGGTGAATGGGGAATCTAGAGCAGAGGGGATAGGTTGAAGCGGAGTGTCCTTAATATATTTGTCTACTCCTTTTCTGAAAATCTGCGTCCGGCATGTTGGACAGTGGACCCTTAATATTGTAAAGGGTATCGTAGAAGGTTTTGAAAGTGTTTACTATGTCAGCGGGGCCATGTAATAATTTTCTCGATTTTGAATGGATAGATGGTATATATGTGGCCGGAATGCGAGGTTGCAGAAACCGCGCCAAGGCCCTGTTGGGCTTGTCCGAAAATTCGTACAAGTGTCTGTGGAAGCGGTCGCGTTGTCTAGCCGATGCGGAGTCAAGAGCGGAGCCCAAAGCTGCCCTAGTCTTCAAGAGGTCTGCCAGTACCTGAGGATCCCTAGAGCTTTTATGACGAGCCTCTAAGCCCTGAAGGGCAGCTATTAAGCTTGAGATTTCAGCAGCCCGTTCCCTCTTGAGCCTGGCACCCTGTTAGATTAGCACTCCCCTAACCACTCCCTTAAGAGCCTCCCACTGAAACGACAAGGCCGTTTCGTCTTGTTTGTGTATTGCCAAAAAGTCAGTGATCACTGAGCGGATGGCCGATTGGCAATCTGATCTCTTGAGAAGTCCCGGATGAAGGGACCAGGACCACTCGGTCGGGTTCAAACCTGAGAGGCACAGTGACACAACTACTGGTGAGTGATCGGACCACATCATTGGGTCTATCCAGGACACCGGGTTAGCAGATAAAAACCTAGTAGAAAAAAATCGATCCGACTATGCGAATCATGCACAATTGAGTAGTAAGTATAGTCCCGGTCTCCCGGATGATACAACCGCCAGACGTCAACCAACCTGTTCTCCACCAATGTTGCTCTCAGGTCCTCCATGTGGGAGGCCGGTACGGAGGTCTTACCTGACGAAGAGTCCAAGCTGCGGTCCAGAACGAAGTTAAACTCACCCCCCCAGTATCGTCGATCCCTCAGCGAAAGTGGAGAGAGTGCGAAGGTAGGTCCTGCAGGTCCGCACCTGGTCCTGGTTTGGGAGATAGACATTAGCGATAGTGAAAATTTCATTCGCAATTCGAAGTCATAAGAATAAATACCGGCCACAGGGGTCCGCCATGTGATCCAACACCTCAACTCCCAATGACGTATGTAAGGCAGTGCTGACACCCTTGGATTTTGAATCAGGGTTGGTACTGTGGTACCATTGGGTATAGTACCTATTCCTGGAGGCAGGAACATGGCCTGTCCTGAAATGCGTTTCCTGCAGGAGAAGGATGTGTGTACGTTTCTTGTGCATGTGGTAAAGCACTTGTGCACGTTTTTCTGGGACGTTTAAGCCCCTGGTATTGAGAGAGTAAATGTTCAACATGGCCATGAGTGCGCTTAGAGTAGGCTATGGAAGCTTCAATTAGGATACGAAGGAAATGGGAAGGAAAAGGAGGACAGGAAGGGGGAAAGTCACAACAGGATCAGATAATATAAGGAAAGCGAGTAGGGGAGGCTTGGCTAGCAGCCCTATGGAGTAGACTTGTCCTCCTGGAGCTCTGGTTCCCAGCAAATAGCGACGGGATTATTGGTCTGTTCCAAGATAGATTCTCCCACCCAAGCTACACCGACTGATCCAATACATCCCAGGGGTCACCTGACCGAATTGACTAAAGATCTGGCACAGGACTGTGAAGCAAGACCAAGTTAAGTACAGGTCCGGTATCCAGCAGACACAGAGTGCCATCTTCCCTTTGGGAGCTGACCCCCGGGATCTCCCCTTCTCCACCACCTTTTGGCCCATGGAATGCTCACAGAGGTCCTGACTGGCCGCAGGACAGAAAGGTAAACTCCAGAAAATCCACACTGTCACAGGCGAGGCAGGGGGAGCTCAGCCATTACTGTGGTGCCTGCACCCCTTACCCAATATCTGGTACCCGACTGAGGAGAAAGACCCTGCCAACACCCAACAAGGTTTCCTACCTGAACGAGCTGCTGGAGGAACCGAGGAACGGAGGGCATAGACCAGGGGACTCTTTGTTTGGAGGCCAGCAAGACCTTGTGGAGAGAGGAGAAGGCTGCAGATGGATATCATAGTCTCATCCTATTGTACTCACTGATAAACAGCGCAACAGCACCACCTAGTGTTCGGTGCTCGCTCTGACTTAACTCAGAGTGAAGAGTGAAGCAGCACAGAGAAGTGAGAGGAGACAGCTCTGGAGCCTGGATCCCAAAGGCAAGAAAAGAAGACAGAGCCCTGCAGACAGAGAAGTGTTCAACCGGATCATCACTGCGACCATACACCTCAGAATCTCCTGTTATCATTTTACTGGACACCTAAGAATCTCCTCCTCATCAATCCCAGAGGTAATCATTATAGGGGCACTTGCTGATCCCTCACCCCCCTCCAACCGCATACAGCTTCTGAACTTTTTTTTTTACATATAGCTACTCTGGGTGAGTGAAGGAGGCAGTTGGCTTACGCTACCACCAGCCCTATGAACCTTCTTAGTTTCAACCACAGTTATTGTGACTTTTCACTGCATTGAACATTACAGAACTTATTATGGTGATTCTACTTGGATAGATAACCGTTAACTACTCAATCAGATATATTGGGCTATTATTTACATAGCAGCCTATAGCTTTCTGTACATTTCAGCACCAATTCACCACTGTGGGACGGCGACTCTGGTAGAGTCTCCATATATTGATAAATAGGAACGTGTGAACTGTCTTCTCTTACTTCCTGATTGCTTTTCACCTCCTTTTGTGGTCCTGAATCTAGCATCTTTGGACAAGGCAGAGGAAAGCTATATCTATTGTCTAACTAACAGTAACATATAAATCCTCTGTAATTGCTTGTATAACAACATACTGTACTAGACTACTGTGTATAACTACCCTGTTAACCTCTACTAGGGAATACTACAAGCCTGCACACTGACCTGAATTTACTTACATACATTCATTGACCTTTACTCAACTGACTTGGCCATCCAACCTTAGAGGAACTACAAGTACTCTCCCAGACGCTCCCCTTGACTGGTTATAGCCTATACTTCTTCTAAGTGGAAAACAAGCTAGTACCTACTCCCCTGAGACTTCCCTTAAACCACCTACTCAAACAGAACTATGTCTAGCAAGAACAGACTAAACTCCTCCCCAAGAGGGATAGAACTTGCAGGGGACCTACAGAAATCTCCACCTAAAAGTAACATTCCCATACCATCCCAAACCACTCGCACCAATAAAAAAGACAGAGAGGGAGAGATTCCATAGAAATCAACAGAGTCACCAATGAATGAAACAGGTTACGGTACCACAAAACAGAAAGAGATGGGCACACCCTCAAAAGCAAACTCCCTGGCCTCTCATACACTTAACCAGAACTCGGGCCATGAGTCCAGTAGCAATAGCCCGGTTAGACAAAAACTAAAACCTAATCCCATGGCACCTGAACCAATCGTTAACATTACCCAAGAGCAACCCTTGAACAGAGACTTCATGGTTAACCTCTTCATGGATTTTCAAGCTAAGATGGAAGAAAACATGAAAACTACGATCACCACGATAGTTGCAAGAGTAGATGAACAAGGCCAAATCATCTCTGACCTAAGAAATGACTTAAGACTAGTTAAGAACGATTGCGCCAAAATGAGAGAAGGATCCAAATTTCTAAAAGAAAAACTGGCTGATAGAGAGGACAGAGACCGTAGAGTGAATTTGAAATTCATGGGTGTACCAGCAACAGTTAAACATCATGATCTAGATACATTTGTCAAAAACTTAACCAAAAAGATCATACCGGGAAAATAGGACATTGAATATTCGATAGAAAGAGCTCACAGGTTACCCAAACCACCTCGTCTACCAGACAATACTCCGAGAGATGTCATTGCCAAATTTTCCTTCTATCCCGCCAAAAACCAAATTAATGAATACCTGAAAATAAACAAAACACTCCCTTCACCCTACCAGGACATTAAAGTCTTTCAGGACATCTCAAAGGAGACCCTTATGAAACGGAAAGCCCTTAAACCATTCACGGATGCCCTTCAAACCAACCAATTAATGTATAGGTGGAGTCATCCATCATCGAACGTGATAGTCACACTCAAGGAAAAGACCTACATCATTGAAGAATCTGGGGAAGGACTCAAGATTCTAAAGGACCTCAACATAAGAGTACCAGGCTGACCTGATTCTCTAACTTAATGGAGCCTTACTCACAGTCGAAAAACCATGCACCAGTGGCCAAACCATTAGCCAAAAGGAAGACTTCCATCGGTCTATTGACCCTTCCTCAAAACTTATTTCCTGATTTGTTATTGATAAAGTACTTAAAGTGTTCTAGTAACAAAACCTTGTCCAGTTGATAAGGCCCGATTTCACCTTCCTAGATCCCCCTCTCCCACCTATTTTTTCCTCCCCTCTAGAGTCATCCTACCCAACTGAATCACTTTCTCCCCGACATAAATATGTCTCTGAAATTCTTATCACTAAACACCAATGGCCTTATCTCGCCCCAGAAGCGCTTTCATGTATGGAGGGATCTGAGAAAACTGATCATAGATGTCGCGGGACTCCAGGAGACACGGTTTAGTAAGGACCACCCACCGAAATGTTCGAACGCACATTATCCACACATCTTTCTTTCCTCAAACAATAAGAAGAAGGCGGGAGTAGCTATACTCATCAAGGAATCGGTCAAGTTTGAACTGAAAGAAGTCACAAACGACACAGAAGGGAGATGCATAATCCTTAAATGTCAGCTGAATGATGTAACTCACACTCTAGTCAACGTCTATGCCCCAAACTCCGGTCAAATTTCTTTCTTAAAAAAACTTACCTGCTTAATCAGAGAAAAACAAGAAGGCACTCTGTACATATTTGGAGACTTTAATTCCGTTCCAAATAGCAACATGGACTCATCCAATAAAAGTCGAAACCAAAACACCCAATTGGATCCATTACTAAAAAAAGAGGAGTTATATGATGCCTTCAGATGCCTCAACACGTCGTCAGTAGAGTTCACTCACTTTTCCAACGTCCACAAATCCCTAGCCCATATTGACTTGGTCCTTACAGACATTTCCTCTCTTAGATGCATAAAATCAGTTGAAATTCTCCCTAAAACTTGGTCAGACCACTCCCCAGTCCTTTTTGTTGCCACACAGGGATCCCCTTCAAACCGTAGGAGTAATTGGAAGGCTAACTCTTTTCTATTCAACCATCCGCACTTCAAAAAAGAAATTGAACAAACCCTAAAACACTATTTTAATGAAAATTACATCAACGACACACCAATAACAACTATATGGTCTGCCCACAAAGCCGTAATAAGAGGATTCCTAATACAAATTAACTCGAGACACAAAAAATCCCTGACTTTAGCAACAGAAACCCTGACCCAACAAATAAGAACCCTTGAACTATCAATAGCAAGCCACCCTAATGAAACGACCCTAAAAGAACTTCTTAAACTGAGAATTGAGCTCAAAGCATTATTGGTCTCCGATTATGATAAAATGGTTCGCCTAAGCAAGTCAAATTTTTATCACTGTTCGAATAAACCCTCCAAAGTTTTTGCCTCACTTATAAAACACCGGAGACTCAAAACTAATATCTCCCAAGTAAAGCACAAACATGGTGTGCCACAAAAACTCCCACGACATATTTCAGAAACTTTCGCGGAATTCTATAAGTCGCTTTATAACTTGAATCAAACTAGCTCAGATCCACCAACCTCTCATTCCAAAATATAAATTTTTCTTGACTCAATTGACCTCCCCACGCTTTCAAAAGAGGATCTAGACTTCCTGAACTCCCCTTTCACAGAGAGAGAGAGATACTATTAAATCCCTCAAAAAACTGAAATCCCCAGGGCCAGATGGCCTCCAAAATGAATACTATTCTACTTACCAAGACATACTTGTCCCCTATCTAACCAGACTCTTAAACTCTTTCACAGACCCTAAAGTTCTCCCCTCTAAAGAAACCCTTCAAGCCATAATTACTATGATACCCAAAAATAAGGGAGATCCGGAGGACGTCTCAAATTATAGACCCATTTCCCTTTTCAATTCAGATCTAAAAATAATCTCTAAGACTCTAAACTCTAGAATTCAAGCAATCACACCAAAATTGATACATAGTGATCAAGTGGGATTCATCAAAAACAGGGGTTCAGCGGACGCAACCAGAAGAATTATTAACCTATTATCACAAGTCAAAAACCGTAAAACTCCTGCAATTTTTATATCAGTTGATGCCGAAAAGGCGTTCGACAGGGTACATTGGGGATTCCTCTTTGAATCCCTCAAAAAATTCGGATTCAGGGGCAACATTCTCGACATGATCCAAGCTCTTTATTCACACCCAACAGCTAGCATACTGACTAACAATACCCTATCAGGCACTTTCCCCCTGACAAACGGAACTAGACAGGGCTGTCCCCTATCACCCTCACTGTTCGACCTTTCCATTGAACCGCTGGCAGAGAAGATTAGAATGAACTACCTAATAAAAGGCGTCCACACCGTACAAAAGAGTACAAGATTAGTCTGTTTGCAGACGACATCATCCTCACACTATCGGACCCCATTAATTCATTGAGGAATCTACTCTTGACTATCGAAGAATTTGCTGAAGTATCTTCCTACAAGATTAACCTCACCAAAACTCAAGTCTTGTATTTTAATCTTGATCCTGAAACTCTCTCCTCTATCAAAGCTCTAGCATGATCTTGCGTGGGACAAGAAGGAACTAAATTATTTAGGGGTTATAATCACCGACCACAACTCTAATCTTATAGACAAAAACATGATGACTCTCCTTAACACTATCCAATTGGATCTTGCCCACGCGTCAAAAGTACAATTATCCTGGATTGGAAGGATCGAATCCTATAGAATGTTCACGCTCCCGAAGATTTTCTACATTTTTCGCTCCCTTGCAATTCCCATAAAACAAAGTTGGATTAGGAAACTCCAGTCCCAATTATCCTCTTTTATTTGGGGGCAGAGGAAACCTAGGGTTGCAAGAAGTACATTGGAGAAGAGCAGAGCTAACGGAGGCCTGGCAGTCCCCAACCTCATGGCATATTATACCGCTACGTTAATCACCCTAAGCAGGACCTGGTGGAGCGAGATGGCAAGACCTAGTTGGCTCACTCTAGAGGAATCCAAGCACCCTAAAAACAAACTCTTTCTTGTGCTCCTATCTCACCTATGCAAAGCCTCCAAGAGACTTCCTCAGGACTTAACCATCAAAGCGACTATTCAGGCTTGGAAGCTCTTCACATCAAAAGCAAGAGAAACCTCAACAGTACTATCCCACGAATGGATACCAATCGACATCTTAAAATCTATGATCCCGAACATCAACTTAGACACATGGAAAAGCTCTGGGATAAATTACATTTCTGATATTATCGACAGGAACAACAGGCTGTTTCCACTAGATCGGCTACAAGCAACTTTTTGTTTACAAGAATCTGAACTCCCCACTTGGGAAAAGCTATTCAGATACATAAACAAAAAAACACCAAATTTTCTTCTCCCTCAACCTGTTGCCCAATTATACAAGCACAACCTATCCCTAGTTTTTCGGTCCAGCAAAAGCATTTATAAAATTGTGAATTCTGATAGTGCTCTTACTAAAACACACAACTTAACCGCCTGGGAAAGGGAATTGGGAACCACAATTCACCCCGAGCTTCTTAGCAACTCACTTGCGAAACTCCAAAAGATGATTCCGAATGCATCACTCATAGAAACCCATTACAAAGCTCTCACTCGATGGTACTTCACCCCGCAAAGACTACACTCGATCAAAGAGAACTCCCCACTTTGCTGGCGCTGTCTCGTGGAGATTGGAGACATCTCTCACATCTTTTGGCATTGTAGAGCATTGGAGTCTTTCTGGAGCGAAACCCAAATGCTGCTCACGGACTTAACAGATGACGGATGTATTCTTTCATCGGAACTTGTCATCCTCCTTCTTGATACTGAACACATCCCCCCTCACTATAGACCTCTGACGGTTCACATTATCTTAAAAGCAAAGACACTTGTCGCATCGTTGTGGAGAGACACCAAGGCACCCTCGTTCTCTACTCTTCTAGAGAAGGTCTCTACACACAATGCTTATGAGCTATCCTACGCACTTAGGCACAAATCAATTAATAAATACAACAAAAAATGGGGACCTTGGAACAGGCTATTTCCCTCTAGTCACTTCCCCAACTCGCAAGTCTAAACACACATGAACTGTATCGACCAAGTCATTCACAAACACACTTCCAAACTCTTGAACAGTGATGACTTTTCTCCTCCCCCTTACCCCTTCCCCTCCCCCCTCCCTCTCGACCCTTCTATTCTCCCCCCTCCCCCTTTTAACCAAACTGCAGAACTTTTGATTATTGAATTATATCATTCAATTAGTTATAAAAGCTCATAAATTACGAGATGTGTTGTTAACCTTAACTATGCTGATTTATTGCAGACTAGTCCTATGCTCGTTGGCAAGGACATTACCTTACCTGTTTTGTTTGAACTAACTGAAATTGCCGCAGACCCAGTTATATCATATGTATGTTTAATCATTTACCTTGTATTATAAAACTCAATAAAAACTTTTGAACAGGAAAGCGAGTAGGGAAGGAAGAAAGGAGAAACCGGAACAAACAATACTGTGTATTCCCAGCGGGCCTCTGGCAACTAAGCCCGAGTGCCTAAAACCTGTAAAGAGAAAACTCTGGGTATAAAGTCTAAGACACACCCTAAAATTATTATTATTATTATTATTATTTATTTATTTATATAGCGCCATTAGGTTCCATGGCGCTTTACATGAGGATGAGGGAGACAAGAACAAGTACACTAAATCTAGGCGATCAGGACGTACAGGTACAGGAGGGGCAGGGACCCTGTCCACGAGGGCTCACAGTCTATGAAATGGGGAGTGACTGGTACACGACTCCAACCCCTGAAGCCACCCATCGTTCACAGCCTATATCCTGATAAGTTTTATACCAGCAGAGTAAAAAACAATGAGAAGTAAAACCAGGATATAGAGACGGCCTAAATCCACAGCGAGAGGCCCTGCCACCCAGGGCCCAACTAAATAACAGATTGAACTGAACTCCTTCCATGGGGAGCCTCAACAAGTCCCCACCCATACCCCCCCGAGTCCCAGATAACACGATCACAGCCAGGGATCCAAGTTCAAGTACACTCATCCGAGGTGTCGGCCTGTCACCCCGAGCCCCGTCTCCGTTTCCTCATTCGCTCGGAGCGGGGATGCCAGTCTCCCCCGGGACTTTTGAAGAAGAATGTAGGCAGCTGCGGCCAATCCAAAATCTCCACCGTAGGAATGCTCAAGGCTCCACAAAACTCCGGCATGTCCTCAGGTGTACGCAGAGTAATCATCCCGCCCTCCCTGCGTATTTGTAGCTGGAAGGGGTAGCCCCATGAATAGGTGATGTCTCTGGCTCACAATAGCTCCAGCAGGGGCTTCAGCGCCCGTCTCTTCGCCAGGGTTAAATGTGAAGGATCAGCTAAGAGATGCACTGGTGTTCCATTAAAGTCAATAGACTCCGACACTCTGGCTCTATACATAATGTCTTCTTTCAATTAAAAGTAGTGTATGCGACATATGACGGTCCAGGCTTTTGGGTCCCAGAGACCTGTGGGCCCTATCCATTTTAATATAGTCATCAGCCGGCTTGTCCAGTAAGGAATTAAAAATACGACGAAGTGCCGCAGGAAGGTCACGTGGAGCCACGGTTTCAGGGAGCCCCCGCAACCTAATATTGTTCCTCCTATTGCGATTTTCAGAGTCCTCAAGCATGTCAAAGATGAACTAAAAGATTTGAGAATGTTGATCAAGCTGTTGCTGTTGTGCTTGCAATTGGGAGGAAATGTTAGCAATGTCACCTTCCACTACCTGGACTGAGATTTTTGAGCATGGTAGTGTCTTCCTTAAGTGACCTAATCTCCGCTTTACACACAGCCTCAAGCCTCCTAAATATAGCCCTCCATGTCAGTCTAAGTGGGAATAGATTGCAGGCGAGCGTGTATCACTTGTAAATCTGAAGTCTGAGGACCCAGATTCTGTTGGTCCAGGGGTCAGCGAGGTCCCCCCAGGCTATCTAAGCAGGCTGAGACCTGGGCTGTCCCCTCCCCCACGTCCTGGTCCCAAATTTGAGCTTGTGGCAGGGTGGCAATGGGATCAGGGGAGAGAGTCTTAGGGCCGCTGGAACCTCTCTCTGGAGGAATACCAGTCTCTGACTGCGGTCCACCTCATGGGGAGCCCCCCTCACTCGTTTTCTCCTGTGTGGGAGACCGTTGGGCCTGTGTAGGCTTGCCCACCTTAGATATTGCGGGGGTGTTCTCCCCTGCCACTTGCCCCCACTGCTCACGGCGTGGTACCTGTGCTGGCGGAGATGTCTGGCCTCCGCCTCTATCCGTGCTCTTCCGTCCGGTCGCCTGGTCTGCCAGGGTCTGAGAAGGAGGAGAGCCCACCTGTTTATGTGCTGCAGCAGCCGCCGCGGCCGCTATTGTTGGGCGCTTGGAGAGCCGGCCGCCTCCCGCTCAAAAGCAGGCTGGTGAACGCTAATTATAGCTCATAAGTCGAGTGGAAGCGGAAGCTTCTCTCACACGCGTCCCGTCAGAGCCATGTCCAGGCCACGCCCCCCATGTTGCTTGTTTTTTAAACATTAATGTGGTTTTTCATCGCTACATCAGAACTTTTTTTACTGCATTTTTCACAAATTTAAAAAAATGATAGTGAAATCAATGTGATAACGCATCACAAACGTGTAAAAGAAAATGTGTGTATTGTACACAGCGTTTTCCCTGCTATCATTCTGGTCTTTGGTGCAGAAACATCCGCTACAACTAAAGGGAATTTGTCAGGTTGTTCTACTCCCCCTAGCCTACCACTACCTGTCCCTGCACCTTCCTAGCTGATCCCTAACCATCCCTTTCTCATCTAAAGCTGCCCAATAAAGATTGTTAAAAATGAGTTATGAGCTTACATAGAGTCTGAATCTAGAGACTGGAAAAGCGGGCTCTGGGTTCCGTTCTCTCCTCCTTGCCAGCATTTAGCATGCCCCGCTCTTCCTCCTCTTTTTAGAACTTCCCGCCCCCCTTGCTTCGATGATATGCGCTGTCAGAATGGCATATCCGGCCTGGTGCATTCTGGGGAGTTATGACATGTATGGCTCAGCTTCAATATGCGCACTGCTCATGCACCGGGGTCGGGCCGAGCACGTGATCAGCCAAACAATGCACCGGGCCGGATATGACGTTCTGGCCCAGCATGTCATCGCAGCAAGGGGGACGGGAAGTTCAGTAAAGAGGAGGATGAGCGGTGAGTGAGGTGTGCTTAATTCTGGCAAGGAGGAGAGAATGGAGCCCCGGGCCTGCCTTTCCAGTCTCCAGATTCAGACCCTATGTAAGTTTATAACTCATTTTTTCACAATCTTTATAGAGCAGTTTTAGGTGAGACAGGGATAATTAGGGATCAGCTAGGAAGGTGCAGGGACAGGTAGTGGTAGGCTAGGGGGGATAGAACGACCTGACAGGTTCCCTCTAAGCCACATGTGAATAAACCTTAATAGAGATGGTATATCTACTTTGGATTGTGAAGACATTTACTAAATTCATGTTTTAATCCCAGCAGAAAATGACAGTAACAATCCTGAGAGACGCTTCATGTTATTGGCAAATTATAAATTAGAAGATGAAGATATGAAGCAAAACTCTCCAGAAGAAAATCTCATCAGCACTGATGTAAATTCGAGATTCATAAGTACAGAGCTAACATATAATCCACCTAATCCTGAGGAACCTTCTCCTGGCCAATCTTACATTGTTACAAGTACAGATCAGAAAGGAGGCAAAAAGCATTTTACAAGAAGTTCAAGTCCTCATACACACCAAAGAATTCATAGCGAGAAGAAGCCGTACTCCTGTTCAGAATGTGGGAAAAGCTACAGCTATAAATCACGTCTTGTTATACATGAAAGAATTCACACAGGAGAGAAGTCTTATTCATGTTCAGAATGTGAAAAATGTTTTACAGATCGATCCTCTTTTGTTGAACATCAGAGAATTCACACAGGAGAGAAGCCATATTCATGTTCAGAATGTGGAAAACGTTTTACACATCAATCCTCTTTTGTTAAACATCAGAGAATTCACACAGGAGAAAAGCCATATTCATGTTCAGAATGTGGAAAACGTTTTACACATCAATCCTCTTTTGTTAATCATCAGAGAATTCACACAGGAGCTAAGCCATTTTCATGTTTAGAATGTGGAAGAGGTTTTACACGGCAGTCCTCTTTTGTTGCACATCAGAGAATTCACACAGGAGAGAAACCATATTCATGTTTAGAATGTGGAAGAGGTTTTACACAGCAGTCCTCTTTTGTTGCACATCAGAGAATTCACACAGGAGCTAAACCATTTTCATGTTTAGAATGTGGAAGAGGTTTTACACGGCAGTCCTCTTTTGTTGCACATCAGAGAATTCACACAGGAGAGAAACCATATTCATGTTCACAATGTGGGAAACATTTTACACAGCAATCCTCTTTTGTTAATCATCAGAGAATTCACACAGGAGAGAAGCCATATTCATGTTCAGATTGCGGGAAATGTTTTGCACATCAGTCCTCTTTTGTTAATCATCAGAGAATTCACACAGGAGCTAAACCATTTTCATGTTTAGAATGTGGAAGAGGTTTTACACAGCAATCCTCTTTTGTTACACATCAGAGAATTCACACAGGAGAAAACCATATTCATGTTCAGATTGCGGAAAAGGTTTTGCAGTTAAAACTAATCTTGTTAATCATCAAAGAATTCACACAGGAGCTAAACCATTTTCATGTTTAGAATGTGGAAGAGGTTTTACACATCCATCCTCTTTTGTTAATCATCAGAGAATTCACACAGGAGAAAAACATATTTATGTTCAAAATGTGGGAAAAGTTTCTCGGATAAATCCCGTTTTGTTAGACATCAGAGAACTCACACAGGAGAAAAGCCATATTCATGTTCACAATGTGGGAAACATTTTACACATCAATCATCTTTTGTTAAACATCAGAGAATTCACACAGGAGAGAAGCCATATTCCTGTTCAGATTGTGGGAAACGTTTTACACAGCAATCCTCTTTTGTTAAACATCAGAGAATTCACACAGGAGAGAAGCCATATTTATGTTCAGAATGTGGGAAAAGTTTTTCAGATAAATCTCCTTTTGTTAGACATCAGAGAACTCACACAGGAGAAAAGCCATATTCATGTTCACAATGTGGGAAACGTTTTACACATCAATCATCTTTTGTTAAACATCAGAGAATTCACACAGGAGAGAAGCCATATTCATGTTCAGATTGCGGGAAACGTTTTACACAGCAATCCTCTTTTGTTAAACATCAGAGAATTCACACAGGAGAGAAGCCATATTTATGTTCAGAATGTGGGAAAAGTTTTTCGGATAAATACCATCTTGTTAGACATCAGAGAATTCACACAGGAGAGAAGCCGTATTCATGTTCACAATGTGGGAAACGTTTTACACATCAGTCCTCTTTTGTTAATCATCAGAGAATTCACACATGAGAGAAGCCTTATTCTGTTCAGATTGTGGGAAACGTTTTACACGTCAATCCTCTTTTGTTAATCATCAGAGAGTTCACACAGGAGAGAAGCCATATTCATGTTCAGATTGTGGGAAAGGTTTTGCAGTTAAAACTAATCTTGGTAATCATTAAATAATTCACATGGGAGAGAAGCCTTATTCATGTGTAGAATGTGGGAAAGATTTTTCAGTTATTTCAAGTTTAGTAAAACATCAGAGAACTCATGTAGGGGAAAAGCCGTATTCATGTTTAGAATATGGGAAATGTTTTTCTGCTAAAACTAGTCTTGTTAATCATCAAAGAATCCACATGGGAGAGAAGTCATGTTCAATTACAGAATGTGGGAAACGTTTTGTACATAAGTCACATGCGGTTAAACATCATCGAAGTCACACAGGGGAGAAGCCATTTCCATTAGTGTTTTGTGGGAAATGTTTTGCAAGTAAATCAGATCTTCTTACACATAAGAGAATCCACACAGGAAAGAAGCCATATTCATGTTCAGAATGTGGAATTTTTCACACGTATCAAGTCTTGTTCATTATCAGAGAAATCACAAAGGAAAAAACGTGTAATTACCGTAGTTTTTAGACTATAAGACACACACTTTTTTTTCCACAAAGCTTTTCGGGAAAATGGGAAAAGCGTCTTATAGTTTGGATTTATGGGCTGGCTCTGGCTGTGGGGGGCAGCGGCAGTGGAGCAGGTCACTAGAGGCAGTTGCAGGCTGTAGAGCACCTGCCGGTGACCACATGTGGCTGGATAAAGAGGACCTGTCACCCCCCCTGGTGCATGGCAAACTAAATGCAGCACTGAATGCAACATGTCTGCTGCATTCAGGGAAGGGGTCCCCCATGTCTCTAGTTCCCCCTGTAAGCTTTAAAAAAGACTTTAGAAACCTTACAGTTAAGAGGTCGCCTGGGTGGGATCTTGTTAAGAGGTTCTGGCTGCTGGCACAATCCTCCCTGCCTTCTCCTTGTGTATTCTGCCCCCTCTGTGTGTCTGCCGCCGCCTCCTCTTCTTCTGGGTCTGCCCTCTTATGCTCCTGCTCCTTGTGACTTCAGGAGCAGAAGAGGAGAGCAGACCCAGAAGAAGAGGAGGCGGCGGCAGACACACAGAGGGGGCGGAATACACAAGGAGAAGGCAAGGTGGATTTTGCCAGCAGTCAGGACCTCTTAACAAGATCCCACCCAGGCGACCTCTTAACTGTAAGGTTTCTAAAGTTTTTTTTTAAAGATTACAGGGGGCTAGAGTCATGGGGGATCCCTTCTCTGAATGCAGCAGAAATGCTGCATTCAGTGCTGCATTTAGTTTGCCATGCACCAGGGGGTGATAGGTCCTCTTTAAAGTAATTTAATTTTCACTGCAACCCCTGACCATCACTTATCAGCACTGAAGCCGATGCAGAGAGGTGGGCAGGGGGAGTGGCGCATATGAAATTATGTTAAAAGCTGGCACGTGTGATCACCCATTGTTGCTGTAGCCGCGGCCGATTGTGTATGTGGATATTCACATGCATCATCTTTGGCATGGGAGCAGTGAATATCCAGGTGGAAGATTATACTCACCGGCCCTCATTTCTCCTTCGCCTCATTGGGGGACACATGACCGTGGGTGTTATGCTGCTGTCCACTAGGAGGCGACACTAAGCAGAATCTGCAAAAGAGTAAAGTGGCTCCTCCTCTGCAGTATACACCCCTGGAGCAGGCACTGCCTCACCAGTTTTTTGCTTAGTGCCGTAGGAGGCACACAACCCTTTTTTTATTCTACTTTTTCTCATCCTTTTTTCTTCCAATGAACAAAAGTGGGTCCGGCGTGACCCCCCCTATATGCTCCTTCCTCGGCCACCCACGATTGGGGCACTGGGTGGAAGTGAGAACTCATACATATGCCGTACTCCTTTCTCGGCCTCCCACTGTTGGGTTGCTGGGTTAAAGTTGAGACAGCCCAGCATAACACCCTCGTTACTCATTCCCTTCCGGTCTGAGGTGAAGTAGAAGCTGACGGCCTGCCAGATGAAGTCCCCCTAATCACCCTTTGGTGTTTTAGGCTGAGGCACCACAGGTATCAGCAGCACAATGCTGGTTGGGAATGGGAAGTGGAAAGCTCACCCCTAATCTATGTAGTCTGTAGTAACAACCCTCAGGAGACTTATACAGAATGAGGAAAGTAACAATCTTAAATGTGCAAGACAGGGAAGAAAAACTCCACTCATCAACAATTTGCTAGAACATATGTTTAAATATTATGTTATTGTCAACAATGTGACTGTATGAACCGATGTTTCTGCAAATATACACTATTGTTGAGAAAGTTATGAGTTTAGATTTTCAGTAGGAAAGGACAGAAAAGGCATCGAATGCGCAATAAGATAATATTTAAACATATGTTCCAGCAAATTGTTGATGAGTGGAGTTTTTTTTTCCTGTCTTGCACATTTAGGATTGTTACTTTCCTCATTCTGTATAAGTCTCCTGAGGGTTGTTACTACAGACTACATAGATTACATTCTTTTTCTAATTACTATCATGTGTAACCAATCAGCATTTCTCACAAGTGTTTGTCATTTTGTGTATACAGTGTTGGCCAAAAGTATTGACACCCCTGCAATTCTGTCAGATAATACTCAGTTTCTTCCTGAAAATGATTGCAATCACAAATTCTTTGGTATTATTATTTTCATTTAATTTGTCTTCAATGAAAAAAAACACAAAAAGAATTGTCCTAAAGCCAAATTGGATATAATTCCACCAAACATAAAAAGGGGGTGGACAAAAGTATTAGCACTGTTAGAAAAATCATGTGATGCTTCTCTAATTTGTGTAATTAACAGCACCTGTAACTTACCTGTGGCATCTTAACAGGTGTTGGCAATAACTAAATCACACTTGCAGCCAGTTGACATGGATTAAAGTTGACTCAACCTTTCTCCTGTGTCCTTGTGTGTACCACATTGAGCATGGAGAAAAGAAAGAAGATCAAAGAACTGTCTGAGGACTTGAGAAACCAAATTGTGAGGAAGCATGAGCAATCTCAAGGCTACAAGTCCATCTCCAAAGACCTGAATGTTCCTATGTCTACCATGCACAGTGTCATCAAGAAGTTTAAAGCTCATGGCACTGTGGCTAACCTCCCTAGATGTGGACGGAAAAGAAAAATTGAGAGATTTCAACGCAAGATTGTGCGGATGGTGGATAAAGAACCTCAACTAACATCCAAACAAGTTCAAGCTGCCCTGCAGTCCGAGGGTACAACAGTGTCAACCCGTACTATCCGTCGGCGTCTGAATGAAAAGGGACTGTATGGTAGGAGACCCAGGAAGACCCCACTACTTACCCCGAGACATAAAAATGCCAGGCTGGAGTTTACCAAAACTTACCTGAGGAAGCCTAAAACGTTTTGGAAGAATGTTCTCTCTTTTTGGGCAAAGGCATCAACATAGAGTTGACATGTGAAAAAAAGAGGCATTCAAAGAAAAGAACACGGTCCCTACAGTCAAACATGGCGGAGGTTCCCTGTTTTGGGGTTGCTTTGCTGCCTCTGGCACTGGACTGCTTGACCGTGTGCATGGAATTATGAAGTCTGAAGACTACCAACAAATTTTGCAGCATACTGTAGGGCCCAGTGTGAGAAAGCTGGGTCTCCCTCAGAGGTCATGGGTCTTCCAGCAGGACAATAACCCAAAACACACTTCAAAAAGCACCAGAAAATGGTTTGAGAGAAAGCACTGGAGACTTCTAAGGTGGCAGCAATGAGTCCAGACCTGAATCCCATAGAACACCTGTGGAAAGATCTAAAAATGGCAGTTTGGAAAAGGCACCCTTCAAATATCAGGGACCTGGAGCAGTTTGCCAAAGAAGAATGGTGTAAAATTCTAGCAGAGCATTGTAAGAAACTCATTGATGGTTACCGGAAGCGGGTGATCGCAGTTATTTTGGCTAAAGGTTGTGCAACCAAGTATTAGGCTGAGGGTGCCAATACTTTTGTCTGGCCCATTTTTGGAGTTTTGTGTGAAATGATCAATGTTTTGCTTTTTGCTTCATTCTCTTTTGTGTTTTTTCATTGAAGACAAATTAAATGAAGATAATAATACCAAAGAATTTGTGATTGCAATCATTTTCAGGAAGAAACTGAGTATTATCTGACAGAATTGCAGGGGTGTCAATACTTTTGGTCACCACTGTATATTGTGTGTTTTTCTCATACTTGTCTGTCACTGAAGAAAGTTTTTAACTGAAACGCGTGTGACGGGGCACACTGCCTTATGATGCTTTTTATATTTCATTGTGAATTTGCTAAATAAAGTCTGAAGAATTCTGATTCAGGTGCCAGCAACCTTCTTTACTATGGTCATCAGCAACACAAGCTGCATTCTGGGCTGGGATTCTACATGGCTGCCTGCAGGACGGCAGGCTCACAAACACGTGTGTTGAGGCAAGCTTCTGAAGCGAGCACAGCAGGAGACGTCCCCCTAATCACCCTATGGGTCATTAGGCTGTAGCACCAAAGGTACCAGCAGCGCAGCTGCACTTATTTGCAGGGCATAATACTCTCATAGCTGGGACTGGTACCGTATGCAGGGGGAACCCGCCCCAGGATTCTGGTGGGGTCTGGGTCCATCCAGCGCCATCCACGGCCCTGCACTGCTCCTGCAAAGTCCTGGGACATAGGTATCTACCTGTCCCCCTCCCCCCTGCACTGCTCCTATAAGCTACCTCAAGGCAGGGGAAGAGGTATCCAGCTGCCCCTGCAAGAGCAGGCAGCAACGTACTTGAGTCATAGGCATCCTCCATGGCTCCCTTTGCTGCCAGCCCCGCTGTTCCGGTGAAAATTCCAGACTTCCGTGCCGCCCCCTCGCTATTCGCAGGATCGCAGATCACGCTAGACCCCGGCTTCAGGCCTAGTGTGGAAGGCGCTGCCTATTCCCGGCCACCGCCCAACTCCGGATGACATCAAATGACGCTGCGCTTCATCACAAAGAGGGGTGGGAAGTTCCTCTCGGCGCTTGTTTTGCGCGCCCATTCAGAGTCCCGCCCCTCCTTTCTCCTCCTGGCGGCGCCAAGGCAGCTTGGGCGCCATTATAAAAAGCCACAAGTTCCCCTGTGGGCACAATACACTGTGTGGCAGGCTATGTGGGCATATACAGGAAAACCAGCAGGGATATTTCCCTGCTGAAGCTTCCTCTCCTTCTGTACACCATGGAGTAGTATACTACAAGGTCCAGTACAGATCATAAGTGGGCAGGCCGACATATATTTCTGTCCTGAAACACTCTGGTGCTGCTGTTAATCCAGTTTTCTTATAATTTTCACCTTTATAACACTGCTGCAGCACGGCGCTGCCCTCACTAACATCACAATGAGTGGACCGTGCCCTAAAAGATCTTCAACGTCTCTCCTGACATACTCTGTGCTGCTGTAAACCTTCTTTTCAGCAGTTATACATGATTGTCAGTGAAGTGATTAGGTGTCAGACTATTGTCATTACGCACAGAGGGGGGAAGTAATCGACTGAATGCCCTATGGATGTAATGTGTTTATTCTGTGTCGTCACAGTGACACGGCTTTGCCTATGATCATACCACATCTGAGGTTTTTACCTCTTATGACTCTCCCCCAGCAGGCAGAGTCCCTCTGCCTGGTGCAGGCGACACACTAATACAGCACGGCTTGGTTTTTCCTTCCACCGTGTCAGCCATTGATGCCAGTACCTGTCAGTGCACATAATGCTACACCTAAATAGACAGTCATTACGTCTGCAGCTATGTCGCAGTTTATGGGAAGACTGGCATGCAGCAGGATGATGGCTCCGACGTCTGATGCTTTTCGCAGTCCAAACCCAGACCCGGGCCTTGATGCATTTCTGGTGGAACTCTAAATCAATGTTCTATCTTAAAAGAAGCTAAACGTCAGCAAACTTATTTAGTGGACCATGATACTTCGTACATGGAGCCGTGTCTCACAGGACGAAAGACTGTACCCACGGGACCCTCAGCGCCCCCATTTACCCCATGGGGGTTTTGTTGGGTTCGGACTCCATGGCACGTCCCGTGCGGTACCCTATCTAGCAACAGGGTTCCCCTTAATGTACCTTTACACGCCGCCACTGGGTGGTAGCAACTGCCTGGCATTGGGGATTTTTGTGTCTGTTGCCATGTAATTGCTACGAAAAGGAGGCATGTAAATTGGGAAGTTGATCGCGATACCCGCTGTTGATTCGGATACCTGTTTCTGAGCTGTGCTCAAAAACCCAAGGCAACACAAAGGCACAATTGCCATGGTAGAGGCGTCTAAATGGGGCACAGGGATGGGATTTCCGTCGCCTAGTGAATTCCCAGGGGCGTGACACAGCCTCATGGATACCGCGCCCCATCAGCGATCATTGGTGGTGGCTACTGTGTAACCATTGGCTGTCCCGTTACAGGGCGCCATGTTTAAAGAGATGACCATTCACAGGATCTGTTGGAACTTCCAGGGAACAAAGATACCTTCAGTTGACAACGTAATGGCAGCGTGTACATGCGGCATCGGCAATCGGTATCAACCGTCAAAAACTTGCACGTGCACATGCGGTTGATACCTGTTGCTAGGCACAGTGGTGGCGTGTAAAGGTACCTTTAGGGACACAGTTCTGCTGGACAGAACACAACAGCAGGCATCAGAGTCCGCTACCATATCTTGAGGATTTCAATTGCACAGCACCAGACGGTTCCCGATTCGCCGTCAGCAATCCAGATTCCAACCTTTTGGGAATTCATTTGGCTGGTCACCGTCTAGATCGACACAAAAATCGATCAACGCACATGGAGTGATCACAGACAACCGTTTTTTCCTTTCCATCCCTCCAAACTCACATCAAGGGCTCCTCAATTCAGGAAGTCATTGTGCCTGTGCTACTCGCAGAGCTTTTTTTTTGAGGTTCTGTTCCAACCTCTTTGTGGTCCCTAAACGAGAACGTACGGTGTGTCCCGTGCTAGACCCGAAACAACTAGACAAACATGTCCGGGAAAGAAATTTCCGCACGGATTCTCTCCGCTCCATAATAATTTCCATGGAACGAGAAGAATACCTTGCATCCTTAGATATACAGGACGCCTACATGCATATTCTAATTACTAACTATCGCTAATTGGTATTTACCCAATAGATTTCAGATAAAAACGTGTAGATTGTACCTAACGCGCCTGTCGGAATTTGTGGAGGGATCAGTCATCATCGGAGGTGACCTCAATTTCACCCTGGACCCAGCAGCTGATTCATCTTCGGGTAAGAGATCTATCCCTAACAAAAAACTTACTTCCCTGGAAGGGTTCCTTCACACTCTGAGGCTCATTGACGTTTGGAGGATTTTGAATCCTCAGGGGAGGGACTTAACGTATTTTTCTCCAATACACAATTCTTACAGTAGAATTGATTTATTCTTTATAAGTCATAGTTTACTATCATGGAACCCTAAGGCGACTATAGGAGATATTTTGCTCTCCGACCATGCCCCCACCTTTCTGTCCCTTACGCTCCCTGACACTAGTAGACGACCGTGGACCTGGAGGCTGAATGACCATTTATTGAAGGATGAGCTATGTAAGTCAGAGGTGAGAGAGACTATCCAATTCTTTAGTCGGGACCACGTGGTCGACCCCACACCTCCACCCACTAAGTGGGAAACCCTGAAATGTGTTTTGAGGGGGGTTTTCATAAAGCATGGTGCCCGTCTGAAGAAAAATAATGCAGAAAAGGTGGTGAATCTCCTCTCTTAGATACATACTTTAGAAATCTTACACAAGCGGAATCTATCAGAACTGACTTTAGCTGAATTGACATTGAAAAAGACAGAACTTAAAAACTTACTAGACCAAAAATACCGCAGATATACTGAAACGTCCAAAAGTTATTTTTACTCCAACTCAGACAAATGCGGACGCCCCCTGGCCCGACTGCTCCATCCTCGTTTGAATCCGCCTTTCGTTCCATTTGTACCAACCAATAAAGGCAGACGAACGTATATCCCGAACGAAATTTTGGAGGAATTTAAGAAATATTATTGTGAACTTTATAATATCAAGGGATACTTCTCCGATCTCTCATCCTCTGAGATGGGACTTATTCAAGATTAAAAAATACATTGCTCAGACTGGAATCCCATCTTTGGCTAAAGAGACAGCTGCGATACTAGAAAAAGATATCTCTGATGGGGAATTGTCGCGGGCTATTCATTCTACTCCTTCAGGGAAATGCCCGGGCCCGGACGGGTTTTTACCTAATTTTTATAAAACACTCAAGTCCCAGCTGGCCCCAGTGATGTTGACGGCCTTTAATGCTATACTTCAGGGATCAGATTTTGTGCCTCAATCTTTGGAAGCCCATATCAGCGTCATTCCTAAACCAGGGAAAGATCCATCTTTAGTTTCAAACTAAAGGCCGATTTCGTTACTGAATGTGGATGTAAAACTCTTCTCTAAATTATTGGCTGATCGTTTGGCTCCACTTCTCCCTTTTGTAATCAATGCGGACCAGGTGGGCTTTGTCAGAGGCCCTGGAAGCTAGGGACAATACTATTAGAACCCTACTCCTAATAGCTAAGGCCAAAAGCAGTTCGCTTCCACTAGGCCTAATTTCGGTGGATGCTGAGAAGGCCTTTGACAGAGTCCACTGGGGGTTTATGAGGGAGGCGCTGATACAACTTGGCCTGGGTCCTCTGTTCTTGCACGGAATCCTATCCTTATATTCCTCCCCTTCTGCTAAGGTGAGGATGGGAGGAGCCTTATCCTCTTCGTTCAAAATTACAAACGGTACTAGGCAGGGATGCCCCTTGTCACCCCTGCTGTACATTATTGTAATGGAACATCTGGCTACGGCACTTAGGGCTAATGCAAGCGCTCATGGGATTAAGCTGGGACAGAGCCATCACAAACTGGCCTTATTTGCCGATGACCTCCTACTGTATGTCTCACAGCCCCTGGTCTCTACACCTTCTGTTTTAAAGGAGTTTGAACGGTTTGGGCAATTAAGCAATTTTAAAGTGAATTGTTCCAAGACCGAGGCACTTAATATCTCTTTGCCCGGAAATTTGGTTTCCCATCTTTCTAAACAGTTCCCGTTCAGGTGGAGGGGGGAGGCCATTAAGTATTTAGGAATTCTTATACCAAATGATCTTAAACAATTATTCAATTTGAACTATCAGCCCCATTTGACTAGCATGGAATCGGCATTTACCTCATATGGACAGCAAAAATTGACCTGGTTCGGAAGGATGAACGTGGTCAAAATGGATGTCTTGCCCCGACTCCTATATACCTTTCAGGCGGTCCCTGTCTAGTTTGATAGGGGTTTTTTCACCAAATTGCAATCTATGATATGTAGATTTGTCTGGGGGGGGCAAGAGACCCAGAATACGGATAAATATTCTTTCTTTCCCTAAGTCCAGGGGAGGGGTTGGACTGTCCAAAATGCAGACGTACTTTTTGGCTTCCTCTCTCGTTAGAGCTTTGGACTGGCAGTATTGTGAGTCCTCCAAAAAATGGGTAGAGGTGGAGCAAGAGGGTCTGGGGGCACCACTGAAACATCTGCTTTGGATTCCTGCTAGAGACTTTACAGACGTAGAACCCCTGACGGACATGACCTGGAAGACTTTGAAGGTTTGGCACTCAGTGACGAAAACCCTTCGTTTAGATGATAGACTTAGCCCTTTGACCCCCCTTTTCTCCAACCCATCTTTCCCACCTGGATTTGGAAGACAGAGATGTTTATGCTGGCAGAGTGTGAATGATATCCGAGTGGGCCAGACCCTATCCGACGGCGATTTACCCCCATTGGTAGAGCTACAATCCAGAGACCCTTCGAGGCCACTTAGATGGTTTGAATATTTTCAATACAGAGCATATCTATATTCAGCTGGCCAGTCGTGCAGGGTGAGATTGACGCCCAACATATTGGAAATGTTATTCCAATTTGAGTCGCCCCCGAGGCGCAAAATTTCGGCTCTATATCAGGCTTTAGGCTCCATGAGAGATCAGGGCACTTCGTATTTCCAGCGAGCTTGGGAGAGGGAGCTGGAGAGTAGCATCTCAGATAGTGATTGGCAGAAATGCTTTTTATTTACCCACAAATTAGCCAGTGCTTGTATAGCACAAGAGAGAAGCTATAAGCTGCTCACCAGATGGTAGTTATGTCCGGCAACCCTGCAGAGTATGTTTCCTGGAACCCCTGACACATGTTGGCGTTGCGGAGAAGACATGGGTACAATGTTACACATTTGGTGGAATTGTGGTGAAATCCGGCGGTTTTGGTCTGAGGTATATAGTGCATACGCCCGGATAACGGGTAAACAGGCTGAATGCTGTCCAGAGTCGGCACTGCTCTCCATTTTTCCTGGTCCTATTGGGCTTCAAAAGAGAGATATCCTCCGATTTTGTGTCTCAGCCGCACGTGCTGTGATCCCAAGGTTCTGGAAATCAACTCGGGTTCCATCTTTGCTTGACTGGTTCAGGGAATTGATGGACATCTATCATATGGAGGAGCTGGCAGCAGAGGCATCTGGATCTCGTGACAAATTCTCAGAGATTTGGTTTGCATGGATAGTTTTCCAGGATTCTGCTGACTTTAGGGTCATAGTGGTTGGACCTTTGGCCGACGGGGAGTCAGGTTGACGTATATCCTCCCTTTTCCTATTCTGTACCCTTTTCTATACATGGCCTTACTTTCCCCGATATTGTCATTGTCACTTCTTTTGGTTCCTCTTTCTTTCTTTACTTCTACCTTCCGTTCTCTTTTTTTCTTATCTTCTGCTGCACTCTCTCCTTTTTTAGAATATATATGGTTTTTTCATGACCACCCCCCCCTTGAATTTCAATGGACACAGAATAGTATGGAATACCTATAGTTGTAAGAAGCCTTTTCAATGAAAGGCTCTCCTTTTTGGCGCCCTAGACGTTGACCAAGTCTTCTTGGGCCTCGTAAAAGCGGGTCCCAAGTGGTAACAACCTAAATATATGGCCTATACGATAGCAGCGATATGGTTGTTCTAGAAATTTTAGTGAGGCTCCGAGCTTTCTCACGATTAGATCATCTCATAACCCTTGGAAGGGCAATACTTTTGTTTGTTTAGAATTGCAATTTATGTCTTAGCTTCTGTGGCACCAGGGGATGGTGCAGTTGAATAAGTTGAAACCTATTCTAAGTTGATACCAATAGTGAGATTTTTTCTTAATTCGTACTACTCTGTCTTACAAAGGTTTGCATATCTATGTTTTGTTCTTATAACTTCAATAAAATTAGATTTACCATAAATCATTTGTTTTTTACATGTTGGTGAGGTCCCTGGAGATGGAGCAACACTGCAAAGGGTTACTGCTGGTTATAGGGTTAACCTGGATAAACCAAATCCACTTGGAATTTTTATATACACCTGTTAGTTTTTAGAAAGGGTGACACCCAGAAACTAAATTGTTGATGAAGAAACCTGGAACTTTTTAATGGATAAATAAAAGTTATATTTTATCCCACCACTGGAGAAACAAAAGCCATTTTCTTTACAGAGCACCATATGATAAAAGAAATCAAATATTCAATAAATTATTATTATTTACCGGCCTTAAGCTCAATCTCAAGGCATTGCGAATTCATGCATGAAGACTCTGTAGGAAAATCAATATTGTTCACCCTAGATATGTCCACCATGGTCTTCTCCAAGCCTCCAAGCCTAGATATGTCCACCAGGGTCTTCTCCAAGCCTAGATAGGCCCACCAGGGTCTTCTCCAAGCCTAGATAGGCCCACCAGGGTCTTCTCCAAGCCTAGATAGGTCCACCAGGGTTTTCACCAAACCTAGATAGGTCCACCAGGTTCTACTCCAAGCTTAGATATGTCCAACAGGGTCTTCCCCAAGCCTATATAGGTCCATCAGGGTCTTCTCCAAGCCTAGATATGTCCACCAGGGTCTTCTCCAAGCCTAGATATGTCCACCAGGGTCTTCTCCAAGCCTAGATATGCCCACCAGGGTCTTTTCCAAGCCTAGATAGGCCCACCAGGGTCTTCTCCAAGCCTAGATAGGCCCACCAGGGTCTTCACAAAGCCTAGACAGGTCCACCAGAGTCTTCACAAAGCTTAGATAGGTCCACCGAGGTCTTCTCCAAGCCTACATAGATCCACCAGGATCTTCTCTGCCATAATCTTGACAATATCAAGCCATCGGGTTGCTGGTCTTCCTCTTCACCTTTTTCTTTCTTTTCTTCCCACCATGATGATCTCTTCTATTTATATAGCGCCAACATATTCCGCAGCACTTTACAATTCAGAGGGTATACGATACAACACAATACAATATAATAATATCATACAGTCCCAATAATATGATAAAATACAATACAGACAATATGAGACAATAACGAAAAAAAATTCTGAAACCATGAAGCGTGAGGTCCCTGCTCACAAGCTACAATCTATGAGGAGATAGGGGAGGCACAAAAGGGAAATGGTAAAAAGTGCCATCATATATGGTCCAGCCATCAATATAATAAATAGGGGATACATGTAATGCTGCATGAACCGGTCACCAGCCGGGATCTGTTCAAGTAGAGATAAAGTACAATATAATGCATGGTGGCTGTAGAAAGATGACACAAGAGGCCAGATCTGGAAAAGGGAAGATAGGAATAGTTAGACAAGTCAGGTGAGGTGATAGGCCAGTCTACAGAGATGTGTATTTAACGCTCGCTAAAATCTATGGATATTGGGAATTGAATTCTTTTTGGTAGTCTGTTCCAAAGAAATGGCGCTGCTCGTGAGAAGTCTTGAAGGCGAGATTGTAGCTGATGTGAGTCTTAGGTCACTTGCGGAACGGAGGGCGAGATGAGGAGGAGATGTAGGATGGTGCAGAACTGTGGAGGGCTTTGTGGGTCAGAGTGATAATTTTATATTGTACATACTAATGAAGTAGTAATCCGGGCACTAGGCGCTCCTATAATGGCTCGTTCCATGCAGACACGCTGCATTCAGTTTGCATAGCACCAAGGGGGTGACAGGTCCTCATTAGGATTCTAGAAAGAGCATGGCAGCTGTACATAGGAGAGAGGGTCTAATATGGATGGAGCACACAGAGCGTGTAAAAGGGCGGTAAATATGAAAGAGTGAAGCAGCTAGCACAAAAAATGATGTAAATACACATAGTGAATACATTCTGTGGCACAAGTGAACAAGTCACATTTTGTTAGTTTGTCTTGCATGACTCACCCATTTCCTGCCCCGGTTAATGCATGGCACTTCTACATTTAGCACTTATGCAGTTGGCATGAATGCACCCCCACATTAATGCACCCCTTGGCTGACTCTAAATCTACTTAGATCTGGGTCAATTAAACCTGTCAGTCAATCAATCAAAATAACTTAGGCCGGCTTCACACCACAGCCAGATCCGATCCGGGGCTGTCAGGGATGAACCTGAAGCCCCGGACTGGATTTGCAAACAGAACCGGAGAGCAAATATACCCTCCGATCCAGTGTGCAGCCGGATACCGCTAATTGAAGCCGCAGCTATGAGGCCAAAATCCAGTCCGGGGCTGTCCAGTTTACACCGGACAGCACTGGATCGGCTTTCACCGTGGTGTGAAGCCAGCCTAAGGATAGCAGAAGGCAACAAATGCAAGATAAATAAAGAGATTTCCAGTCCAACCTAAATCATAAAACCTCTGAATTAAAGATGACCTCAGAGCGTCCCAGATCAGACACAGTAAGATGATTTAAATATATTACATTAGTAAAATACAACAAGGTTGTGATAAAAGTTGCAGATTGATATCTATACTTATTGCTAGGAGTGACAATCGGATAAGTTGAATGAATAGAAGTTGCAGATGAATGTATATCTGGCACCCCTGCGACCAGGGTGGCCACATGTAGGAACTGCAGCCAGGCAGGTGGAGACAGGTTTTTACAACAAAACACCTATAAAACACACCCACTGACACAAGACCCAACCCGAAGCCCAGGACTCTAGGCGGGCAAGGGTTGGTAGGGCCAGTTACAGTGGGTACTACGTAGTCAAGGTGACGGACCGGGTACAAAAGGGGAAAACAGGAAGTAGTCAGTAGGCCAGAGTGAGCTGAACTGAACAGACCAAGTAGGCTAGTGGGTGCCGAGCAGCCAAGACAAGTAGGAAGTGACTTCCCTGAAGGTTTTGGGCTCCCTGGAGGCACAGAATCCTGCGAGGCACGGTCCCCTGGAGAGGAAGCCCGCTCCACAGCCTGTAACCCAAGGGAAGGGGAGAGACCGGACCAGTGCAGCTCGGTCCGAGGAAACCGGCAGTGGTGACAGAGGACGACTGAGAGAAGGGATCCCCTGACGTACACCGGAATCACACGGGTTGGAAAGGGCCTGGTGCTCCCTTGCAACACAGGGACACTGGAAGGCTAGGCTGGGACCAGAGAGTCGGTTCTGAGGTGACCGAAGCTACAAGCCGGATCACAGACATAACGACGGGGAGGTATAGATTCCAGGTCTGATCTCCTAACACCGTGCAGGAGGTACAGCGACACGTAGGACCCGGGCTTGCCACCCACACACAGGGGGAAGCCAAACGAGGGACCGAGTTGCCACCATACAGCACACTGGGGAAGAGAAGTGTAGAGGAAAGCCTGAAAGGAATTCAGAGAGAGAAGGGTCTCAGAAGGAAACCTGGCTGCAGAGGGTTAAGTGACTGTCCGGAGTTATCTGTGTAAAGCAACTGTACTGTGTACTGTACTGAAGGAAACTGCAAGTAAAACCCGGTGAACCCTGCGAAAGTCTCCCGTGTGTGATTCCCTGCTTGTTAAACTGTTGTATATACATTACACCCTGTCAGGAGCAGCCCGACCCACAGCGGGCTCATCCATCCGGCTGCAGCATCATCCATCCTCCTCGCAGAGACCGCAGCAGCGGTGGTCCCCCATTGACCACAACCCGTGGGTGGCGTCACGACAACCCCTGTAAATATTCCCCTTTACCTGTGGGCTCGGGACACGGTCCGGACCAAGACCGCCATGATACTTCCCGTGATACCCCAGTCCGGTATCAAGTACCCCCGTCCCAGTGGGCTCCACATATACCTGTATGAAGAGAGAACAGATGACCATTCGATTCCTGCCTGATGTAACTGCATGATACGTCTACATTTGGCACTTATGCAGTTTGCATGAATGCACCCCACATTATTATTATTTATTTATATAGCACCTTTAGTATGTGCTGTACATGAGAAGGGGTTACATACAAAATTATAGATATAGTTTAGAGTAAACAAATTAACATTGACAGACTGGTACAGAGGGGAGAGGACCCTGCCCTTGCAGACTTATATTCTACAGGATATTAGGGAGGAGAGAGACAGTAGGTCAGGGGTGTAGCAGATCAGGTGGTGGTGGTCGGCAGCTCTGGTGGCGGTGGGTCGGCAGCCCCGGTGGCGGTGGGTTGGCAGCCCCAGTGGCGGTGAGGAGGCAGCTTGGTCATTGGAGGCTGTAAACTTTCCTGAAGAGATGGGTTTTCAGGTTTCGTTTGAAGGATCCGAGCGTGGTAGATAATCGGACTTGGTGCAGTGCAGAATTCCAGAGGATGAGGGATATTCGGGAGAAATCTTGTAGGCGATTGGGTAAGGAACGAATAAGTGTGGGGGAGAGGAAGAGTTCTTGGGAAGATTACATGAGATTTTAGTTACATGAGAAATTAGTTCAGAGATATAGGGAGGGGCCAGGTTGTGGATGGCTTTCTAGGTCAGTGTTAGTAGCTTGAACTAGATTTGTTGGGGAATTGCAAGCCAGTGAAGAGATTTGCAAAGGGGAGAAACACTGGAGTAGCGAGGAGAAAGGTGGATAATCAGGCAGCAGAGTAGAGGACAGACTGGAGAGGTGCAAGAGTGTTAGCAGGGAGGATACAGAGGAGGATGTTGCAGTAATCTAGGAGGGAGATGGTGAGGGCATGTACAAGAGTTTTAGTAGATTAAGGACTGAGGAAAGGACGGCAAGAGTTACCCCGAGACAGCAAATTTCAGATGTGGGAGAAAGTGTGTGATGCCATTTACCATAATAAATAGATCAGGTAGTGAAGATGAAACATGGGATACATGGGATCGAAGAAAGATAATGAGTTCGGTTTTGTCTACCTTGAGTTTTAGGAAGCGAGAGATGAAGGAGGAAGACATGGCTGATAGACACTCCGGGATTCTGGACAGCAGAGAGTTAACACCATGGCCAGAGAGATAGATCTGATAGTCATCAGCGTACAGGTGGTACTGGAAGTCATGGGACTTTGAGTTGTCCTAGACTATGTACGAGCCGTGTCTTCATCATCAGTGAGATGTTCCTTGATGTGAAGACCTCGTCCAGCGACTTCATTGGTTTCCCCACAGCTTTCCTCCAATTGTCTTCCGATGTCTTTGACTCACCGTTGCCGGGTTCTCAGGTCTCAGGCGATGCTTCCCTTGTCACGGTTCCGCGCCTGAGGCTGTGGGGCCCGGTGGTCAAATGAAAAGGCATTAAATGATGGGGATATTTCTTGATTGTTGTGACGCCACCTGTGGGTATCCGGTGATGGCACCGGCGCTGCTTGGGCCTCCGGGGGATGTGCGGCAGCTAGATGGGATGCTCCCCACAGAATGAGCAGGAGTCCCCGGGCCCAGGAGCTGCACTGGATGGAATACGGCAGCTCAGTTGTGTTAAGTGTTAATCTAGGAAAAATGCACAAACACATGAAGTCTTTTCTGTAACTTTTACTGGTGACAACAGGTACACTCGACCGGGTGATGAAGTAGACACTCCTGGAGTTTCCACAGCAAGCAGTGGTATAGGCTTCCTTATATACACAGTTCTACAAGATCTGGTGGATATGAAATACCACCAGACCAGGATTACACGTTCTGGTGTGTCTTGACTCACCTGAGTTTGTTGCATTGAGGGCACTATAAAGGATTTTGAATAAATGGTTTTAGGGTCCTGATACCCCCTAGCCAGCTCCAGTGTCTACCCTATTTTATTTACCACTATAAAGGATTGTTTAATGCGCGTCCGCTCCGGGCTCTCATTTGGTGGTGCTTCAGGTGTCCAGGGAGCTAAACTCCCTTGTTTGAGGTGCTGGTTTCTCTGCAGCCTGCGCTATGGCTCCTGCAGCTCGGACCCAGTGACCGGATTGTTAGGGCGAGTTGAAGTAACTCTTCTGTCCCTGTAAGGTATTCGCCTCCTGTTCCTATGACCCCTATTGCAAGGGTCTCCCACTTTCCAGGTGTGCTGGTATGGGCCTAGTGTGGCTCATGTACCAGGTCAGCTCTCCTAGCTGTTCACAGTTCTAAAGCGACGGCACACTTCACTGTTTCTCCCTCCAGGACCTGTATTTATAGCAGGCTCAAGATAACCAGTGGAGCTCCCCCTAGAGGCATGGGGTGAAAGGGGTGTTGAAGGTTGTGTTAGTAAGTGAAGTCTGCTTGCTGTGTACTTTCCATTTATGTCCTAAGAGTTCCTGTGGTGCCCCAACCAGGGTGCCACATTCCCCCTTAGTTAACTTCAGTTCTCCCGGACTGAGCAAAAAGTTTTCTTTACAACTTAACCTCTAAACAATTTATATACATTTGATAACCGGTACTTACAAAGTCTTAAATTGAAAATCTACAAAAATCACTGAAAAAGAAGGGAAAAATTAAAAAATATGAAAAAGCAGTCCATACGGCACTATTCCATCTGCCGCAAGCTGGGAAAAGTAAGTTTTTGTCACACAAGTCCTGTGACTATTGTCCAAGTTAGAGAAACGGGAAAAAGGGTAAAGTCTAGCAGTAAAGTCTCTGATAGCTTAGGAACATACACAGGTATACATTTTAAACTTTATATATATTCCCTATGGGTGTGTCTGCTTAGGAGGCCAGGTCTAACCTTCTTACCCTACCCAGGCACTTTCTGTTCCCAACTCAATTTACTTGGGACAGGGCCCAGTTCCTCCACCCTTCTGTACACTACTTTTTACAGGTTTTGAGCACGGGTACTATTTACATTGATTAACAGGTATTATTATTTCACTACATTTTAAACCCATTCTCCATATCTATTTGGGGTTTGTCCTAATGTACTACGTGTGGATCTGCGTAGTGTTGATGTGTCAAAAGCTGTTGTAGTGTACGTACTGGTTCTTTCTCTATTGCTCCTACGTGTTTCTGGAATTCCATAATAGGTACGTAATCTGTCTACTGGACTATCCTCTGTTAAAGGTGGTAGTGTAGGTAGCTGTCTATGGATTCTTTCTCTTACTATGAGACTAGCAGGTTCACCGATTACAGGAATCTCAGGTTCCAGAATAACAGGCTGCATTTCTTGCATTTGAACTGGTTCTTCTTGAACTGGTTGAGTTGATATTGGATCTTCTACAGGTTGGTAGAAAGAAATAACTGGTGTGAAAAATGCACCATTGCATTGAGGCCAGTCGGCGGGTAAGTCTCCAATTTCTGTATGGACTAGATTTTCTTTTGGTTTTTCAATGGTTACTGCAGGGTAACTGGTTTCTTGAGGTATTAACTGTTCTGGACATTTCTTCAAATGGTCTCTTGATACAGCTGTAAAGGTGTTTCCTTTATTATTGCTGATTACACAAGTTTTGGAGTTGTCATATTGTGACGGCATTATTGTGTAAGGTTCTGACTCCCAATTGTCATCCAATTTGTTGGTTTTTCTCTTCCTTTTTAGTACTAGTTCACCTGTGGTCAAAGGTTCTGCTGAGGTGCGTTTATTAAAATCATGCTCTTGTTTGCTTCTGCTTAGGTTCAGATTTCTTTCCACACTCTCTTGTACCTTCCTGTACTGTTCTTGACGTTGGTTAATCCAATCTTCCTCTGGAGAATCTGGTGTTGGTTCGATGGTTCCCATTTCTAGATCAACTGGCAGTTTACCTGGTCTTGCTCGCATCAAGTAAGCTGGTGAGTAATTAGTTGAACTGGTTTGTGGTTGTAGATATCCACGAGGTCTGGAAGTTTTTCAGGCCATTGATTTCTCTCTTCAAGGGGCAGAGTTTTGAGCATGTCAATCACTATGTGGTTCATTTTCTTGCATAAACCATTTGTCTGAGGATGATATGGTGTGGTCCTGATCTTTTTACACCCATATAGTCCTAGGAATGTGTGAAACAGGTCTGACTCGAATGCTGGTCCTTGGTCAGTTAAGACTTGGTCTGGGTACCCATGGGGGCGACAAAAGTAACTCTGAAATGCTTTAGCTGCTACTTCTGCAGTTAAGTCTTTAACTGGAACAACCACAAGGAATCTTGAATAGTGATCAACCATGGTGAGTGCATAAGTGTAACCGGTGCGACTTGGGGTTAACTTTACGTGATCGAGAGCGACTCTCAAGAGGTCTTTTGGTAATGATGGGCTGCAACGGAGCTTTCTGACTTAAGTGGTCTTTTCTCCGGAGATGACATGGTCCACAGTTTTTACACCATCTGTCAACTGAACCTCGCATACCGACCCAGTAGAAACGGTCTTTCAGCAGCATTTCCAGCTTCTTCCATCCGAAGTGTCCTGCATCATCATGGTAGGCTTCAAGGATCATTCGGACTTCAGTTTTTGGAACTACAATCTGCCATATAAGTTCGTGTGTTCTGGGGTTCAAATAACTTCTGCATAGTTTCCCTTGGTAGACAAATAACTTCCATTTCTCCTTCCACAAGCGCTCGGCATCTGGATCCATACTGGCGTGCTCTTGGGTTATTAATTCCCTGACTAAGCTGACGTCTGGATCATTGGCTTGAGTCTCTTTCCAGTCGTGATGAGGTAGAGGGTTTACTGTCCTCTCTCCACGTCTCTGACTCGCCTGATGACAGGTTGCCGTACCTGTGCAATGGAAAGGTGGTAATTCTATCTCCTCCAGGTCATCTATGTCTTCTCCTTCTTCAGGGAGGTTAGGCATCCTAGACAGGGCATCAGCATTGCCGTTTTTGTGACCTGCCCGGTACTTCACAGTAAAGTCATAGTTCGACAATCTTGCTACCCAACGCTGCTCTAGGGCTCCAGGCTTTGCAGTCTCTAAGTGTGTTAGAGGGTTGTTGTCAGTGAAAGCTGTGAACGGGGCGGATGCCAGGTAATGCTTGAAACGCTCTGTGATCGCCCAGACTGTGGGGCCCAGTGGTCAAATGAAAAGTGATTAAAGGATGGGGATATTTCTTGATTGTCGTGACGCCACCTGTGGGTATCCGGTGATGGCACCGGCGCTGCTTGGGCCTCCGGGGGATGTGCGGCAGCTAGATGGGATGCTCCCCACAGGATGAGCAGGAATCCCTGGGGCCAGGAGCTGCACTGGATGGAATACGGCAGCTCAGTTGTGTTAAGTGTTAATCCAGGAAAAATGCACAAACACATGAAGTCTTTTCTGTACCTTTTACTGGTGACAACAGGTACACTCGACCGGGTGATGAGTAGACACTCCTGGAGTTTCCACAGCAAGCAGTGGTATAGGCTTCCTTATATACACAGTTCTACAGGGTCTGGTGGATATGAAATACCACCGGATCGGGGTTGCACGTTCTGGTGTGTCATGATTCACCTGAGTTTGCTGCACTGAGGGCACTATAAAGGATTGTTTAATGCGCGTCCGCTCCGGGCTCTCATTTGGTGGTGCTTCAGGTGTCCAGGGAGCTAAACTCCCTTGTTTGAGGTGCTGGTTTCTCTGCAGCCTGCGCTATGGCTCCTGCAGCTCGGACCCAGTGACCGGATTGTTATGGCGAGTTGAAGTAACTCTTCTGTCCCTGTAAGGTATTCGCCTCCTGTTCCTATGACCCCTATTGCGAGGGTCTCCCACTTTCCGTGTGTGCTGGTATGGGCCTAGTGTGGCTCCAGTACCGGGTCAGCTCTCCTCACTGTTCACAGTTCTAAAGCGACTGCACACTTCACTGTTTCTCCCTCCAGGACCCGTATTTATAGGGGAAACTGGCTCAAGATAACCAGTGGAGCTCCCCCTACAGGCCTGGGGTGAAAGGGGTGTTGAAGGTTGTGTTAGTAAGTGAGATCTGCTTGCTGTGTACTTTCCATTTGTGTCCTAAGAGTTCCTGTGGTGCCCAACCAGGGTGCCACATCGTCACTGCATCTTCAGTGATCATTGCTCCATGTAGGGGGAATCTTCACCACTTCCAGTTGGTCTCGTCCATCTCACGTGTCCTGTACCTGGCAGTGGTCAGTGTCTGTGTCTCTCTGTGTGGAGCAGCCGCCCCATGTTCAGCTCCATCTTCACTCTCCGTAATAGATATTCCCCAATGTTCTGTGCAGATGATGACGCTGATCCTGAGGTGATGAGAGAGGACCAATCACCACACTATATACCACACACAGGGGGCGGAGCCCTGGAGAGCCCCGCCCACTGATCACATGACACACCATCACAGGTCCTCCATCTCTTCTCTCCTGACCCCGCCCACTGGTCACATGACACTGACATCATCACAGGTCCTCCAGCTCTGGAAGAGAAGCAGCTCCGTCCGGTTATTCTGTGTTTCCCTCCAGGTGAGAGTCCAGTGTGTGCTGAGGGCAGAGCTGCTCCTGTGGAGGCTCCTGCTGCTCCCGGGGATTTTCCTCCTGATCCTCAGTCCCCGCTGGCGGTGCAGTTACCACGGTGACCGACCTCCGCCGACGAGGCTGATAATGAGAGAGAGGCCGAGGACACACAATGGATTATGGACATGTTACAGGATCCATCGCTCGTGTGAGGTGATCTCTTGTAGATGTGATCCCTTAGTTACAGGATCCATCGCTCGTGTGAGGTGATCTCTTGTAGATGTGATCCCTTAGTTACAGGATCCATCGCTTGTGGTCGGTGATCTCTTGTAGATGTGATCGGTCCTTAGTTACAGGATACATCGCTCATGTGAGGTGATCTCTTGTAGAAGTGATCGGTCCTTAGTTACAGGATCCATCGTTCGTGGTCAGTGATCTCTTGTAGATGTGATCGCTCCTTAGTTACAGGATCCATCGCTCGTGGTCAGTGATCTCTTGTAGATGTGATCGCTCCTTAGTTACAGGATCCATCGCTCGTGGTCGGTGATCTCTTGTAGATGTGATCGGTCCTTAGTTACAGGATCCATCGCTCGTGTGAGGTGATCTCTTGTAGATGTGATCAGTCCTTAGTTTCAGGATCCATCACTCGTGGTCGGTGATCTCTTGTAGATGTGATCGGTCCTTAGTTACAGGATCCATAGCTCGTGGTCGGTGATCTCTTGTAGATGTGATCGGTCCTTAGTTACAGGATCCATCGCTCGTGTCGGTGATCTCTTGTAGATGTGATCGGTCCTTAGTTACAGGATCCATCGCTCGTGGTCGTGATCTCTTGTAGATGTGATCCCTTAGTTACAGGATCCATCGCTCGTGGTCGGTGATCTCTTGTAGATGTGATCCCTTAGTTACAGGATCCATCGTTAGTGGTCGGTGATCTCTTGTAGATGTGATCGCTCCTTAGTTACAGGATCCATCGCTCGTGGTCAGTGATCTCTTGTAGATGTGATCGCTCCTTAGTTACAGGATCCATCGCTCGTGGTCAGTGATCTCTTGTAGATGTGATCGGTCCTTAGTTACAGGATCCATCGCTCGTGGTCGGTGATCTCTTGTAGATGTGATCGCTCCTTAGTTACAGGATCCATCGCTCGTGGTCAGTGATCTCTTGTAGATGTGATCGGTCCTTAGTTACAGGATCCATCGCTCGTGGTCGGTGATCTCTTGTAGATGTGATCGGTCCTTAGTTACAGGATCCATCGCTCGTGGTCGGTGATCTCTTGTAGATGTGATCGGTCCTTAGTTACAGGATCCATCGCTCGTGGTCGGTGATCTCTTGTAGATGTGATCGGTCCTTAGTTACAAGATCCATCGCTCGTGGTCGGTGATCTCTTGTAGATGTGATCCCTTAATTACAGGATCCATCACTCGTGGTCGGTGATCTCTTGTAGATGTGATCGCTCCTTAGTTACAGGATCCATCGCTCGTGGTCAGTGATCTCTTGTAGATGTGATTGGTCCTTAGTTACAGAATCCATCGCTCGTGGTCGGTGATCTCTTGTAGATGTGATCGGTCCTTAGTTACAGGATCCATCGCTCGTGGTCGGTGATCTCTTGTAGATGTGATCAGAACTTAGTTATAGGATCCATCGCTCGTGGTCGGTGATCTCTTGTAGATGTGATCGCTCCTTAGTTACAGGATCCATCGCTCGTGGTCGGTGATCTCTTGTAGATGTGATCAGTCCTTAGTTACAGGATCCATCGCTCGTGTGAGGTGATCTCTTGTAGATGTCATCTGTCCTTAGTTACAGGATCCATCGCTCGTGGTCGGTGATCTCTTGTAGATGTGATCGGTCCTTAGTTACAGGATCCATCGCTCGTGGTCGGTGATCTCTTGTAGATGTGATCCCTTAGTTACAGGATCCATCACTCGTGGTCGGTGATCTCTTGTAGATGTGATCGCTCCTTAGTTACAGGATCCATCGCTCGTGGTCGTGATCTCTTGTAGATGTGATCGGTCCTTAGTTACAGGATCCATCGCTCGTGGTCGGTGATCTCTTGTAGATGTGATCGGTCCTTAGTTACAGGATCCATCGCTCGTGGTCGGTGATCTCTTGTAGATGTGATCGGTCCTTAGTTACAGGATCCATCGCTCGTGGTCGGTGATCTCTTGTAGATGTGATCGTCCTTAGTTACAGGATCCATCGCTCGTGGTCGGTGATCTCTTTTAGATGTGATCGGTTCTTAGTTACAGGATCCATCGCTCGTGGTCGGTGACATCTTGTAGATGTGATCGGTTCTTAGTTACAGGATCCATCGCTCGTGGTCGGTGATCTCTTGTAGATGTGATCGCTCTTTAGTTACAGGATCCATCGCTCGTGGTCGGTGATCTCTTGTAGATGTGATCGGTCCTTAGTTACAGGATCCATCGCTCGTGGTCGGTGATCTCTTGTAGATGTGATCCCTTAGTTACAGGATCCATCGCTCGTGGTCGGTGATCTCTTGTAGATGTGATCCCTTAGTTACAGGATCCATCACTCGTGGTCGGTGATCTCTTGTAGATGTGATCGCTCTTAGTTACAGGATCCATCGCTCGTGGTCAGTGATCTCTTGTAGATGTGATCGTCCTTAGTTACAGGATCCATCGCTCGTGGTCGGTGATCTCTTGTAGATTGTGATCGGTCCTTAGTTACAGGATCCATCGCTCGTGGTCGGTGATCTCTTGTAGATGTGATCCCTTAGTTACAGGATCCATCGCTCGTGGTCGGTGATCCTTGTAGATGTGATCCTCTTAGTTACAGGATCCATCGCTCGTGGTCGGTGACATCTTGTAGATGTGATCGGTTCTTAGTTACAGGATCCATCGCTCGTGGTCGGAGTGATCTCTTGTTAGATCAGTTATCGACATCTTTAGTTACAGGATCCATCGCTCGTGGTCGGTGATCTCTTGTAGATGTGATCGGTCCTTAGTTACAGGATCCATCGCTCGTGGTCGGTGATCTCTTGTAGATGTGATCCCTTAGTTACAGGATCCATCGCTCGTGGTCGGTGATCTCTTGTAGATGTGATCCCTTAGTTACAGGATCCATCACTCGTGGTCGGTGATCTCTTGTAGATGTGATCGCTCCTTAGTTACAGGATCCATCGCTCGTGGTCAGTGATCTCTTGTAGATGTGATCGTCCTTAGTTACAGGATCCATCGCTCGTGGTCGGTGATCTCTTGTAGATGTGATTGGTCCTTAGTTACAGGATCCATCGCTCGTGGTCGTGATCTCTTGTAGATGTGATCGATCCTTAGTTACAGGATCCATCGCTCGTGGTCGGTGATCTCTTGTAGATGTGATCGCTCCTTAGTTACAGGATCCATCGCTCGTGGTCGGTGATCTCTTGTAGAAGTGATCAGTCCTTAGTTACAGGATCCATCGCTCGTGGTCGGTGATCTCTTGTAGATGTGATCCCTTAGTTACAGGATCCATCGCTCGTGTGAGGTGATCTCTTGTAGATGTGATCGGTCCTTAATACAGGATCCATCGCTCGTGGTCGGTGATCTCTTGTAGATGTGATCGATCCTTAGTTACAGGATCCATCGCTCGTGTGAGGTGATCTCTTGTAGATGTGATCGGTCCTTAGTTACAGGATCCATCGCTCGTGTGAGGTGATCTCTTGTAGATGTGATCCCTTAGTTACAGGATCCATCGCTCGTGGTCGGTGATTTCTTGTAGATGTGATCGGTCCTTAGTTACGGGATCCATCGTTCGTGGTCGGTGATCTCTTGTAGATGTGATCGGTTCTTATTTACAGGATCCATCGCTCGTGGTCGGTGACATCTTGTAGATGTGATCGGTTCTTAGTTACAGGATCCATCGCTCGTGGTCGGTGACGTCTTGTAAATGTGATCCCTTAGTTACAGGATCCATCGCACGTGGTTGGTGATCTCTTGTAGATGTGATCGCTCCTTAGTTACAGGATCCATCGCTCGTGGTCAGTGATCTCTTGTAGATGTGATCAGTCCTTAGTTACAGGATCCATCGCTCGTGGTCGGTGATCTCTTGTAGATGTGATCGGTCCTTAGTTACAGTATCCATCGCTCGTGGTCGGTGCTCTCTTGTAGATGTGATCGGTCCTTAGTTACAGGATCCATCGCTCGTGGTCGGTGATCTCTTTTAGATGTGATCGGTTCTTAGTTACAGGATTCATCGCTCGTGGTCGGTGACATCTTGTAGATGTGATCGGTTCTTAGTTACAGGATCCATCGCTCGTGGTCGGTGATCTCTTGTAGATGTGATCGCTCTTTAGTTACAGGATCCATCGCTCGTGGTCGGTGATCTCTTGTAGATGTGATCCCTTAGTTACAGGATCCATCGCTCGTGGTCGGTGATCTCTTGTAGATGTGATCGGTCCTTAGTTACAGGATCCATCGCTCGTGTGAGGTGATCTCTTGTAGATGTGATCCCTTAGTTACAGGATCCATCACTCGTGGTCGGTGATCTCTTGTAGATGTGATCCCTTAGTTACAGGATCCATCGCTCGTGGTCGGTGATTCTTGTAGATGTGATCTCTTAGTTACAGGATCCATCGCTCGTGGTCGGTGATCTGTTCCTCAGTATTTGTGGTTCTGGATCACGTTATTTTCTCCTCTATGATTTCCATCTTCTCTTTATCATACAGACGCTGCAGGACGAGATCCCTCCGGCTGATCCAGTTTTCCTTCTCTGAATGATCCCGTAGGATGGACGAGGACAGGAATGAGATCAGCAGTAGATTACTCCACCTCACCCTGGAGATCATCTCCCTGCTGAGCGGAGAGGTGACCCCTCCACATTTCTATCAGCTTTATTGTATCATTGTAGTTATTGGGACCTGTCATCAGGGGGCGACAAGACTCCAGGATCTCATGATGCCGCATCTCCCTAAGTGTCTCTCTCCATACACAGGATTACACCATAGTGAGGAAGACACCGGGGGACTGTGTGACTCCCATCATCCATCTCCAGGAGTCAGGAGGGCGGAGCCTCATCACAGCCCCTCCCCCTAACTCCCCGATACATGAGAGGAACAAGAAGAAGATCCTAGAGCTCAGCAACAAGATGATTGAGCTGCTGAGCGGAGAGGTGACTGCTGGGACATTATCAGACAGCATGAGGATCTGGTGATGAGGGAGGTGCTGCTGGACATATAGACAGCACGGGATCTGGTGATGATGAGGGTGCTGCTGGACATTATACAGGAGCACTGGGATTCGGAAGAGCAGAGAGGTGACTGCGGACATTATACAGGACAGCACTGGAGGATTCTGGGTGATGACTGGAGAGGTGTCTGCTGGGACATTATACAGGACAGCACTGGAGGATTCTGGGTGATGACTGGAGAGGTGTCTGCTGGGACATTATAAAGGACAGCACTGGAGGATTCTGGGTGATGACTGGAGAGGTGACTGCTGGGACATTATACAGGACAGCACTGGAGGATTCTGGGTGATGACTGGAGAGGTGACTGCTGGGACATTATACAGGACAGCATTGGAGGATTCTGGGTGATGAGCAGAGAGATGACTGCTGGGACATTATACAGGACAGCATTGGAGGATTCTGGGTGATGACTGGAGAGATGTCTGCTGGGACATTATACAGGACATCACTGGAGGATTCTGGGTGATGAGCAGAGAGATGACTGCTGGGACATTATACAGGACAGCACTGGAGGATTCTGGGTGATGACTGGAGAGGTGACTGCTGGGACATTATACAGATACAGGACAACTGTGGAGACACGGGGGTCAGTGGGGGTTCTCGTCCGCTAGCCCAGTCGCCTTTAGCAAGACAGCCTGGACCAGGGCTCATACCCAAACCGAACGCCCGAGCTCCTTAACTGTGGGCGAAACACTACTCAGACAACACGGTGAGGGAACCACAATATTAAGGCTTTATTGGATCACCAAACAGTTAACAGCATATAACACATAACCAGCAAGACATAACAATGTAACAGGCAACAGAGTCTCACCCTTCCACTAGCTCACACAGCAAAGTCTGTAGCGACCTGGTTTGCTTCCTTATGCAGTCTTTGTCATCACAGCCGAATCTGATAATTCGATGCTGAAGTCCTAGTAGAATTATAAGTAGAGAATAGAATCCCTGGCACACTAGAGATGAATTACCATGGTTAATGGTTGTTCAAGAATTCGTGCAAAAAATAAAAAACCTCAAAAGTACTTTCGTCACAATTTTTTGTTCATCTCTAGTGTGCCAGGGATTCTATTCTCTACTTGAAAAGTTTTTTTTTACCTAGAGCACCTAATTTGGTGGTAGAGCAAGACTATTATATCTCTTGTAGAATTATAATCCAGGTTCTGATCCCCTCAGTCGGCACTGTAATGCCTAGGCCTGGGGTTATGGCTTGCCAACCGGACCAGAAGATCCTGGATTAGCTGCCTGTATCCAATCTCCGATGCTGAAGTCCTTGTAGAATTATAATCCAGGTTCTGATCTCCTCGGTCGGCGCCGTAATAAATAGGCCTCGAGTTATGGTCAGCTAATCGGGTCCGTAGATTAGCTGCCTGTATCAAGTCCAGTGCACCTCTAGCCAGGACCAAAATCCCTAGACTGAGGGCACTAGACAGAATCTCCAAACTCACTTTGGTTAATCAACTGTTCTTATTTTTACCCTCAACCCTCATTGCAGGATATTGGGGATGTCACGATTGGTGGAATAAAACTGTCTTCTCAGTGGCTAAATCTCAAGTCTAAAACATTTCTACTAGTATTGCAGTCCTGTCAAGGGAGAGCCACATACTGATTGGCATAGCACCTAGCAGTTAACATTTAGTCTGCAATCCATGATGTTAAACAGTGGAGCATTTACATAGTCAACAATCCACATTGTAATACAATGGCATTCTAACAGGATTAAGTTTCTCTGAACTTACAGAGGAGAGATAATTGCATTGCATAAGTCCACATCACCAAACATCTACAAGACTTGTATTTACAATGAGTTGCTTATCACAAGGTAGATAATTACATTACCCACTTTAAATGCTAGCAGGCTCTTAGAAATCTTGTGTAACCCATGAGTGGCATATTGCAAGTTTGCAAAAAAAAAAATACAATATTGTCGGGATAAATAAGAAATCCTCCTACATTATATATTAAAGGGGTCCATTTCAACACAACAACAATGGAGGATTCTGGGTGATGAGCGGGGAGGTGACTGCTGGGACATTATACAGGACAGCAGAGGAGGATTCTGGGTGATGAGCGGAGAAGTGACTGTTGGGACATACAGGACAGCACTGGAGGATTCTGGGTGATGAGCGGAGAGGTGACTGCTGGGACATTATACAGGACAGCACTGGAGGATTTTGGGTGATGAGCGGAGAGGTGACTGCTGGGACATTATACAGGACAGCACTGGAGGATTCTGGGTGATGAGCGGAGAGGTGACTGCTGGGACATTATACAGGACAGCACTGGAGGATTCTGGGTGATGAGCAAAGAGGTGACTGCTGGGACATTATACAGGACAGCACTGGAGGATTCTGGGTGATGAGCGGAGAGGTGACTGCTGGGACATTATACCGGACAGCACTGGAGGATTCTGGGTGATGAGCGGAGAGGTGACTGCTGGGGCATTATACAGGACAGCACTGGAGGATTCTGGGTGATGAGCGCAGAGGTGACTGCTGGGACATTATATAGGACAGCACTGGAGGATTCTGGGTGATAAGCGGAGAGGTGACTGCTGGGACATTATACAGGACAGCACTGGAGGATTCTGGGTGATAAGCGGAGAGGTGACTGCTGGGACATTATACAGGACAGTACTGGAGGATTCTGGGTGATGATCGGAGAGGTGACTGCTGGGACATTATACAGGACAGCACTGGAGGATTCTGGGTGATAAGCGGAGAGGTGACTGCTGGGACATTATACAGGACAGTACTGGAGGATTCTGGGTGATGAGCGGAGAGGTGACTGCTGGGACATTATATAGGACAGCACTGGAGGATTCTGGGTGATGTTGGTGTCATTGTGTTGTCAGGTTCCTATAAGGTGTCAGGACGTCGCTGTCTATCTCTCCATGGAGGAGTGGGAGTATCTAGAAGGACACAAGGAGCGGTACGAGGAGGTGATGATGGAGGAGCACCGGCCGGTGACATCACAAGGTGAGAAGATTTCTATATATATTTCCTGGAATAATCCTCACAGAAGAATCTGCCCCCAACACCCTAAAGTGTTCAGTACAAGTCAGTATAACAAACAATACTTATAATGACGATCAGATGGAAACTGGGAAATTCTCTGACTCAGTCGCCCTTATGGCCAGCCCGACGCGTTTTCCCCTGAGTTTGTTTCAGGTTTGTCAGGAGATTTAAGGACAGCAGATAATAGTGGAGTCCCAGGAGATGGCGCCTCTGTAATATGAAGCCGCTCATCCCCTGATCATTCCCCAACCATCTCAGGGGGAAACATGTCGGGTTGGACAGGAGGTGACTTTGAGTCCTTTTGCTTTTTCATTGTACCTGGATGTTTTATTTGGATAAATCCTTGAAATAAGGGAACCTCTGTATGCCTAGAAGTAATTAGTGATATATATATAATTTGGGGGGTATACTGTGTTTGTGATTGTACATATATACTGTATATATATCATTTTACACAATATTCCCTATTTGATCTATGTCTGTATGATTGAGCACTTTAGGGTGTTGGGGGCAGTTTCTTCTGTGAGGGTTGTTCCAGGATCGGCTGTCGTGGATCGGAGGCACCGGCGACCCTCGGGTGTATACCCTCCGCTGCCAGGTCGGTGTTTACATTAGGGAGAGCCTTTCCTATTTGGGCCTTGTAATAATAATAATAATAATTTTTATTTATATAGCGCCAACATATTCCGCAGCGCTTCACATTCACAATACAAAGCTCACATTTAAACAATCATAAGAAACAATTAGAAAATACAATACAATGCCAAAAACAATACAATACAAAGCATAATATAATACAATAATTGGAGCAAAAAATGGCAACCCTGCTCATAAGAGCTTACAATCTAACAATGAGGTGGGGGTGACAAGGTATAGGTGCTCATTTGCAATGATAGTATAGTCAACTTGAGGAGATGGGGAACAGATAGGAGCAGAATAAGTGGCCACAACCCGTTATATGTGATCCACTTGAGGCGGAGCAGATAGGCTATGTCTAGATGACTGACTAGGGATCATGATAGGCCGCCCTAAAGAGATGTGTTTTTAGGGATCGCCTAAAACTTTGTGGATACATCTAATTTTTTGGGGTAGAGCATTCCAAAGAATTGGTGCGGCTCGGGAGAAGTCTTGGAGCCGGGAGTGGGAGGTTCGGATTAATGCAGAAGTGAGTCTAAAGTGACTTCCAGAGCGAAGAGAACGGCTGGGGTGATAGACAGAGATGAGGGAGGAGATGTATGGGGGTGCTGCACTGTGAAGAGCTTTGTGGGTGATAACAAGCAGTTTGAAGTGGATTCTATAGTATATAGGCAGCCAGTGTAATGACTGGCATAGAGCAGAAGCGTCTGAGTAACGATTAGCTAGATAGGTAATCCTGGCTGCTGCATTAAGGATGGACTGGAGAGGGGACAGTCTAGTGCGGGGGAGGCCAACTAAGAGAGAATTACAATAGTCAAGGCGGGAGTGAATCAGGGCCACAGTGAGGGTTTTTGTGGTTTCCAAGGTGAGAAAGGGGCGAATTCTGGAGATGTTCTTCAGGTGCAAGCGGCAAGAGCGGGCGAGAGATTGTATATATGGGGTGAAGGAAAGATCAGAGTCAAACATAACACCCAGACAGCGAGCCTGCATATTCGGCACTATTGTGGTGCCGCACACTGAGAGAGAGAGATGTCATATTTAGGGAGGTTAGTGGAGGACGAGACCAGGAGTAGTTTAGTTTTGGAAAGATTAGGTTTCAGGTAGAGAGCGGACATGATATTGGAAACTGCGGTTAGACAGTCATTGGTGTTCTTTATTAGAGCGGGAGTAAGGTCAGGGGAAGAGGTGTATAGTTGTGTGTCATCAGCATAAAGATGGTACTGAAAGCCAAATCTGCTGATGGTCTGTCCAATCGGGGCTGTGTAGAGTGAGAAGAGAAGAGGTCCAAGGACTGAACCCTGAGGGACCCCAATAGTGAGGGGAAGAGGGGAAGAAGTGGAGCCAGCAAAAGATACACTGAAAGAGCGGTCAGAAAGATAGGAAGAGAACCAGGAGAGAGCAGTGTCCTTGATGCCAATGGAGTGCAGCATGGAGAGTAGGAGATGGTGGTCAACAGTGTCAAAGGCTGCAGAGAGATCAAGAAGGATAAGCAGAGAGTGGTGACCATTACGTTTTGCCGTCAGAAGGTCATTGGTCACTTTGATGAGGGCAGTTTCTGTAGAATGTTGGGGGCGGAAACCAGACTGTAATGGGTCTAGAAGAGAGTGAGTAGAGAGGTAATGAGTGAGGCGGGAGTAGACCAGGCGCTCCAGGAGTTTAGAGATGAAGGGGAGATTGGAAACTGGTCTGTAGTTGTTTGTGCAGGAAGGGTCGAGAGAAGATTTCTTTAATAAAGGAGTGATGATAGAGTGTTTAAAGGAGGAGGGGAAGACGCCAGAAGAGAGGGAGAGATTGAAGATTTTGGTTAAGTGAGTGGTGACCACTCGAGAGAGAGACTGGAGTAGGTGGGAGGGGATGGGGTCAGCAGTGCATGTCGTGGGACGAGAGGAGCCTGGAGACTTCATCTTCTGTGACCGGGTCAAAAGTAGTGAGTGAGCCACAGGAAATGTGGGGAGAGGTAGGGGTAACAGCAATTTGAGGTTGGGAGTTGACTTCCTGACGGATGTTTTCTATTTTCTCTGTGAAGTGGGAAGCCAGGTCATCAGCACAGAGGTCAGTGATGGGGGTCTGCACTTTAGGACTGAGGAGAGAGTGAAAGGTGTCAAAGAATTTTTTTGGGTTGTTGGATAGTGAGGAGATCAAAGTGGTGAAGTAGGTTTGTTTGGCAACGTGAAGGGCAGAATTGCAAGTTCTCAGCATAAATTTGTAGTGAATGAAGTTTTCTGGAGTGCGACTTTTCCTCCATAGACGTTCAGCACTCCTAGAGCATTGCTGCAGGAGTCGAGTTTGTGATGTGAGCCAGGGCTGTTTTGCTCTGTGTTTGGAGGTTTTGAGGATGAGGGGCGCTACTTGGTCCAAGGTCCTTCTGAGAGAGTCATTTAAGTAATTGACTGCCATATCGGGACAGGAAAATGAGGAGATTGGGGACAGTGATGAGTGTAGAGAGTCTGAGAATGTGTGAGGGTTTATGGCCTGTAGATTTCTGAATGTGTGATATGTAGGAATGTGCTGGGGTGGGCGAGGGTTAGTGAGTGTAAAGGAGAGAATGTTGTGGTCAGAGAGGGGAAGTTCTGAATTATCTAAGGAGGAGGTTGAGCAGAGCCGGACAAAGATGTCTTGTGTAACATTGTGGCCCCACAGACTGAACTTTACACCCTATAGATTATACTGTGAAGGGGTACATACATTTGTTTGTTTGTTTGAAGTTTGCATGTCCCTTGGATTTAATTGGTAATTTAACCCCTTCACCCCTGGGCGATTTTCCATACTTTGTTTTTCCCTCCTTTTTCTTCCAAAAACCATAATAGAGATACGAAGGATTGTTTTTTGAATTACATCATTCATTTTACCATATAGTGGACTGGAAAATTGAGAAAAAAATTCCAAGTGCGGTTAAATTGCAGGAAAAAGTGCAATTACACAATTGTTTTGGGTTTCTTATTCATCATGTTCACTATATGGTAACACTGACGTATCGGTATGATGCCTCAGGTCAGTACTATATGGTAACACTGACATGTCTGTATGATGCCTCGGGTCAGTATTATATGGTAACACTGAGGTGTCGGTATGATGCCTCGGCTCAGTACTATATGTTAACACATGTGTCTGTATGATGTCTCAGGTCAGTACTATAAGGTAACACTGACCTGTCGGTATGATGTCTCGGGTCAGTACTATATGGTAACACAGATGTGTCTGTATGATGTCTGGGGTCAGTACTATATGGTAACATTGACCTGTCGGTATGATGTCTGGGGTCAGTACTATATGGTAACACTGAGGTGTCGGTATGATGTCTGAGGTCAGTACTATATGGTAACACTGAGGTGTCGGTGTGATGTCTGGGGTCAGTACTATATGGTAACACTGACGTGTCTGTATGATGCCTCGGGTCAGTACTATATGGTAACACTGACATGTCTGTATGATGCCTTGGGTCAGTACTATATGGTAACACTGACATGTCTGTATGTTTAAAGATATATTTATTAGTCAACAAGGAAACAACAAAAGTAAGTTGAGATGAAAGAATTTCAGCATATACATAAATTATAAATGTAATGAATGCATAGTATACAAATTCAGAGAAGAAATAAATAATATAAGAGAAAAACAGACACGATTTGCGTCATAGCGGCTTTACCGCTCCTTTGATGACGCGCACAGGCTCTCTGCTGTTTAGCACACCCATCAGGGCGTGAATAATTAACTAGCAGGCGGCGGGGAGAAGCATGAAGGAACGTCTTTTGCGGCTTCTTAAATGCTGAGAAGCCGCAGATCACGAGGAATAAAAAAACTTATATAAAGTTTGCATTATCGCTATAAAGACATAAAGGGATGGCTAAAACAGTATTAGCATGGTGCAGGGACAGGTATAAAGAGGCTGGGGGCTCATTTTTCAGGGTCAGGTTCCCTTTAAGGCCAAGGATCTTTTATGTTTTGGGAGATCACATATCCCAATCAACAATACAGCAGACTAAAAAGTTAAGACCATGTCTAAAGTCGGCGTCACACACGTCAATGTCGCCAGCGATCTGATTGCTGGCGACATTGACGGATGACCGCCGGTGAGCTGTCACACAGGCAGACTCACCAGCGATCATTTTACCAGCGACATCGTGCAAATGATTGAAATATTTTTCCACGATGTCTGCAGGCTGGTATCGAGGGTAAACTGCGGGTAACTAGGCAGCGCGCGATGCCTAGATACCCGATGTATACCTTGGTTACCAGCCTTCTCCGCTCACCGGCTGGTATCCAAGGTACACAGCGGGTAACTAGGGTCCCTAGTTACCCGCAGTTTACCCTGGATACCAGCTCCCAGCACTTCCTGAGAGGCGCTGGGAGCTGGCTGATCGCGTCTACCGGTGTCACACGCAGCGATGCTGCGTGTACATCGGGTGACCATCACCAGATTTTTGGTCCAGTCCAAAAACCTGGCGACCATCAACCAGTGATTTATCGCTGGTTGATATACCATGTCACACACGTCAATATCGCTGCAATGTCACGTGCAGCAGTGACATTGACAGCGGTATTGACGCATGTGACGGCCCCTTAAGTCTAAAACTAAATTGATCAGGGTCTGTACATCTAACCAAAAGGAACGTAACTTTAAGCATGACCAAAAAATGTGACGGACAGATCCCACTAGTTCACATTTTCTCCAACATAAATTAGAAACAGTAGGGTCTATCTTATGCAATTTTAAAGGTGTAGAATACCACTTGGTATATACTTTATATTGAGCTTCCAGAAGTGTTGAGCAGGGGACAGAGGAGTAAATATTTTTTAAAATGATGGGCAACTGGTTATGTAAAGTATGATTATCAATGTCAAGTTGGTGATCCCATACTGTATAGAATCAAATTATTAAAAGTCACATCCTTATTAAAAGTTTTATAGATATTATTAGTTTTCCCCACAAGTTGGCTTGCAGTGTGACGAAGTAGGAGGTCAATATTGTTAGGTAGTGTAAAATCTAGACGTGGGTTGCTTAAAGTCTCATGCAGTAAAGTCCAAGTAGGTCTGTCAGATTCAGGTAGGCTGAAACGAGAAGAGACAACCTCAAAAGAGGTATAACCTTCTCGAGGCGTCCATAGTACTCCTCCACTGACAAGACCAGTTTGGTCAGTATGAATTAAGTGAGTTGTATACTTAGATAGTCTATTAACAACAACTATGGCTATAATTTTAGCATCAGTGTTTAAGAGCGAAATGGGCCTATAATCTCTGACATTTAGGGCATCCTCTTTATCCTTGGGAATGACTAATTAATGCTTCCTGCATTTCTGACATAGAGGCCGAATTAAGAAGTCTAGTTAAATAAGGTTACAATTACGGTTATCTGCCGCGACACTACTATTATAGGATAAATGAAAATAAATGAGTGGCACTAAAAACATGAGGATCAATGGATATGTGAATTGCAGAAACTGCCCTAAGGTAAATATGATAAAATGGAGATCTTGGTTTCTTGTAGTGGCCACTAAAGGGTAAGCTTGGCATCCACTTACAAGGAGCTCTCCACTGCCAAGTCCTAACACTATGCCCTGGTGAGTTGTGAATGTGAATGGGTTTATATGCCAAAGGTTTAATTGGAAACAATGAATAGGTGTGTGTAGGGCTCTCACAGTGGTGTCCATGTGTGGACACCAAACTAAGGAAAAGGGGAAGGGGAAATAATATAGTGGGAGCTCAGTCAAAAATATGCAATATATTTTATATTTTTTATATAGTTAAATAAGGTGTCAGGATGTCAGCAAAATATTTGAAATACTCATTAGATAACCCATCGGGTCCAGGCGATTTCCCAATTTTGAGGGATTTCACTGCTTCTGTAATCTCAGAATTCTGAAAGGGACAATTAAGAAGATCCACCTCTTCAGTAGTCAGAGAGGGAAGGCTCAAGGAACCCAGAAAAGAGTTAATATCCAACAGAGAGGGCTGTACAGCCCCCGGAATTAAATTTAGATTATAAAGGTTTTTATAAAAGTGCAGGAATTCACTTGAAATCTCCTCTGGGTGTCTGTAAGTCAACCCCTGCTTGTTTTTGATTAGTAGAATCCTCCTCTTTTGTCTCATCAGTTTTATACGATGGGCGAAAAATGGTTTATTGTGACAAATCTAGTAATTTAGTTTAGAAGACTGAATCATTTTGTTATAGTCAGAAATTAAAAAGGACCTTAATTGTATTCTAAGCTTTAAGAATTTAAGCTGGGTAGACGGAGAAGGAGACGCTATTTGTGATTCTTCTAGGGTACGAATGTCAGCTACCAGAGATGCAAGTTTGGCATTAGATTGTTTAGTTCAATCAACTTGCCCCTAACTACTGTTTTATGGGCTAACCACAATGTCTCAATACTAACTGCATCACCATCGTTCTCTTTAAAGTAATAATTTAGAGTGTCTATCAATTCCTTTCTTGAGTTGGGATAAGAATAAAGAAAGGTATTGGCCCTCCGAATCCTAGTGGATGAAGCACCCCCTCTAGGAACCAACTCAAAAACTATCGGGGAATGGTCAGAACAAGTCTTTGGCAGGATATTGATCTTTTTAATTTCATATATAGAGACACTATCAGCTAGAACTAGATCTATTCTAGATAAGGAAAGCCGGCAATCCGAGTAGAATGTGTATTCTCTAGAAGAGGAATGAATACATTGAAATACGTCATATAAGCTCTCTCTATCAATCCAAGGATTCAAGGTTAAATTAGAAACTCCACGAGTTCCAGAGGAATCCAAAAAAGCATTAGGTATTACATTAAAATCCCCAAAGAGAATCCTTACGTTTTGAGGTCTGCTTCAAGCTATCACCACCCCTATTATCTAGGGTGTCCATATCTGAGCCCCATATGTGAGAATCTATTTTATCCACCTTCTCTTTGTGTTCGCTATCCAAAATCAGCCTAGCTCTAGATGGAGTGCATTTAAGATGGGGTTTAGTGGACCTACCCGTAGGATTCATAGTGACCTTATGAAGATCTGTCTGCCTACGAGACATAGTAAATCAAAGGCGGGTGTCTAAACAGTATCAGGAAAAAATCCAGCTATTTCCACAAATTATATAGATGGCACCAAGTCATCATAGACAAATATGTCACTTTTAATATAATTATATAGGTATAGATGCAGTAGAACTGTGGAATATATGGTGCAGGAGCAAATGTTCACATTCAGGATATATCAAAAATAGTAAATTGCCATGTTTATTATTGAGGGAGAGCCAGCATCGCTCTTAGAATAAGAAAAGCAGCCCAAGAGCAGTAATCTCTGATTATTATACAGGCTGCACAGCTCAGCAGCAATTCCAGCGTAGGCGTCAATGGATTTAATGGACGCTACGCAATCTACTTACGCAAAGTGCGCAAGTAGCGGTATTACTGCTATTGAACTGAAACTGCAGGTCTCTGCTCCAATAAGTCTCAAAAGGAGCAGTGCCAGACCGAAGCAGCTCGGGGGACCAGACCAGTCCAGGACAACCTGCCAATAAGAGTTTTAAGGCAATTAAATGAAGAAGAAAAAATGTGTAGCACTGAGGGATTTCCGGCGTAAGCCGCAATAGGGTTAAGCAAGGCTACGCAATCCGCGTACGCAGAATACGTAAGTAGCTGTATTACCGCTGATTCACTGGGCCTGCTGATTTCTGCTCACAAGAAGCCTCTCAGGAGCAGTAGATGACCCAAAACAGCCCAGGGGGGGACCCAGACCATCCCAGGAGAGCTTGCTGAAGGATCCAGAGGTAAAATCTAGTCAAAAAAACAAATCGTACAGCATAAAAGAAATTCTGGCGTAAGCGGCCATAGACTAAAGCAGAGGTACGCAATTAACTTGCGCAAAGTGCGTAAGTTGCGGTTTTACTGCTAAAGATGCTGAATCTTGGATTTTTAGTCAGGAAAAGTCCAAAATCATAGGTGCCAATCCAAATATAGGTCAGGAGGATTCAGATTGCCCAGGGCAACCTCCCAAAGAGGAACACTGTAGAAATTAAGTAGTAAAATATTGCTGCCAATGGAGCCTGTCAGATGTCCCCAAATCATGGAAATCAATGGAAAAGTCACACAGGCTGTCTCTCAAAGTTTCTTTTAGTATACTGAGAGATTTGAAGCCTAATTATATAAAATTTGGGGAATATTAGGCGATTATATAGGCATTATGAGGTGACTAGGCAGCCATTATTCATGAGGTGACAGCACAGTCCTTTACCTCAGGCAAATTTGATGACTGGACTCTGAGGAGAATTCTTCTCAAAAGTGACCACTGACCCAAACAAAACGTTCCCATGGTGATCACAAGCTTGATAGTAGATCTTTTTTGAGTAGTCAATGTCTTTATGAGGGCATTTAGGCCAGTCGCTTATTGTTGTGGAGAGAGCACAGGTAAAACCCTACACCATTACCATTAGGCCACACCCCCTCTCACTGACATGTCGGTATGATGTCTGAGGTTAGTACTATATGGTAACACTGACCTATCGGTATGATATCTCGGGTCAGTACTATATGGTAACACTGACGTGTCGGTATGATGTCTGGGGTCAGTACTATATGGTAACACTGAGGTGTCGGTATGATGTCTGGGGTCAGTACTATATGGTAACACTGACGTGTCGGTATGATGTCTCGGGTCAGCACTATATGGTAACACTGACATGTCGATATGATGCCTCCGGTCAGTGTTATATGGTAACACTGACATGTCAGTATGATGTCTCAGGTCAGTACTATATGGTAACACTGAGGTGTCGGTATGATGTCTGGGGTCAGTACTATATGGTAACACTGACATGTCGGTATGATGTCTGGGGTCAGTACTATATGGTAACACTGACGTGTCGGTATGATGTCTGGGGTCAGTACTATATGGTAACACTGACATGTTGGTATGATGTCTCAGGTCAGTACTATATGGTAACACTGACATGTCGGTATGATGTCTCAGGTCAGTACTATATGGTAACACTGAGGTGTCGGTATGATGTCTCGGGTCAGTACTATATGGTAACACTGAGGTGTCGGTATGATGTCTGGGGTCAGTACTATATGGTAACACTGAGGTGTCGGTATGATGTCTGGGGTCAGTACTATATGGTAACACTGAGGTGTCCGTATGATGTCTCGGGGTCAGTACTATATGGTAACACTGACATGTTGGTATGATGTCTCGGGTCAGTACTATATGGTAACACTGACGTGTCGGTATGATGTCTCGGGTCAGTACTATATGGTAACACTGACGTGTCGGTATGATGTCTCGGGTCAGTACTATATGGTAACACTGACATGTCGGTATGATGCATCGGGTCAGTACTATATGGTAACACTGACATGTCGGTATGATGCCTGGGGTCAGTATTATATGATAACTCTGACGTGTCGGTATGATGTCTGGGGTCAGTACTATATGGTAACACTGAGGTGTCGGTATGATGTCTCGGGTCAGCACTATATGGTAACACTGACATGTCGGTATGATGTCTCGGGTCAGTACTATATGGTAACACTGACATGTCGGTATGATGTCTGGGGTCAGTACTATATGGTAACACTGATGTGTCGGTATGATGTCTGGGGTCAGTACTATATGGCAACACTGAGGTGTCGGTATGATGTCTCGGGTCAGTACTATATGGTAACACTGACATGTCGGTATGATGTCTCGGGTCAGTACTATATGGTAACACTGAGGTGTCGGTATGATGTCTCGGGTCAGTACTATATGGTAACACTGAGGTGTCGGTATGATGTCTGGGGTCAGTACTATATGGTAACATTGACGTGTCGGTATGATGTCTCGGTTCAGTACTATACGGTAACACTGAGGTGTCGGTATGATGCATCTGGTCAGTACTATATGGTAACCCTGTCGTGTGTATGAGGCCTCGGGTCAGTACTATATGGTAATCCTGACATGTTGTTATGATGCCTTGGGTCGGTACGAGTTCGTAAATACCAAACATGTTACTTTTACCTTTATCTAAGTAATGAAGAAAAAAAACCTGAATTTTTAAAGAAAAATAAGCTTTTGTCACTGTATTCCGTGACCCATTTTTCGGGATCTGGGGCTGTGTGACAGCTTATTTTTTGCGTCTTGAGCTGATGTTTTAATGATACCGTGTCCGGGTGAATACGTTGTTTGGATCACCCGTTAATGCATTTTATTGCAATGTTACGGCAACCAAAAAAAAAATGTAATTTTGTCGTTTGGACTTCTTTTTCCGTGAATCATTTTACAGATCTGATTAATTGAGTTTATATTTTGATAGATCACGAATGTTTCTGAACGTGACCATACCAAATATGTGTTTTTTTTTATTAGTGTTATTTTCAATGGGCCAAAAAGGGTGATATGAACTATGTGTTTTATTTTTTAATACTTTTTTTTAACTCTTACTCGATTTTACAGGGCCCCTTAGGGCACCTCAGCACTGCAGAGTGCATCTCTGCTTAACAAAAAGGATCACTTTCTGCCGGCTGCTCAGGGATCACCGGCAAGTTATTCCTGACAGCTTCCGGGGTTATTAGCTGACCCCGTGCTTTCATAGTAACGCATTAAGATCCTGTGATCGCATCACAGGACCTCCGATCCTGGCGTGGAACGGCGCAATTCCTGCCGCGGTGCTTTGGACCACGCTGTCAGTGATAGACAGCACAATTCAAAGGGTTAAAAAGGACCTGTCATCCCCCCGTGGGTGAAGTCAGCTGCAGGCTCCCGTCCTCACTATGCGCCTGCGTGAGATCAGAAGCTTAGAAGCAGGCGAGGAGGGGTGACACACAATAAGGAGGTGGAACAGAGCAGCCGGAGGCAGGGAGAACCTCCCTGCCAGTGCTGACTGCATAAGAAAGAAGGCCATCTGGACTCACTATATGTAAGATTTATAAAGTCTATATCTAAGGGCACATGGGGGCTAGAGACATGGGAGACACCTTCCCTGAATACAGCAGGCATGCTGCATTCAGTGGTGCATTTATTTTGCCATGCACCAGGGGGGTGACAGATCCTCTTTAACTGTGATGTTTGGATCGCTAATCCGATCGGTGTTGTTAACTACACATGTCAGCTGAGGAAGGGAAGGAGAGAGAAACTTTTATGGATGCAATATGTAAGCTGTACATGGGAGAGGGGAGAGGGACCAATATGGATGAAGAGTGTGAGCTGTACATGGAGGAGAGGAGGAAAGAGCGGGACTGTTATGGATGGACAATGTGTGCTGTACATGGGAGAAAGGAGGAGAGAGGGACTGATATGGATGGAGAGTGTGAGTTGTACATGGGTGCGGGCAGGAGAGAGGGGCTGCTATAGATGTAGAAAATGAGCTGTACATAGGAGAAGAGGGGAGGGGGACTAATATGGATGGGGAATGTGAGCTGTACATGGGAGGGAAGGAGGAGAGGGACTGATATGAATGGAGAGTATGAGCTGTACATAAGAGTGGGGAGGAGAGAGGGACTGATATGGATGGAGAATGTGAACTGTAAATAATAGAGGGGAGGAGAGAGGGACTGATATAGATGGAGAATGTGAGCTGTACACGGAGGAGGGAAGGAGACAGGGACTGATATGGAGAATGTGAGCTGTACACGGAGGAGGGAAGGAGAGAGGAACTGATATGGATTGAGAATGTGAACTGTACATGGAGGAGAGGAGGAGAAAGAGGGACTGATATAGATGGAATATGTGAGCTGTACATGGGGGAGGTGAAGAGAGAGGGACTGATATGGATGGAGAATGTGAGCTGTACATGGAGAGAGGAGGAGAGATGGTCTGATCTGGATGGAGAATGTGACCTGTACATAGGAGAGGGGAAGAGAGAGGGACTGATATGGATGGAGAATGTGAGCTGTACATGGGAGAGGGGAGGAGAGATGGACTGATATGGATGGAGAATGTGAGCTGTACATGGGAGAGGGGAGGAGAGATGGACTGATATGGATGGAGAATGTGAGCTGTACATGGGGAAGAGGAGGAGAGAGGGACTGATATGGCTGGAGAATGTGAGCTGTACATGGGAGAGGGGAGGAGAGAGGGACTGATATGGATGGAGAATGTGAGCTGTACATGGAGAGGGGAGGAGAGATGGACTGATGTGGATGGAGAATGTGAACTGTACATGGGGGAGGGGAGGAGAGAGGGACTGATGTTGGATGGAGAATGTGAGCTGTACATGGAGAGGGGGACTGTACACTCCTTCCAAATGGAGTGTGTTAAAGGGCTGTAAATATGAGTGACTGCAGCAGCAAATACATAAATGACAGAAATACAAATAGTGAAAACATTTTCCAGCATAAAAGACTTATGAACAATTTTGTTTGAATGTGTTTCATAACTTACCTGTCTCTTGCCTGACTCCCATGTTTAACTGCCCTGGAACTTTGAAAAACATGGCACTTAGATAAAATCTACACATTGCCTTCCTCGTAGTTCTGTCGGAATATATATGAAGGTTTGTGCTTAGATCTAGGTCCAATGTAAGTTGATGAAATAGGATATCAATCTGGAAAGACAAGGAGCAGAAAATGGGGTCTTATCCAGGTGAAACAAGAGAAGATGTAAGAACCGTTCTCACTTGGAGGTTGTGAGAGTCACAATCACTGAAAGGCTCGAAACAGCTGCTGCAGCCCCTCGTGGAGAAAAGGCAAATGAGAATGGAGAGAAGGGGTTAATCCACCCCAGAAGGCCCCGGGTCCTTCACTTACACAAAGAGGACGACAACATAGAAATCCTGGTGATAGTTTTTTTTGTTTTTTTTAAGGTTGAAGGAAGACTTTAAGTCCATCTAGTTCCCCCCATAGCCTAACATGTTGATCCAGAGGAAGGCAAAAAAAACCATGTAGCAACACTAAGCTCCACATTGGGGGAAAAAATTCCTTCCTTACTCCAGATACGGCAATCAGACTAATTCCCTGGATCAGCGCCCTATCAAAGAATCTAGTATATATAACTGGTAATATTATAGTTTTCAAGAAAGGCATCCAGGCCCTTCTTAAATGTTAGTAGTGACTCCCTCATTACAGCATCATGTGGCAGAGAGTTCCATAGTCTCACTGCTCTAAGGGCCGCTTTACACACACAGATATCTGTGACCAACTTCTGAACAGATCTCTGGCTGCAGTGAAATCATGGACACATTGCTCCATTTTGTGTGCTGTGTACAAATGTAACACTGTGTCCATGATTTCACTGCAACCAGAGATCTGTTCAGAAGTTAGTCACAGATATATGTGTGTGTAAATTGGCCCTCACGGTAAATAATCCACGTCTGTGATTATGATTAAACCTTCTTTCCTCTAGACGTAGAGGACGCCCCCTTGTCCCCGTCTCTGTAGAGGACGCCCCCTTGTCCCAGTCTCAGGCCTAAGAGTAAAGAGATCATTAGAAAGGTCTCTGTACTGTCCCCTCATATATTTATACATTATTATAAGATCACCCCTAAGCCTTCGTTTTTCCAAGCTAAATAACCCCAAGTTTAATAACCTGTCTTGGTATTGCAGACCCCTCAGTCCTCTAATAACCTGTCTTGGTATTGCAGACCCCTTAGTCCCCTAATAACCTGTCTTGGTATTGCAGACCCCTTAGTCCTCTAATGACTTTTGTCGCTCTTCTCTGGACCCGCTCTAGTTCAGCTATGTCTTTCTTACACACCGGAGACCAGAATTGTACACAGTATTCTAAGTGTGGTCGCACTAGTGACTTGTATAGAGGTAAAATTATGTTCTCCTCATGAGCATCTATGCCTCTTTTAATGCACCCTTTGTTTCCTATCACTAAGCCAGTTCTAAACCTACTTACACATATTTTCCCCTATCCCCATTGCTCTCATTTTATGTATCAACCTTTTGTGTGGCACCGTATCAAAAGCTTTTGAAAAGTCCATATACACCACGTCCACTTCATTTCTTCGGTCCAGTCCAGAACTTACTTCTTCATAGAAGCTTATCAGATTAGTTTGACAGGAACGGTCCCTCGTAAAACCATGTTGATATTGGGTCATGAGGTTATTTTTCTTCAGATACTCCAGTATAGCATCTCTTAGAAAACCCTCTAGGATTTTACCCACAGTAGAGGTTAAGCTTACTGGCCTATAATTTCCAAGTTCAGTTTTTGTCCCCTTTTTGAATATTGGCACCACATTTGCTATACGCCAGTCCTGTGGTACAGACCCTGTTATTATGGAATCTTTAAAGATTAAAAATAATGGTCTATCTATGACAGTACTTAATTCCTGCAGCACTCTGGGGTGTATCCCATCCGGGCCCGGGATTTGTCAATTTAGTGATTTTTAGACGATGCCGTACTTCCTGCTGGGTTAAGCAGGTGACATTTAATTGACAGTTTTTGTTATCACTGATCATACTGTCTGTCATGAGATTTTCTTGTGTAAATACTGTTGAAAAAGTCATTTAACATATTGGCTTTTTCCTCATCCACCATTTCACCCAGACTATTTTTTAAGGGGCCAACACCATCATTTTTTAGTGTCTTACTATTTATGTAGTTAAAAAATATTTTGATGATAGAAGGTTCTAGTATATAGATGTATAAGAGGTCGTGTTTTCAGTCTCTGTGTCTCCACAGATGGATCCAGGAGGAGAAATCCCCCAGAGAGATGTCCCCGTCCTCTGTATCCCCAGGACTGTCCAGAGGAGGATCACAATGTCCCGGAGAGTCATCAGGTAGATGGCGCTGAGCCCTGTATCTATATGGAGGGTTGGGGGCTTTCCTGGTCCTGCCGTCATAGAGGTCATAGATTTTGGTGGTCTGATTGTTACATCTGGTTTATCAGGGAGAAGATCTGATTATTATTAAAGTGGAGGATGAGACAGAAGAAGCGATGAGGAGGGGGGATCAGCCGTGTGTGAGTGACGGGAAGGAGGAGATTCCAGGAGATGTCACCACAGGTATGGAAGAAACTTCCACAATGAATCCAGATGTTTCTCTCCTCCACACTGTATAAGTGACACATGGGGCAGGAGTCATACACTGAGTTATGTACAGGGAACAGAGGAATCCTCCACAAGGTGTTCTGTGGAGCCGCTCACACACCAGGTACAGCACCTTCCTCTATATGTGTTAATCCTTCACATTTACCACTGGCTGCAGCTCTGAAAATTACAGAAATTAAATTTTTTTTTAATGAAATCCCCATATGTGAAACAGCCTTAACCCTGTAACGATCGCAAATATGCATTAAAACGGCCTTTTCCCCTCATTGCCTTTTTAAGATGGTGATGAAGATTAAGTGTATAGCGCCCCCTGTGGGTGAAAATCCCACAAATTGCAGCTATACTGACAGGTGACATCTTGCAGAATTGGTCCTGACCAATTTTGGAATTGTTGGGAGCCGATTAACCCATTAAATACATCTGATCCTTTCCTTGTATAGATAATACACTGCACTACTTGTCCTTTATCTCAGTCTGACATTTTCCTAACAGCCGCCTATTACATCTTGTCTACAGCAGGATCTAATAGGCTTCCATACAGACTGAGGCCAATGAGGGACAGAGGGAGCATTCTCCTTCAGTCGAACTCCTTTCACATGTAGTCAATTGTGACTATGACATTAATGAGTTACACATCAATGATCGCACATAGCCGTTCCCCTGATGTGACCACTATTCTGGGGGAGCCCACGTATAAGTGTGGCGCCCCACTATGTAGGTGCCACAAAAGGGTACTACACCCATAAAAGCGGTGTAGTCGCCCCCACTGCAAATGGAGTTATGGCCAGTAGGTGGAATCCTAGAACCCACACCCCACACTAGACAGCAGGTGGGAGGGACCCCAGAAGGTTATTTAGTCACCCCCAGGGGACACTAGAGTGAGAGTTGGAGAGGAGAACCAGGCAGTGAGCCTGGGGAGGAAAGGAGGGTCTCCTCGGCTGAGAGACCCAGGACAGCAAGAATAGATCCCAGAAGGAAGGAAAGGAGAAGTAACTCGAGCGAGAGTTCACTCAATGTGGGGAGCAAAAAGTAACCAGAGAGTTTGCCCCAGGAAAGAAACTGGGTACCGGAGCCTGCACCTGTGAGAACCTTCAAGGCTCACAGAAATCCAATGACCGGGGGTATCTTCAGATACGGCCCTGACTCCCAAAGATCCATTAGAGGGGAATCGGACCCATGGAAGGCGACTGTGGTAATCACTAAGAAAGTTCACCCGACGGGTGCAAGGGACATAAAGACGAGGAACAGCAGGAGGTCAGATTCTATCTTCACGAGGTCAGACTTCACAGCCACTGGGAGGCAAGGAAAAGAAAGAACAGGAACGTCACACAGTGAGGGATCCATCTACCAACCATAAAATCCACTTGCAGCACCTGTAGCCATTTGTCGCTGTAACATCTTACTGCACTGAAGGACTGTAATGATGACTAAAAGTTTTTCAGTAAAGTACCCGGTGAAGTGACTTGTCGACTCTGCTGCATCTTTCCTTGCATGAACAGTTTCCCTCCACAGAATCACTGCCCCGGTGGTCCAGTCCTGCCTGCGGAGGACTATATTATCATTGCCGCAATACCATCGACCACCGGAGGTCTGTAGCGGCGCTGGTGAGCATCTCCAGGTACTGCAGGTGGCGTCACGAACTTATATACTTAATTTTCTTTAATTTAATCATTGACCACAAGGGCTACAGTCTCAGGAAGCCACCAGATCGAGCCTGAGAGCTGAGTACCCTGCCCTGGGCGAGTCATATGTACATGGTGACTCCGCTGTGTATGGCACGGGCATAGCTCCCCTGATGTGACCACTATTCTTGGGGGGCCCAGGTATATGTATATGCTGACTCCGCTGTGTATGGCACGGGCATAGCTCCTCTTCCATTCCTCCCCCATGCTGTACATGTAGAGCGTGGTGCAGTAATAACACTTCACCTCAGTGTGGTGCTGGAAGGGGTTATTAGGAAGCCTCTATGTTATACTTGTGTTATGTGTGGAGAGATGTATAGAATCACATTGTAGTGTTGTGGCAGCTTTGAATACATTTTTTACAGCCAGAACTGTGATTTGTTCAGAGGAAATGGTTTGTGCCTCTTCTTCCTTCCACTTCTGGCTCTGACTCTTCATGTGTATTGTGCTGTCTAAGGGAATGTTCACACATGGCGTTATTGCTGTGTTTTTGATGCTCATTTTATGCAGTGTATTTTGTGCTCAAAATACTCAGCATTTTACAGTACTAGAAAACTGATTGAGATTTCTGAAATCTTATTCACATGTTGCTTGGTTTTTCATCGCTACATCAGAAATTTACTTACTGCATTTTTCACAAATTTAAAAAAATGATAGTGAAATCAATGTGATAACGCATCACAAACGTGTAAAAGAAAATGTGTGTATTGTATACAGCGTTTTTCCTGCTATCATTCTGGTCTTTGGTGCAGAAACATCCGCTACAATTAAAGGGAATTTGTCAGGTTGTTCTACTCCCCCTAGCCTACCACTACCTGTCCCTGCACCTTCCTAGCTGATCCCTAACCATCCCTGTCTCACCTAAAGCTGCCCAATAAAGATTGTGAAAAATGAGTTATGAACTTACATAGAGTCTGAATCTAGAGACTGGAAAAGCGGGCTCTGGGGTTCCATTCTCTCCTCCTTGCCAGAATAAAGCACGCCCCACTCACCGCTCATCCTCCTCTTTTTTGAACTTCCCGCCCCCCTTGCTGCGATGATATGCGGGGTCAGAATGGCATATCTGGCCTGGTGCATTCTGGGGAGTTATGATGTGTACAGCTCAGCTTCAATATGCGCACTGCGCATGCATCGGGGCCGAGCCAAGCACGTGATCAGCCACACAATGCATCGGCCGGATATGACGTTCCGGCCCGGCATATCATCGCAGCAAGGGGGGGCGGAAAGTTCAGTAAAGAGGAGGATGAGCGGTGAGTGGGGCGTGCTTAATTCTGGCAAGGAGGAGAGAATGGAGCCCCGGGCCTGCCTTTCTAGTCTCCAGATTCAGACCCTATGTAAGTTTATAACTCATTTCTTCACAATCTTTATAGGGCAGTTTTAGGTGAGACAGGGATGATTAGGGATCAGCTAGGAAGGTTCAGGGACAGGTAGTGGTAGGCTAGGGGGATAGAACGACCTGACAGGTTCCCTTTAAGCCACATGTGAATATACCCTAATAGAGATGGTAAATCTACTTTGGATTGTGAGGACATTTACTAAATTCATGTTTAATCCCAACAGAAAATGACAACAACAATTCTGAGAGACGCTTCATGTTATTGGCAAATTATATATTAGAAGATGAAGATATGAAGCAGAACTCTCCAGAAGAAAATCTCATCAGCACTAATGTAAATTCAGGATTCAACAGTACAGAGCTAACATATAATCCACCTAATCCTGAGGAACCTTCTGGCGAATCTCGCATTGTTACATGTACAGATCAGAAAGGAGGGAAAAAGGATTTAACAAGAAGTTCAAGCCCTCATACACACAGAAGAATTCATAGCGAGAAGAAGCCGTACTCCTGTTCAGAATGTGGGAAAGGCTTCAGCTATAAATCCCGTCTTGTTATACATGAAAGAAGTCACACAGGAGAGAAGTCTTATTCATGTTCAGAATGTGGGAAATGTTTTACAGATAAATCCTCTTTTGTACAACATCAGAGAATTCACACAGGAGAGAAGCCATATTCATGTTCACAATGTGGGAAACGTTTTACACAGCAATCCTCTTTTGTTCAACATCAGAGAATTCACACAGGAGAGAAACCATATTCATGTTCAGATTGCGGGAAATGTTTTGCACATCAGTCCTCTTTTGTTAAACATCAGAGAATTCACACAGGAGAGAAGCCATATTCATGTTCAGAATGTGGAAGAGGTTTTACACGGCAATCCTCTTTTGTTGAACATCAGAGAATTCACACAGGAGAGAAGCCGTATTCATGTTCAGATTGTGGAAAAGGTTTTGCAGTTAAAACTAATCTTGTTAATCATCAGAGAATTCACACAGGATCTAAACCATTTTCATGTTTAGAATGTGGAAAATGTTTTACAGTTAAAACGCATCTTGTTAAACATCAAAGAATTCACACAGGAGAGAAGCCATATTTATGTTCAGAATGTGGGAAATGTTTTTCGGATAAATCCCCTTTTGTTAAACATCAGAGAACTCACACAGGAGAGAAGCCATATTCATGTTCAGAATGTGGGAAACGTTTTACACGTCAATCGTCTTTTGTTCAACATCAGAGAATTCACACGAAAGAAAAGCCATATTCATGTTCAGAATGTGGGAAATGTTTTACACATCAATCCTCTTTTGTTAAACATCGGAGAATTCACACGGGAGAGAAGCCATATTCATGTTAAGATTGTGGGAAAGGTTTTGCAGTTAAAACTAATCTTGGTAATCATTAAATAATTCACATGGGAGAGAAGCCTTATTCATGGTTGGAATGTGGGAAAGATTTTTCAGTTATTTCAAGTTTAGTAAAACATCAGAGAACTCATGTAGGGGAAAAGCCGTATTCATGTTTAGAATGTGGGAAATGTTTTTCTGCTAAATCTAGTCTTGTTAATCAACAAAGAATCCACATGGGAGAGACGCTATATTCAATTACAGAATGTGGGAAACGTTTTGTACATAAGTCACATCTGGTTAAACATCATTGAAGTCAAACAGGGGAGAAGCCATTTCCATTAGTGTTTTGTGGGAAATGTTTTGCAAATAAATCAGATCTTCTTACACATAAGAAAATCCACACAGGAAAGAAGCCATATTCATGTTCAGAATGTGGAATATTGCACACGTATCAAGTCTTGTTCATCACAAAGGGAAAAACGTGTAATTACCGTAGTTTCTGGGCTGTAAGACACACACCTTTTTTTTTTCCACAAAACTTTTTGGGAGAGTGGGGAAAGCGTCCTATAGTTTGGATTCATGGGCTGGCTCTGGCTGTGGGGGCAGCGGCAGTGGAGCAGGTCACTAGAGGCAGTTGCAGGCTGTAGAGCACCTGCCGGTGACCACATGTGCTGGATAAAGAGGACCTGTCACCCCCCTGGTGCATGGCAAACTAAATGCAGCACTGAATGCAGCATGTCTGCTGCATTCAGGGAAGGGGTCCCCCATGTCTCTAGCCCCCCTGTAAGCTTTAAAAAAGACTAGAAACCTTACAGTTAAGAGGTCGCCTGGGTGGGATCTTGTTAAGAGGTCCAGGCTGCTGGCACAATGGTCCCTGCTTCCTCCTTGTGTATTCCGCCCCCTCTGTGTGTCTGCCACCGCCTCCTCTTCTTCTGGTCTGCCCTCCTCTTATGCTCCTGCTCCTTGTGACGTCAGGAGCAGAAGAGGAGAGCAGACCCAGAAGAAGAGGAGGCGGCAGACACACAGAGGGGGTGGAATACACAAGGAGAAGGCGGAGAGGATTGTGCCAGCAGTCAGAAGTAAGTGCCAGAAGTAAGTCTTCGATCAGTTGCAGATGGAATGGTTGCTTAAGGCCCAGTTACACATACAGATAATTGTGCAGAGATTGTTCGCACATCTCTGGTTGCAGTGAAATCATGTACACATTGTTCCATTTTGTGGCCGTGTACAAATGTAACAATGTGTCCATGATTTCACTGCAACCAGTAAATTGCCAGTAAAATTGCAAACAATATTGCCGCATGTGACGGTACCTTTAGAGTGATAGAGATGTAGGGCGGTGCAGAACTGTGGAGAGCTTTTTGGGTGATAGTGATAATTTTATATTATACTGTAACAAAAACAACAAGAGAAAAATATGAGCAAATACAGTCCCTGACAGAAGTTATGTTGCTTATCCATGATATGTAAACAAAATCTTATAACCTGACGTTAAATTCATCCATTGGTTGTCCAAATTACTCTTTTGAAAGCTAAAACCCTCCAAAATTTGGTTTAGGTTAAGAAAATAAATTGGCATCAATGCTGAAATGTTGATCATTTACTGAACCCAGAATGGTCAGATTTTAGCAAGACAAAAGTTTTGTCGCCTGGTCATATAATACACCCAATCCTAGTTTACATCCTTACCTGTGCTCAGTAAATGATCGGTTAATTAGTGGGTGTGTCTAAAAAGAAACCCAGCACCCCAGACCTTCACTTGATCTGCAACTTGAGCTCTGACATATGCCAAAAATCCACTCTGCGACAAAAGCCTTGATTATCAAGAGGCTGAAGACCAGATCCACTGCACAGGTGGCTGGCACCTTTAATGTGTCTCAGCGTCAAGTACAAAGAATTAAAAAAGATTTGAAGAGACTGGAGGTGTGTTTGACAAGCCCAGGTCCGGCAGACCCCACAAGACAACTGCTCAGGAGGAACATTTGTTGGTTAGAAAATCCAAAGCAAGCCCCTCTTCCACTGCAGCAGAGCTCCAACAGGCCTGGTCATCTCAAGTCCCTGTGTCAACTAGAACAGTTTGTAGGATTCTGTCTCGAAATGGCCTCCATGGTCGAATCAGTGTCCAGAAGCCAGCACTAAACAAAAGGCAAATAAAAAACCATGTGGCAATTGCAAAGTCCCACAGCCTGCTAAACAGATGGACGCTGGAAAAGTGGCAGAAGTTGGATTTCTCTGATGAATCTTCAGTAGAATTACACCACAGCCACCGCAAATACTGCAGGAGACCTACTGGAGCACGTATGGATCCAAAATACACCCAGAAGACCGTTACATTTGGTGGTGGAAAGATCATGGTCTGGGGTTACATTCAGTATGGGGGTGTGTGAAACATTTGCAAGGTGGAAGGCAATTTCAATAGCCTAAAATATCAAGAAGTATTAACTATCTTTTATATCCCAAATCATAAAAGGGGTCAAATTCTGCAGCAGGATGGTGCTCCATCTCATACATCCATCTCTACAACAAAGTTCCTCCAGGCAAAAAAGATCATGGTGCTCAAGGACTGGCCACCCAGTCACCAGACATGGACATCATTGAGCATGTTTGGGGTAGGATGAAAGAGGAAGCTTGGAAGACAAAATCAAAGAATCTAGATGAACTCTGGGAGGCATGTAAGTCTGCATTCTTTGCTATTCCTGATGACTTCATTAATAAATTGTATGAATCATTGTTGAACTGCATGGATGCAATCCTTCAAGCTCATGGAAGTCACACAAAATATTAAATATGACTCTAATAGCACCACAACTTCATTCACCAATGTTATGCAACATATATTTGTATTTTGAATTAATTTTTTGTTTGAAAATCACATTACTTTCTGTGGGCGACAAAACTTTTGTCTTGCCAAAATCTGACCTTTCTGTGATCATTAAATGATCAATATTTCAACATTGATGCCAATTTATTTTCTTAACCTAAACCACATTTGGGAGGGTTTCAGCTTTCAAAAGAGTAATTTATAAAACCAATGGATGAATGTAACGTCAGGTTATAAGCTTTTATTTACATAACATGGATAAGTGACATAACTTCTGTCAGGGAGTGTACGCTAAAATAAATGAAGTAGTAAGTCTGGTAAGGTTTTTAATAGTGCAAGGTAGGGATCATTCCAATGGGGTTACCTTGTCGCGGTGGGATGGCTTGCGCATTTTTTAGATCAATAATGTCACCAAGTACCCTATTTTTACTTTTATGAACTATGCACTTCATTTAATCATTTATTTTAGGATATTTTCTGTTCAGAGATGGGAGAAAAGGTCACTCAGGTAGTCCTGAAATGGTAAAGGGATAGGCACCAGTATACCGTGTTCTGGAGACGCTCAATAAAAAGACAGAGTCCAGGTCTTTACAAAAGAGAGTCACACCGTTTATTTGTAACAAGTACTTATATAGATTTCTGAAGTTAATAAAAATAGATTAATACATTACACAATGGTGGGGCTTTTTGGACAGATATCCATGTTAGACAGCTTACAGTAATTTATGAGGTTTGACAAAACAAGATTGTAAAATGTTGGCTAATCTTGGACATTCTTTTGGCCTTGACAAAATAACAATGAATATGGAATAAAAGGATAGGGAGGAAATGCTTATTTCATGTATTTCTCCGAGATTCCATCTTAATTCCCATCCGGACCCTCTATTTCTGCCAAATAGATAACTGGTCAGAGCTTCATATGAGAATAGAACATGATAACACAGAAATGTCTTACAGAGACAAGTTGGCTGAAGGTATAAAGTACAATACGATGATTTCTTTAACAATTGCCCTCTTTTTATCTTTTTATTCCTTACCTGTCCCTGCCTGCCCTCAGGTCCGCAGAGTTGTCCTACTTCACAATACACAAGGCTTTCCCTACGTATATTATGGAGCACTGTCATTCAGACAGACCCTGTTGGCCGGCCCTTACTTTCCCTTTTTCCCTATTCTTTAAGATTAGTATACTGGTTATAGTGAGGGGATAATGAATATATATTTATAAGGTTATATAGGAGATATATATATTGTACTATGGTTTATTATAGGTTTATTCTATGTGTTTAAATGTTGTGATTATAATTGCATGTATATATCAGGGCTTAAGTGTTTTACACAGTATTAAAGTTCTTATTTTCGTGTCCTTCTGGTGGTGCTGTCAACTCCATAGAATTTCCAATTTTCCAAATTTGTTCCAATTTGATGCAATACATTTTATAAAGCTCCTACATAGGCTGTCATGTCAGAATGCAATGCCTGCAACTGCTGAAGAAAGTACAATAATTTCTTTGGTGGTTCTCCAAACAGTATCTCATAAGGGCTTAGACCTGTCTTTTTGTTTGGGGTGACCCTTACAGAGTACAACGCTATTGTTAGACACTCAGTCCATGGCTTTCCTGTTTCTGCCATGGCTTTTTGGGTTTTTAACTTTAAAGTCCCGTTTAGCTGCTCCACTTTTCCACTGCTTTGTGGATGATAAGGATAAAGCCTGCTCTATTCCTACAGCTTGCAAGACCTCCTGACAGATTTGGGAGGTAAAGTGGCTCCCCCTGTCACTCTCTATTACTTCTGGTACTCCATACCTGCACACAACTTCAGACAGTAATTTTTTGGCAACATTTTTGGGCGGTGGCTTTGGCAATGGGCCATGCTGCTTGCCAACCAAAGAATAGGTCTATGCAGACCAACACATACTCATAGGTGCCTACCTTTGGAAGCTGAACAAAGTCAATCTGCAGTCGCTGATATGGGTACAGTGGCCTCGGCGTACATTTTTTTGGTACCTTAACCAAACCACTCCTCAGGAGGATCGGGGCTAATCCTGACATTTCTGGGATTCCTACTAATGGTACCACTTACAAAGTAGCAGCATATGCAGATCATCTCCTATTTTTCCTTACCAAACCCAATATCTCCTTCCCCAATTTAATGGCTGAATTCCACACTTTCTCACAAATTTCGAACTTCAAGATAAACATCTCGAAATCTGAAGTTTTAAATATTAACGTTCCCCAACTGGTTATTACTACCCTACAATCGGCATTCAGCTTCAAATGGAGAAATCAAAATATACGATACTTGGGGTAAGGCTGACTGCAAACCCAGAGACCTTTATAAAAGTAACTTCCCAGCTCTCCTCGATTTGGGGTGACTGTGACAAATGGGCCAAAATCTCATTTTCCTGGTTTGGGCGTTGTCAGATATTCAAGATGAATGTTCTCCCTCGGATACTTTACATGCTGCAAGCGTTGCCTATACAGATCCCAATGGCCTTTTTTAAAACAATTTCCTCTATCCAACACGCTTTTATATGGGCAGGCAAACCAGCTAGACTCAGTCGCTTGACTCTATATAGACCAACAACAGAGGGGATTGTGGGTTCACCAAATTTTAAAAACTACCATCTCGCGACTTGCTTCGCGAGGATGGTGGACTGGTGTAGGAACTCAGCCAACAGGGCATGGGTTCATATCGAGTAGAGTTTCTGCCCGATCCCACTAGATAAATTTCCTTGGCTGCTGAACTCCGCCCCGGCCTGCCTCCAGGCCCACCCTACCTTGGGAGCTACAGTAAAATACTGTAATACTCTATGGGCTAGACCCTTTATGATCCCTCCCTGCTCCAATAAACAGACAAATATAAACTGATGCTGGGTGGCACTGGGGGCGTGGGGCCTGGTCGCTGATTCTCCTTTCCCCCTCCCCCCCCTTTTTTTTTTTTTTTTCCCTCTCTCTCCTCCACATTCCCCACCCCCCACATCCCGTCCTTTTCAAGCTCTCATCACATCTCCTATTTCTTCAGGGGCGGACCTACCGTGGTGCAGCTGGTTCAGCTGCACCAGGGCCCCGACCGGGTAGGGAGCCCCTCAAGCACCTGTAGGGGGCCCCCCGTGACCCTATGTCAGAGGAGAGGAGGTTAACTGAGGGAAGCTTCCTGCTTCCCTTGGCTGTTCCCACCCCTCCTCTCCTCTCCAGCCCTGGCTCCCAGATCTACAATGCGCGTATGTAATAACTGCATGCATAGCATTTAGCTTGTCAGCACCTATCAAGTTTGCAGGACAGGTTAGTCACAAGCAACCGTGCACATAAGTCAATGGTATGAGCTATTCTTACATTCATTGGCTTTGTTTCTTTTAAAGGGTTAAGTTACCCACTGGCTCCTAGCCCAAAAATTGTTTTCGTTTGTAAAATCTGAAGTCATGGATGGATTTTACACATGGCGCCATTCTGAAAGAATTTCATCGGCATGGTCGTCGCCTCCTATCCAGTATCCACCAAGTACGTCACCTTCTTTCCTACAAACTGCACCTCCAGAGTGAGACTCTCCGCAATCAGATCTTCGGAACAGATGTTGGGCGTTGATTTTCGTTCCTGCCTCACCGTATGCCCAACTACAGTGAGGGCATCTCTTTTACCAATGCCGGGACTTCTGCAGGCGTGTTCTTCTGGCAGTTCCGCTGCATATGTCTGAGTTCTCGTCATCGCCAACATTGGACCGGTCTTCTTGCCCTTCCTCCGGACACTTCAGGTCTCAGAGCAGTCGTCGATGCTCTCCCTGGTGCATAGGGTGATAGACCATATAGAGGAGTAGAGGGGTTAATCAGTGCCGAATACATCGGAGGCGTCTCCTGAACCTGCATCTGCTGCACCTGTTCTACCAGGATTTCCACTGTATTCTGCAAAGCCGCCAGTTGTGCCTGAACCAGGTCTTGTCTCGGACCTCTTGTGTCAGTCACTTGTAGGTTACTCTGTGCAACCGCCTCTTCCTGTGTATCGGAATAGGTGATATCAGGAGTACTCCGCGCCTTCAGCAACATGTCGCTCTGCAGCGCCTCCCTCCGTATTCCCTCGATGAACTGATCCTGAAGAATGCTGTTGACATCGGCCTCAGTACACATGGTCACAGGCGACTTCTTTTTGATCTCTTGATGCGGTTCCTACAACGCTATAGCATACTGCACCAGGCTTTCTTCGTCTCTCTGAGTCCAGGTGAAGAACTGTATTCACAGTTGCCGTGCCGCCGCCACATGATCAAATGCTTTCTCCAATATCTGAATGATGTCATCGACCGTCTTCCGCTTATCTTTGGATTTTAACAAAACAACTTTGTGGGCATCCCCCTCCAGAGGATCCAGCACAACTTCCGGCTGTAGCTGGGGGCTGACACCACGCAAGGCAATAGCATTTTTCAACCTGCCTACCCAATCACTAAACAGTAAGTTGTGCCCATCAAACTTGACTAAGTGGTTAAGCAGTGTGCCCGTTGCGGACCAACCCACTAACTGGTCTCTACCGGTCACAATGGGAGAAGGGGGTAAACAACTACAGCAGGCGCGGCAGTATTCATAGCAAGCACCGTATCCTGCCGACTACACCAACATGTAACGACTGTAACACCAATCATGTGTTAGAGATACAGTGCTGCTCTGAATGACTCCAAACTCGGTGTAGTGGCAAATTAACTTTCTTTATATTTGTTAAACAAATAACAGGGTAAACTTTTCTACACAGGTATGGGCCACAACAGCCATGAACATAATTTACAAATTATGCAGCCTGAGGGAACCCAAGTGCCAGTTTTGCAAGGAAGGACATGACTACCCCTGGGCTATGTCACCCCCACCCTTACTCTGTACACTGCTTACCCAGGATTCTACTGCGGCCACAGCACGTGTTCCCCTCGGACATATAATCTTACAACCCCCTCCCATACTATTTACAATGTGCTCCGGGCACCCTTGTTTTCCCTTTTTATAACCACTTATAGATCTCTAACCAACACCTTATTTACATGATGTACAATTTTTCCTCCTGCAGGAGCAACAGGTATTTCTCAGTCTTGATGAACACAGTTAACAGACTCCCTTTTGCTTTACTCTGCTCTCCGTTCACAGTGTAAAATCAGTCTTTGCACTTACGAGGCTTCCTAGCACAGTCGGATACATTAATTACAATTGTCCTCAAGTTCACTTTGTAATTCCTAGTGGGGCTTCTCTGAATTATGCACGTGTTTAAAGTGTCTATAAACAGAATTCTTCACAATCTCTGAATTAGGGAGGTTACACACTGAACAGTTCTGCAGTTACTAGATAACCTTCCTTCACTATCTACACAGTTGGTGACAGGCGACAACGTTCAGTTACTAACAACGAACGGCTTCTCCTTGGACACACTGTTCAGTACCAGTCTTTACAAAGCTCCAAATGTCACAGAAGCCAAGCACATCTGCCGTCCCCAGGGACAGCTTGATTTCAGCAGCACGAGTCACACCAGCGATGGCTTCCTTTTTCTACAACAGCTCCGCTGCATACACCTCCTATGCACGGGTATCAGTTCCATACACCTTGTATGCATGGTGCTCCGCTCCATACACCTCATACGCACGTGGCTCCACTCCATACACCTTGTACACACTCGGCTCTGCTCCGTACACCTTGTACACACTTGGCTCCACTCCGTACACCTCGTACACAATCGGTTCTGCTCCGTACATCTCATAAACACGCGGCTCCGCTCCGTACACCTCGTACACACTCGGCTCTGCTCCATACATCTCGTACACACTCGGCTCTGCTCCGTACACCTTGTACACACTCGGCTCTGCTCCGTACACCTCGTACACACTTGGCTCCGCTCCGTACACCTCGTACACACTCGGTTCTGCTCCGTACATCTCATAAACACGCGGCACTGCTCCGTACACCTTGTATGCGCACGGCTCCACTCCGTACACTTCGTACACATGTGGCTCCGCTCCGTACACCGTGTACACACACGGCTCCACCCCGTACACCTCACACACACGCGGCTCTGCTCCGTATACCTCGTACACACAGGGCTCTGCTCCGTACACCTCGTACACACACGGCTCCGCTCCGTACACCTCGTACACACACGGCTCCGCTCCTTACACCTCGTACACACGGCTCTGCTCCGTACACCTCGTACACACACGGCTCTGCTCCGTACACCTCGTACACACTTGGCTCCGCTCCGTACACCTCGTACACACTCGGTTCTGCTCCGTACATCTCAAACACGCGGCACTGCTCCGTACACCTTGTATGCGCACGGCTCTGCTCCGTAAACCTCGTGCACATGCGGCTCCGCTCCGTACACTTCGTACACACGCGGCTCCGCTCCGTACACTTCGTACACATGTGGCTCCGCTCCGTACACCTCGTACACACGCGGCTCCTGCTCCGTACACTCGTACAACAGTCTGCTATGATTCGTATACCGTGTACACACACGGCTCCACCCCCGTACAACCTCACACACACGCGGCTCTGCTCCGTATACCTTGTACACACAGGGCTCTGCTCCGTACACCTTGTACACACTCGGCTCCGCTCCGTACACTACACCTCGGCTCTGCTCATACATCTCGTAACATATGGCTCCGCTCCGTACACCTCGTACACACACGGCTCCGCTCCGTACACCTGTACCCACTCGGCTCCGCTCCGTACACCTTGTACACACTCGGCTCTGCTCCGTACACCTTACACTAGCCCGCTCGTACACCTGCTCCGCTACACCTCGTACACACAGCTCCTGCTCGTACACCTCGTACACACCGGCCCCGCTCGTACACCTCGTACACACACCGGCTCTGCTCCGTACACCTCGTACACACCGGCTCTGCTCCGTACACCTCGTACACACTCGGCTCTGCTCCGTACACCTCGTACACACTCGGCTCTGCTCTGTACACCTGTACACACTCGGCTCTGCTCTGTACACCTCGTACACACTCGCTCTGCTCCGTACACCTCGTACACACTCGGCTCTGCTCCGTACACCTCGTACACACTCGGCTCCGCTCCGTACACCTCTACACACTCGGCTCTGCTCTGTACACCTCGTACACACTCGGCTCTGCTCTGTACACCTCGTACACACCGCTCTGCTCTACACCTGCGTACTACACTCGCTCGCTCCGTACACCTCGTACACACTCGGCTCTGCTCCGTACACCTCGTACACACACGGCTCTGCTCTGTACACCTCGTACACACTCGGCTCTGCTCTGTACACCTCGTACACACTCGGCTCCGCTCGTACACCTCGTACACACTCGCTCTGCTCCTGTACACCTCGTACACACGGCTCTGCTCCGTACACCTCGTACACACTCAGCTCCGCTCTGTACACCTCGTACACACTCAGCTCCGCTCCGTACACCTCGTACACACACGGCTCGCTCTGTACACCTCGTACACACCGGCTCGCTCCGTACACCTTCGTACACACACGGCTCTGCTCCGTACACCTCGTACACACTCGGCTCCGCTCGTACCTGTACACACTCGGCTCCGCTCCTGTACACCTCGTACACACTCAGCTCCGCTCCGTACACCTCGTACACACACTCGCTCCGTACCTCGTACAACCGTCCGTCTACACACTCGGCTCCGCTCCGTACACCTCGTACACACTCGGCTCCGCTCCGTACACCTCGTACACACTCGGCTCCGCTCCGTACACCTCGTACACACTCGGCTCCGCTCGTACTGTACACACTCGTCCTCCACACCTCGTACACACTCGGCTCGTCTCCTGTACACCTCGTACACACTCGGCTCCGCTCCGTACACCTCGTACACACTCGGCTCCGCTCCGTACACCTCTACACACTCGGCTCCGCTCCGTACACCTCGTACATCACTCGGCTCCGCTCCGTACACCTCATACACACTCGGCTCCGCTCCGTACACCTCGTACACACTCGGCTCCGCTCCGTACACCTCATACACACTCGGCTCCGCTCCGTACACCTCATACACACTCGGCTCCGCTCCGTACACCTCTACACACTCGGCTCCGCTCCGTACACCTCATACACACTCGGCTCCGCTCCGTACACCTCGTACACACTCGGCTCCGCTCCGTACACCTCGTACACACTCGGCTCCGCTCCGTACACCTCGTACACACTCAGCTCCTCTCCGTACACCTCGTACACACTCAGCTCCGCTCGTAACCTGTACACACTCGCTCCGCTCGTACACTCGTAACATCAGCTGCTCTGTACCCTCGTACACTGGCTCGCTCGTACACCTCGTACACACTCGGCTCCGCTCCGTACACCTCGTACACACTCGGCTCCGCTCCGTACACCTCGTACACACTCGGCTCCGCTCTGTACACCTCGTACACCTCGTACACACTCGGCTCTGTTCTGTACACCTCGTACACACTCGGCTCCGCTCCGTACACCTCGTACACACTCGGCTCCGCTCCGTACACCTCGTACACACTCGGCTCCGCTCTGTACACCTCGTACACACTCGGCTCCGCTCCGTACACCTCGTACACACACGGCTCCGTTCCATACACCTCGTACACACACGGCTCTGCTCTGTACACCTCGTACACACACGGCTCTGCTCCGTACACCTCATACACACTCGGCTCCGCTCCGTACACCTCGTACACACTCGGCTCCGCTCCGTACACCTCATACACACTCGGCTCCGCTCCGTACACCTCGTACACACTCGGCTCCGCTCTGTACACCTCATACACACTCGGCTCCGCTCCGTACACCTCATACACACTCGGCTCCGCTCCGTACACCTCGTACACACTCGGCTCCGCTCCGTACACCTCGTACACACTCGGCTCCGCTCCGTACACCTCGTACACACTCGGCTCCTCTCCGTACACCTCGTACACACTCGGCTCCGCTCCGTACACCTCGTACACACTCAGCTCCGCTCCGTACACCTCGTACACACTCAGCTCTGCTCTGTACACCTCGTACACACTCGGCTCCGCTCCGTACACCTCGTACACACTCGGCTCTGCTCCGTACACCTCATATACACTCAGCACAGCAGAGTCCTGCATACACTGAGGAGCTGATCATGTGACCCCTGACTCCTCCCCTCTTGTGACATCATCACAGGTCCTGTAAGCACAGAGCATTTCATCTTCCCCCATTCAGGTCTCTACAATCTCGGATCCTCTCACATCTTCTATAGAAGAGAATTCTCCTGATTGATCATCAAGGATGGATCTGGACAGGGACAAGATGGCGGAGAGGATCCTACACCTCACCCTAGAGATCCTCTACCGGATTACTGGAGAGGTGAGAGGTGACAATGTCATGTGACATCAGAGCAATGTCTGGAGTGAGATTTATTAATGATAGAAATAGCTGCAGTCCACACTCAGTCATGACTAAGGCTGCCTTCATACTTGCGTTTGTGTCTTCATGCATAGGGCATGCAGACGCAAACGCAGCCCATACTAATGTGAATGCAGTGGAGAATCTCCGCATGCGTTCACATTAGTATGGTGCCCGGGCAGCCAATCAGCTGTCTCTGGGGGCGGCCGGGAGGAGGAGATCAGCGGCAGAGATCTGACAGCTGTTTAAATCTCCCACGCTGACACCGGATAGGGTGATATCAGCGGGGAGATACAGCTGATCGCTGCTTCAAATCTCCCGCGCCGACATCACATATCCGGTGTCAGCGCGAGAGATTTAAACAGCTGTCAGATCAGCTGTATCTCCCCGCTGACACTGGTGGGATATCAGGTGTGGCTCTGCATGATCTCCCGGTGATCACCGGGGATTACCAGTGGCCACCGGGAGAGATTTCAATGTGATCCGCAGCGTTCTCCTGCGGTGTCATGCAGAGGACACTGAGGATCTATTGAGATCCATGCATTTTTTGTGCGCCTGCGGGCGCTTGCGGATAGAACAAGCGCCGCGAACGCACAAAAAAATGCTGCTTGCTGCGTCTGGAGTGCGGTCGGATGGCGCATAAATTATGCGCATCCGAACGCAAATGCAGCCAAACACAGCCATACGCAGGCACATGCGTTCCCATGTTAAACATAGGAACTCAGTGCGCAAGCATTTGGCTGCGTTTGGTGCGCTGCGCTCCAACCACAAGTGTGAAGGCAGCCTAAGGCTTCCTAGCTGTAACGAGTACGCCGGGTCCTGTGTTCTGCTTTGGGGCCTCTAATGCTGCTCTGGACTTTTAATCAAGAAAAATAAAACTGTGTTTCAAACAATTCTTGTTTCTTGCTGTTGCTGGACTGCAGCTTTGTCTATCAGCAATGTCGTCCGGGGCCAAGGGCATTCTTCTGTGCACCCGGAACCGGATCCATCAACGCTGGAGCAGGACAGCAGGGCGTGAGATGAAAAAAACCTACATTTTTCTCTATGAGATTTATTAATGTCTCCATCCTCAGGATTACACAGTAGTGAAGACCTCTAGTGATCGCTCTCGGGCCCCTGTGTATGAAGGACGGGGAGGAACCCTGAGCCCAATCCCGGGGCCTCCACCTCACCCCCGGATACATGAGGACATCAATGACCAGAAGATCCTGGAACTCACCAACAAGATGATTGAGCTGCTGACTGGAGAGGTGACACTGCTGGGACATTATACAGGACAGCACTGGAGGATTCTGGGGGATGAGCGGAGAGGTGACTGCTGGGACATTGTACAGGACAGCACTGGAGGATTCTGGGTGATGAGCGGAGAGGTGACTGCTGGGACATTATACAGGACGGCACTGGAGGATTCTGGGTGATGAGCGGAGAGGTGACTGCTGGGACATTATACAGGACAGCACTGGAGGATTCTGGGTGATGAGCGGAGAGGTGACTGCTGGGACATTATACAGGACAGCACTGGAAGATTCTGGGTGATGAGCGGAGAGGTGACTGCTGGGACATTATACAGGACAGTACTGGAGGATTCTGGGTGATGAGCGGAGAGGTAACTGCTGGGACATTATACAGGACAGCACTGGAGGATTCTGGGTGATGAGCGGAGAGGTGACTGCTGGGACATTATACAGGACGGCACTGGAGGATTCTGGGTGATGAGTGGAGAGGTGACTGCTGGGACATTATACAGGACAGCACTGGAGGATTCTGGGTGATGAGCGGAGAGGTGACTGCTGGGACATGATACAGGACAGCACTGGAGGATTCTGGGTGATGTTGGTATCATTGTGTTGTCAGGTTCCTATAAGGTGTCAGGACGTCGCTGTCTATTTCTCCATGGAGGAGTGGGAGTATCTAGAAGGACACAAGGACCGGTACAAGGAGGTGATGATGGAGGAGCACCAGCCCCGCACATCACCAGGTAATAGACAGGACTGAATACACCCGGCCTATAATGATCTGTATGTAATAATGATGTCAGTCCTGTCTGTGTGTCCTGCAGGTCTCTCCAGTACGAGGACGACCCCAGAGAGATGTCCCGCTCCTCCTCCTCCTGCACAGGATCCTCAGGTAGATGGAGATCTCCCCTATGATGTGTAGACGGCTGTGACCTCCTTGTATTCAGTCTTGTTTTCTCCTCCAGTATTAGATGGTTTATACTTGTGTAATGAGAGCGGTGGAGACGGCAGATCACGGCTGATCATAGATGAGGCTTCTCCATCTGTCTGTGACGTTTACAATCTTTGTTTCAGGGTGAAGAGTTGATCCATGTGGATAATACAGAGACATATGTAAGGGATGATGATCTCACAGATCACCGCACAGGTGAGCAGTGATCTCTATATTTACTTATTCCCCTGTTGGTATAATTACAGTCCTATTTTCTAGTCCTTCTATTGAGTCCGTGCTCTGTTCTTGGCCTCTGCCTCACTTCTCTACAATCCTTTAACCCCTTGGTGCGGTGTCAGGACCTGGACATCCTCTGATCTGTTGGCAATTAAAGAGAAACTTCATAACCTTCATCAGCTTAAACTGTATATATCACTAAGAAAGGACAGAGCGGCTGATTACAGCTCGCGCTGTCTCCACTGTATTGCAGAGGTTTGGATATTGAATGTTCGGGATCCCAATATGCAAATTTCCCCTTCAATGAAAAGGGTAATAACACAGATTCCTGTGGGAGGTGAGGGGGTGTTACTTTTTCTGCTCTATGGACACTGTCCAATCATAGGAAGGAAGAGTCACAGAGGGGAAAACAAAAGCCCCCAGAGAATGTCAGCATCACAAAGTATTCACTGATCTCAGGGAGACCAGTCAAGGAAAACACTGCGGGCAGCCGGCTAAAGCGCTCAATGACAGTGAAATCCATGATGCATTGCCCCCTGGGAATTTGAATATGCAAATGGAGTCCGTGGAGCCTCAATTAAAAGTCTCAAACACGGGACTAGCCAGATATCCCTCCAGGAAAGGACCTAGCCCTGGGTGGACTCCTTGTGGAGACCACCATAACCACCATATTAAGTGGCGCTTTTAGTCAATATCCCACTCAGTTACGAGTTAAGAATATGACAAGGGAATTAACAGAACCAGGTATCCATCCACAGACAGCTGTTTCGGGGTATTGCCCTTCATCAGTGTGGAGTAGGATTCTGGTCAGAGAATGTCAGAGCAGACATTTGTATCTTTCTCCCTCTGAGAACTCTTCCTCCTCGCTGCCTTCTGTCATTACAGAGCTGGAGAGGAGGAGAGCTGCAGTGTGGAGCCTGGAGCAGATCATGGTGGGAGCAGCATTGTCACATACAGCGCTCTGGTCCCTACAGCGCTCTGGACCCTGCAGTGCTCTGGATCTACAGCCCTCTGGTCCCTACAGCGCTCTGGACCTACAGCGCTCTGGACCTCCAGCGCTCTGGACCTACAGCGCTCTGGACCTACAGCTCTCTGGACCTACAGCGCTCTGGTCCCTACAGCGCTCTGGACCCTGCAGTGCTCTGGATCTACAGCCCTCTGGTCCCTACAGCGCTCTGGACCTACAGCGCTCTGGACCTGCAGAGCTCTGGTTCCTACAGCGCTCTGGATCTACAGCCCTCTGGTCCCTACAGCGCTCTGGACCTACAGTGCTCTGGATCTACAGCGCTCTGGACCTACAGTGCTCTGGACCCTACAGTGCTCTGGACCTACAGTGTTCTGGTCCCTACAGCGCTCTGGACCCTGCAGTGCTCTGGACCTACAGCGCACTGGACCCTACAGCGCTCTGGACCCTACAGCGCTCTGGACCTACAGCGCTCTGGACCCTACAGCGCTCTGGATCCTGCAGTGCTCTGGATCTACAGCGCTCTGGACCCTGCAGTGCTCTGGTCCCTACAGCGCTCTGGATCCTGCAGTGCTCTGGATCTACAGCGCTCTGGACCCTGCAGTGCTCTGGTCCCTACAGCGCTCTGGACCCTACAGTGCTCTGGACCCTACAGTGCTCTGGATCCTGCAGTGCTCTGGACCCTACAGCGCTCTGGACCTACAGCGCTCTGGACCCTACAGTGCTCTGGTCCCTACAGCGCTCTGGATCCTGCAGTGCTCTGGATCTACAGCGCTCTGGACCCTACAGTGCTCTGGACCCTGCAGTGCTCTGGATCTACAGCGCTCTGGACCTACAGTGCTCTGGACCCTACAGTGCTCTGGACCTACAGCGCACTGGACCTACAGTGCTCTGGACCTACAGCGCTCTGGACCCTACAGTGTTCTGGACCCTACAGTGTTCTGGACCCTACAGTGCTCTGGACCCTGCAGTGCTCTGGACCTCCAGCGCTCTAGACCTCCAGTGCTCTGGACCTATAGCGCTCTGGACCTACAGCGCTCTGGACCTACAGTGCTCTGGACCTACAGCGCTCTGGACCTACAGCGCTCTGGACCTACACATCAAAGTCCTCTATCTATACAGTGCTTCACCACAGATCAATCAACTCCACAAAAATACCCTTTGCACCCTTCCTTTGAGTATTTTAAAAGTGAAATAGCACAGCAATTCTCATAGGCAAACAAATTCTCTCTTTATTAGATACCAATAAAATAATTTAACATGTTCAGAGGGCATATTGCTCCAAAAAGTTAAAAAACAATCGGTTACGGCTTGAGGTACCATCACACACAGCAGTATTGCTAGGCAATTTCACTGGCAATTTGCAGGTTGCAGTGAAATCATGGACACATTGTTACATTTGTACACAGCCACAAAATGGTGCAATGTGTCCATGATTTCACTGCAACCAGCAAATTGCCAGTGAAATTGCCTGCAAAATTGCCTTTACATGTATTAGGACATATATTACAGTTATATAGCTTTGCATCTACAGAAAAAAGTGGGATTACTTAGCACTTTAAAGTGACAGAGTATATAATACCTGCAGATGCAAAGCTATATAACTGTAATATATGTCCTAATACATGTATGCCATATCCTATTGTTTTTAATTTTTTTAAGCAATATGCCCTCTGAACATGTTAAGTTATTTTATTGGTATCTAATAAAGAGAGAATTTGCTTGCCTATGAGAATTGGTGTGCTTTCACTTTTAAAATACTCAGAGGGACCTGGGAGGGTGCAAAGGGTATTTTCTCTGTCGCCTCATTGGGGGACACAGGACCGTGGGTGCTATGCTGCTGCCACCAGGAGGCGACACTAAGTGATCTGAAAAAGATTTAAGTGGCTCCTCCTCTGCAGTATACCCCCCCAGGCAGGCAATGCTCAGCCAGTTTTATGCTTAGTGTCATAGGAGGCACACGAAAATATTTACTCTCTGTTTGATTTTTCCTTTTGGAGATGGGTCATGAATCCTCGTGCGTCCGTCCTCCTTCTCCAGCCCCTCTGGGTACCTGGCTAGAAGTTGAGATACCCCATCATCCTGATGTCGAGAATAGATCCGGACCTCCATCAGGATATGGGCTGCAGGATCCGGATCTCTGAGGTACAGCCCTTCGGGGCACCCTCCATCCTGCTCCATGGCGCAGGATCACCACCTGGGAATCCTCTGTAATAGAGGATAATGGGGACATGATCCTATAGGAGGACATTCCCCGGACCCAGCACCAACATGGGGTTTTTACCCTTAGGCATCCAGTGCCAGAAAAGGGTCAGATAACCCCCTTACAAACCTCTATAATAGAGGATAATGAGGACATGATCCTTTATAGGGTCAGCCCTCTGGGACCCCCAGCAACAGCATATACCCTTAGGCACACGGCGCCAAAAAGGGGGACATGTTTGGGGGACAGCAACCCTTGCTGAGGGTCAAAGCGGCAGTGGGGATAAGATCCTGACGGCAGGGGACCGAGCGCTTGATTTTTGTTACAGACTACCGCGCCGGGGTCCCCTGCTCCCCGGCCGCGGCTTCTAATCTAGCCCCTGGCTTTGGCCTATATATTTCCACGCCCACTCGATAACGCACTTCTAACTCATAGCATCGTCATCGAGGAGCGGGATTCGCGCCGAATTTACTTCCGCCTCCCTTTTCCCATCGGTGGGAGGCGGAGTTCGCGCCCTTGCAGTCCCGCCCACCGGAGGAGGATTCCTAATCGCATTCCCCTCTGTATCCCCCTAAGAGGGCGGGATACAGAGGGCGGGACTGCTTGCACGCTCTTGGCCCGGTACCCGCCCACATTCTGGTCGGACGCCATCTTCTTGGCAGCGCGAGATCCCAGCTCTGTGAGGATTCTGCATCTCCTCAGCATCTCCGGCACCAAAGGGGGCACAGGACTGCGGGGCACAGCCACAGAGGTCGGAAGACAGCGACCGGTAAGCCACGGCGGTGAATTACCGACTGTGGTATTCCTTACCGACTGTGGTATTCCTACATAGGCCCCCAGGCTGGCAGTACCCCTATATATATATACATATATATCAGGCACCATGTCCAGCACACGTAGTAAGGCATCAAAGGCACCTACTACATTTTATGCTGCTTGCACAGTGTGCAAAGCCCCTCTACCTGGGGGATGCGCCTCCCCTCACTGCACTGACTGCATACAGACCGCGACGCCAGAGCCCCCCCTACCCCTGGCACCTGCACGGTCGCTGGCCCTTCCGGATTGGGCCAAGATCAGGTTACCAAGGGACAAGGCACAGACTCTCCGGTCGAGAGTTCGCACTCTCCTACAACGTCGGACACAGTTCTTCAGGCAGGTGATGAAGGTACTGGGAAAAATGGTAGCAGCAATAGAGGCCGTCTCATTTGCCCAGCTCCATCTGAGACCACTGCAGTTGGCAATTCTCAAGAATTGGAACAGAAATCCAGCAGTCCTTGACAGACTATTCCTCCTGTCACCGTCGACCAGGTTGTCACTACACTGGTGGCTCAAATCCAGAACACTGTCCCGGGGTCGATCCTTTCTTCCCCCTCGTTGGGAAGTACTTACTACAGATGCCAGTCTCAAGGGTTGGGGCACGGTGTATCTCCACCACAGAACACAAGGCACATGGACGCAGGACGAGTCACGTCTTCCCATCAACATCCTGGAACTCAGAGCGATATACCTAGCCCTTTGGTCATTCCACCATCTGCTAGCGAGGAAACAGATTCGAATTCAGACCAACAATGACACAGCAGTGGCATATATCAACCATCAAGGAGGAACTCGCAGTCGCCAAGCAATGCAGGCGGTACGCCGTACACTCCAGTGGGCGGAAGACAACGACTCGGTCCTCTCAGCAGTCCACATCCCGGGAGTGGACAATTGGGAGGCAGATTTTTTAAGTCGACAAGGAATGGATTCGGGAGAATGGTCATTGCACCCGGAAGTGTTCCAACTTATCTGCCTGCGGTGGGGAACGCCAGACATAGATCTCATGGCATCCCGTCTCAACGCCAAAGTACCGGCGTTCATGGCCAGGTCACACGACCCTTAGGCGCTAGCAGCGGACGCGTTGGTGCAAGACTGGTCGAGGTTCCATCTACCGTATATCTTTCCCCCACTACCACTCCTTCCCAAGGTGGTGAGGAAGCTTAGGAACAAATGCAGACGCACCATTCTGGTGGCTCCAGATTGGCCCAGGCGCACCTGGTACCCAGACGTCGTGCAACTGTCGGCCGATGTACCCTGGAAGCTTCCAGATCGGCCAGATCTTCTATCCCGGGGCCTTTCTTCCATCACAATTCCTCAGCGCTCAGCTTGATGGTGTGGCCCTTGAGTCCTGGGTTCTGACTCAGGCGGGCCTATCTCCAGAGGTTATTTCCACCATGCTACAAGCTCGCAAACTGGTCTCAGCGAGAATATACCACCGCACGTGGAAAATATTCTTGGCTTGGTGTACCTCAAAGGGCCACCTCCCATGGCCCAACTCACTGTCCACGGTACTCCGCTTTCTACAATCGGGGCTTAATGCAGGCATGTCTCTGGGTTCACTGAAGGGCCAAGTATCGGCACTTTCGGTGTTGTTCCAGAAACGTTTGGCCAAGATCCCACAGATGCGGACTTTTCTGCAAGGGGACTGTCACATTGTCTCACCATATCGCAGACCCCTGGATCCGTGGGATTTGAATCTGGTGGTCACCGTGCTTCAGAGTCCACCTTTTGAACCGCTGAGGGAAGACCCTCTTCTTCGTCTCACACAAAAGGTGACGTTTCTCGTTGCTATCACGTCACTGCGTAGAGTTTCGGAACTAGTGGCACTGTCTTGTAAACCGCCGTTTCTGGTTTTTCACCAGGACAAAGTGGTCTTGCGTCCAGTACCCACCTTCCTACCCAAGGTGGTGTCAGATTTTCATCTAAACCAGGACATTTCTCTGCCGTCTCTATGTCCGGCCCCCGTGCACCAGGTTGAGAAGGCTGTACATACACTGGACCTAGTTAGAGCACTACATATTTACGTATCGAGAACGGCACCATTCAGAGACTCAGAGTCTCTGTTCCTACTCACATCTGGTACCCGTAAAGGTAAACCAGCTTCCAAGGCTACCTTAGCCAGATGGATTTGATCTACCATCACGGAGGCTTATGAACTCAAGCATTTGCCTCCCCCGATGGGCCTCAGAGCGCACTCTACCAGGTCTGTGGGGGCCTCCTGGGCCTTCAGGCACCAGGCGTCAGTACAGCAGGTGTGTAAAGCTGCCACTTGGTCCAGTTTACACACCTTCACTAAACATTACCAAGTACATGCTTATGCATCAGCAGATGCAGGTCTCGGAAGGCACTTCCTTCAGGCGGCCATTGCCCACCTGTAGTGTACAGCTGACGTGTGTTCAGCATTGACATTTCCATTGTTTTTTCCCACCCATGGACTGCTTTTGGAAGTCCCACGGTCCTGTGTCCCCCAATGAGGCGACAGAGAAAAGGAGATTTTTGTGTACTCGCCGTAAAATCCTTTTCTCCTAGCCTCTAATTGGGGGACACAGCACCCACCCTGTTGCCTTTAGAGTTTTTACTACGGTTCTGTTTCATTACCTGCTATATGAAATGTTGGCTTGCCTGTTGTTGTGCAGGCCGTGCTTTTGTCATGTTGATAATACTCCTACTGCTTTAGCACTAAAACTGGCTGGGCATTGCCTGCCTGGGGTGTATACTGCAGAGGAGGAGCCATTTTAATCTTTTTCAGATCACTTAGTGTCGCCTCCTGGTGGTAGCAACATAACACCCACGGTCCTGTGTCCCCCAATTAGAGGCTAGGAGAAAAGGATTTTACGGTGAGTACACAAAAATCTCCTTTTTTGTGGAGTTGAGTGCTCTGCACCTACAGCGCTCCTTATTTATTTAACCCCCTTAGCAGGTCCAGAGTGTTTTGTGCCTCCACAATGCCCGCAGTGTGTGTTTTATTTTTTTACCAGTGTACGGTCATTTTGTTTCCTGCAATGAGCAGAACTTTATGCCAAATAAAGAAGCCATGTCTGATGTTAGCTGTGAAAAATTACACTTTAGGGGGCAGCTGTTTATTGTCATGTTACATTTCACTCCTGTGCAGGGAAGGCATCACTTCCAGGAGAGGAACATTAGATGCTGTGAAGAAGCAATGGCTCCTTTTAACTGTCCAATAATGATCCCTTTTGGAGTTTTTTTTCGTTAGAGCTATGCGCCATACAGGGCAAGATCCTTCTCAGGAGCTGTACAGTATAGAATATAATGGAGAGGCAGGAGATGTCTTATGTGTAGGGGCATTAGTAATGGCAGCAGCACAGTGTAGAATATAATGGAGAGGCAGGAGATGTCTTATGTGTAGGGGCATTGGCTATGGCAGCAGTACAGTATAGAATATAATGGAGAGGCAGGAGATGTCTTATGTGTAGGGGCATTAGCTATGGCAGCAGCACAGTATAGAATATAATGGAGAGGCAGGAGATGTCTTATGTGTAGAGGCATTAGCTATGGCAGCAGTACAGTATAGAATATAATGGAGAGACAGGAGATGTCTTATGTGTAGGGGCATTAGCTATGGCAGCAGTACAGTATAGAATATAATGGAGAGGCAGAAGACGTCTTATGTATAGGGGCATTACCTATAGCAGCAGTCCAGTATAGAATATAATGGATAGACAGGAGATGTCTTATGTGTAGGGGCATTAGCTATGGCAGCAGTACAGTATAGAATATAATGGAGAGGCATGAGATGTCTAATGTGTAGGGGCATTAGCTATGGCAGCAGTACAGTATAGAATATAATGGATAGGCAGGAGATGTCTTTTGTGTAGGGGCATTAGCTATAGCAGCAGTCCAGTATAGAATATAATGGATAGACAGGAGATGTCTTATGTGTAGGGGCATTAGCTATGGCAGCAGTACAGTATAGAATATAATGGAGAGGCATGAGATGTCTAATGTGTAGGGGCATTAGCTATGTCAGCAGTACAGTATAGAATATAATGGATAGGCAGGAGATGTCTTTTGTGTAGGGGCATTAGCTATAGCAGCAGTCCAGTATAGAATATAATGGATAGACAGGAGATGTCTTATGTGTAGGGGCATTAGCTATGGCAGCAGTACAGTATAGAATATAATGGAGAGGCATGAGATGTCTAATGTGTAGGGGCATTAGCTATGGCAGCAGTACAGTATAGAATATAATGGATAGGCAGGAGATGTCTTTTGTGTAGGGGCATTAGCTATGGCAGCAGTACAGTATAGAATATAATGGAAAGGCAGTTTGGATCATGATGAACAGGCAGGCAGTGGCATCAATAATTGGGTTGATAAACATTGGTTTAACAGGAGAGATAAGAGCTCGCTCCAGTAATTCCTCTTAGGACTCATTCACTCGACCATTGGAGCGAACCACAATAATGCACTTGTTTTTTATGGATTTCACTTCTTTAACGGTAAATGGTCGTGTGAATGTTTAATGATTGTTCCTTTAACATCCAGATTGCACACGTCCTATTGTCCAAGTCTATTGCATATAACTCTGATATTTATCCGGCCTCGAGATCCGGCATTAAAGGCTGATACATCACGGGGAGAGAAGGGATTTAAGTATAAAACTATAACGCTCTCACTCCACTGAACATTAATGACAGGACTTCATTCACACCTGAGGTGACGATCTGACAGGTCGAGCACCAGAATACTGAGGTCACTTTTCTTTTTTTGCATTCTGTTATTAATTCAAATTTTTCAAGAAATTCTTTAAAATGCTGCAGGTGGTTCATGAATAACTTGTAATAAACCTTGTGACGACTGTCCGGGGCCACAGGCTCACGCGGCTTCTCAGACAGACGTGGCACAAGCCCCTCTGTATGTCAGAATGCCGAGATACCCTGACACCCTTTAACCCCTATACAGGGATCGGGATTTACAACGGGGTCCAGACGATTGCTGCCTACGGATGGGCGGCCATCCAGGAAAGTGAACCAGAGGTAGAAATAGTCATCAAACAGGGTCAAAGCCGGGAGGTCACGGAAGGGGCGATATCAGGGTATGTTAGAGCAATTGGGGAGTCAGGTCAAAATTAAGATGGCGGCAAAGTACAAAACTGTAAGGCAAAAGAAGTGTCCAAAAACAGACCGAGGTAATAGAGGAAAATCCTATACAGAGCAGGAGAACAAGACCTAACCAGGGAAGCATAAAAGCTATATCTGGCAGCTTCCAGCAGATATCGGTAAGCTTCAGTAGGGTGTGGTGCCTTCTAATAGGCTGAAGCCTGGAGCTGCTGACTACGGCTGGACAGCACTCACCCACTGTCACACTGGAAAGTACTACAGGTCCCAGCCACTCTGACCTTAGCGGATGGGGGAGCCTGCGCTGTGCAGAGTTCCTGGCCCTGACGTCTCCTCTATCACCAGCACACACCCATACTGTCACACTGGAAAGTACTACAGGTCCCAGCCACTCTGACCTTAGCAGATGGTGGAGCCTGCGCTGTGCAGAGTTCCTGGCCCTGACGTCTCCTCTATCACCAGCACAAACCTACAGAGTGAATACAGCGGCCCCTGATCACAGGAGCAGATGACGCAGGAGCGGCTCTGATGGAGATGTGACCACAAGGCTCTTAGGTTAAAATCTCTCATTTGGCTAAAAGGCACAAAAATAGCTAAATAGATAAAATGGCTCAAAAGTGACTGGAGGACAAATGTCAATAATGTGGTGAATTGTGAAAAAGATGCAGAAAATGAATCAGCGAAAAACATCTGGAAACTCCAAACCCCAGCCGCCATCGAGAACAATAAAGGAAATCAGATGAACAATAGTCACGTGTCATACAGGATAACATGAATTCTCTGCTCAGTGATTGGATGTAAAGTCTGCAGTATTCTTCATAATGTTACACTGACTCATATTCCTCCCATTCAGATCCCTACAGAATCAGAGATCTTCTATATAAGAGAATGTTCCCGATTGACCAATCAAGAATGGATCTGGACAGGGACAAGATGGCGGAGAGGATCCTACACCTCACCCTAGAGATCCTCTACCGGATTACTGGAGAGGTGAGAGGTTCTGATGTCATCACATTACATCATTATCTATGGGGATAACCGAGGATATGACCGGAGAGGAGAGAGGTTCTGATGTCATCACATTACATCATTATCTATGGGAATAACAGAGGATATGACCAGAGAGGGGAGAGGTTCTGATGTCATCACATTACATCATTATCTATGGGAATAACAGAGGATATGACCGGAGAGGGGAGAGGTTCTGATGTCATCACATTACATCATTATCTATGGGAATAACAGAGGATATGACCGGAGAGGGGAGAGGTTCTGATGTCATCACATTACATCATTATCTATGGGAATAACAGAGGATATGACCGGAGAGGGGAGAGGTTCTGATGTCATCACATTACATCATTATCTATGGGGATAACAGAGGATATGACCGGAGAGGGGAGAGGTTCTGATGTCATCACATTACATCATTATCTATGGGAATAACAGAGGATATGACCGGAGAGGGGAGAGGTTCTGATGTCATCACATTACATCATTATCTATGGGGATAACCGAGGATATGACCGGAGAGGTGAGAGGTTCTGATGTCATCACATTACATCATTATCTATGGGAATAACAGAGGATATGACCGGAGAGGGGAGAGGTTCTGATGTCATCACATTACATCATTATCTATGGGAATAACAGAGGATATGACCGGAGAGGGGAGAGGTTCTGATGTCATCACATTACATCATTATCTATGGGGATAACAGAGGATACGACCGGAGAGGGGAGAGGTTCTGATGTCATCACATTACATCATTATCTATGGGAATAACAGAGGATACGACTGGAGAGGGGAGAGGTTCTGATGTCATCACATTACATCATTATCTATGGGAATAACAGAGGATATGACTGGAGAGGGGAGAGGTTCTGATGTCATCACATTACATCATTATCTATGGGGATAACAGAGGATATGACCGGAGAGGTGAGAGGTTCTGATGTCATCACATTACATCATTATCTATGGGGATAACAGAGGATATGACCGGAGAGGTGAGAGGTTCTGATGTCATCACATTACATCATTATCTATGGGGATAACAGAGGATATGACCGGAGAGGGGAGAGGTTCTGATGTCATCACATTACATCATTATCTATGGGGATAACAGAGGATATGACCGGAGAGGGGAGAGGTTCTGATGTCATCACATTACATCATTATCTATGGGGATAACAGAGGATATGACCGGAGAGGTGATGGACTCTGGAAATGTCTGTAGTGATATTATTAATGTCTCCATCCTCAGGATTACACAGTAGTGAAGACCTCTAGTGATCGCTCTCGGGCCCCTGTGTATGAAGGACGGGGAGGATCCCTGAGCCCAATCCCGGGGCCTCCACCTCACCCCCAGATACATGAGGACATCAATGACCAGAAGATCCTAGAACTCATCAACAAGATGATTGAGCTGCTGACTGGAGAGGTGACACTGCTGGGAATGCTGGGACATTATACAGGACGGCACTGGAGGATTCTGGGTGATGAGCGGAGAGGTGACTGCTGGGACATTATACAGGACAGCACTGGGGGATTCTGGGTGATGTTGGTATCATTGTGTTGTCAGGTTCCTATAAGGTGTCAGGACGTCGCTGTCTATTTCTCCATGGAGGAGTGGGAGTATCTAGAAGGACACAAGGACCGGTACGAGGAGGTGATGATGGAGGAGCACCAGCCCCGCACATCACCAGGTAATAGACAGGACTGAATACACCCGGCCTATAATGATCTGTATGTAATAATGATGTCAGTCCCTGTATGTGTCTCCACAGATGGATCCAGGAGGAGAAATCCCCAGAGAGATGTCCCCGTCCTCTGTATCCCCAGGACTGTCCAGAGGAGAATCACAATGTCCCGGAGAGTCATCAGGTAGATGGCGCTGAGCCCTGGATCTATATGGAGGGTTGGGGGCTTTCCTGCCGTCATAGAGGTGATAGATTTTGGGGGTCTCTTATATTGCACTGATTGTTACATCTGATCTATCAGGGGGAAGATCCCACTAATATTAAAGTGGAGGATGAGACAGAAGAAGCGATGAGGAGGGGGGATCAGCCGTGTGTGAGTGACGGGAAGGAGGAGATTCCAGGAGATGTCACCACAGGTATGGAAGAAACTTCCACAATGAATCCAGATGTTTCTCTCCTCCACACTGTATAAGTGACACATGGGGCAGGAGTCATACACTGAGTTATGTACAGGGAACAGAGGAATCCTCCACAAGGTGTTCTGTGGAGCCGCTCACACACCAGGTACAGCACCTTCCGCTATATGTGTTATTCCTTCACATTTACCACTGGCTGCAGCTCTAAACACTACAGAAATTATTTATTTTAAACTCCCATATGTGAAACATCGTTAACCCCGTAATGATCGCTAAAACACATTAAAATGGTGATTGCTCTTCCCGTGATTGCCATTTTGAAATAAAAATGAAGATTAAGTGTATAGCGCCCCTGGAGGCATTGGTCCCGAACAATTTTTTTAACCATTCAGGACAAAACCGTGATATGAAACCGGCCTAACAGCCGCCTGTTACATCTTGTCTATAGCAGGATCTAATAGGCTTCCATACAGACTGAGGCCAATGAGGGACAGAGGGAGCATTCTTCTTCAGTCACACTCCTTTCACATGTAGTCAATAGTCACTGTGACATTAATGAGTTACACATCAATGATGGCACATAGCCGCTCCCCTGATGTGACCACTATTCTGGGGGGGCCCTGGTATATGTACATGGTGACTCCGCTGTGTATGGCACATAGCCGCTCCCCTGATGTGACCACTATTCTGGGGGGACCCAGGTATATGTACATGGTGACTCCGCTGTGTATGGCACGGGCATAGCTCCCCTGATGTGACCACTATTCTGGGGGACCCAGGTATATGTACATGGTGACTCCGCTGTGTATGGCACAGGCATAGCTCCTCTGATGTGACCACTATTCTGGGGGGGCCCAGGTATATGTACATGGTGACTCCGCTGTGTATGGCACGGGCATAGCTCCTCTTCCATTCCTCCCCCATGCTGTACATGTAGAGTGTGGTGCAGTAATAACACGTCACCTCAGTGTGGTGCTAGAAGGGGTTATTAGGAAGCCTCTATGTTATACTTGTGTTATGTGTGGAGAGATGGATAGAATCACATTGTAGTGTTGTGGCAGCTTTGAATGCATTTATTACAGCCAGAACTGTGATTTGGTTATTATCATTATTCATTATTATTGTGCCATTTATCCCATGGCGCTTTACATGTGAAGGGGGCATACATAAACAAGTACAATAAAGTTGAGCAATACAAGGCACACACAGAAGGAGAGGGGACCCTGCCCGCGAGGGCTCACAGTCTACAAGGGATGGGTGAGGATACAGTAGGAGAGGGTAGAGCTGGTCGTGCAGTGGTTCAGTAGACTGAAGATCACTGCAGGCTGTAGCTTGTCAGAAGAGTTAGGTTCGTTTTGAAGGTTTCCACAGTAGGTGAGAGACTGATGTGTTGGGGTAGAGCGTTCCAGAGTATTGGGGAAGCACGGGAGAAATCTTGTAGGTGGTTGTGGGAAGAAGAGATAAGAGGGGAGTAGAGAAGGAGATCTTGGGAGGATCAAAGGTTGCATGTAGGTAAGTACCGGAAGACCATGTCACAGATGTATGGAGGAGACAGGCTGTGGACGGCTTTGTATGTCATAGTTAGGGTTTTGAACTGGAGGCTCTGGATAGTAGGAAGCCTGTGAAGGGATTGGCAGAGAGGAGAGGCTGGGGAATAGCGGGGAGACAGGTAGATTAGTCGGGCAGCAGAGTTTAGGATAGATTGGAGTGGTGTAAGAGTGCTAGAGGGCAGGCCTGAGAGTAGGAGATTGCAATAGTCGAGGCGGGAGATGATGAGGGCGTGCACAAGTGTTTTTGCAGTTTCTTGGTCAAGGAATGTACGGATCCGAGAAAATATTTTTAAGTTGGAGTCGTCAGGAGGTGGCAAGGGCTTGGATATCTGGCTTGAAGGAGAGTGCAGAATCGAGGATCACCCCAAGGCACCGAGCATGCAGGACTGGGGAAAGTGAGCAGCCATTGACTTTGATGGATAGGTCTGGTGGAGGGGTAGAGGGAGTTGGGGGAAAGATGATGAATTCTGTTTTGTCAGTGTTCAGTTTTAGAAAACGGGCTGAGAAGAAAGATGAAATAGCGGACAGACATTGTGGGATTTTGGTCAGTAAAGAGGTGATGTCAGGTCCAGAGAGGTAGATCTGCATGTCATCAGCGTAGAGATGATACTGCAAACCATGGGATTCTATGAGCTGACCCTGGCCGAAGGTGTAGATGGACAAGAGTATGGGTCCAAGAGCTGAGCCTTGAGGAACACCAGCAGACAAGGGGCGAGGTGAGGAGGTGGTGTGGGAGAGGGAGACACTGCATGTCCGGTCTGTTACATATGAAGAGATCTAGGATAAGGCCAAGTCTGTGATGCCAAGAGATGAGAGAATCTGTAAAAGGAGGGAATGGTCACAGTGTCAAAGGCAGAAGAAAGGTCGAGGAGGTGGACAGAGTACTGTTGCTTGCTCTTGGCGGTTATTAGGTCATTGGTAACGTTAGTTGGGCAGTTTCAGCAGAGTGATGTGGTCGGAAGCCAGATTGTAATCGGTCAAAGAAGGAGCAGGAGGAGACGTGGGAGGACAGTTCAAGATGGACACGCTGTTCCAGCAGTTTTGAGGCATAAGGGAGAAGTGATATCGGGTGATGGTTAGACACAGAGGATGGGTCGAGGGAGTGCTTTTTGAGGATGGGTGTGATTGAGGCTTGTTTGAAGGATGAGGGGAAGACAACATCTGTAAGTGAAACGTTGAAGAGATGTGTTAGGGTTGGGATGAAGACTGTGGCAAGGTTTGGTATAAGGTGGGACGGGAGCGGGTCAAGTGTGCAAGTGATGAAATGTGATCTTGACAGAAGGGAGGAGAGTTGATTTTCTGTCATGGTGGAGAAGCTGGTTTTGGAAGAACAGGGCTGAGCAGTTATGAGGAGGGGCATAGGGGGATGTGCCCAAAGCTTTCTCTGATGTTATCAATCATCTGCTTCAAAAATGAGGCAAAGTCTTCAGCAGAAATGAGAGGAGAGGGAGGAGGTCCTGGGGGACGGAGGAGAGAATAGAAGGTATTGAAAAGCTGTTTAGGATTGTGAGACAGGGACGATATGACAGACAAGAAGTTTGTTTTGCGGCAGCGAGTGTGGATTTGAAGTTGGCGAGGGAATGCTTGTATGCGACAAAGTACTCGGCAGAACGGGATCTCTTCCTTCTCCGCTCAGCTACCCTGGAAGTCGGTCTCAGGTCTTTGGTCAGGCTAGTCTGCCAGGGTTGACTGAGTTTTGCTGTGCATGAAGGGGGCTGCCGAATCGAGCGCTACTGTTATTGGGGTATTATATAAAGTGGCAGCAGCATCTGTGTCATGTAAGGAAGCTATGTCTGTGAGAGGGAGAAGGGATTTAGAGAATGAGTGTAAATTAAGGTGTTTGAGATTTCTGTGAGAACAATTGAGTTTGTGGAGTGGCTGTTGCACACAAGGAGAGGAGAGGGAAGAGAATGTCAGTAGTTTGTGGTCAGACAGGGGTTGGGATGAGATAGAGAGGTTAGCAAGGGAACAGAGGCAGGTGAAGATAAGGTCCTACGTGTGGCCATCTTTGTGAGTGGCCGCGGAGGACCATTGAGTGAGGCCAAAGGAGGCATTCAGGGATAAAAGTTTAGAGGCAGCCGAGGTGGAAGTGCCAATGGGGATGTTGAAATCACCCATGAGGATAGTGGGGATGTCATCAAAAAGGAAAAGAAGTAGCCAGGTGGTGAAGTGGTCGAGAAAGGTGGAGATGGGTAGCTCTGGGGGACGATAGATAACAGCCAGATGGAATTTGGAGGGGGAGTAGATGTGGCGGAGTGCACCTCAAACGAGGAAAGAGTAATGGTGGTTGGTAGTGGAATTGGGGTAAAGGAGCAGTTATCTGACAGGAGCAAGCCAACTCCTCCACCAGGTTTGTTGCTGGGGCGAGGGGTGGAATCCGCCTTAAGATAGTGCAGCTGGAGAGGCAGGGTCAGAGGGGGTGAGCCAGGTTACAGTAATGCCATAGAAGGAGAGTGTTAGTGATAAAGAGGTGATGGATGAATGACAGTTTGTTGCAGACAGAGCGTGTGTTCCATAGTGCTCCCGGAAGGGGGAGTGAGAGAACAGCGGCTGGCTGAATGGGTATGAGGTTGTCAGAGTTGCGAAAACTTGTAGAGGATCGTGGCAGGGTGTTAGAAACCAGGGCTGTGGAGTCGGAGCCCATTTTGGCGGTGCCGGAGTTGGATTCGGTAGAAAATGGACTGACTCGCGCGACTCCTAAAATATATAATACATTGGGTACAGTAGTTCAATGCAGAATGTGCTGAATATTATTATTATGAATTATTATGTTCTATGTAAATATCTTGATTATTGTATCATAATAATGATGAAAGCTTGATGCTCACACTGTGCTACAATAAATTTATCACTTAAACATGAGCCGTATATGAAGGAGTCAGAGTTGGAGTCGGTGGTTTGACGTACCGACTCCACAGCCCTGTACAAGTGTGGCGATGTGTTGAGGAGGGCCAGGATTTGGGGATACATCGTCAGCAATGAGGAGCAGCATATAGAGCGTTAGAAGGTGGGAGCAGGATAGGGCATGGTGTGGCCATGTGTGCCTGGAGAAAAAGGATTGTATGTGGAGGAACAGTTCTGAGTAGGAGGTGAGATGGCTGGAGAGGATGGAGGGAGAAATGACTAGCTCTATAGTAGGTGGAGGGATTAGAGGAGTAAGGAAGAAATGAAGTAGTATGGGGGAGAAAGTGAACAGAAACATTGTAGTGGCTTTCTATCCCATTACCTTCCAGTCCATTCTAGTCCATTTCTAGTCTAATTCAAAGTTTTGCACTTAGAAAATTGCACTTGTAAAAATGTATTGGATCAGACTCATGGTTCTGAATATATCTGCAGCTAAAGGTATTCAGGTGTGGATGAGGGGGTGGGTGGGTATGTACTGACCAGACACCGAGAGTTAAACACAGGTCATAAAAAAGAGGGATGGGTTGGAGTGACTAGAATAATCATGAGGAATGAAACAGAGCATGGACATGATAGGTAAGAAAATAGTAAAATAGAGAGATTATATGCACTGCACACAGACAGTCAGAAGCCAGGGAAAGCTGTGTAGATTCAATGCATACCTGTGGGAAGAGGAAACAGCCCAATTAGATGACACAGATGGTGATGATGATGATAACAATACAGCAGTGATGACTGTGAGGAATGGCCAATTGCATCCGAGTCTAATTCAAAGTTTTCAGGTATTTTGGACGAAGTACCTTAATGTCCGCGCTGCTGCCAGAGAGGAAAATACACCAACGACACTGGGACGTCTGAGTACTGGTAGTAGAGGTTTATTTCAAACGCGTTTCGGAGCCACATACCGAGCTCCTTCCTCAGGGAACATTCCCTGAGGAAGGAGCTCGGTACGTGGCTCCGAAACGCGTTGGAAATAAACCTCTACTACCAGTACTCAGACGTCCCAGTGTCGTTGGTGTATTTTCCTCTCTGGCAGCAGCGCGGACATTAAGGTACTTCGTCCAAAATACCTGATCACAGCACCGCACCTGGTGGAAGTACAGTCCCTGCAGCAGCTGCATTGTTCGAGCGATTACGCTGGTTGTGTGCTACACAACCGGACCAGGTGAGCAAATCTGATTTTTTTCACATTTACCTGCCCATAAAGGATAAGACCCTATGTGCGCATTCTCAACCCTCTAGATAATTCAAAGTTTTGTCCTTAGAAAACTGCACTTGGAAAATTCCATTGGTTCAGACTAAAGTCTGGATCAGACTCATAGTTCAGAGGAAATGGTTTGTGCCTCTTCTTCCTTCCACTTCTGGCTTTGACTCTGCATGAGTATTGTCCTGTTTTAGTCAGTGTTCTTCAGCTCCAGTCCTCAAGACCCACCAACAGTGCATCTTTTCAGGATTTCCTTAGCATTGCACAGGTGGTAATGTAATCACCTGCAGAGGTGATGGTTCCATCACCTTGTGCAATGCTAAAGAAATCCTGAAACAATGCACTGTTGGTGAGTCTTGAGGACTGGAGTTGAGAAACACTGGTCTAAGGAAATATTCACACATGGCATAATTGCTGCTCATTGTTTTTAGCATATTTTGTGCATAAAAAAAAGCATTTTACAGTATTACCATTCTAAATGAGATTTATGAAATCTCATGCATATGCTGTTTTTTTTTTATTGTTTTTTTTTTTTTTGCATTTTTTTAACCATTAAATTGGTTTGAACTCTGCAGCATAACAATATTTTTCCAGTGTTTTTGCACAAAGAAAAACCTCAAGTGAAAACAATGCATAAACAATTCTAACCCATATATAAAAATTTGTGTTTTGTACGCAGTGGATTTCCTGCAAAGACTCTGGTCTTTGGAGCAGAGAAATCCATATTAATTAAGCCACATGTGAATATACCCTAACAGAGATGGTATATCTACTTTGGATTGTGAAGACATTTACTAAATTCATGTTTTATCCTTACAGAGAATAACAATAACAATTCTGAGAGACGCTTCATGTTATTGGCAAATTATAAATTAGAAGATGAAGATATGCAGCAGAACTCTCCAGAAGAAAATCTCATCAGCACTAATGTAAATTCAGGATTCAACAGTACAGAACTAACATATAATCCACCTAATCCTGAGGAACCTTCTCCTGACCAATCTCACATTGTTACAAGTACAGATCGGAAAGGAGGCAAAAAGCTTTTAACAAGAAGTTCAAGTCCTCATACACATAGAAGAATTCATAGAGGGAAGAAGCCGCACTCATGTTCAGAATGTGGGAAATGTTTCAACGATAAATCAAGTCTTGTTAGACATGAAAGAAGTCACACAGGAGAGAAGCCATATTCATGTTCAGAATGTGGGAAATGTTTTTCACTTAAAAGTAATCTTGTTACTCATCAAAGAATTCATACAGGAGAAAAGCCTTTTTCATGTCTAGAATGTGGGAAATGTTTTTCAGCTAAAATTAGTCTTGTTACTCATCAAAGAGTTCACACAGGAGAAAAGCTGTATTCATGTTCAGAATGTGGAAAATGTTTTAAACATCAATCAAGTTTTGTTATACATCAGAGCAATCATACAGGAGATAAGCCATACTCATGTTCAGAATGTGGGAAATGTTTTTCAGTTATTTCAGGTTTAGTAAAACATGAGAGAACTCACAAACGAGATAAGCCATATTCATGTTCAGAATGTGGGAAATGCTTTTCATATATTTCATGTTTAGTAAAACATGAGAGAACTCACACAGGAGAGAAACCATACCCATGTTTAGAATGTGGAAAATGTTTGTCAGCTAAAACTAGTCTTGTCGATCATCAAAGAATTCACACAGGAGAGAAGCCATATTCATGTTTAGAATGTGGAAAATGTTTTTCAGCTAAAATTAGTCTTGTCCATCATCAAACAATTCACACAGGAGAAAAGCCATATTCATGTTTAGAATGTGGAAAATGTTTAACTAATAAATCTTCTTTTGTTAAACATCAGAGAATTCACACAGGAGAGAAGCCATATTCATGTTCAGAATGTGGGAAATGTTTTACAGATCGATCCTCTTTGTTAAACATCAGAGAATTCACACAGGAGAGAAGCCATATTCATGTTCAGAATGTGGAAAATGTTTTACAGAAAAATCATGTTTTGTTACTCATCAGAGAATTCACAATGGAGACAAGCCATATTTGTGTTCAGAATGTGGGAAAAGTTTTACAAAAAAATCATATTTTGTTAGACATCGTAGAATTCACACAGGAGTGAAGCCATATTCATGTTCAATATGTGGGAAATGTTTTATATTTCAAACGGATCTTAGAAAACATTGTAGAATTCACACAGGAGAGAAGCCATATTCATGTTCAGAATGTGGGAAATGTTTTGGAGTTAACGCACAGCTTGTTGAGCATCAGAAAATTCACACAGGAGAGAAGCCATATCCATGTTCCGAATGCGGGAAATGTTTCATTTCTATGACCAAACTTATTAACCATCATCGAAGTCACACAGGGGAGAAGCCATTTCCATGTTCGTTTTGTGGGAAATGTTTTGCAATTAAGTCAGCCCTTATTAGACATAATAGAATCCACACAGGAGAGAAGCCATATTCATGTTCAGAATGTGGGAAATGTTTTGCACGCGGATCAAGTCTTGTTCGTCATCAGACAATTCACAAAGGGAAAAAGGAGTAATTATGAGAATACAGAAAATGCTTTACAGAGATATTTTATCTTAATAAACATCAGAGAGTTAAGGTGAAAGGCTGTATTTCATGTTCAGAAATCAGGAAATGTTTTATTACTAAAGATAAACATCTAAAGTCATCAGAGAAGTTACAAAGGAGAGAAGCCGTGCTGATTCTCTATAGGTGTGAAATGTTTTATTACTAAAGACAAACATCTAAAGTCATCAGAGAAGTTACAAAGGAGAGAAGCCGCGCTGATTCTCTATAGGTGTGAAATGTTTTACAAACAAATCACATTTCAATCTCCTGAAAGAATTTATATTAGGAGGAAACTATATCATTAGGTTATTCAGATACATTTAGCCAATAAGAAAGTTTGTTGTTTTTCAAGGCCAATTTAGCCTGAATCTGATTAACACCAAAATTATAACTGATCAAGATATATGTTAATTAACTAAAAAATACGTTCAAAGTAATGAACCTTGTATTTATTACTGTGTGATCTGTGGACATATCAATATTTATCCTAAATACTAAAATGGCAATGATGAAACTAAACAAAACACTATGAGGTTGGCCTGTAATTGACATCATAGTCAATATGGTGGAAAATAAGTATTTAATCACCAACAAACAAGCAAGATTCCTGGCTCTCACAGAGCAGTAACGTCTTCTTTAAGAGGCTCCTCTGTCCTCCACTCATTACCTGTAGTACTGGAGGCTCCTCTGTCCTCCACTCATTACCTGTAGTGCTGGAGGCTCCTCTGTCCTCCACTCATTACCTGTAGTACTGGAGGCTCCGCTGTCCTCCACTCATTACCTGTAGTACTGGAGGCTCCTCTGTCCTCCACTCATTACCTGTAGTGCTGGAGGCTCCTCTGTCCTCCACTCATTACCTGTAGTGCTGGAGGCTCCTCTGTCCTCCACTCATTACCTGTAGTGCTGGAGGCTCCTCTGTCCTCCAATAATTACCTGTAGTGCTGGAGGCTCCTCTGTCCTCCACTCATTACCTGTATTACTGGCACCTGTTTGAACTTGTTATCAGTATAAACACCTGTCCGCATCCTCAACCAGTCACACTCCAAACTCCACTATGGTGAAGACCAAAGAACTGGCGAAGAACACCATAAACAACATTGTAGCCCCGCACCAGGTTGGGAAGACAATCTGCAATAGGCAGCAGCTTGGTGTGAAGAAATCAACTGTGGGAGCAATAATTAGAAAATGGAAAGCATACAAGACCACTGATAATCTCCCTCGATCTGTGCTTCCACGCAAGATCTCACCCTGTGGGGTCAAAATGATCTCAAGAATGGTGAGCAAAAATCCCAGAACCACACGGGGAATGATCCCAAGGACACCGCCAGAGCAACAAAGCATTTTAAGGTCCAGGAGTGGCCTAGCCAGTGTCCAGATCTCAACCCTATAGACAACCTTTGGAGAGAGTTGAAAGTCCATATTGCCCAGCGACAGCCCCAAAACATCACTGCTCTAAAGATCTGCATGGAGGAATGGGCCTACATACCAGCAACAGTGTGTGCCAACCTCGTGAAGACTTACAGAAAACGTCTGCCATTGCCAACAAAGGAGAGAACAAAGTATTGAGATGAACTTTTTTATTGACCAAATACTTATATTCCACCAAAATGTGATTAAAAACTTTCTTTCCAAATCAGACAATGTGATTTTAAGGATTTGTTTTCTCATTTTGTCTCTCATAGTTGAGATCACCTATGATGTCAATTACAGGCCGACCTCATCTTGTTAAGTGGGAGAACTTGCACTGTACACTGTGTGCAGAATTATTAGGCAAGTTGTATTATACTATGTTCTCAATCAACCCAAAAGACTCATAAATATCAAAACTTAATATTTTTGGAAGTTGGAGGGGTTTTTTATATTTGGCTCTTAGGAGGATATCTGTTTGTGCAGGTAACTATTACTGTGCAGAATTATTAGGCAACTTAATAAAAACCAAATATATTTCCATCTCACTTGTTTATTTTCACCAGGTAAACCAATATAACTGCACAAAAATTAGAAAATAAACATTTCTTACATGCAAAAACAAAACACAAAAAAAATGAGTGCCCAATATAGCCACCTTTCTTTATGATGACACTCAGCAGCCTCCATCCATAGATTCTGTCAGTTGCTTGATTTGTTTACGATCAACATTGCGTGCAGCAGCCACCACAGCCTCCCAGACACTGTTCCCAGAGGTGTACTGTTTTCCCTCCCAGACACTGTCCCCAGAGGTGTACTGTTTTCCCTCCCAGACACTGTTCCCAGAGGTGTACTGTTTTCCCTCCCAGACACTGTTCCCAGAGGTGTACTGTTTTCCCTCCCAGACACTGTTCCCAGAGGTGTACTGTTTTCCCTCCCAGACACTGTCCCCAGAGGTGTACTGTTTTCCCTCCCAGACACTTCCCAGAGGTGTACTGTTTTCCCTCCCTGTAGATTTCACATTTTAGGAGGGACCACAGGTTCTCTATGGGGTTCAGATCAGGTGAACAAGGGGACCATGTCATTATTTTTTCTTCTTTTAGACCTTTACTGGCCAGCCACGCTGTGGAGTAGTTGGATACATGTGATGGAGCATTGTCCTGCACGAAAATCATGTTTTTCTTGAACGATACCGACTTCTTCCTGTACCACTGCTTGAAGAAGTTTTCTTCCAGAAACTGGCAGTAGGTCCGGGAGTTGAGCTTCACTCCATCCTCAACCCGAAAAGGTCCCACAAGTTCATCTTTGATGATCCCAGCCCATACCAGTACCCCACCTCCACCTTGTGGTGTCTGAGTCGGAGTGGAGCTCTCTGCCCTTTACTGATCCAGCCTCTGGCCCATCCATCTGGCCCATCAAGAGTCACTCACATTTCATCAGTCCAGAAAACCTTTAAATAATCAGTCTTAAGATATTTCTTGGCCCAGTCTTGACGTTTTATCTTATGTTTCTTGTTCAGAGGTGGTCGTTTTTCCGCCTTCCTTACCTTGGCCATGTCCCTGAGTATAGCACACCTTGTGCTTTATGATACTCCAGTAACAATGCAGCTCTGAAATATGGCAAAATTGGTGACAAATGTGAGGGGGTGAGTGTGACCTGATTGTAAGTGCGGACGGAAGTGTGTGACTTGTGATTCAGTGACTTTGGATTCAGGGAGTTTGGAAGGGAGGACTTACTGAATTGCTGGTTGTATTTTATTAATACTTAACATTTCTTTTTACTTATAATCTGTCTACTGCACTCCCCATTAGGAAATGAGCTCCATAATTGGCAATGCCATCCGGTGTACATCTTGCCACATGTATGCAATCCTTGAACAGCCGGTCGAGGGTGCATACTGCTGTGTGAGATGTGAGCACACTGTGCATTTGGAAGCCCCGATACTGGATCTAAATCAACAGCTGGCGACACTGAGATCCATAGACAATATGGAAAGGAGTCTCCTACTCAATGGGAAAGATGTGGGGGAGGATGGTAGCATGGAGCTGCAGGACTGTGAGGCAGCTAGCTGGGTGACAGTTAGAAGGCGGGGTAGAAGGAAGAGTGCCAGGGAGGCTAGCCCAAATCTGGCACACCCCAATAAATTTGCTAAGTTGGCAAATGAGGGGGGTGTCAGTACAGGGATAGCACTGCTGCAGCAAGGCATGACCTGAAAGCCAGAGGAGTGTCTGCTCCAGTAAGGGGGAAAACAGGAAGCTGCTGCAAAGGCAAATAAAATAATGGGATGCATTAAAAGAGGCATAGATGCTCATGAGGAGAACATAATTTTACCTCTATACAAGTCACTAGTGCGACCACACTTAGAATACTGTGTACAATTCTGGTCTCCGGTGTATAAGAAAGACATAGCTGAACTAGAGCGGGTCCAGAGAAGAGCGACAAAAGTCATTAGAGGACTAAGGGGTCTGCAATACCAAGACAGGTTATTAGAGGACTGAGGGGTCTGCAATACCAAGACAGGTTATTAGAGGACTGAGGGGTCTGCAATACCAAGACAGGTTATTACAGGACTGAGGGGTTTGCAATACCAAGACAGGTTATTACAGGACTGAGGGGTTTGCAATACCAAGACAGGTTATTAGAGGACTGAGGGGTCTGCAATACCAAGACAGGTTATTAGAGGACTGAGGGGTCTGCAATACCAAGACAGGTTATTAGAGGACTAAGGGGTCTGCAATACCAAGACAGGTTATTAGAGGACTGAGGGGTCTGCAATACCAAGACAGGTTATTAGAGGACTGAGGGGTCTGCAATACCAAGACAGGTTATTAGAGGACTGCGGGGTCTGCAATACCAAGACAGATTATTAGAGCACTGAGGGGTCTGCAATACCAAGACAGGTTATTAGAGGACTGAGGGGTCTGCAATACCAAGACAGGTTATTACAGGACTGAGGGGTCTGCAATACCAAGACAGGTTATTAGAGGACTGAGGGGTCTACAATACCAAGACAGGTTATTAGAGGACTGAGGGGTCTGTAATACCAAGACAGGTTATTAAACTTGGGGTTATTTAGCTTGGAAAAACGAAGGCTTAGGGGTGATCTTATAATAATATATAAATATATGAGGGGACAGTACAGAGAACTTTCTAATGATCTCTTTACCCTTAGGCCTGAGACGGGGACAAGGGGGCATCCTCTACGTCTGGAGGAAAGAAGGTTTAATCATAATCACAGACGCGGATTCTTTACTGTAAGAGCAGTGAGACTATGGAGCTCTCTGCCACATGATGGTGTAATGATGGAGTCACTACTAACATTTAAGAAGGGCCTGGATGCCTTTCTTGAAAACTATAATATTACCAGTTATACATACTAGATTCTTTGATAGGGCGTTGATCCAGGGAATTAGTCTGATTGCCGTATCTGGAGTCAGGAAGGAATTTTTTCCCCCAATGTGGAGCTTAGTGTTGCCACATGGGGTTTTTTTTTTAAAAAAATCATTTTTATTCACCATTTGCAATATAACAAAAAGAGAAAAACACACAGTTGTATGACAAGACGTTGTACATAAAACTAGTACACTGACACTGACACCAATTACCATCAGGTCGTAAGATTGCAAAAACAGAAACAAAAACATAATAGAATACAATAGTACCGTATGCCACGTATAGAATTCCTCACAACTGCCACACATATCCCCTCCCACAACATCCCGTCCATCCCTCTCAGTCCATCATATGCATCTCTCCCCGTCCTAAGCGAAGCGGGGGCTCAAGTATTTTCACAGTAGAAACACTAAAGATACCCATGTACTGCGATACAGTCATTCCCCTAAGACCCCTACCGTCGCCGGGCATGTCCTTGTAAGGGTCACAGTCGGCGCCAGGCGCCCTAACGAGTGGCTCAAAGATTGTAATAAGTACCAGGGAGTACCGTGAAAAGGTGTCATTACACTGACAATGTCATCATCAGACAGTTGTGACTCTATAAAACGTCTCCATTTTTTCATGAAAGAGACAATCAGGACATCCTTGTCCCTCAGAGCTCCGCGTCTGTCTAGATCCATTGCCAACCGTAGACCCGCCATTACGTCCGTTTCAGTGGGTAAATCCGCTCGTAACCAGAATGTTAGCAGTAGACGTTTAGCCAATAATATAAGGACATGTAAGAAACGAATGCTAGCAACCCCTCCCTTGGATAAATTCACATTCTGAAAAATCCACACCCCCGGATCTAGCTCAAACGTATGACCACAGAATCTCCGCACCAGGTCGGATACCATGCCCCAGAAGGACTGCACCCTCGGACAACTCCATAATCCATGCACCATATCTGCTCTGTCAAGATTGCATTTCGGACAGTGTAACAGCCTATCGGGATTAGATGCCGATGGTGGTATATTGAAGCCATATATGGTACCATGGATGACCCGAAAGTGTGAGTCCCTCCATCTCTCATCCAAAATATAACGCCTTATCTTACCCCAACCGTCCAGGATATCATCGGACACCGTCTCCTTGTCTACATACGCGCACCACTTCGAAAAAAGTTTCTGGGCGCCACCAGGAAGTAAACATGTCCTGAGTTCCCTATATATGCCAGAGATCCCTAGTTGAGAAACGTCAAGGCCCACCAGTCTATCACACGCATTTGTAAGAGTTTCCTTTGATGCATCCAAGAGATTATCCATGACATGATGTTTCAGCTGCAAGTATTGGAGGCTCTGGGCTCCCCCGAGACCAAACTTGTCCATTATCTCCTGTCCCAACATCCAGCGGCGTTCAGACATCGCCATGAGATCTCCCATGGTTTTAATACCTTTTCGGGCCCATTCTCTAAATAATACATTGGTTCGACCCATCGGGAACTCCGGGTATGCCCAGGGGTTCAGATGTTTCGACACTTTCCAGGGGAGACTACATTTTTTCCTCACTGCTTTCCATGCTCCTATCGTATCCTTGAAGATTATAGACGATCGGACTCGCGTCGGTAACGACGCCCACCCCGTATGAAGGAGAGAGCAGCGATCCCAAGGCTCGCAGAACGCTGCCTCCAACCTAGGTCTCCTGCCTTTCCATATAAAGTCCGCAAACGCCCTGTTTAATCTGTTAATGTCAGTATGTTTCACGAGTAAGGGCAGTGTCTGTAGTGGATACAAGAGATGTGCGAAGCTGACCATCTTGATAAGATGGCAGCGGCCTAGGAGTGACAGAGGTAATCCCGCCCAACGTTTTAACTCTTTTTCCATTCTGTCAAAAAGGGGAGCATAATTTAGTGAGTATACTTGGCTCGATGTCCGTCCCAACAGCAGGCCCAAATATTTGATATGAGTTGCTGCCCTCGGGATGCCCAACGATAGCAGAGACTCCCCAGACGCGTTCCCCGGCTTAAGGTATAGGATCTCACATTTTTTCCGATTAAGCCGGAATCCCGCAAATTCTCCAAATCGCTCTATATCTCTCAGCAGAGGAGGTAGATCCCGCACAGGGTCTCCCATAAACAATACAATGTCATCAGCAAACAATGCCGATTTTGTTTCCGCTCGTCCAATGCTCACCCCCTCAAAGGAACTGTGCCTGTTAATATATCTGGCCAATGGTTCCAAGGCTAAATTAAATAACAACGGGGATAAGGGACATCCTTGCCTAGTCCCCTTCAAAAGAGGGAACACCGGGGAGAGGAAACCGGGGGTATGTACCCTCGCTTTAGGGGTGGCATACAGTGCCTGTAGATAATTTCTGAAACGACCCTGGAGCCCTATCCTGTCCAGCACCTGACCCAGCCATGGCCACCTGACATTATCGAAGGCTTTTTCCGCGTCCAGGGTGACCATGGCAGGGTTTTTTCCCACAAGGGGCGACATATCCTTCACTGCGTCCAGGACCAGAAGGGCCCTGCGGACATTGGTGACCGCTGACCGGCCTTTGACGAATCCCGTCTGATGATTGTCTATGAGCGTCGGGAGAATCTCTGCCAACCTATCCGCCATAATTTTTGCCAGAATTTTAAGGTCCACATTAATAAGGGAAATCGGCCTATAATTTGTAGGATCCTCCCCTCCCGTGGTTCCCTTAGGCAACAATTTAATGTAAGCCATATCCATAGTTTCAGGTAACTTCCGTTGAGATATAATATTATTAAACAATCCCGTCAGTATCGGAGTCACCTCAGGCCGAAGTATCTTATAGAACTCCCCTGTGAACCCATCCGGGCCCGGGGATTTCCCGTTCCCTAAATGCCTGATGACCGCGTCTACCTCCATCTCAGAGACCGGAGCATTAAGGAGCTCTAAGTCAGCCTCCGAGATAGGAGTGAGAGGCACCTCATCTAACCATGTCATTCCCTCCCGGGACGAGACGTCGTTTGAATGGTACAACCGTCTATAAAAATCCCCCAGTATATCATTAATAGCTTTGGGATCAGTGGTACGGACACCCTCCCTCGTGGTAAGCGCCGCAAATGTCGTGGGTTTTCGTCTGCCCCTAGCGAGATTAGCAAGCAGTCGCCCCGTCTTGTCACCATGTCTGTGAAGGTCTACGTCTAGTTGTCCCCGGATCAGTTTTTCCCTCAGGTCAGCCCACGTGTCGAAATCCCTTTTCGCTGCAAGCCACGCTGTCTTGTCTACCAGTGCCCGCGAGCGTTTAAACGCTTGGTAAGTCTCGGAAACAAGTGCGCTTGCCTTTGTATAGTTCTCTTTGAGCTGTCTCGACTGTGTCCGAGTGTACGCTATCAAACGTCCTCTTATAACCGATTTCCCGGCTTCCCAGAACAGACAATGGTCACTTTTATGCACCTCGTTGTCAAGGGCATAACCCTGCCACCATTCCTTCAATTGAGTCTTAAACCCCCCCATAGATGACAGATGTGAGGGGAATCTCCATATTGTATCCGTGCCTCGTGGGAAAGCGTCTAAGATATCCACACGAACAGGACTGTGGTCAGAGATTACCAGATCACCAATTTCAGCCTCCTCAATCAGGCGTAGTAGGTCGCTGTTCACTAGAAACAAGTCAATCCGCGACCAGGAGGAGTGAGGGTGCGAAAAATGGGTAAATTCGGTGTCCTGGGGATGTATAATCCTCCACACATCCGTCATATGCGTATTAATCAACATATCCGACAACGACCCCTGTCCCCGGTGTGTCAGCCCCTGTGCTGGTTCCCCAGCGGTCATCCGCTGTCTATCGATGGCATCTGAGACAATCTCATTAAAGTCTCCCCCCACCATGACAAGCCGTTCCCTGTCCTGCAGGATGGCATCCCGCAAGCCATGGAAGAAGGCGGTACGTGTAGTGTTGGGGGCGTAAACGCTATATATACTGATCCGCCGATCACCCAATTGGAGTACCACCTGTAATTGCCTTCCATCCTGATCCCTAGTTACGGACACCAGAGTATGTGCAAGGTGTTTGTTGAGGAGAATCATTACCCCTGCCTTCCCGGCTCGCGCACCCGAAGCCCAGGCCTCCCCCACCCACAGCTTCTGCATACATGTCACTTCATCATCCCTCAAATGCGTCTCCTGTAGGAGTGCAATATCGGTTTTCAGTCTCTTCAAGTGCCGAAGGACCATATATCTCTTATGCGGTGATCGCAGACCCTTGGTATTCCATGTCACAATTCGTACCATTGGATCCCAAGTGTATGTGTAAAAGACGTGGCGGGAATCTTCCTCCCAGCAACCCAAGCCCCCCGGTAATTAGAACTATCTGACCCAGATCGACTCTCCATTGAATTAGTTCCTTATCAAAGGGTACCACCATCCCTGTTAACAGCCGAGTTGGACTAGATGCAGGAAAGATGTGGCAGTGGCAAAAACATACAATACAATAAAAAACATCACAAACCCCAAAAAACAGTATCCCCCCGGTCCCTCTCTTGAGGGTGAATGTCATATCCTCCTCCGTCTCCATCTATCCCAACCAAGTATAGACTTCCTTTTTTCTGCTCCCAAATCTAAATCTCCTTACCCAGGCCTGTGCAAGGCGTATAAGTATAACAAAGTAGACCCCGAGCCGGGCCAAAGTGACCCTCGCTCAATTATGAACCATGAACCAAAATCTACAACCCATCCCCCACATCACATGTCGTCAATGCTGATATATTTAGGACATCGCATATGAGTGGCGAACCATCAGCCAAAATCCCGAGGCCCCCTCCCCCTCCTACCCGAGGGCTGTGCAAACTGCGGTCCCAGTCAGACATGCCACCTTTCAACCCTTCAGGCGAAGTTCAGTAAGCAGCAACAGTCACAAGCCTCCAATGAAAAACATAGGAACTGTATGGATATATTCAGCCGCATTCCGCTTCCCGGTCCACCTAAAGCGGGCAAAAAGAAAGGAGAAAAGAAACAAAGGGGGGAGGGGGGAAAAAGGGGAAAGAGGTAAAAAAAAGCAATAAAGTGGGGAGGGGGAAATAGCAAAAGAAGAAGAGGAGAGTAAGAGCACAAGACAAGGCACCATCTACCACCAAACTTAAAGTTAGAGTTCAGACTTCAGATTCCAGCCGCAGTCCCGTGGTCTACCAGGGTAAAGAGTCAAAAAGTAAAAAGCAAAAAGCAGTCTAGTCTCTCAGCGTCTCTTCCCCCTGGTAGCAGTATATGACGAATTAAACCTCCCAGACGCTCCATATTTGTCAGTTCGGTTCCTCCTGTTACGCTGAGAAAGTGACCAGCCGGAACCGGAACCGGCTCTACTCGGTTCTTCCTCTTCTTGACCATCCATCAAGATCGCCACTTTATCGGCATATGTCGGCCGTGTCGCAGCAGGTTGCGGAAGGGACGGGGACGGTGAACCCCCATCCGGTGGTGCCTCTCGTGCATGTTCCAAAGAGTTAGAGCCCGGTTGCAGGAACCTAAGTGCCTCCTTGCTATTAATAAAAGATTGCATGTTGCCTTTAGAGTCCCGGAACCGCAAGGTAGCAGGGAAAGCCAGTTGAAATCTTATGTTCTGCTTGAATAGTAAGGAGCACACCGGGCTAAACAGTTTACGCTTTCGCGCCACTGCGGCAGAATAGTCCTCATAAATGCGCACCTTATGACCCTGTATGGTGAGCGGTTGGCGTCTCATCCTGTACTCTCTTAGCAGCATCACCTTATCTTTATAGTCAAGAAAACGTGCAATGACTTGCCGGGGACTGGCAGACGCCTCCCTGGGGGGGCCCACTCTGTGTGCCCGTTCCACTCTGCAAGGATTGCGGAATCCCAGTGTCTTAGGGAGCGTCTCTTCCCACACAGCATCTAATTGTCCCCCTGTGAAAGTTTCAGGGAGACCAACCATACGTAGATTATTGCGCCTTGAACGATTCTCAAGATCATCCACTTTCTCATCATTATAGGCAGTTTGTTTCTGTAGGGTGGCCACATGTCTCTCTAGCGCCAAAATCCTGTCCTCCGCTTCCATCAGCCTCTTCTCTGTCTCCAGCAGCCTCTCACCCTGCTGAGATGTTACATGCTGCAGGCCCAGGATCGCCTCCCCAATAGCCTCCTTTATGATATTCTTCAAATCTGCAGTGATATATGGGGCAACCTCTCTGGCCAGGGCTCTCACATCTATGGCGGCCTGTACAGGTGGGCTTCCCGCCATTTGGGGCCTCCTCATCACCCCTGCACCTCCTTCTGTAATTATATCACCGCTATCACATACCTCCGTCATAGCGGGGGCACCCACTGCCTGTGCGCTCTGAGGCAGCTGTCTGCCTCCCTCGTGGTTCGTCCCCTCCAGAGTTTGACTCCGATGCCGGGAGCTGCTTCTGCTACGAGTCTGCCTGTCCCCGCCAGGATGCGAGTCCTCCGTCTCAGAGCCTCCTCTGCGAGTCCCGCCAGCCTCCGCCATTTTAATAGCGCCTGCCACCTGTCCGGCCTGTCCTATCCCGGGGTTCTCCTGCCCGGAGCTCCGGAGTAGGTAACGGTCCAGGGTCCTGGTGCCACGGGGGGTCGCCGCCAGCGTGTTTGGGGGGCAGATGGCCCGGTTATCGGGTAGATTGAGGCGGATTGGCGGCCGGGTCTTAGGCGCGTCCTCAACACGCGGCCATCAGGAGCAGCGCAGGAACCGGAAGTCCACATGGGGTTTTTTGCCTTCCTCTGGATCAACATGTTAGGCTATGGGGTGAACTAGATGGACTTAAGGTCTTCCTTCAACCTTAAATACTATATTACTATGTTACACATGGGAGTCTAGAAGAAGAGCAGTTTGGAAAGAGGGGCCCCTGGCCACATATGGGGAAGAGCAGCATGGAAAAGGGGGGCCCCAGGCCACATAGCGGGGAGAAGCAGTATGGAAAAGGAGGGCCCCGGGCTACATATGGGTTGAGAGCAGTATGGAAAATAGGGGCCGCATATGGAGGGAGAAGCAATATGGAAAATGGGGACCCCGGGCTGCTTATGGGGGAGAAGCTGTATGGAAAAAAGGGGCCATATTTGGGGAGAGAAGCAGTGTGGAAAAGAGGGACTGCATATAGGGGGAGAGCAGTATCGAAAAAAGGGGCTGCATATGGGGGGAGAAGCAGTAGGGCAATAAGGGGCCGCATATGGGGAGAGAGTCAGTTTGAAAAAGGGGAGACGCATATGGCTGGAGAAGCAATATGAAATTGGGGGCCACATGTGGGAGAAAAGCAGTATGAAATTGGGGGCCACATGGAGAGAGAAGTAGTATGAATGGGGGGAGCACTTGGAGGATGAAGCAGTATGAATCAGAGAGGCCACATGGAGGGAGAAGCAGTATGAAACAAGGGGGGCCGCATATGGGGGGAGAAGCAGTATGGAAAAGGGGGGCCGCATATGGGGACAAAAGCAGTATTGAAAAGGGGGACTGCATATGGGGGCGAGCAGTAAGAAATGGGGGCTGCATGAGGTGAGAAACAATATGAAATGGGTGGGCACATAAGGGGCTATATATAACCTGGAAGATGTGCTGGCATATATTTATTATTTGGAGGATGTGCGAAGATATATATATATATATAGATACATATATTATTTGGAGGATGTGCTGGACAGTAAATATTACCCAGAGGATGTGTTGGACTCTATATATTATTTGTACGATGTGCTGGGACGTGAATATATATCTTGGAGAATGTGCTGGGCTCTATATATGATTTGTATGATGTGCTGGGCTGTATATATCACCTGGAGAATGTGCTGGGCTGTATATATTATTGGTACGATGTGCTGGGCTGTATATATTATTGGGAGGCTGCAACTGGACTGGCACAGCCTCCAAATAATATATACAGCACTGCAGCAGCCTCCAGATAATATATACAACCCTACACAGCCTCAATATTATATATACAACCCACCCTGGAGCATCTATATTCTATATACAGCCCGCAGCTTCTGTATTATCATGAATTGTGGCATGTGTTAAAGGGGCCCACTGACGCTGTTTCACCAGGGGCTCACAAAAACCTGAAGTCAGCCCTGGCTGAACAGGGGGGGGCCTGAGGGTACTCTTCCACCCCAGAGTTCCCGCTGCTAATCACATCGGCGTGCATGGCGCACCAATATGATTAGTCTCTGAGTGGTGCAGCAGGGAGACACGATCTCCCTCTTGTACCGCTGCCTTCTGTGTACACTGCACAGCGATGCTGCCGGTGCATGCACATGAGGTCAGAGTCTGATAATTACTGTAATACCTGTACACTTACCCAATATACAGAGCTTTTTTACATTTTCATTATTGAAGTATTATTGGTCACTATGTGGTGGCATTATGTGCTCTGGTCATGGCGTGGCGGTATTTGTCCCTTGTATATGGTATTATTCGGTCACTATGTGGTGGTGTCATGTCAATAAATAGTTAATAACCTATATAACTCTTATACAAGTCATTCAGAAATCTTCCAGTGTACTAACAGCATGTTATGTTTATATAAACCTTTGCTCCTCTTTTTCTCTTACTTCCTCCCCACCTCCGGAATTCCTCTGTCTCAGATTCTATATAATGTTTTGAGTTAGATGTAGCAGTTTGGAAGCTCTTATCAAGATGTTCCCGTACCAACTGTACTAATCCAAGGCTGAATTGAAATACTAACTGTCACGTCCTACTGACGGACTCACACGTGGACCCACTGGACCACGTAAAGCGGATGCTGATACCGGGTGATAGAGAGGCGGACAAGTACCGTAGAGTCAACAGGTTTATTAACAACAACACAAGACCCCACGCCCCTGGGGAGAGCCACAAGGTCGCAGCACTGGAAACCCACCGAAGGAGGCCCCGGAGCGCTTAACCCCTATACAGGGATCCCGCCGGAACCAACCTCGGAGGGGCCAATGCAGCGGACACGAGTGTTCAACCGACCCCAGGCGACGTGGTAACAAAACAGCAACCGGGTATACAATAAGAAACGGGAAACTGGGAACACGGGGACCAAGAATACAGGGAACCTGGAACACGGGGAACCAGGAACACGGGGAACCAGGAACACGGGGAACCAGGAACACGGGGGATCCGGAGCCAGGCTTGAGACAAAGATCAGCGTAGAAGAGATCCGGGAAACCAGCCAGGAACACGGCGGTCAGCAAGGAGCCGGCAGGGCACACGAGGAATCCGGAACCAGGCTAGAAACAGCGATCAGCTTGGAGAGATCCGGGAAACCAGCCAGGAACACGGAGGTCAGCAAGGAGTCGGCGGGGCAGGAATCTGTAGGAAGTAACACAGAGAAATCAGGTAACAGACCAAATAAGGAGCGACCTGACCAGACCAGTAATGGCAGCTCCACTAGGGAGAAGTTGCCCTGGCCCCGACTGATTGGAAACAGGAGGTTTATATCAGAGCAGGGCAGTCCTGATTGGCAGGACACAGGGGCTTGGTGATTGGCTGGGGGGAGGAGCCAGATCCCTGCAGTCTCTCCAGCAGTTACTGATTAGGAGACAGTTTCATGTGCTCAAGCAGTGGTACCGGAAGTGAGAGGAGCAGTGTTGCTAAAGCAGAGGGTCCTGGACCCCTGCGGCTGAAGACAGGCGCGCGCACCCGGGGAGCATACGGTAAGGAAGACGCTACCCGACCGATCCGCAGGCGGCGGCTGCCAGTGCCCCGGAGCCGTCGGCGGACGGACGACACCCGGAATCCTTGAGGCCGGACAGGAGCGATAGGAGCCGAGGGAATAACGGAAGCAGGCCGCGGGGCACGGGCGGCAGACCCCGAGGGGTAACACTAACCCACAGAATATAATTGAATGTTCTTTTCAGAATAAAATGCAACACCCCTTTTAATATGCATTTAAGGAGCCGTATAAAACTGGCTATCCCTCCCTTAATAAAGGTCTTTGTCATTAAGCTTTACTTTGACTTGTTGTCAGCGTGGTTCTTACGGTGGCGTGCACACACTTAGACAAAGCATCAATTTGGCGGCAGACACTTAAAGGCCACTTCACACACACAGATATCTGAGTCCAATATCTGAACAGATCTCTGGTTGCAGTGAAATCATGGATACATTGCTCCATTTTGTGGCTGTGTACAACATGGAGCAATGTATCCATGATTTCACTGCAACCAGAGATCTGTTCAGATATTGGACTCAGATATCTGTGTGTGTGAAGTGGCCATAAGAGGATAGCCCACCCGAAAGGTGTGGAGGGCGTCCATTACAGTGGTAATATGTGGTCTTGTCATGGTGTGGCAGTAATTATACCTTGTCCGTGGTAGTATTTGATCACTATGTAGTGGTAATATGTGCTCTGGTCACGGTGTGGTGGTATTTCCCCCTTCTATGTAGTATTATTGGTCTTGGTAGAGTGGATTATGGTCAGTCATTTATTTTTTTCTGATATCAATAATGGGAAAATTCTTTATTTCCAGTAGATATTAAATACTTTGATGTTTAACCCCTCCCTGTCCTGTGACTATTACACAGCACCAGAAATGCACTTACAGAGGTTCTTCAGAGAAAGCAAGTAATCATCTCTTCTAGGGCCACGTGCACATTGAGTATTTGGTGAGATTTTCACCTCAGTATTTGTAAGGCAAAACCTGGAGTGGGTGAGAAATGCAGAAAAATGTACCACTGATCGCTCCCCTCCTGGTTTTAAAAATCTCACCAAATAGTCATTGTGTGCACAATGTCTAAGGATAAGTGATAAGTTTTTTATTGGTGGAGATTGCTGAATGTGCAGCTTTTATTCCCATTACGTGTCGAAAAAAATAGAAAAAGATCCAGCACAGGGTCCTGAGATATAGATCCTTAAACATTCATTTTATTAGAAAAAAACATTAAAAGCCACACATTAAAATCATCATCTTTAAAGGGAACCTGTCACGTAGTTTAGCCCCCCCCCTAACCTATCACTACCTGTCCCTGCAGCTTCCTACTACATTACTAACCATCCCTCTCTGACCTGAATGTGCATTATAAAATTAGAATAATGCAATTCATTAACTTACATGTCCACCGTTGGGTGGGTGTTCCTATATGGCTGGCCGAAGGGTGGGCAGTCTCTCCAGGGCTCTGTCTCCCCCGCCTCGCCGCTGCAATCACGCCCGGTGGGTGTGATCATTCATTCAGGAGGGCGCTGCTGATTTCAAATTCCCGCTTCCTCCTTGTGATGATGCCCCAGACTGCGTCATTTCTGGCCCTGCACAGTGTGGAGGTCATTGGGTGTGCAGGCCAGCTTCGGAATGCACACTGCACAGGACTGATAGTGATGCGCTGACAGCGGCGACGCTAAGTAGTGTTGTCACCTCTGTAAAGCGTTGCGGTTACTAGGCTAAACTAGGTAACAGGTTCCCTTTAAAGACGGTCCTTAGTCATAGGTTTGTTTTCTCCCCATTAGACTGGAGCTGATGTACAGCTCGACCACTGATCCGGTCACTCCCTCAGTGGCTGTGAGCGCTGTGTTTGGCTTTTTCTGGACACCCCAATGATGATGAATGGAGCCGCGGTCACATCATTACCATTTTCTAATGAGGAGAAAAGTGCCACATTCTTCTGACGGTGCGGATTCCACCAATAAATAAGTCATCAACTACCGGACCTGTGGATCGCTGATAACTTGTGTTCACCAAAGAATCACTTTAATGCAAACTAGAATAATTGTACATCGCAGTTCTGTTGAGCACACAGTGATGTGCAGGAGCCGCCACTATAATGGGTAAAATGGCTAACAGGTATTTGCATATAGCTCAAGGATGGGCCACTGGAGTCAATTTCCATGGTAGGCCTCAGACACCCCAGTCCGGCGCTGTGCACAGGACCGTCCCAATTCCTGTACTGGCCGGAACAGTCTCTCCAGGATTGAATGGAGATCCCAGGATTCATCTCACCAACAGAGCCAGTATTCCACCGTTCCTCCATATCTACTGTCTGGTCTGTTAGGGTCGCCCGATTCGCTGCATTTGGGCCTCCTGGTATTGTAACGGGTGAATCCCTGTATAGAGGTTACCTCTTCCGCTGCTCCCCTCCGAGTGTACAGTGTCGTGATCCAGAGGGTCCTCTCTCCCTCCGGCACCTTTTCTCTTTTGTTAAACTTTCCTCAATAAATATCCTTGGTTTTACTAAAGTCACTCTCCTGTCTCTTGAGTATCATGTATGCAGCTACCCCTGCATTACCAGTGGTCTAGGGAGTCCACTCTACATCATCACGCCCTGATAACTATTGTTAGAAGATCTATTTCACGGATATTTGGAGATGAGTGATGTCACACCAGTGCTGGTTAGATAGCAGGGACAGTGTGCACCTGAGCTGTTCCCCAAGCCTATAGTCCCTAGACTTAAACCTGCCAAATATAAGGCTGCTTTCACATCAGCGTTTTTGCTGATTTGCGGCAGATTTACCACATTTGCTGCGTAACGGTCGCACTTGCGGCAAGCCCCGTTCATTCTCTATGGGGCTTGCGGTAAGGTGCAGCAAGTGGGGTTCGCCAGACCTGGCACATGCGGCACGGGAAAAAAAACGCTGTTAGCTGCAGTTTTTTTACCTGCCGCAACAGCCAAATTTGCTGGATCGTGGCAAAAAACGGATTTGCACACCTGCCACAAGTCCCATAGAGAATGAATGAGGGCTTTCCACATTCTTGCTACAAGTAGTCCGTTATGCGGCAGATGCAGTAAATCTGCCAGATCTGCTGCAAATCGGCAAAAACGCTGATGTGAAAGCAGCCTACTTTTGGTCTTGGTCTCTCCCTCAGACATTTATCGACCCTGATTGCAAAGGAAATTTTTATCGACCCTGAATGCAAAGGAACTTAGCAGCCTACAATGACTCGGGAGCAGAATATTGAACCAGTTTGTCTTGTAATCTAGTTGACAGATCCAAGCAGAACTGACTCCTGAAGGCAGGATCATTCCTTCGGGTGTCAGTTGCCCATTTCCGAAACTCCAAGCAGTACTCCTGACTCACCGTTGCCGGGTTCTCAGGTCTCAGGCGCTGCTTCACTGTCACGGTTCCGTGCCTGAGGCTGTGGGGGCCCGGTGGTCAAACGGAAGGGTTGGGGAAATGTGGAATAAAGTCTTATTTGTCTCGTGACGCCACCTGTGGGTGTCCAGTGATGGCACCGGCGCTGCTTGGGCCTCCAGGGGATGTGCGGCAGCTAGATGGAATGCTCCCCACAGGATGAGCAGTAGTCCCCGGGGCCAGGAACTGCACTGTGTGGAACACGGCAGCTCGGGTAGTTTAGTAAACCATAGATTAAGACAGCTACGGAAGAACACACGGACACGATGCTCCTCTGCATGGGTCTTTACTGTATTTCTGGTACGGTACACGGTAACACAGTTCTTAGGTAACGGACCGGGTGGTCCAGTGGTGATCAGACTCTGTCCAAAGCTCCACAATGTTCCTGCTTTACTAACGGTCCCTTTTTGTTGCTAGTCGCGGCTTTACTGCATCAGGTTAGGATACTGGGGTCTCTCTAATGGATTGCCTGCTCCAGATTATTCAATCGGCTACAAAGGGTCCTAGACTCCAATGGTGGATACCCCTTCCCTGGGATGGCGACAGGTTTGGTAGCTGCAGTGGTGCGCTCCTATGAAGCTCTTCTACCACTCCGGTTTGTAGTACAGCGATGAACAACTGTCTACCTCGGAACCGGTATCCGGTGGGACTGGGCGTGGGTGTCTTTGAACCCGTTGCTGTGTTGCTTGCCCACTTTCTCGTCTGGGTCACGGCTTCTCGGTGCCCTCCCAGTTAGATCTGTAGTTTTCACTTCCTCCTTGTACTTGTTCCTTCCACCGTCTCTCTTGCTTTCTGCTCTTTCCCCACATTAAACATCTCACACTCCTCCCACCAGGACCTGATTGGTCCTCTACCTCTGGATGTTGCATGTGGTACATGGAGCTTTGGATTTAACTTATTCATCACTGAGACGGAAGATATTGTATCTTCAGTCAGGGATGCAGTACCTTCCTGTGACGCACTCGTTACGGGGCGCCACACTCCTCCACTGCATGCGTCCCCTGCTTGTGCTTATGGAGATTAGACTCTGCGAGAGACACTCTATCTGGTTCACCATACACCTGAGCCAAAGCTGTAAAAAGTCCGTCCACCAAGCGCAGAGATAGAGAATTGGCAGGGAGAAGGTCCAGGTCTGGGATTCCCCTTAAGAAGGAAGGTTATAATCCCCACGTGCTGTTCCTCACTCCCAGATGATTGAGGATGAAGCCTGAAATACAGCTTACAGGCTTCTCCTAAACAAAGTAAATTTATTACCCCACCCCCACCCGAATATCTGTCAGGGAGAGATACCTTGGCTTCTGGTACAGCCAGAGTGTGAGCCGTGGCCAGATACCCAACGACTTGTAACTGCTGCACCACCTGATTAGGACAATCAGAAACCTCCCCAGCGACCACATCAAAATGTAAAAGATTGTCAAGTTGTTGATAGTCACAGTGTGGCAATAGCGCATAAGCAGTGTAGTAGCAGGAAGGCAGAGATGGGCTGAGAGACTCAAGGAAGCTAGTCTGACCCTGTAGACTTGGGGTCCCTAGCTGACCTTGATCCCAGAATTACCCTAAAGGTGGAAATGTCTGGGCAGCCAACCTTGCCCTACTCCTATCCAGCCCTGGATGAACACCCCCTCACCTCCACCAGGGAAAGGAACAGCCACTCTAACAAAGTATATGTGACGCCCAGGGGTCTGGATGTCACGAAGGGGTACTGCACCCAATCCACAGGTGTAGTATTCCTGTTCTCAGTAAACGGTATGGTAAGTCCAGACACCCACAAAAGCACCCAACAAACCTGGTCCCGGGGACGGCGGGCGGACCCTGCAGGAGGAGGGCCCTGGCAGTCAGTGGGATGGTGGGAGTAAAGGTGGAGGGTGGGAAGTTAGAAAGAGTAGCCATGAAGTGGAAGAAGGAACAAAGGGAAAGAGAACTGGAAGTGAGCAGGGAGTGGGGAGAAGACAGTTGGTGGAGTAAGAGGAAGGAGAAGGACCCGGAGGACTTGAGCAGAGATGAGGCTCTTCCTGGGTCCTGGGACAAAAGGCTGCAGATAGACAGAAGGAGCCCTAGGGGCATGGGCAGTGAGCAATCCACCCGTGCGCCCGAATCTGAAGTAACAGCAGAGGGACAGGTTGCAGTTGCAGACTAGGGGACCGGCCGTGAAGGTGGCAAGAAGAATCCATACTCCAACCATGGAACCGGAGGCCACGAGATCCAGAGGAGCTGCGGTCAACATCCAACATATCCGCTGAAAAGGCAGCCATACTATGGTCAGAGGACACGGCCAATCGCCCGACAGGACCCGTAGCTGCTGGATCGGGACACTCTGTGCGGAGGCGCGAGCAGGAGTGGGGCGAGCAGGCAGCGCTGAGGAGGAAAGCAACCAAAGAGAGACACATAAAGGGGGTGTCCCGGATGATCTATACCGGTTGCTGAGGACTACCCAGACTGCAACTGAAACAACAACTGTACCCTATGGTGCCTGCAAAGAAAGCCAAGTAAACTGGGTTTGGAACTGTGTGTGAGACTATTTCCCGCCTGAGGAGCCGTAAACTGCTGCTAAGCCATGCCGGCTGTAGGAACCGGCTTGTAAGACATTCCAACCTTGACCCACTGGCCAGAGCTGCCCGCTGGCCTACCACTCATCCAAATACTTCTACTCCGGATGCCCTGGGTACCAGCTCCACCTGTGGGGAGTGTAACCATCACAGCTGCCACTCCATCATCCCCAGAGGTCCCGGACCACAGCAGCGGCCTTACTGGCCGCATACCACAGGTGGCGTCACGACAAACTCAATCCCAAAACCCATTTTCCCTTTTGGTTACAAACTCTTTCTACCCCGTTTTTCTCTTTTTATTTACCGCCCATCGGGGGCCACGGACCGGGTCACGCCACTGTGACATGTGACATTCCCCATAACCCAGCAGGACGACATCCACAGAGGGCCCGGCTCCGAGTACCCCATGGCCCCCATGGGGGCGAGTTGTATAGATTCAGGGAAGCTTCTGCACTACACCTCTATATCCTGTGAGACAGTGCGGGGGATCATATGCGAGGGGCGCTATGTCTCCCCCAGAATGCGCACTGTCACATATTGAACCTGGTATAGGAAAGAGGGACTGTGCACTCCCTCCACTCCGGGTCTTGCAGGTTTCCCCAGAAGGAGACAAGGGGTTAAAAGCCTGGTTAGGAGGCAGGGAGGGGTTCCCTGTGGACAGTTTTGGCCTGAAGTTGAAGCAGCAGCATCTGACGACCGGACAGGTCAAGAGCTCCAGGGGCCGTGTGTAGTAATAACACGGCTTAGCCCGGGAGGGCTGGGAGCTCGGTGCGACCTCGGCCGGAGAGCTCATAACCGGAAGGGACTGGGTTACTATCTGTGAACTGTATCCATTGTACCTGGTTGCGACCCGGATTCCGGCATCTTGTGCCACCGCTGTGTTTCCAGCAATAAATCCGGGTACTGTATGAACTACTACCGGGCTCAACGTTTTTCCTGTCTTGCAATCCTGGCGCTGCCCCACAATCCACACAGCACAATGCCAGAACAGAGAATAGACTCTATCAATGACACCACATATTCCGCAGCACTTTACAATTGAGGTGGGGTTTAGTCTGTATCAAGTCATCTTAAATATGTGTTTGTCTGGCGTGAACAAGTATTTAATAGGGAGTCATTTAGGATACAAAAAGATCCAGCTCGTCTTGGTGAGCAGAGCCATGGTAGCCAGATCAACCGAAAGAGCCGGACTGCCCATCACTTAGCAGGCACATGTAATCAGTAGTTATGAGTGGACCTGTGGATGTTCAGGTTCGCCACACTTGACCCCGGACCCTGAACCCCACACAAGTCAATGGGGACCCAAATGTCTCTTCTTTAAAATCGGTGTAAAATGGTCATAGTAAGGGTAAGGGGGCTGCAATAGGAAACAAAACGGGGTTAAGAGAAGGGACACGTCACTTTACCTCAGAACAATTCTGGAATCATCATTTCTTTGTTCGGACGTTAGAAGGGTTCAAAGGTCATCAGCAATTTCTCATTTTACATCTGCAAATTGCCACCTCATAAATCATAAGTCTTTTTAGGGGCCACATCCCGTGTGAAGAGACTGTGAGGGGCCGATGTGACAGGAAATACCGAAAATAGACCCCAAAACCTGCCCCCCTCACAATGCTCACACCCCAGTCACCAAGATTATTAACCCTTCAGCTGCTGCACAGCAATGAATGCAAGTCACATTATCATATTTCATGTGTTCATATTTTACCTACAAATGTTGCTTCAGCCTCAGTTTATTGACTTTTACAAGGGACAAAATGGAGCCAGAATGTGTTACCCAGATTCCTCTGAACGATACCCCAAATATAGTCAGAGACCGGAGAACAAACGAGAGGAGTCAGGAGGAGAAATACTGGAGTCTGGGAAACAAATCTGACTGACTAGATTTTGGCGCCATGTTGTATTTCCTGAGCCCCTAAAGAGCAGAAACCACAAGTGACCCCATTGTGGAAACTAGATCCCTCCAGGATCCTATCTGGGGTGTAGTGATCACTGTGACCCCACAGGGCCCTCACACAATGTGATCACAATAGATGGTCATATTCTCCATTGTGTTTCCCCCGATCCTCCTGTGTCCTGGACGTCTCCTCTCCTGTAAATCCTCCCCTGCCTGTACTGTACAACACAGCGATGTGGAGGAGAGATAACACTGTGCTGCTGTATCCAAACCACTGCCAATACTGATTGTGTATCCACCAATAGGAACTAACCCCCTGATCACATGACACTGATGAGGTCATCACAGGTCCTTCAGCTCTCACAGTGCAGCAGATCCGTCCTGGTTGTAGGTGGAGGAAGATTCCCTGTCCTCCTCTATACAGGTGATTATACAGAGAACAACTGCATTATGGGGTAACAACATCATCATCATCAGCATCATCATCATCAGCATCATCAGCATCAGCACTAGAGGAGCCTCATTACATCACTAAGGACCCGAGACATCGCTCGTGGTCGGTGATCTCTGGTAGATGTGATCGGTCCTTAGTTACAGGATCCATCGCTCGTGGTCGGTGATCTCTGGTAGATGTGATCGGTCCTTAGTTACAGGATCCATCGCTCGTGGTCGGTGATCTCTTGTAGATGTGATCGGTCCTTAGTTACAGGATCCATCGCTCGTGGTCGGTGATCTCTTGTAGATGTGATCGCTCCTTAGTTACAGGATCCATCGCTCGTGTGAGGTGATCTCTTGTAGATGTGATCGATCCTTAGTTGCAGGATCCATCGCTCGTGGTCGGTGATCTCTTGTAGATGTGATCAGTCCTTAGTTGCAGGATCCTTCGCTCGTGGTCGGTGACGTCTTGTAGATGTGATCGCTCCTTAGTTACAGGATCCATCGCTCGTGTGAGGTGATCTCTTGTAGATGTGATCGGTCCTTAGTTACAGGATCCATCGCTCGTGGTCGGTGATCTCTTGTAGATGTGATCGGTCCTTAGTTACAGGATCCATCGCTCGTGGTCAGTGATCTCTTGTAGATGTGATCCCTTAGTTACAGGATCCATCGCTCATGGTCGGTGATCTCTTGTAGATGTGATCGGTTCTTAGTTACAGGATCCATCGCTCGTGTGAGGTGATCTCTTGTAGATGTGATTGGTTCTTAGTTACAGGATCCATCGCTCGTGGTCGGTGATCTCTTGTAGATGTGATCGGTTCCTTAGTTACAGGATCCATCGCTCGTGGTCGGTGATCTCTTGTAGATGTGATCAGTCCTTAGTTACAGGATCCATCGCTCGTGGTCGGTGATCTCTTGTAGATGTGATCAGTCCTTAGTTACAGGATCCATCGCTCGTGTGAGGTGATCTCTTGTAGATGTGATCAGTCCTTAGTTACAGGATCCATCGCTCGTGGTCGGTGATCTCTTGTAGATGTGATCAGTCCTTGGTTACAGGATCCATCGCTCGTGTGAGGTGATCTCTTGTAGATTGATCGGTCCTTAGTTACAGGATCCATCGCTTGTGGTCGGTGATCTCTTGTAGATGTGATCGCTCCTTAGTTACAGGATCCATCGCTCGTGGTCGGTGATCTCTTGTAGATGTGATCCTTAGTTACAGGATCATCGCTCGTGGTCGGTGATCTTTGTAGATGTGATCGGTCCTTAGTTACAGGATCCATCGCTCGTGGTCGGTGATCTCTTGTAGATGTGATCGGTCCTTAGTTACAGGATCCATCGCTCGTGGTCGGTGATCTCTTGTAGATGTGATCAGTCCTTAGTTACAGGATCCATCGCTCGTGGTCGGTGATCTCTTGTAGATGTGATCGGTTCTTAGTTACAGGATCCATCGCTCGTGGTCGGTGATCTCTTGTAGATGTGATCGGTTCTTAGTTACAGGATCCATCGCTCGTGGTCGGTGATCTCTTGTAGATGTGATCGGTTCTTAGTTACAGGATCCATCGCTCGTGGTCGGTGATCTCTTGTAGATGTGATCAGTCCTTAGTTACAGGATCCATCGCTCGTGGTCGGTGATCTCTTGTAGATGTGATCGGTCCTTAGTTACAGGATCCATCGCTCGTGGTCGGTGATCTATTGTAGATGTGATCAGTCCTTAGTTACAGGATCCATCGCTCGTGGTCGGTGATCTCTTGTAGATGTGATCAGTCCTTAGTTACAGGATCCATCGCTCGTGGTCGGTGATCTCTTGTAGATGTGATCGATCCTTAGTTACAGGATCCATCGCTCGTGGTCGGTGATCTCTTGTAGATGTGATCGGTCCTTAGTTACAGGATCCATCGCTCGTGTGCAGTGATCTCTTGTAGATGTGATCGGTCCTTAGTTACAGGATCCATCGCTCGTGGTCGGTGATCTCTTCTAGATGTGATCGGTCCTTAGTTACAGGATCCATCGCTCGTGGTCGGTGATCTCTGGTAGATGTGATCGGTTCTTAGTTACAGGATCCATCGCTCGTGGTCGGTGATCTCTTGTAGATGTGATCCCTTAGTTACAGGATCCATCGCTCATGGTCGGTGACGTCTTGTAGATGTGATCGGTTCCTTAGTTACAGGATCCATCGCTCGTGGTTGGTGATCTCTTGTAGTTGTGATCGGTCCTTAGTTACAGGATCCATTGCTCGTGGTCGGTGATCTCTTGTAGATGTGATCGGTCCTTAGTTACAGGATCCATCGCTCGTGGTCGGTGATCTCTTGTAGATGTGATCGGTCCTTAGTGACAGGATCCATCGCTCGTGGTCGGTGATCTCTTGTAGATGTGATCGGTCCTTAGTTACAGGATCCATCGCTCGTGGTCGGTGATCTCTTGTAGATGTGATCGGTCCTTAGTTACAGGATCCATCGCTCGTGGTCGGTGATCTCTTGTAGATGTGATCCCTTAGTTACAGGATCCATCGCTCGTGGTTGGTGATCTCTTGTAGATGTGATCAGTCCTTAGTTACAGGATCCATCGCTCGTGGTCGGTGATCTCTTGTAGATGTGATCGCTCCTTAGTTACAGGATCCATCGCTCGTGGTCGGTGATCTCTTGTAGATGTGATCGCTCCTTAGTTACAGGATCCATCGCTCGTGGTCAGTGATCTCTTGTAGATGTGATCCCTTAGTTACAGGATCCATCGCTCGTGGTCGGTGATCTCTTGTAGATGTGATCCCTTAGTTACAGGATCCATCGCTCGTGGTCGGTGATCTCTTGTAGATGTGATCCCTTAGTTACAGGATCCATCGCTCGTGGTCGGTGATCTGTTCCTCAGTATTTGTGGTTCTGGATCTCTCGTTATTTTCTCCTCTATGATTTCCATCTTCTCTTTATCATACAGACGCTGCAGGACGAGATCCCTCCGGCTGATCCAGTTTTCCTTCTCCTGAATGATCCCGAGGATGGACGAGGACGGGAATGAGATCAGCAGTAGATTACTCCACCTCACCCTGGAGATCATCTCCCTGCTGAGCGGAGAGGTGACTCCTCCACATTTCTATCAGCTTTATTGTATCATTGTAGTTACTGGGACCTGTCATCAGGGGGCGACAAGACTCCAGGATCTCATGATGCCGCATCTCCCTAAGTGTCTCTCTCCATACACAGGATTACACCATAGTGAGGAAGACACCGGGGGACTGTGTGACTCCCATCATCCATCTCCAGGAGTCAGGAGGGCGGAGCCTCATCACAGCCCCTCCCCCGCACTCCCCGATACATGAGAGGAACAAGAAGAAGATCCTAGAGCTCAGCAACAAGATGATTGAGCTGCTGAGCGGAGAGGTGACTGCTGGGACATTATACAGGACAGCACTGGAGGATTCTGGGTGATGAGCGGAGAGGTGACTGCTGGGACATTATACAGGACAGCACTGGAGGATTCTGGGTGATGAGCGGAGAGGTGACTGCTGGGACATTATACAGGACAGCACTGGAGGATTCTGGGTGATGAGCGGAGAGGTGACTGCTGGGACATTATACAGGACAGCACTGGAGGATTCTGGGTGATGACTGGAGAGGTGACTGCTGGGACATTATACAGGACAGCACTGGAGGATTCTGGATGATGAGCGGAGAGGTGACTGCTGGGACATTATACAGGACGGCACTGGAGGATTCTGGGTGATGACTGGAGAGGTGACTGCTGGGACATTATACAGGACAGCACTGGAGGATTCTGGGTGATGACTGGAGAGGTGACTGCTGGGACATTATACAGGGCTGCACTGGAGGATTCTGGGTGATGAGCAGAGAGGTGACTGCTGGGACATTGTACAGGACAGCACTGGAGGATTCTGGGTGATGAGCGGAGAGGTGACTGCTGGGACATTATACAGGACAGCACTGGAGGATTCTGGGTGATGAGTGGAGAGGTGACTGCTGGGACATTATACAGGACAGCACTGGAGTATTCTGGGTGATGAGCGGAGAGGTGACTGCAGGGACATTATACAGGACATCACTGGAGGATTCTGGGTGATGAGGGGAGAGGTGACTGCTGGGACATTATACAGGACAGCACTGGAGGATTCTGGGTGATGAGGGGAGAGGTGACTGCTGGGACATTATACAGGACAGCACTGGAGGATTCTGGGTGATGACTTGAGAGGTGACTGCTGGGACATTATACAGGACGGCACCGGAGGATTCTGGGTGATCAGCGGAGAGGTGACTGCTGGGACATTATACAGGACAGCACTGGAGGAGTCTGGGTGATGTCGGTATCATTGTGTTGTCAGGTTCCTATAAGGTGTCAGGACGTCGCTGTCTATCTCTCCATGGAGGAGTGGGAGTATCTAGAAGGACACAAGGACCGGTACGAGGAGGTGATGATGGAGGAGCACCGGCCTGTGACATCACAAGGTGAGACGTGATGCCCCTTGTTGGCTCCGGTGGATGTGATGAAGTCTCTCATGTGTCGTCCTATAATACAATCATGGGATACAAGAATTTTTCGCTTTCTGATTGTAGAATTAATTTGAATCAGGTTTCAGAAATGAGACACATGATTTTTTTCGGACTATAAGGGTGCCGTCACACGGGTCAATTTGAAGAACGATATTGTTAGTGATCACATGCACGCGCGGATCGATAACAATATCGTTCAGATCGCTGGTGAGCTGTCACACAGACAGACTCACCAGCGATCAATGAACCAGAGACATCGTGGAAACGATTTAAACATCGTTTCCATGATGTCTTGCTCCCGCTGCCAGGCTGCGGTAAGCGGGAGCAGGATGGTCTCCAAGGTAAACTGCGGGTATCTAGGCAGCGCGCGCTGCCTAGATACCCGATGTGTACCTTGGTTACCAGCCTCCTCCGCTCACCGGCTGTTATCTAAGGTACACAGCGGGTAACTAGGGTCCCTAGTTACCCGCTGTGTACCTTAGATACCAGCCGGTGAGCGGAGGTTGCTGGTAACTAAGGTATACATCGGTTATCTAGGCAGAACGCGCTGCCTAGATACCCGCAATTTACCTTGGATACCAGCTCCCAGCGCTTGTTGAGAGGCGCTGGGAGCTGGATTATCGGTCGTCTCCCGGTGTCACACGCAGCGATGCTGTGTGTCCACCGGGCGACTAACGATTGATTTGAGGACAGGACCTCAATTCAAACGATGAACGATGAGCCGACTGATCATTCATCGTTTGTACCGTCACACGTAACGATGTCGTTTCAACATCATTCAAGCGTCACAGAACACGTGACTTTTGAACGATATCGTTACTTGTGACGGTGCCTTAAGACACACTTTTAATAAGAAAAAACTGTTAAGTGTGTGTGTCATAGTCTGGAGTCAGGTTCCTGTGATGGAGGATAACGCTAACACCGCATTCTCCCCGATGAGGGAGAACTCTTCTCTTACCCCTCTCCTCTGCCCCTTCTCTACTGCCCCCTCTCTCCTCTGCCCTCTCTCTCCTCTCCTCTGTCCCCTCTCTCTTCTCTGTGCTCACTCTCCTCTGTCTTCGCTCTCTCCTCTGTCCTCTCTCTCAGTCCTCTTTCTCTCCTCCTCTGTTCTTTCTCCTCTGTTCTCTTTTTCTCTCCTCTGTTCTCTCTCTTCTCTGTCCTCTCTCTCCTCTGTCCCCTCTCTCCTCTGTCCCCCCTCTCTCTCCTCTGTCTTCTCTGTCCTCTCTTACTTCTCTCTCACTCCCCCATCCTCTCTCTCCTCTGTCCTCTCTCTTTCTCCTCTGTCATCTCTCTCTCTCTCCTCTCTCCTCCTGCTTTGCATTGATCCATCTAATCTTTGCAGAGCAGGAGAGGAATCTCCTGGGACTGAACAGAGGCTGCAGGAGTTGAGCAGTTTAAGGACCTTTTGGGTTATGTGACTGATACAACATGAGCTGAGATCCTTGAGTTAATCGTGTGGGAAGGATCTTCAGCCGCTCAATTACTGCAGCCTCTGTTCAGTCTCAATTAAGAGCTGTAAGATGTTGTAACGTATAGTGTGTGTATGAAGCAGAGCTGTGTGTGTGTATGAAGCAGAGCTGTGTGTGTGTGTTTGAAGCAGAGCTGTGTGTGTGTGTTTGAAGCAGAGCTGTGTGTGTGTGTGTTTGAAGCAGAGCTGTGTGTGTGTGTTTGAAGCAGAGCTGTGTGTGTGTGTGTATGAAGCAGAGCTGTGTGTGTGTATGAAGCAGAGCTGTGTGTGTGTATGAAGCAGAGCTGTGTGTGTGTGTGTATGAAGCAGAGCTGTGTGTGTGTGTATGAAGCAGAGCTGTGTGTGTGTATAAAGCAGTGCTGTGTGTGTGTGTATAAAGCAGAGCTGTGTGTGTGTATGAAGCAGAGCTGTGTGTGTGTGTATGAAGCAGAGCTGTGTGTGTGTATGAAGCAGAGCTGTGTGTGTGTGTATGTAGCAGAGCTTTGTGTGTATGTAACGGCTGTGTGTATGTTGTCACTGTATTCCAGCCACACTAGGATCAGCCTCATGTTGCAGATGAATGCTGTCAATGAAGGGAATAACACACAAACCAACAGTCTAATTATGAGAAAATCCCAGTTTATTAGAGGGAGCGAATACATATATTTTATACTGTATCTTTTTGGGCGTAGAAAAGATAAGAGAGATAACATAAGCATCCTATTGGTTGTAAAATAGAGATAAGATACAAAACATAAGCGTCTCATTGGTTATTAGGATCACACTGCTGGTTGGTCATATTTCAATCTTCCACATGATTGGATCGTGTTTACATCTCCTTGGTTTGGCAAATTGTGGGCGCTGCCATAGGGGAGGGTGTTTGTGTCTCACACCTTTATCTGTGAGAATTGGACATTTCATTCCTTTTTTAGCAAGAAGTTTCCATCGATAGTGCGTCCTTATTGTCCTTTCTCAAGGTTTGTCCACATGGTTGTATGTATCTTTTTGGAAATTATATGGTGTGTTCTCACATAGAAAACAAAAATCTGACTTCAGAGAACAAACTACTGTACTCAGAACCCACATAGACAAGATGGACGTCATTCCCAAATTGTAACTATGTAAATGTACATGTAGCAGAGCTGTGTGTGTATGTAATTGTACATGTAGCAGAGCTGTGTGAGTATGTAATTGTACATGTAGCAGAGCTGTGTGTGTGTCTATAAATGTACATGTAGCAGAGCTATGTGTGTCTGTAAATGTGCATGTAGTAGGACTGTGTGTGTCTGTAAATGTATATGCAGCAGAGCTGTGTGTGTGTCTGTAATTGTGCATGTAGCAGAGCTCTGTGTGTCTGTAAATGTACATGTAGAAGAGCTGTCTGTGTCTGTAAATGTGCATGTAGCAGAGCTGTGTGTCTGTAGATGTGCATGTAGCAGAGCTGGGTGTGTATGTAAATGTACATGCAGCAGAGTTCTGTATGTGTAAATGTACATGTAGCAGAACTGTGTGTATTTAAATGTATATGTAGTTAAGCTGTGTAAATGTGCATGTGGAAGAGCTGGGTGTGTATGTAAATGTACATGTAGCAGAGTTTTATGTGTGTAAATGTACATGAAGCAGAGCTCTGTGTGTGTAAATGTACATGAAGCAGAGCTGTTACTGTGCGTAAATGTACATGTAGCAGAGCTGTGTGTGTTTGTAATGTACATGTAGCAGAGCTTTGTATGTAAAGAAGCAGAGCTGCGTGTGTATGTTGATATACATGTAAATGTACATAAAGAGCAGAGCGCTCTGTGTGTGTAAATGTACATGAAGCAGAGCTGTGTCTGTGTAAATTTACATGTAGCAGAGCTGTGTCTGTGTGTAAATGTACATGTAGCATAGCTGTGTGAGTCTGTAAATGTGCATGTAGCAGAGCTGTGTGTCTCTGTCAATGTACATATAGCAGAATTTTGTATGTAAAGAAGCATAGCTGTGTGTGTATGTTAATATACATGTAGCAGAGCTGTATGTAAATGTACATCTAACAAAAAGACAGCTGCACTCTGAAATGCTAAAGCATGCAAACCATGAATGTAAGAATATAGACATGCATTACTGCTAAGGAAATATAAGACCAAATTGACATATTTAGCATACAAAAATGTCCATTTCTATATCTGCCCAGTAGCCACGTCACAGCGTTCCTCATTACTGGGTTCCTACACTACGATATAGCCTCTCTATGGGTTTAAAGAACCTCCATGTGTTTGTATCTGTGTACAGTAAGCGTCCATGACCCAGGTGCCGGCTCTCTACATGTCCATCCTTGTTCTTCTCTGATAACCTGGTACACAGCAGTGAGTGACTATCTCACAGCTCCGTCCTTCCGGCCGCTGTCTCCATCCGGCGTCAGCCATACATCTACTGTCTTTTCCTCATTCAGAGACAAACTCAGGAGTTTCCGTGCACTTGTCGCCTATTTTAGTATATTATTTATATTGAAGCGTTGGTTTATATTCATCTCTATGCAAAGAATAATAAAAACGCGGTAAGTCATCTTTTAAGGCTGAAGGCACATCATCCGACATGATCCCAGTGCCTCGCACGAGTGCAATGCGAGATAAACTCGCATTGCACTAGGTCAAGTGATTTCCTATAATGTCGGGCACACTGGTGCGCATTTGAAGCCCTGAACTCGCAAAGCGAGTTTCAGTCGCGGCATGCTGCGACTGCATGCGAGTTGTACGCACCAGCTATCAATAGAAAACAATGGGTGCGTTAAAAAAACGCACCGTGCAATCACATAGTGCGAGTCTCTGTGATCCCGGCTGTGATCTCTGTGACAGCCGGGACCGTGTGCTGCTTCACCTGCCGCGCTGCTGGCGGCGGCGGGGGCGGATGCCCTCCCCCTCCTCAGGCCTCCTCCTACTTGTCACTGCCCTCCACCCCCCCCAACTCCGATGCGGGACCTGTTTGCGGTTACCCGCCGCGCTGCTGGCGGCGGGGGCGGATGCCCTCCCCTCCTCAGGCCTCCCCCTACTTGTCACTGCCCTCCACCCCCCCAACTCCGATGCCGGGACCTGTTTGCGGTTACCCTCCACGCTTCTGGCGGAGGGGGCGGATGCCCTCCCCCTCCTCAGGCCTCCCCATGCCCTGGATGGCCCCCACCTGTCCCTGCCATTCACCCCCCCGATCCCCGTGACCGATCTCACCGCTCCTTGATCCCGCCGCCGGTGTAGCCGCCGCTCTGCCTCCTCTCCTCACTGGAACGCCCCTCCTCCAGTGCAGCTCCGCCCAGAGGCAAGTACCGTATGAATGAATGGAATGAATGAATGAATGTGAGTGGGTTCATGGATGGATGGATGGGTTCATGGATGGATGGATGAGTTCATGGATGGATGAGTGTGAATGGATGGATGGGATGTATGTGTGCACACGTAAATGTAAGCACGCGTGGATGTGTGGATGTGTGGGTGTGTGGGTGCGTGGATGCATGGATGTGTAGGTGTGTGGGTGCATGGATGCGTGGATGTGTGGGTGCATGGATGCATGGGTGCGTGGATGTGTGGGTGCGTGGATGTGTGGATGCGTGGGTGCATGGATGCGTGGATGTGTGGGTGCATGGGTGTGTGGGTGCATGGATGTGTGGATGTGTGGGTGCATGGATGTGTGGATGTGTGGGTGCATGGATGTGTGGGTGCATGGATGTGTGGGTGCGTGGATGTGTGGGTGCGTGGATGTGTGGGTGCGTGGATGTGTGGGTGCGTGGATGCGTGGGTGCGTGGATGTGTGGGTGCGTGGATGTGTGGGTGCGTGGATGTGTGGGTGCATGGATGTGTGGGTGCGTGGATGAGTGGGTGCGTGGATGTGTGGGTGCATGGATGCGTGGGTGCGTGGATACGTGCATGGATGGATGTGTGCGTATGTGTGACTGCATGTGTGGATGTATGCACGAATGGATGTGTACATGCGTGGATGATGGGTGGATGAATGGATGCAACAAGGGATCAAGTGTCCTTTTCTAGTCTCAGGGATCATAGTAATGGTGCACTGTATGACATATCATTGCCATACAGTGCACCATAGCTCTGACCCCAGAGACTGTAGGAAGAGGACACTTGATCCCTTGCTGCAATCTCTGGAGCAGAGGCGATCGAGCATCGTGGGACCTTAATTGTGGACTACGTCGGAGGCGATCGAGCATCGTGGGACGTTCGTTATGGACTACGTCGGATATTTCTAAAAAAGATGGAGTCTGAATTTTGTTTGTGTTTTTTTTTTCAAATAAAATTACTTTTCTTTGTGTATATTTAATGACTACTTACCAGAGATTCCTAATGGCGGGTCTAACATTGGCCCAATATTATGAATCTCGGGCTTAGTGCCAGCTGCCAATAAAAAGCTGGCATTAACCCCTTTATTACCCAGTTTGCCACCGGCACCAGGGCAACTGGAAGAGCATGGGTACAGCGCCAGAAAATGGCGCTTCAATGAATGCGCCATTTTCTGGGGCGGCTGCGGGCTGCAATTCACAGCATGGGGGGCCCAGAACGCTTGGGCCTCTCCATGCTGCGGATTGCAGCCCCCAGCTGTCTAGTTGTACCTGGCTGGACCAAAAATATGGCGGAGCCCCACGTCATTTTTTTTTCTAGAATTTGGTCTAGAAATAAAAATAAAATGCGCTTCGCTGTATTTTTGGTTGCCAGCCAGGTACAATGAGGCAGCTGGGGATTGGTGGCAGTCCGTAGCTGCCAAGTTGTACCTGGCTGGACCAAAAATATAGCGAAGCCCCACGTCATTTTTTTTATTACTACTACCAATAAACTGACATGGAGCTTTGCCATATTCTTGGTTGCCAGCCAGGTACAACTTGGCAGTTGGGGGGCTGCAATCCTCATCGTGGAGAGATCCAAATGTTGTGGGCCCCCCCACGCTGCAAATTGCAACCCACAGCCACCCCAGAAAATAGCGCATTCATTGGAGGTGCCATTTTCTGGTTCTGTACCCCAACTCTTCCAGTTGCCCTTGCGCTGGTGGCAATGCTGGTGGCACACAGGGGCTCTCCATACGCAACATGGTGTCCAATTGTTAGCGGACACCATGTTGCGTATGGAGAGCCCCTGTGTGCCTAAACATAGGAGCTCCCCCAGAAGTGACCCCATTATGCATCTGGATTTGTTCCTTGGGGGAGTCTAGTTTCCAAAATGTGGTCACTTGTGGGGGACCTCCAATGTTGAGGCACACAGGGGCTCTCCATATGCGACATGGTGTCCGCTAACAATTGGAATTGTTAGCGGACACCATTTCGCGTATGGAGATCCCCTGTGTGCCTCAACATTGGAGCTCCCACACAAGTGACCCCATTTTGGAAACTAGACCCCCAAGGAACAAATCTAGATGCATAATGAGCACTTTGAAGCCCCAGGTGCTTCACAATTTGATCCGTAAAAATAAAAAAATAAGATTTTTGTGGAAGAAAAATATTTTTTTCATTTTTACGGATCAATTTGTGAAGCACCTGGGGCTTCAAAGTGCTCATTATGCATCTAGATTTGTTCCTTGGGGGTCTAGTTTCCAAAATGGGGTCACTTGTGGGGGAGCTCCAATGCTGAGGTACACAGGGTCTCTCCAAATGTGACATGGTGTCCGCTAACAATTTGAATGGAAATCAGCTCAAATTGTTAGCTGACACCATGTCGCGTTTGGTGAGCCCCTGTGTGCCTCAACATTGGAGCTCCCCCACAAGTGACCCCATTGACAAATGAGTGGCAGCAAATCAGTGCAGTCTTGACACCAGGAGAAGGGTGCTAGTCTGTCGGATCGCAGTAGGAATGAAAAAATCTCAATCGCACCACACTAGCACCACACTAGCACCACACTCGCACTACTACACGCATCAAACTCGCATCAATATTGTGCTTCAAAAACGCGCCGTTTTGGAGGGATCAGTGTGCCTTCAGCCTAATAGGAGGACGGACCCAGATTTTAGCGGAGCTTATTAAAAGAAGGGAGGAATTGAGGTCGGTGATAGATCAGACAAAAGACAGAGTACTTCCGATTCATGTACGAATATGGAGACAAATGTGGGCGACCTCTAGCCAGGGTCCTACATCCCAGAGTGGCCCATGGACATATCCCTCAAATTAAGCATCCCAAAGGGGCGATAGCACAACATCCTACGGAAATTGTGGAGGCTTTTGGGGAATATTATCAGAAACTATACCATATTGAAGGTCATTATAAGGATGTTCCTGAGGAGGCTCAACGCCATCGTATTCAAAATTATGTTAACGATACTGCTTTCCCTGTGATCCCACATGAAGAGATAGAGGTGATGGAGAGGGACTTCTCGGAGGAGGACATTAAGGACATAATTAATTATTCAACAATATTTTACAAACTCTTTAGCGATCAGCTCGCACCTTTCATGGCGAGGGTCTTTTCCGCAGTCTCCGGCGGGTCCCCTTGGGTCGCTCAATCATTGGAAGCGCGTATCACGGCTATCCCTAAACCTGGTTGAGGTGGCCAACTACAGGCCCATCTCTTTGATCAATATAGACATTAAATTGTTCTCGAAGGCTCTTGCTAAAAGGTTAGCGCCCCTTCTGCCTGGGGTGGTCCACACTGATCAGGTGGGGTTCATTACAGGCAGGGAGGCTAGGGATAACACCAATAAAGTGCTTACTATTATGATCCTGTCAGTAGACGCGGAGAAGGCCTTTGATCGGGTCGATTGAGGCTTTATGGAGGCTTCGCTACACCAGGTTGGGTTGGGATCTCGATTCATCGAAAGGATTGTTGTCCTCTATAGTGTTCCCTCGGCTAGGGTGCGTGCAAATGGAATACTCTCAACACCTTTGTCTATTCGAAATGGAACAGATAAGGGGTGCCCCCTGTCTCCTCTATTGTATCAACATGTTAGGCTATGGGTTGAACTAGATGGACTTAAAGTCTTCCTTCAACCTTAAAAACTATGTTACTATGTATGTTCTCACCATGGAGCACTTGGCAGTTGCCATACGAAAGAACCCGAGTATCAGGGGAGTTGAGATAAACCAAGGTCATTGTAAAACAGCGTTATTTGCTGACCACTTGCTCCTTACGGTTACTCAGCCCAGAATATCCATCTCATCAATTATTAAAGAATTTGATAAGTTTGGTAAAATGAGTAATTTTAAAGTCAACTTCACCAAATCAGAGGCCTTAAACGTCTCTCTGCCTGAAGCGGAGGTCCTTCATTTAACTGACCCCTTTAAGTGGAAACGGGAGAGTCTGAAATATTTGGGAGTGGTGATCCGAACAGACCTGAGCAGGCTATACACCCTCAATTACCTCCCCCTCATGGAAAAAATACTTAAAGACCTTATGACAAGAGAGGCCTCTCCTGGTTTGGAAGGATCAATGCACTTAAGATGGATGTACTCCCTTGGGTTCTCTTCCTTTTTCAGGTGGTTCCAATCCATATTCCTAGATCATTCTTCTCGAGCCTTAGGACTGCCACTTTGCCATTTGTATGGAGAAACCGACACCCAAGAATCGGCTACCAAAAACCTGTGTAGACACAAAAGTGACGGGGGGTTGGACTCCCTGACTTCAGACAATATTACATAGCGGCCATCCTCTCCAGACTTTTCGACTGCCACTTCCACCATCAAACCAAACAGTGGGTGACAGTCGAACAGGAGAGATCAGAGGTCCCTTTGAGGAACCTCCCATGGATCAAAACTGACTCCAGAAAATAATTGGTTAGAGACGTAGACTTGGGAGGGGGTGGCTCTGAGGCTGTGGGATGTAGAAACTAAGAAGGGACGTCTATCCTCGGATTGCCCCGATCTTCTCAAACCCAGACTTCCCGCCTTCTAAGGATGCTGATAGTTTCCTGGGCTGGAAAAGGTCTGACGATACTCGGGTATATCAAAAGACCCCTGAGCGACAAGACTACGAACAGGGAGTTGGGGATCCTCTTGGATAGCGGCATCCCAATTGAGGTCATTCTTGGGTAGTTGTGGGGTTAGACAGGGGCGACCAGCGATTCCATCGCATTTTGAGAAATTATTCTTGACATCTGAGCACACAAAGCATAGTATTTCGGTTTTATAGGCAATGCTGGGCAAGGGGAGAGAGACGACAGACCCAAGTACATGATGAGTGGGAAGAGGATCTAAATTTGACCCTGTCTGATGAAGACTGGAGTAAGGCATGCGCGATGTCACATAAAATGTCCATGGCATGCGTGTCCCAGGAAAAAGAATGTAAGCTATTGTCCAGATGGTACAGATGTCCAGCGATATTACACGCAGTATATCCGGCCATACCTGACATTTGCTGGAGGTGTGGTACGGCCAGGGGCACTCTCCTGCATATATGGTGGAGCTGTGGAGCGATCCAGCCTTTTTGGGCCTCAGTATTTTGCAGTTTACCATAAAACCACGGAAGTGCGGGTGGAGGCGACCCCGGAAGTTGCCCTACTGACAATACTCCCTGGCTCGATTAGATCACAAAAACAAGATATACTAAGATTCTGCTTAATGGCAGCCCGCATGGTTATACCTGGATTCTGGAAAACCCAACGGTGTCCGGAATTGACCGATTGGCTGGCGGAAATGTGCAAAATCCATAAAATGGAAGACCTAACAGCTGAGCTCGGAGACACCAAAGGCAAATACTTGGAAAATTTGGAGTCAGTGGATACCGTTCTTGGGTTCCCCGGGCTTTACATCTACATTTGGAGACGAGACGAGGCCTCCATGATCTGATCCCATGTGGGGTTGGATGGGTAAAGAGAGAGGGTGATTGAACTGGCCTTGACGTGATGGGGGACCTTTCACCCTGTTCCTCTCCTTTCCCCTCTCAGCCCTTTATCCTCCCCCATTTCTTTACAACTTTCCTCTAACTGAACTTATACTCCTTCTACCCCTTTGAGGAGACATGCTTCTATTTGATTTATCTCCTGGAAGCAAGTGTTCTTCATAGTACTACGATGCACGTTATAAGATAATACATTTCTATAAGGCATTTTCCGTATTGAGTATACAATTTTGCCAATGGTTGGAAAGTTTTTCTTAAGATGCTCAGTTTTATGTTATGTATTAATAGCGCTATATAAATGAATAAATATTATTCTATTATAATTATGTTACAAAATGTAAATAAGGGATATTCTCCCAGTTGGAGACTTTGAAGGACAATATTACATAGGCTATAAGCCTAAACCAGATCTACAAGGTCTACAATACGTTGGCTGAGTTGTTCAGTATTTGTGAGATTAATGTATTTTTCTTATGCATGTATTGTTGTACATCAATAAACATAGATAACAACTAATAGGAGGACGGCAGGTTCTCTCCCAGAGGATCCTGTCCTGGAGGGAGGCCGTGTCCTCATGGTGACATCGTCAGCTCCTAAAATACAATTACTGGTGAATAGTGATCGTCCTTCCCCCAATCTCCATAAGAAACTGATGGATAGAGACGTGCAGCTTTCTCCAGCTCCTCCGTGGTCCCATCCCTGGTGGAGACGATACTTGGAGAAGTTGTTTCTTTCCTTCATCTGATGGACGAGGTCTTCTCTCTCCTCTCCTCAGTGTCCTCATCCTCCGCGTGCAGAGCAGAGAGCGTTAGGCTTTGGCCTCAATTATTATCACTTTATACATGAGGTCCATAATGTGCTGAGACCTCAGTACCGGTGGTGAAGAGCACAACAGTGGACTTTAGTCCCTGATACATATAGAGAAGTGTCTCATATATAGACAGATCCACGGCCGGTAATGTATTCAGTCTCTGTGTCTCCACAGATGGATCCAGGAGGAGAAATCCCCCAGAGAGATGTCCCCGTCCTCTGTATCCCCAGGACTGTCCAGAGGAGAATCACAATGTCCCGGAGAGTCATCAGGTAGATGGTGCTGAAGTCTCCACAACATCTGACCATAAAGTGATTGGACCGGAGCTCGATTTACATTTCTCTTTTTAGGGTGAAGATCTGATTGACATTAAGGTTGAGGTTATACATGGAGCACAAGAGGCGATCGCACTATGGGCCGATCCGCAGGGTAAGGAGGGGAGACTGTCATGTCTGTTCTGTGGTCACCTACTACTACTCCCATCATCTCATCACATGACACAATCTATTCCATCACTATGTGTTTCCTGCAGATGGAATCATGGAAAGAAATCCCCCAGAGAGATGTCCCCGTCCTCTGTATCCCCAGGACTGTCCAGAGGAGGATCACAATGTCCCGGAGAGTCATCAGGTAGATAGCGCTGAAGTCTCCACAACATCTGACCATAAGGTACCTTTACACGCCGCCTAGCAACAGGTATCCACCGCACGTGCACGCGCACGTTTTTGACGGTGGACACCGATCGCCGATGCCGCATGTACACGCCGCCATTGTGTTGTCAAATGAGGGTATCATGGTGCCCCGTAAGTTCCCACAGATCCTGCGGATAACTGCCTGTTGAATACCTTCGCTGCTTCACACGCCGCTATCCACAAAGGAATATGGGTGTACATCTTTCGCGCCGCAAGTACATAGGCGTGACAGAGTTGTGTATTCCGTGACGCTAATACACTGATTGGACAACGCAATAGCGTTATGATTGGGCAGCCTGCGCAGGAAGGCTGGCTAATACATGACGCCATTCCAATTGTTGAGTGTGAATGGACAGCTCTTTAAATATGGCGCCCTGTGAAGGGACAGCCAATGGTTACACAGTAGCCCCCACCAATCATCACTGATGGGGCGCGATATCTATGACGCTGTGGCACGCCCCTGGGAAATCACTAGGCGACGCAACATCCATGCCTGTGCCCTGTTTACACGCCACTACCATGGCAATTGTGCCTTTGTGTTGCCTTGGGTTTTTGGTCACTGCTCAGCAACAGGTATTCAAATCAACTGCGGGTAACGCGATCAACTTCCCAATTTACACGCCGCCATTTTGTAGCAATTTCATAGCAACAGGCACAAAAATCCCCAATGCCGGCCAGTTGCTGCCGCCAAGTGGCGGCGTGTAAAGGTACCCTAAGTGATTGGACCGGAGCTCGTTTTACATTTCTCTTTTTAGGGTGAAGATCTGATTGATATTAAGGTTGAGGTTATACACGGAGCACAAGAGGCGATCGCACTATGGGCAGGTCCGCAGGGTAAGGAGGGGAGACTGTCATATCTGTTCTGTGGTCACCTACTACTACTCCCATCATCTCATCACGACACAATCTATTCCATCACTGTGTGTTTCCTACAGATGGACTCATGGAAAGAAATCCCCCAGAGAGATGTCCCCGTCCTCTGTATCCCCAGGACTGTCCAGAGGAGAATCACAATGTCCCGGAGAGTCATCAGGTAGATGGCGCTGAGCCCTGGATCTATATGGAGGGTTGGGGGCTTTCCTGCCGTCATAGAGGTGATAGATTTTGGGGGTCTCTTATATTGCACTGATTGTTACATCTGATCTATCAGGGGGAAGATCCCACTAATATTAAAGTGGAGGATGAGACAGAAGAAGCGATGACGAGGGGGGATCAGCCGTGTGTGAGTGACGGGAAGGAGGAGATTCCAGGAGATGTCACCACAGGTATGGAATAAAAGCGAGTGTGTGATAATGACGGACATGGGATGATAATTGGACGGGTGATGGCGGTGGGCGGCTGACAGTGACTGGTGTGTGAGTCTCCGATGCTCTCAGTAAAGCTTTATCCGCCTTCATCACAGTAGAAGCGTCCGATGATGGTGCAGCTGCTCCTGTACAGAGTCCGGCTGTGCACCGATTAATATATTGGCCGCCTTTCCTAATTATATATTTTTAATATCACTTCCATCCTTTCATCTCTATCTTACATAAGTCCTGCCCTACATATAAATGTCTGAGCTCATGTTACAGGTAATGACCTCCCCGTCCTATGGACCTCAGTGATGGAGCCACTCTCTGTCCTGGCACTGACAAATGACGACCCATCTCACATGTAGAGTCGTCCTACCTGTCGCCCTCTGTTTCCCTCCACACTGAGGAGGCAGCACTGCATCCAGGCAGCCGGCGACTGGGCATGAATAGTGCTATGGTAAGTCAGTAAGTGCCGACCTATGGATGTCTAGTCAGACACACAGCTGCCATCCCTGTTCCACTATGGAGACCATGTAGGTTGTAGCAGGACCAGAGCACAGGTGTCAGGGAGGCAGCGGAGGGCACCAGGTAGGTGACAACACATGACAAATATTTAGTCACTTTTTTTTGTGCTAGGTGGAATTGTTACTTTAACATTAAAGGGATTATGAGCTTGTACCGTATGTACAAACAAGCGATGTCCACATTTATCTTTGCCTTTATATGACAATCATGTTGGTTTTTCAGACCTGGTTCAATCGCTGTATAAATTTGGAGACAAAATATCATCATGTTGGGAAGAGTGCTACGAAAGTAAAATGGCACTGCTGGTACATCAAGGGGTTAAATCCTGATGACCGATTCCCTATATGAACTGTTTATTTGCGGTCTAATCTCTGCCACCCCTGACTTGTGCGCATGTCACCAGTGTATAAGTGTTATTCTCTTTACCCATCATTGTGGTAATATTATGACATGTCGTTGTCTTCCTTATTACTGACTTTCACTGACTGGGGTCTTCATTGTGAGATCCATAAAATAAATGTAGAAATCTGTTTTGTGTTGTAGAAAAAAAATCACCACCAATCTATCTTTCCTCCTTATAGGAAATCCTTGTGAGGATAACGGTTTATCGCTAAATTGTAAGAAAGAAGATCTCGGGAAGCCGTCTAATGGAGAAAACCTCATTACCCTTCAGTTACATCCTGGACTTCACAGTACTTCATTATCATATAATCCCCCTAATCATGGGGAACCCTCTCCTGAGCAATCTCAGATCATTACCACAATTCCAGGTGACAAAGTGGAGACCAGATTTCAGTGTGACGAGCAACTTACTAAAAGCTCAGATATAAAGCACAAAAGAAAAAAACCATATTCATGTTCAGAATGTGGGAAATGCTTTCCAAGTATATCAAAATTTGTTTCACATAAGAGAATTCACACCGGAGAAAAGCCATTTTCATGTTCAGAATGTGGTAGGTCATTTACAGAAAAAGGGGGTCTTACTAGACATCAGATAGTTCACTCAGGGGAGAAGCCATATTCATGTTCAGAATGTGGGAAATGCTTTGCACATAAATCAGCATTAAGGACACATGAGATACGTCACACAGGAGAGAAGCCGTATTCATGTACAGAATGTGGGAAACGTTTTAAAAATAAATCATATTTTGGTGCACACAAGAGAATTCACACAGGAGAGAAGCCGTATTCATGTTCAGAATGTGGTGAATATTTTATATATAAAAGACATCTTGTTAAACATCAAAGAATTCACACAGGGGAAAAACCACATTCATGTTTACAATGTGGAAGTTGTTTTGCAAGTAAATCACGACTTGTTAAACATCAGAGAATTCACACAGGAGAAACACCATACTCGTGTTCAATATGTGGGAAACGTTTTAGAAATAAATCACATGTTGGTAGGCATCAGAGAATTCACACAGGAGAGAAGCCGTATTCATGTTCAGAATGCGGAAACTGTTTTAGAAATAAATCACATCTTGATCAACATCAGAGAATTCACACAGGAGAGAAGCCGTATTCATGTTCAGACTGTGGGAAACGTTTTAGACATAAATCACATGTTAAAAGCCATCAGAGAATTCACACAGGGAAAAAGCCATATTCATGTTCAGAATGTGGGAAATGTTTTATACAAAAATCAAATCTCGTTATACATGAGAGTAATCATACAGGAAAGAAACTGTAGTTATGTTGACTGTGTTTTGTAAATTTTAATAAACAATGCTCAGCATAAATGAGTACACCCCCTTTGAAACCGAAGTCAATTAATTCTCCTTCCCTTCCGAGTCCTGCCATGTGCCCGAATAGTAGTTTTCCACCACTGATATCGGTTTACTCAGGAGAAATTGCACAACAAATTTTTGTGTTCATTTTCTCTTGTTACCCTTGTGAAAATGAAAAAAATAGGGTCAAAGCAACATTTTCCCATCACCCATGACAGCACCTAAGAGAATAGGATCTGCCTGTATCACTGGACAGGAAGGCAAGAGCATAAGATAAAAAGGCAACTCTCACTTTCTCCTGCAATGTGGCTTCCTGTCCTTTGGTCATGGGAGTCTTGAGCACATGGCTGGAGCAACCATGAATCGTAGACCACCATAGGGAAAGAAGATTTCAGAGGATCACTTACGGGCTGTATTTGGCATCCATCCCTGGGGGGGAGAGGGAGCATGGCCTTTGCGATCAGAGCGTTAGGACAGGCATAGGAAGGCTCAGTCTAAATCAAAGCATACGTTAGCTATGATCACAGGTGGATCAGGATTTCACAGTGAGCATGCTCCAAATGATGAGGTGAGATTCAAAGGACCCCGTGTCTTGGCTTATCTCGTGCCAAATTAACTTATTCGAAGGCATTCCAGAAGTTTAAATCAGACGAAAGATATAAGACTTCTCTCGAAGACTGTGCACACAGAAGTGTTTATTATAATCCACATCAGCTTTTTACACAGTACAAAGGAGGGAGGTATCATGAGGTCGCCTCCACAGGATTCAGCCAATCAGAGCAGTGTCCAAACATAGATAAGGGGCCCTAATGATTTCATGTAACATCCTCTTTACATTCCAAAAGTTCTTCCAAAGAGATATTCTATATATACAGTACAGACTATATATACAGTACAGACCAAACGTTTGGGCACACCTTCTCATTCAGAGTTTTCTGTATTTTCATGACTATGATAATTGTAGATTCACACTGAAGGCATCAAAACTATGAATTATCACATGTGGAATTATATACTTAACAAAAAAGTGTGAAACTACTGAAAATATGTCTTATATTCTAGTTTCTTCACAGTAGCCACCTTTTGCTGTGATTACTGCTTTGCACACTCTTGGCATTCTCTTGATGAGTTTCAAGAGGTAGTCACCGGAAATGGTCTTCACTTCACAGGTGCCCTGTCAGGTTTAATAAGTGGGATTTCTTACCTTATAAATGTGGTTGGGACTATGAGTTGTGTTGTGCAGAAGTCTGGTGGATACACAGCTGATCGTCCTACTGAATAGACTGTTAGCTGCTTTTTTCTTGCCATAATACAAATTCTAAGTAAAGAAAAACGAGTGAACATCATTACTGTAAGAAATGAAGGTCAGTGAGTCCGAAAACATTGGGAAAACTTTGAAAGAGTCCCCAAGTAAACTTGCAAAAACCATCAAGCGCTACAAAGAAACTGGCTCACATGAGGACCGCCCCAGGAAAGGAAGAGCAAGAGTCACCTCTGCTGCGGAGGATAAGTTCATCCGTGTCACCAGCCTCAGAAATCGCAGGTTACCAGCAGCTCAGATTAGAGACCAGGTCAATGCCACACAGAGTTCAGGCAGCAGACACATCTCTACAACAACTGTAATGGTACCTTTACACGCCGCGACGGCAGGCTGGATACAGCCCGCTACAGGCTACAAATGTAGCTTGTAGCGTCAATGTAGCCCGTCGTAGCGGCGTCTGAAGACGCGACGCTACAGCCGGCGACAGATACATCTGTTTATGGGCTCTGCTCGAAAACTGATGGCTACATCGCCGATGGTAGCGAGCTGTATCGGCGTGTAAAGAAGCAACGGAAGGGAACTCTGGACACCCTGCGATGTAGCTGCAATGTAGCTAAGGCGTGACCCTGGCTCCGTGTTACCGCGCCCCAAGTGCGATCATTGGTGGAAGCTGCTGCATGACGATTGGTAGTCGCTGCATAGGGCGGCATATTTAAAGGAGCTGACGAGTCACACTACACAATCGCTCGAGCGTGCTGTATTACTCAGCCTCCTGCGTTGCCTGCCCAATCAGGATGTTATTGCTTCGTCCTATCAGCGTATGGACGGCTCGTAATCCACAATTGTGGCACGCCTATGTGCTGTCCCTGCTGCACCAGGTCCGCCCATAGTAGCTGGTTATAGCGGTGTGTAAATGAGCTACAGCTGGCTACTTGAGACACCCGGCGATGTAGCTAGCTATAGATGTAGCGTGGCGTAGCGCATCTTGTCGCGGCGTGTAAAGGTGATGCGTTGAGCGTTTGTAACCGTTTGAGCGTGCTCGTGCACGTGAAGTAGCGGGCTGTATCCAGCCTGCCGTCGCGGCGTGTAAAGGTACCATTAGGAGGAGACTTTGTGCAGAAGGCCTTCATGGTAAAATAGCTGCTAGGAAACCACTGCTAAGGACCGGCAACAAGCAGAAGAGACTTGTTTGGGCTAAAGAACACAAGGAATGGACATTAGACCAGTGGAAATATGTACTTTGGCCTGATGAGTCCAAATTTGAGATCTTTGGTTCCAACCACCGTGTCTTTGTGCGACTCAGAAAAGGTGAACGGATGGACTCTACATGCCTGGTTCCCACCGTGAAGCATAGAGGAGGAGGTGTGATGATGTGGGGGTGCTTTGCTGGTGACATTGTTGGGGATTTATTCAAAATTGAAGGCATACTGAACCAGCATGGCTACCACAGCATCTTGCAGCGACATGCTATTCCATCCGGTTTGCGTTTAGTTGGACCATAATTTATTTTTCAACAGGACAATGACACCAAACACACCTCCAGGCTGTGTAAGGGCTATTTGACCAAGAAGGAGAGTGATGGAGTGCTATGCCAGATGACCTGGCCTCCACAGTCACCAGACCTAAACCCAATCGAGATGGTTGGACTGCAGAGTAAAGGCAAAAGGACCAACAAGTGCTAAGCATCTCTGGGAACTCCTTCAAGACTCTTGGAAGACCATTTCCGGTGACTACCTCTTGAAGCTCATCAAGAGAATGCCAAGACTGTGCAAAGCAGTGATCACAGCAAAAGGTGGCTACTGTGAAGAACCTAGAATATAAGACATATCTTCAGCTGTTTCACACTTTTTTGTTAAGTATATAATTCCACATGTGATAATTCATAGTTTTGATGCCTTCAGTGTGAATCTACAATTTTCATAGTCCTGAAAATAAAGAAAACTCTTGGAATCAGAAGGTGTGTCCAAACTTTTGGTCTGTATATGTTATGTCTTCACAAACTATAGCAGAATATAAGTATAGATACCTGGTACAATACATTTCAATGTTTCCTAATGATTTTCCTGGC